>OU862880.1:3165580-3771330 GCA_917880725.1 Selenia dentaria
GCATTAAATGCATTATTTTATGAATTCAGCAGTCGCAGCACTTGGTATATTTTATTCATGGCGGCTCTGCGGCCAGCGAACAGCTGCAAACGATTCAATAATCATAGATTTAAAATGATTCAGCATTCTCCTTTTTCGATCCTGGAGGAAACTAATAAACTATAAGTCACTTAAGGCGTGTAGTGCGATAAATATCTAAAATTGTATTTCACTAAGTAACTACTCGTAGTAGGTACTCTCACTAGGAGGGATGCCATGCTGAGGATGTTCCTAAGCCTGAGATGATGATGATGACTGATTGACTAAGTTTACAAGTTTATGTATTACTAGCTGCTGCAGCCCGCGGTTTCACCTGCGTGGTGAAGGACGATGTTAAAGATGTGTTTTTATTTATTTTAAGCCTGTATAAGAGCGACCAAAACAAGCATTATTCAATTAGTAAGGTGTTTTGATTTTTAGTTATCGTACGTTATCACGTCAAAAACATTTGTTCTATAATGATCCAGGATCGTGGGTGGTGAACGCGGAGGTCCTGTTTATTTATATCTTAAGGGGCTCAAAGACGTAATGGTTTGCGTGGGAGCACAGTTCGAAACAGCGTATAAATTAATATAATTAAAACACTGACAACACCTAATTAAGCATATTTATAAAATATAACTTTACAGCATTAAATACACAAACCTGAAAATAATAACTAAAATATTACGTCATATCGAAGTTAAGATTTAGATTAATATGATATCATATTGTATTATACAAGGTGTTTAATAAGAAAGTTTATATTTATTTACTCGTAGCTTACCGCGTGAACGCAACGAATCCTAGGGGCGCGGGGGTTATGTCAATCGGTAGTCTGGCTTTTGGGAATTCAGTAGACATGCGCGAAGTAAATCTTTAGATGGAAAAGAGATTTATAAATCTATTTGTTAAGAATATTTAAATCACTCATATAAATCTTTAAATCCCTAATAACTCAGTAAATCAAAAGACAAAATGTTGAAAATGATTATTTTTAAATCTTTATAATTTATCACACTCTACTTTGAATGGGATTGATTAATGACTGATTGTTGATAGGTTATGTGAAATCAAACCGTTTGTTTATAAATACTTTTAAGATTAGACTTGGCTATAGTTATTATTCTAACTCTTTTTAAGTTTGTATGTGCAAGGTGAGATTCGATTACACACTTTATTAGCGTAACTTAAAACACAAAAAAATGCAAAGTTTAACCGATATGTAACGAAACAACCCAAAATTAACAACTAACAGTTATCAAATTCAAAAAGTAAACAACAATAAATGCGTTTCACAATGACTGAGAAATTTTAGAAAAACATAAACACATCTAGACTGCTACAATTGATTTTGCACTTTGTTACAATAAGAGCAGAACTAATTTCTTATGCAGGATCCAGTGATCTTGCAACCGTCAACCGACCATTCCCGTACGCATACGCAATCTTTTCTAATAGTTCTGTCTCTTTTTGATTCATATAATCCTACAGCATTTGTCTCAAGCTGACTGGTCTCGCTTCAATACAACATAAAATGATCCATAGTACCTAGTATTGATTTAAAGATGTATTTGGTAAAAGATTTATTATGAAAACGTGGGAGTTACGGATCTACTCGTATAAGCCATCTTTAAAAGATGTACATCTTTTTTACGAGTCACTCCTGAGTTACCCATGTCATTCAGTCGCTGTGGAGCGTTTCTCGGAAGCAGACCGCGCATTGTGCGTGCGAGAGTTTTACAAAAACGGTGATTCGGAGACGGTTTTCACCACTGAAACGATGCGCCAAGCATTCCTCCTATTCAAAAGTTGGTCAAAAAGTTTAAAGATACCGATACAACGCTGGGAAACTTAAAATCCGGGCGCCCAAGGTCATCAAGAACGGTAGAAAACGTGAAGAGTGTTAGCCAGTCTGTTCGTGACGACCCGAACCTTTCAATTCGGAAGCGCGCAAGTGCTTTAAATTTGCATAGCTCATCATTTCACCGCATTTTGTACAAAGACCTAAAGCTCCGACACTACAGACTCCGAATTTTGTAAATCTCTCGCACGCACAACGCGCGGCCTGCTCCCGAGTAACGCTCCATAGCGACTGAATTCCCAAGAGCCGGCTACCAGTACCGATTGACATAACCCCCGCGCCCCTCGGATTCGTTGCGTTCACGCAGTAAGCTAAATAAACATAAACTTTCTTATTAAACACCTTGTATAATACAATATTATATCATATTAATCTAAATCTTAACTTCAAGTAAATAATAGAAATATTGAAATACCATTTGCAATACATTTAATTTTTGTGTATGGATAATAAGCAAAACTTCGCTTATTACCCTGCGGTTTCACCTTCTTGGTGATGGATGATGATGAAAGTAACCCATGTGTTTATCCAGTACCTCATCTATTTACCTCCCACCTTCATACAAATCCGTTCACCCATTTTTACGTGACACAGGCATCAGACATCAAAACTTTCACATTCATAAGGTTCTAGCTGTACCCGCAGATATACATGGTGATGGATGATGATGACTATGATGAAAAGTATTTCATCAAAATTAGTTCAGTTGTAACGAAGTAACAAACACTCTCACACACTTTCCTTTATAATATTTAGTGACTAGCTGCGCCCCGCAGTTTTACCCGCGTGGTAACGGATTATTATATATAGTAAATCATGTAATCATTGTTTTTTTGTAATAATATTCCTATATATTACATACAAAATAGATAAAATGAACGCTATAAACAATAGACCATACATATAATATGAAAGAGAAAAAACAAGTACTCATTGCTCATATTTCTTAAGAATAGTAAAACAAAATAAGACAATGGGTTTAATTTTTTAGAGCGATGTAATATTTTATTAAAGTGAGACGTCCTACATTCTGAGGAACAACTTAATGCAAATTTGACTCGTAAAGAGAAGAACATAAAACATAAAACCGTCCCAAGTCCGCGATACAACCCGTCAAGGCAGTAGTTATGCTAACAGAATAACCGGATTGCACACTATATAGCCGTAGGAGATCTTTGTGCTTGTTCTGAGAAAAGAATAATAATTTAAGTTAAATTTTGTAACGAATAGCTCGATAGATGTTCTCGGCGATAGAGTCGGCATATCATCCGTCTTTGTTGTTCAGCCGACTGTAGTCGAGCGATTCCGCCATCACCCCGAAGGTGAAACATCAGTCTAGCGGTCTTGAGTGAAACGCCCGCAATACTTACATGTTATTTTTTTAAAACACCACATAACAAATAGTTTTGCCTATATATCCTCGAAGGGGTAAGCAGCGGTATTTTAATCCCTTGCGTCCCAGAGACGTACCTATATATACGGCAGTTTCATTCATAAATATTTTGAGTTAATCACGGCATAGGAATCATTAATAGGATGCTTTTCCTCACCATCACCATCTATCACCACGGAGGTGAAACCGCGGGGCGGTAACATCAGTCTAGCGGTCTTGAGTGAATGGATACTTTTGTCTATGTTTTCAACGCCTACGTTTCGCCATATATGTGTTTGGTCATGTGATCATGTAATAGGGGGCGAACCTATTGCCATCTACGGGGCACTGTTCCAGTCTCCGGACTGTTATTGAGAATACCTTTCTTGCTCAAAAAAACACAATAACTGTCCAACCCGGGGATCGAACCCATGACCTCGAAGTAGCAAATCGGCACTTCCACCACTACACCAAGACTAAGCGAACGAAGCCGCTGGCAGGTCAGCTAGTTTTTAAAAAAAATATTTAAATGCTCTGATCCGAGCGTTCACGCTAAAAACGTTCACGTCGACAGTTTCACCGTACTTAATAAACAGAACGAACGCAAAACTGACCGCGTGAACGATTAAACGCGTGAACGCTCTTTGTCTGATATAACCCTAAAATGTAAATTTTGTTCCAATTCAATCAACATTGATTGATGGCAATTGAGATGTGTAATAGCCCTGCACGTATTTAAGTACCTTTCAACAATCCTACAATATAATAAGAATGAACGCCTGCTCTTGTGCTACACTGTGTCCCCCGCGGCTTGTCCCATTCTGCATTAATGTGGCCGTGAATTATTTAACTCTGGTCGTTTAACGTAACGCCCGGTTGTTATTGTTTCACGGTCGCATCGGCAGGAAGGTCACTGTTCCTGCGGGAACTTAAGGAGTTATGTAACACGAAGTTGAGTCGTAGTATATTATCTGTTTTATGGTTTAGTAAATACGATTGCCACAGGAATGGCTACGAATTGAGATAATAAGAAAAAGTAACGCTGCTATGGATTTTTACATTAGCTTATATGAATTAGTTTTAATCACCATGTAAAAAAACTGTCATTACATTTCATCACCCTTGACGGTATTTGTGTAACATTTCATCACCCTTTACGGTCGCCGAACCCGTCTAGTGTATCATATGAAAATCGTCATAGTCAAAATAATAGAATGCTTTTGACTAAGCTATCAGAAACTGATACAAACTTTGAAATCATTACGACCTTGACGTAAGCGGAGATCATATTATGTTGTCTATGCTGTTTCTAAGAATATTACGCTTTTCCTCCGCGTGGTGATGGATGATGATGATGATAATGAAAGTATCCTATGTGCTAATCCAGCGCCTCATCTACCTCTATACCAAATTTCATCAAAATTGCCCCCGCCGTTTGTGCGTAAGAGTAAGAGTAACAAACATCCACACATCCATACATCCAAATCACAAACTTTCGCGTTTATAATATTAGTAGGATAGTAGGAAGTAGCAAGTAGAATTTATCAGTTATTTTTCAGTTACTTTGAAACACTGATAAACCCACACTAGGATATACCCTGTGTCGCGGAAAGCATAGGCATATAAGCACATAAATTAGCACAATACGAACATATACGAGTAAGATCCGGAAGAAAATATCGGCCATCACACCAACTGCTCCAGTCACGAATTAAACCGGGAACCTCGCTCTTCAAAGGCAAGATATATTCAAACGGATTCAACTTTTTTTCTATAACGTCTTTGTTAATTAGTGTATTATATTGAACGGGTTGGTTTGAAATCGTGAACATGAAAGTGAAAAAGAAATATTTTAGTTATTATGCACCCATATTCACGGCTCCATGAAAGAGCCATAGTAGGACTAAACGCACGACGGCACCGCTGCTACATCACAGAATATATAACACTAACTGCGCGAGACATACCTACCTACTTAGAATAGGTACTTACAACGACGTACGAACCTACCTACTCGCTAATGTTTTTTTTTTTTTTTTTTTTTTTTTATTATTGCCTATGTTCACAGACTCAATGGGTCCGTGGCATTGTTTACATTTATAATTTTAACTTATATTTTTTTTACTCGCGAATGTTTACGCAGCTGATCTCTATGCCTAAACCTTAGTGCCTATATACGATGACGGGTCCGAACACGGCAACATCCTACTTTGCAATCTATCCACGGAGTGTGTGAGGAGGTAGGTATGTCTCACGTAGTTACTGTTATCAATTCTGTAAATAAAGAGGTGCCGTCTTGCGTTTAATCGCACTATGGTTCTTTCGCGGAGCGTTTAATATGGGTGTATAATAATAATTAAAAAAATTATATACGAGTATATTTTTTCACTTACTTTCATGTTTAGGTATCGATTCCAAACCACTACGTTCAATACAGTGCACTAATTAACAAAGACCTTAAGTCATCCATTACTTAAGATTTACATTTGCAGCTTTAATTATATTTCTTTAAGCCCAGTGAGCCTACTAAAATATTACCCACAGTGACCCGACCTCAATACGTCACGAATTTAACTCCGCAGAGGTTTCAAGTTTAAAATGAAGGCACAGACTAAGATATTCTGAACAGCTTAGACACCCTAACTAAGCTTGTATAATATCTTATATAACTTAGATAAATTGCTAAGTTTATTAAGACGATAAGTCTTGAAAAGGATAAAAATAAATTTGACTTTGTTACTTTACTTCATAATGTAACAATTATTTTTTATTATACGATAAAATAAAGATACGAATACCCTAAAATAACTAGTAGTGTTGTGCGTCTTTCAACATAATTTTAAATAAACAATATTAAAACAAGTTTATATAAAAAAATATGAACACCCACTACGTTCACTACAGCCGAGCGATTCTCTAAGAGCAAACATCGTTGCATCTGCATCTTGACAACATCCGTGAAACTAATGAGGATATGACAAGAAACGTTAGAAATACAACCTTATGTATAAGGCCGATATCTCATAAAGTATTTGACATCGGTGAGCTTGCCGACGAGCTCGTCGACTTGGGAAATTTAACATTTATATTATTTTATTTATAAATTAAACACTTTAATTGGGACCAATAATCTATCTATCGCCGGTTTACCTTACTAGAGTTCGATATTTGACACTATTTGTATGGACATTATGTCAAATTTATATCGATAGTAAGCAAAACCGTGGATAGATAGATTATTGGGATCCTCCATAATCATTTGAGAATACCACGGATAGCATGGAATAGCACCGATATTTTTTTATGTCATTGGGTTACGGAGAAGCACGATATCCACCAGATATAAAACGGAAATCGTGTACTCCGTCACATTTGATGAACTGCAGTGCTCTCATCACCTTGAGATATCTCTCAAGTGCCTATAATTGCATTGGTAAGTATCCCAATCAAACCGGAACACAGTAATGCAAACATTACTGTTACATGGTAGAAATAGAAATAGGTACTTGTTCACAAAAGAGTTCTACTGCTCTTAAACATGCTTATTAGATATCAATAAGTATTACTTATCTGCTCATAAAAATATTAAATCAGTAATATATATATTACTAGCTGGTGCCCGCGACTACGTCTGCGCAGGATTAGTAGCACGAGTAGCTTATTATTTATCCAAGTGCATATCTATCTTTATACCGAAATATCAGAACAGGTATGTCTAATAAGGGCTGTTCAAAAGAAATTCAGATATTTTTTAACTTTCTATGAATAAATATTAGCGATTGAAATTTTGAATCATTGCTATGTAAATCCTGACTATGGGTACACATTCCTCCCAATATTACTACACCTTTTTTGTTACACGCTGTACCTATATAGTCGTCTTCTATTCTATCAAGTTTAGTGTAAAATATAAAAACCCTGCTAAATTAGTAGCACTAAGCTTCTTAACTCACTCTGTTTGATATAAATGTTGTGGTTTTTAGCTGTTTGTTAGTTAGATATAATATATAACTGCTATTTATCATTCCGTCACGGTAATAGCGAATGTACTAGAAACGTACAGAGTTCCAATATTTCGCAACCCGATATTAATGGACCAAAACGTAGTTCTAACTTAGATAAATGTTGGGAAATACAGATAACTGTATTTTGGAGGTGAACCTGAAAAACCTGCGATATATTTTTACTAGCTGCGCCCTGCGGTTTCACTTGCATGGTGATGGATGATGATGAATAGTATCCCATGTGTTTATCCACACACCATATGTGTCTGTGCCACAGCAAACACATCCCAAACATCAGGTCGATACAACGAAACGTTTGTAACTAACCTTTATGTGTAACTTACCATAGTCACATCTGCCCAATAAAAAATAATATACATAAAAAGAGAAATAAGAACTTACCCGATTGGCGGCAAAAAACCAACAATGGCTTATTTAATTTGATTTTGTTTAACTTTCCTAAATTTGTGTTTCTTTTAATTTTGACGTGTAAAAGTTCTGGATTATTAACCATTGTTGTGCAGGAGTGTGCAAATTGCACAAGATCATACGGATTTGTTGTCAACACCGTAGATTTTTATTGGATTGCATCCACAACTTTACTCGAACGTGATTTAGCCCTGGCAAAATCATGTTCGAGTAAAAAAGTGACATGACTGCATTATTTATCTTACTGTGACTTCTCACTCACTTACTTCTAACTTGACGTGATAAGTACAAACATCACTCTCACATAGGTATGTATGTGCAACTATATGAACGCGCTTACAAAGGAATACAAGTGCAATTTGAAAAATTTAATACCAACTTCCATTCTATTGCTTTGGTAAAAATCAGTTATTGGAGTGTAACTCAAAAATTACTCAACCAAATTTGATAAAATTACATGGGACCACACGGAAAGCACCAGCTTTTAAACATATAAAGATGTTTGGGAATCGGTTCACCCAGTCAAAAGTTATGAGAGAGTTATGAGAAACATAAACAAATGCAGTCCGTTCTCCGGTAGCCTAAATCAGCAAATTCACGCTGTGAACTCATTACGTCCGGTTCAACAATTTCTTTGTCCCATAGAATAAAAGAAAAGATAACCATCATGATATCGTTAATTGATGCTAATTCGGTTTTTCATAGCAATAATACATTACTGCAGAATCCAGTAAGTAAGCTTTCCTGGCAAAGTATGAGATAACCGGTTATATACGAGGTCAGGATTTTTTACTGGTTGAGGCTTGTATAATGCTTTTCTCAAAATTGAAGAAAGTTTTTGTTAATTTGGTCTCAGCTTTTAAATCAGGAGTGTCATCTATTTTTCTGAATCAGATTCGCTTGAAATCATTTTTTTAGGATTATCTATATTCACGCGGTAAATTAAAACACTATTGTCGCAATTGCATGTGAAATCCAGTCGTTGTTTTTTTACTAAAAAGTTTGCGTTTAGTTTTGAACATTGTTCGATTTTTACATCACATGAATGTTTTGGCAAAAAAATGTTAATTATTGTTTTTGAATCTCCATGCTAATTTTAGAATGGAATGCTTTAATCCAACATAATTTATAAAATGTAATTAATAAATACAAACATAAAATCCCACACTATACTTCTACAACATTACTAAGTAGGTATCAGCATCGTTTCTGCGTCGCGTTAACTATCACAGACTATAAAATGGCTGTTTAAGGCTCATAACATATTTGGAGCCTCCCTCCTATAACCATGTTATAATAGTTAAACTCTAATCTGAGTCTGGTGTTATGTTTTTTTTCTTTGCAGAAGTTCTGAAGAGGATGACCTACTGCCCAGTAAGTAAATTACATACTGACTTACTGGACAGTAGGAGTTTCCAAATTTAAAATCTCGTTTCTTACTGGACAGTTATGAATAAGTCTCCGGTAGAGTTCCCTTTCTGGATACTTTTTAGAGATGTTATGGCAACATTACATACCATTTTTGAGAAATATAATATTACTGATTTAATATTTTATGAGCAGATATGTAGTACTTATTGATATCTAATAAGCATGTTAAAGAGCAGTAGAACTCTTTGTGAACAAGTACCTATTTCTATTTCTACCATGTAACAGTAATGTTTGCATTACTGTGTTCCGGTTTGATTGGGATACTTACCAATGCAATTACAGGTACTTGAGAGATATCTCAGGGTGATGAGAGCACTGCAGTTCATCAAATGTGACGGAGTGCACAATTTCTGCTTTATATCTCGTGGATTTCGTGCATCTGCTCATCGAATGCAGGAGCGTGGTGGTACAAAGAGCAGCCACCCTCGGCTCGCCGAGGACAGTGTGGGAAGCCTGTGCCAGACTGAAGGAGCTGCTGGCTTTCCTGGGAGACACCGGGTGGCTGGACTGATCAGCGTCACCCGGTTATCACGCAAAATGGGCCGCGCCACAGAGGCTTGGTTGCGGAAAACAGCCAGTCCACCAAGTACCAAGTAAGAGTTCACTTTCTGGATACTTTTTAGAGATGTTATAGCAACATTACATACCATTTTTGAGAAAAATCCTGTAAGTTATCCAATGTCATACAATATTTGTAACATATTTATTATTCAAGAACGCTCTTGTCTTCTACACTGTTAAAAAGAAAGTACATTAATTATTAATAAGTTGTATTAACGTTAATCAGCGTACCAACTTTAAAAGACTGCCGTCGCATTAAATGCATAAATATATACAGAAATAAAGAAATGACAGAAACTCGAGAATTCCTGTTTTATATTGTATAATATTTTGCTACAAATGCCATGTGCCTATTTATCTTTAGTTATTTAACTACGTAGACGACAATTTACAACTAGACAAAAGTAGAATATTCCAAGGATTATTGCCTCCCAAGTAATGACTTAGTAATTCGCTTTTCAGAAAACTTGAACTGTCTTTTCGTGAGCTTTGTTACGTCGTTTACTTTTCTCTTATATAATTTCACTCTTTGTTAAGTTTTTTTAAGTGTGATTCCAGTCACTCCGTCAGGTCTTTATCATCCTTTTTCTATCATTGGACTTATTCGAAACCAGTTCTGCCACTTCTCTAGATGTGCCTTTTGAATGTATGCATCTTCAAAAATAATCCGCACAGTTGGCTAACTGATACTACTAAGATCATATGTGATGAATGAATTCAATGTTTGACACCCCTGGCCTCTGATAAATTTAGTTGTTAAATCTCATGGGTCCTTAATTTCGCAACCATACCCTTCAAACCAGAACACAGTATTGCGAGCTTTACTGATTTACGGTCGAAAAAGGTGTGATGGCATAACTTTCCCGGACGAACTCGTTCACAAAGAGTTTTACTGCTCTAGAATTATTTCTGTCAATTATCTCATACTTGACAGAACCCACTCATGACGAAGCGAGCGAAGCGTCTCTGCTTCAGCTGTCGGTATATTTCTTAGGTTGTTTGTTAGTCTTCTTGCCGTACGATTCTCTAAGAGCAAACATCGTTGCATCTTTGACAACATCCGTGAAATAAATGACGGGATGACAACAAACACTGGAAAAGCAACCTTGTGTACAAGGGCGATATTTTAAAGTATTTGACATCGGTGTGCTCGTCGATGAGCGTAACGATTAACACAGCCGTGATTCTCTAAGAGCAACCATCGTTGCATCTTTGACAACATCCGTGAAACAAATGACACGTTGACAAGAAACGTTGGAAAAGCAACCTTGTGTACAAGGGCTCTATCTCATAAACTGTTTGACATCGGTAAGCTCGTCGACGAGCGCATCGTCGAATCATTAGAGATTCAACCAAACTTGTTATGCATGTTTAATATTAAATACATATTTTGAAGTCGGTGATTTGTCGGAGTTAGGTTACTTTTCCTAAAAAGTGAGGAAAGGGGGAGGTTTGCTCTGGCGCTATTTATCGACCGATTTTGATAAAATTTGGTACACATTTAAATATTTGAGAAATTTTTAAAATTAACATTAGTAAAGTGGTTTCCAAGTTAATAAGTAGGTTGTGAAGTACTGCGAAAACTTGCCGCTCATATAAGGCTATATGCTCACGAGCTTTACTGTTCGCAGAACTACTAGTATACAATACATTTTATTAGTAATACTTTTTAAAGCATTAACGCCTGCTTTAGCGATCTCAAACTTTGAAATTTATAGAGAGAAAAATTCACATCCTGTTAGGATTCGAACCCGCGTCTTCTGACTCTCCGTGTCAGACGCCATTGACCATCTAGGCCACCGAGGTTCGGGTCCGAGCATCAAATTTTACGGCTCGAACCGAAATACGAAAGTTTAAGGTATTTCTAAATAATGCTTCTTTCGGTTGAATAGTACTGTCAAAGCTGTTTATTAGATGTCGCTCCGTCCCCGTAAGACGGTTAAATCAGATAGAGAGTTAAAATTTGATGCTCGGACCCAAACCTCGGTGGCCTAGATGGTCAGTGGCGTCTGACACGGAGAGTCAGAAGACACGGGTTTGAATCCCGTCCGAGGATGTGAATTTTTATCTCTATAAATTTTAATAAATTTTTATATTCAAGCGCATAAGTAGTTCTGTAAACTAACATTAATTTCCAAACACGTATTCGATTGTTGTTATAACAATATATCCCAGCTCGGCCCTAGCGAGTACACACACGCTTATTTACTTTCAACTTAAGCAGACACCGCACCGCCTTCGTAAGCCGATGTACAGTCACGCTCATTAGTCCAGTGACAAATTCAGAAAATTTAAAAAATACTCATTTTGTATTCGACATTCTAATCATACTTTATGGACCACCTTATTTTTCTCTTTTGGGCAAGTAAATATACGAAATTATTGTATACTAGATGTGCCCAGCGGTTTCACCCGCATGGTGATGGATGATGATGAAAAATAACAAATGTGCTTCCCCGGAATACAATCTATAACCTTGCCAAACTTGATTACGATCCGTTCAGCCGTGTAGGCGTGATTAGATAACAAACAGACGTAGACAGAGTTTTATATACAGTTTTTTCTTAAATAAAAGTACCTTAATTTACTCGTTATAATATCAGCTATCCGCCAGTTTAAGTCTCGTTAAAATCAGTCCAGCCGTTTCAGATTAGCCGGGACAAACAGGCAGCCATACAACTATTTCAAAAATTGTTTTTTTATGTAAGTACCGTATCAACTTCATCATATGCATTTCGTGAATAGCTGTTAACTTAGTATTACAAACAGACACTACAATTTTATTTGTATTATGTTTAGTATTATTATGTTTAGTAGTCATTTAATATTGACTTCGTTGGCTTAGTTGCTTTAGTAAGTACCTTTGCGTTTGAAGCGAGAGGTCACCGGTTTGACACTTATGTGGTATCACACTTGTGTGATAGTATAGTATCAGTTCTTTGCGAGCCGGATAGGTTCAGCGTTAATTTGTTTAGTGTACCGTGTTTTCGCACTTCTGGCGGCGACTGTACATGTGTGCGTATTTAATTAGGGGACTGTTATTAACAAAGTTAAAGGTAAGTATAATTCATTAGTTGTTATTTCATCTTAAGACTTGTGCCCATTCTGGATAACAACGATGGTTAGTAATGGAGCCAAGTTTGTAACCCGTTGAATTAGTTAAAGGCCTATTATTTTTATTCTTTAAATATACTCCTATGTAAGCTTATTATCAAACACCTTTGAAATTTTAACTACACATGCCAATACCCAAATAACGTTTATTTCAACAAAATATCTTTTCAAAAGAGTGACCAAGCGAATTGTGGAATTAATTCGTTCCAACGTTAACCAGGGTAGCCAGGTGAAATTCAAATGAAATCGCTGGGTTCGGTGCTTAGCCTGCAGCTTTAACGTTCCTTTCGCTACGAGTAACTGAGTAAGCATACAGTTAAGTCGATTTACAATAATGATAGGTAATAATATAAAAGAGTTTTATTATTCAGATTTTATATAAAAAAATTACGTTATAATAAAAAAATAGAAACGAGTTTATATATAAGCCCCATGGTGGGTGGAAATGTGGCACATATGCTGGCAGCATTGCCACGCTGGATAGTGCTAACTTTTTTCCCAAAGTAGGCTCCAACATTTCGGTCACCAATAATAATAATTTGTATTACTATAACCTATCATAATCATAATCAGCCCATTTTGTTCCCACTGCTGGGACTCGAGCCTTCCTCTGAGAGAGAGGAGTTGGGCCATTCTCCACCACGCGGGCCCAGTGCAGATTGGTCGATAGGTTAGTGGCCAACCACTATAACCTATACTCACAAGGACTTTAGGCAACCGTCCTAACTCCTAACCAAGGTTTCCTTTTAAGCAAAGTCTACAGGTACAGGTTTGTCAAACTAGGCAGAACTTGTACAATGGTAAACTGATAAGAGATATACATCTAGACACAGCTCAAACATACATGAATGCAAATAAATGTTCGAAGGTACACTTCCTGCCTACCAACTAAAATACATAAACAAGTATAATTTGAACAATTTAATACCGACTTCCATTCTATTCAATTATTAGAGTGTAACTCAAAAACTACTGGAACGAATTTGATAAAATTGGAATGGGACCACACGGGAGGCACCAGCTATCAAACAAAAAGAATTTTGAGAATCGGTTTACCTTATCGAAAGTTATGAGGTAACAAACATAAAAAAAAGAGTCGAATTAAGTACCTCCTCCTTATTGGAAGTAAGTAAATAACTAAAAAGATTGATAAATAAATTGTCGAATCATTGGTTTTGACGGTCGTGTTATACTCGTACATTATATACATTAAATTGCATAGCTTGTTAAAATGTTTTTGTTGCTTTGTTTTCTATAAATCTAATCGGCTAATTAAACCATGTTGAACCTTCGACGGCTCTGTTAATTCAGTCACTACTTTTTAAGACGCAGGTTCGACACTGTCCGGAGCAAATATTTGTGTAAAAAGCAGAAATAAAAAAATAGAAGAAAAATAAAGCAAAATAGATAACGTTTGTAGAAGATATAGGAATATTTATAATTTGGGATCCGCGAGCACAATCAAAGTCACGAGCAGGCAGCTAACTGATTTATTATTACTCGCTGTGTCTACCTACATACATTTATATTAAGGAGGTGCGGTCTACCCGCAATACCTATATACGTAGTACACCACAGTTTGTTTTACGGGTGTTGGTTTTTTGGTTATTTTTTGGATATATAAATATATAGGATAAATTAGATGTCGTGATGTTATTTTGTGTATCCATGGCTCCACATGTAATCCTAGCGTCACTAAAAAACGATATAAAAAAATATTTAGTGACACTTCCGCTGAAAAAAACAATGATTTTGGCTTATTTGGGGTGTGCACCACCCTTTCTCCTGCATAAGTGTTGATGTTAAAGGAGATGTTGACTCGTGTAGAGGCGAAACACATGTTTGATTGTTTGATGAATTGTTTTTGGTTTATTTGGGTTTTCTTGTGTGTTTTATTTTGTATTCTTCCTATTAGCAGTTTATGCGGGAGGGAGGGTGGTGCACACCCCCAAATAAGCCAAAACCATTGTTTTTTTCAGCTGAAGTGTCACTAAATACTTTTTTATATCGTTTTTTGATACTGGATTTCCGAAAAGTAACGCCTGAATCAATAAATTACCTAGCGTCACTACTTGTTCGGGTACGCGTTAGAAAAACAAAACAGTTTCAATGAAATCATTTGGTTCGGTGTGGGCACGTTATGTGATGAGAGATAACACATGCTACTAGATACATAATATGACGATTTGTAAATAAGATGGAGAGGAAGATAGAAAAGACACGAGCGACAAATTGCTTAAAACATAGATCTACCTATATTTTATATTTTCTAACGCAATCATATTTATAATTCTGTCTTCAGGCAGCAAGGTTCCCTGTAGATTGCTATAGAGATAAGGCACTGCACGGCACCCACTGGCCTATTAATACAGGATAAGTACAGGAGGTACTGCTTTTTGATGGTATTATGGTTTTACTTAACATTGGAGATCAATAAACAAATTTCTATTGTATTGCAATGTATGTGCCAAAACAAATTGGCACGAAGATATGAACATTATACTTTTGATATAGTTTAGATCATTCTTCTTTCTTTTTTTCTTTTTTTAACATCTACACAAGTTCATCTTCAGATCATACGAGGTAGAGCATGTACCATGGTAACTTCATGAGTTAAGACTGCGATATACTGACTTATATCACTTGACCAGCGGCTCAGAAGGCAGGGATGCTACCAACTACGCCTACCGGCTAGCAAACTACCAGTTTTTAGTTCCATGTTCGCCTGTATTATATTAAAGAAGCCTTAGTAACTTTTTAAATTTAAACTTTACAAATATCACTCCTAATGCTTTTGTGAATAATCTTGTACCCAAATCAGATGTTACTTAACGAAGCCAGTTCACAAACAATGTTTAACAAAAAAATTACGATAAAATCTTTCCGCTACTATTACCTATTCCTTCTAATTTCCCCTCATTACAATATCAACATTATCACGCTAGGCGGGGATAGGAAGCGGGTAAGGGCGGGGACCTTTAATTCCACATTCAAAAAATTTGACGGCACAACAGGAAAAATATATGTCTCTGTGAATAAACAATTTCGTAGAGATTTATGAAGAACGGGAACGGATGCATAATTTTATGAACGTGTTTAACACAGTTAATCCCCATTATGTTAGTAATAATGTTAAGCAATTATATGGTTTCTATATTGTTGGTCAAAATGCAATGGATGGTCTTATGAGGACATCATTATCATCTCAGCCGTAGAACAACCACTGCCCATCTAAATGAAAAGGATACATAACTCTATCTATATAAATAATAAAGGAGAAATAAGTAGCACATGCATTCATTGTTAGGGAATAAACAATGTTTATTTTCACCTGTGTTAGGCAGTAAAATGTGCTACAATTTTTAGTGATTATTAGGCTTAAACTAATGCTTTTGATACACATTATACATGAATATGATTGTAAATGTGTAAGCAATACTGTGAATTAATTTAAGTTCTGGAATCAAAGATAACACGAACAAATTTATTATATTCGGCAACTCCCGGTAAGCACTTCTCATTGTTATGAGTGATTATAATTTGCTTTATTTTGAATGCATTATACTTTTACATTATAAAAATCAAAGACGTAATATCGCCAAGAAATTATAACCATTCACAATATTATGCTAAATACGCCGCACCGTGTAAGGATCGATAAAAATCGAAGTCACGTGACAGTTAAACCCGCTAGTATTCTATATTTAAAACTTTTCATTTTATTTATATTTATTGTTTATAATTATTCCTTGAAACCCAGTTCAAGTTGTTGAGTATTCAAAAATAATTCCAATTAAAAATATTTCAATAAGTATATTCATATTTTAAATTAAGAATAATTATAAAAATTACCATGTCTAATCCTAGAAATTGAGCCGCCCAATTTGAAATAAAAAAAACATTATTACTCGAAATTTTAAAGTAGCTCTTAGTTTTATTAAATATTAATTACCCAAGTTTATGTTACTAGTTGAAAATCATATTTTATTAGAGACATTCAAAATATTTAAAAATATTAATTCAAAGTCCTGTCTTAGTACGAGTACGCAATATTTTTCGTTAAAACTTAATTATGTTGGTCAGATTGCAAAATATTTTTATGATATTATTTCTTCTACGAATTTAAAGATTTGAATGTAATGAGTTAGATATGATTTTACTGTTATACACCGAAAAACCTATAGGTATTGGTGTAAAATTTAGAGTAACTTTTTTTCCATTTCAACTCTTATTTTTTCGGCTAGGTCAATTTTGTCCTCGAGTAACGTTATATTTTACTTATACATTTAACGTAAATATTTACGTAATGAATTCCTTTGTTATTCAACTATCTCTGACAAACATTTCCTCACTTAACTCGCTATACGTATGGCTATATGTAACTGGTATACCTTGGCCTCTCGCCCGGTACCAAGGTATCGTTGAGTCGGGACACCCGATATGTGCTATAGTCTGTCAAACTTCAATAATCTTTCTTATGTTAAACCAATTGAAAACATAGAAAGGCGTGTCCCCGATATTGAGTATCGTGAGTTAGGAATTGATTCAAAGAATAATAAATTTATGCATGAGTTTCAATTTGAATTCAGAAATACTCTTGAATTTAAATAGAAATTGGGAGATAAATCTAAGTACGGTTTGAGGGCTGTTTTATTGTGATATTCATTCCGAAATGATGAATGATGAATTCATACCTAAGGTAGCACCTACTTTTTTGTACAGCAACTCAATCATGCCGGTGTCCATTTTTTAATAGTTATTTCTGTTGGTTTTTAAGGAAGTGTCTTCCCATTATAACGGAATAGCTAAACATATATTAATACAACAATGAATGACTTGGAATACAGAAGTAAAAGTACAGTTTTTCAAATGCGTTAGATCAGTGGTTCTTAACCTTTTTATAACGAGGGACCATTGCACAATATGTATGTTTTGCTATGGACCACCATATACTTGGAGGTAATATAAAGGGAAATTATTAAAGAGTTGTACTTGAATTTTCTTCTATGAATAAAACATGTATAATATTGTTCAAGCCAACAGTATTTAAATATTCATTTTGACGAAAATTATAGAGATAACTAGATAAATATATGTATATTATTTTAATGCTATTTTTGCTACTCCATACCTTTTATTAACTTCTGAATACTTGGTTCAGTTCTCAGTATCAGTATTTCTAGAACCTTTTTGATAGAAATTGCCTTTTGGCTCCCAAACTTTCCAAAAACATTACTATTTAGAATGTATTTTTCAATTTGAATGTCTTCTCGGACCATTTCAAGTGCTTCCAGGGACCACCAGTGGTCCGCGGACCACAGGTTCAGAACCACTGCGTTAGATAGAACAACCAAATAAATCGGAATCACTCCAAATAGATTGAAACTTTATCCCCAAAATAGCATAACTAAAACAAGTATGTGTTATAAACAAACAGAAACGACTACCCCCACATTGGCAGCTCAGAGTACATACCAAAGGTCCTGGCGTCCTGAAACATTTTTCCCAAAATTTCACTTACCACTGGCGTCGTTATCAGGGTCCAATTGGCCCTAAATTAACACGTCATTAAACCCTCCGCCCGCCCGCTGCCCTTTTGGGCAGACATTGAGGAGGGCGAGTCACTTCGTTGGGCGGAATTCTGCTGAGAAAGGTATATTCATATCTGGAGTTGCTTAATCAGTGAGTTCAGGGTTGTTCATTAAGAGTATATACATATAGCACCTGCTTTAGACGGCAAATAGCTGATAATATTGTTGCCTTCTCTTTCAGCAGTCCAAATCTCTCTGGTATTATGTGAAACAGAATGAGTCTCACAGCTTTTCCATGTTTAACTTATATGCATCTAACTAGAAATTACTCAAGTAAGCAGTAAGTAGTTTATTATGCAAGCTGTTTACTTAGCAATGTTTAAAAACATTATATTGGCAATTTTCGCACCTTTATATATCTTTATGTATATGTTACATTGGTTCTAGACAGTCTGAGCGTTTTTAATATACAATTATACAGTTAAATTCACCGACACACTTATAAGAAGTTGAAACCTAAACGAACGAATTTGCTTATAAATACTGCTTTAATTGAAATAACGTCATTTTGTACGGCGCATGACAAATTTGCTTTGCGCAGTCCTACGTGTATATCCATCAGCCGTGATCTTTGACAACACCCTTGAAACAAATGACGAGATGACAAGAAACGTTGGAAAAACAACCTTATGTACAAGGATATCTCATAAACTATTCAACATCGGTGAGCTCGTCATTTTTTAAATCAAAATTAGATAATCGCACGGCAGCTTAGTACCATCGAGCGGATTCCGATAGTGGTGAAAGGAGGTGGATAGTAAAAATATTTAATATCAAGTAAACTGCAATATTGAATGTCACTGGTTTAAGTAGCGGATTTCTTTTTCTTGCCTTGTGAACCTTACTATCACATCATCATCATCTCAGCCGTAGGACGTCCACTGCTGAACATATGCCTCACCCATAATTTTCCAAAAGGACCGGTTGGAATAGGCCCGTTAGTACTTGTACTTATTATTCTGTGCCGTTAGGTCGTCTGTCTACAGGTGTCGGTGGACGACCTACGCTGCGCTTGCCGGTCCACTCCAGAACCTTCTGGCCCCATCGGCCATCTGTTCTGCGTGATATATACTAAAGTAATATCACATACTTCCATATACTTCCATTTTATTCTTGTAATAAATTCCTAATTGATCTGATAGTGGAGTTATCGATGACATCCATATACATCTTGATGGAATGTCTGAGGAACAAAAAGTTTCATAGAAACGTTTCCTGAACATTTCAAAGTCGTAACACTATTCTGGCCTATCCACTGTTAAATCGATCAAGATTATTGTATCGACTATAAGCGCCTCAAAAAAATGTGGACTAAAAATAGGCCACAGTTTAAACCATGGTTTAAGGGAATTCATATAAATTTTCCTTACTTTTTACTTACGTTTAAACTATTAACTAACTATGTGTAAAGTGCAAGTTTTATAATAAGACTGTTTGAGCTTGAGCTTGTTAACCCTTTGCGTCCCAGAGACGTACATTTATGTCAGTTTCATTCATATATCTTTCGTTTTATCACGGTATAGGAAGGATTACATAAACCAGAAACTTGGGTAAGTACAATAAAAATAGATCTAATGTATATTTTGTATTGGATATAATTTTCTTCTAACATCTAGACGTGGGCAGTGCTTGAGTCTCTCCAGCGGTGCCGTATTGACTATCGGTATATTGAAGTGCTGAAGTGTTTGTACAAAAACGCCTACATGTCAGTCCGAGTACAGGAGCAGAGTTCAAAGGCAATTCCATTGCAAAGAGGCGTGAGACAGGGAGACGTTATATCTCCGAAACTGTTCACCGCTACATTGGAAGACGCCTTCAAGCTTCTGGAATGGCAAGGACTTGGCATCAATATTAACGGCGAATACATCACTCACCTTAGATTTGCCGACGATATTGTAGTCATGGCAGAATCCATGGAAGACCTCCGTACAATGCTCGAAGGCCTCCATCGAGTTTCCCAACGGGTAGGTCTTAAGATGAACATGGATAAGACGAAAATTATGTCTAATGCCCATGTTGTGCCTACCCCAATATCAGTTGGGAACTCAGTTCTCGAAGTTGTTGACGAGTACATCTACCTGGGACAGACAGTCAAACTAGTCAGGTCCAATTTCGAAAAAGAGGTCAATCGTCGAATCCAACTCGGCTAGGCAGCGTTCCGGAAACTTCGCGAAGTCTTCTAGTCGAAAAATTACCTCAGTGCCTCATGACAAGAGTCTTAGACCAATGTGTGTTACCAGTGATGACTTATGGCACTGAAACGTGGTCTCTTACTATGGGCCTCATAAATAAGCTCAAAGTCGCACAACGAGCTATGGAGAGGGCTATGCTCGGGGTTTCTCTACGTGATCGAATCAGAAATGAGGAGATCCGTAGATGAACGAAAGTCACCGACATAGCTCAGAAGATTAGCCAGTTGAAGTGGCAGTGGGCAGGGCACATAGCACGCAGAACAGATGGCCGATGGGGCCGAAAGGTTCTGGAGTGGAGACCACGGACCGGCAAGCGCAGCGTAGGTCGTCCACCGACACGGTGGACAGACGACCTGAGGAAGGTCGCGGGACGACGTTGGATGCAGGCCGCTTCCAACCGGTCCTTTTGGAAAATCATGGGGGAGGCCTATGTTCAGCAGTGGACGTTCTACGGCTGAGATGATGATGATGATGATGATTAACTAACTATGTGTAAAGTGCAAGTTTTATAATAAGACTGTTTGGGTTGGTGCTTGTTTATATAAACCAAAAACAAAAGTAAGTACATTAAAATAGATCAAACGTATATTTTGTATTGGATATAATTTTCTGATCTATTTCATTCAATAAAACAACACCTAACTTAAACCCGGAAACTTCAATCCGTTGACACCACATCAGCATAAATAAAATCATACAGTTATAACCTTATAATGTAAAATATATCAAGAATTTTCACTGGATGGATTGGTCATTCCCACAAACCTATTTATCATTGTATATCAATCTTTGAAATGATTAGAACGAGGAGTTAGAATTATGAAAAATTAATAATAGCTGTTTTAATAACTGGTTATGAAGCAGCGGACGTCATGATTTTTGCGTAGATGCTTATGGATTTCTAGTTATGAACGTGGATACTTTACGTGCGTAAATCATATTCAAATTCAAATCTTTCATTGTAATATAATGCAATTATTCATTAAATTTGGAATGATAGAAACATTATTGCGGTCATTGTGAAGCCGTAGCATTCGTAGCTGAACCGTAGCATTCGTAGCATCACCGTTGAATTCGTAGCAGAGACATGTCAATCGTAGCAAAGCCGTAGCGCTCGTAGTGGAGCTGTTGCTGATAAAATATGCCGGCTCTCCTTTCTCAGAGAGAAACGCCTTTGTCGCGTCAGTGAGAATGTAGTTAGCCGATTGAAATGTAGCTTAAGCAGCTATGTTGAGTAAATAGTCGTACTGGCAGGCTTGACAAGGAATATAATCAAAAATCAATTGGTCTTGAAGGATGTTTTGTAGGTATTACATGCTCAATATATGGTTTCCGAGAGTAAAACATAATAGTATGATCAAACTCGTCATCGTTTAATGTTGGTTCTTATTGTACGTCAAATAAATAGGCAAGAGAGATGGGAGTAAAACGAACAACGGAAATTAATCCCTAAGCATAACCCTATAATGGGTTAAGTTGTAAGGATCGTAATTGTGATAACCTATCAACAAGATTAATCATTCTAAGATATGAAATTTAACAGCGATCCGGCTCATTTATTTACAATTTAAATTATTTATTGCGAGAGTTTGCATCTTACCTTATAATAAAAAAATATCAAAAAAATAGAACTGACTTCAACACTTAAACGTGTGAAATAACTTGTTGAAGTCGGTACCATTATAGTTTAAAAGTACCTAATACCACAATGTCATCTTTAATAATTATTTCCTTCTATTTTATAGAATATATGATATATAATGGGGGAGGACTATGTTCAGCAGAGGACGTCCTACGGCTGAGATGATGATGATGATGATAGTATGTACTACTGCTAGTAACTGTCGTTTTTTAACAGACTTAAAAAATTTCCAAATGATTTTCCAAAAGGACCGGTTGGAAGCGGCCTGCATCCAACGTCGTCCTGCGACCTACGCTGCGCTTGCCGGTCCGTGGTCTCCACTCCAGAACCTTTCGGCCCCATCGGCCATCTGTTCTGCGTGCTATGTGCCCTGCCCACTGCCACTTCAACTGGCTAATCTTCTGAGCTATGTCGGTGACTTTCGTTCTTCTACGGATCTCCTCATTTCTGATTCGATCACGTAGAGAAACCCCGAGCATAGCCCTCTCCATAGCTACTATACTAGTAGTACTATACTACTAGTAGTAGATACTACACTATTCGTTATTTCAATAATATATTTGTTATTAACAAATTAATTCAATCGCTTCATCGCTTCATCACAATCATTCGCTTTTTCTCTTTCACACACACACACACACACACACACACACACACACACACACACACACACACACACGCATAAACACACACGCACACACTTTCACACATTCCCTATCCTTCTCAACACCCTTTCAACAACTACAATTTAATATACTAAATTATATTATTTAATATACTAAATAATATAAATCCGTTATTGGCCTTAATTTAAGTTGCCTGATACTGTTTTGTTTATTTAAGCTCTGTGGATTTTGTACAATAAATAAATTAATATCGTATCATATGTATTTCTAATAACTTACATTTATTTTATTTTGTAGATATTCATTGGCAGGATAGAAAGAGTTTTCCAAGAAAAAATATTACTATTTTATTCTTGTTACATAATGTTATAATTTCTGTAGAATATTTACTACAGATTTTCTTATATGGGAATCTTTTACAGTTATTAGATGCCAAACAATATGGTAAATGTGTCAAGACATACCGACTGACTCTCTTAAAAGGTTAAACGAGTGATAAAAGATTTTTAAGTCCATACCACTAAAAAACTGGACATTTTATATGTTTTAATATTAACTAGTTCCTAATTAGTTATTAGTTTTAGTACTTTAAGCTCATTGTAAGTGAACTATACGTTCTTTATGAGTAACAAATCATTAAACCTAAAACTCCCGAAGTGTTTTAAGATGAGTTAAAACTCCCTATCATCCAACCTTTTCTCCCCTCATGTGGTAGTCGCGGTTAAGATAGTTTGTTTTCTTTTCCATATAGGTACCTCATCATCTCTCAACTCCTTGTTAAGACCCTTATTCTTCCTCAAACAACGATTAAACGCAAGGAATCATACTATCGTTGGTATTTTTTTCTTAAAACATTATTACCACATACGTAAACTTAAATTAAATTACTTATTTTAACAGTCTTCGCATGATATATTCATACAAGATAACTTTGCACATCGCCAATTTACTGTAACGCGTGCTACTTTTAAATTTCCTCTTGAACATTTGGGAACTTTTAAGCGAAACATAACTTTACGTACAATGTTACTTGTAACTATTTAGGTCAACATAACTATGTATACCTAAGTTGCTACTTACAAATTGGCATGTTTTACAATATATTAATTTATGACTAGCCAACAAGAAAAAAATGTTATTAAGTATTGTTCAAAATATAAAAAATGCTGACATGACAATAATAATTAAATCATTAGACCTGTTTCGAAAATTATTTTGAATTGATTATTATTATTATTTTGTTTGGTTGAGGTGACGGGTGACCGAAATTCTGGCGCCTACTTTGGGCAAAAACTTAGCATTGCCATCCAGCGTGGTAATGCCGCCAGCGTTTTGGCCACTTTTCCCCTCACCATGGGGCTTATAGATTAGATTTCATTTTTATTTATATTTTAAAAACCTTGTAAATAAAATTTTGAATAATCAGCAGAATTTTCTGTTCAAAAATAGTTCTTAATTAGGAAATAAAAACATATAAAATTAAAAATACATTGTTGATATATTATACGATACAAAAAAAAATAAGGTGAAACGCTCGTAGCGAAGCTCGACTTAGCGATCTTAACCGATCAACAAGTTAAGTAACGCTTACTGCGGTCAGGAGTTGGATGGGTGACCGCTAGTGGCATTATTCAACTGAGCGCTTCCGTGTTTTGGAAGGCACGTTAAGCCGTCGGTCCCGGTTGTTTGTATTAGGACAACAGTCGTTAGGCTATGCCAAAGGCCTTCGGTCTGAAAAACTTTGCCACTAACTTATACACCAAGCCACACTGGGCCCGCTTGGAGGATTATGGCCAAACTCCTCTCTCTGAGAGGAAAGCTCAAGTCCCAGCAGTGGGAACAAAATGGGCTGATAAAGAAGAAAATAAATGCATTTATTTCCTTCTTACTCAATACATAAGTTTTCTTCAAGTGTTTCAGCAGGAAAGTAGTTTTTCCCAGTAATAAGCAAAACCCGAAAATTAGATTAGTCACTAAATAGTAAGTAAGTAAATAAAACTCAACAAGAAGATCTCGAATATCACAAAACAGGCCAACTTAGGCTAAGATTCAAAAATGTCATGAACTTTTTCTATAATTAGAAATCGAGACATTTTAATATGTTTAATTATCACAAGTTAATTAAGTGCAAAGGTATATTTGAGCTATTAACAAAATGTACCTGTGCACTATGTCGAATTGAATGGCATAATATTATAAAGGCTTCGTTATTTAATTGTAAATTTATAAGTAAATAAATAAGTTTATAATAGGAAGCCAGAATATTGATAAGACCCCGTAGATAGTTATTATATTTTATGTACACTCCTACTAATATTCTCATCTCAATAATTATCCAGTTATTTTATAAAGATTAACTGATAATTACAAATTTCTGCCTGTTAATATATACCAGTATTTAGGTATACATGCAAATATTGTTTAAATATTCTCCTTGAAGCCTTGTTCTCGCTTCAAAATATCGTAAAGACTTTGTTTAATAAAATAATGTGACACGTTATTAAATGTATCTTAGCATAAAATGTTCAATGTCAATTATTGAATAAAACTTACAACTTGATTGTATCGTTAAAACCTATCTTCAAATTATTATCATAATATAAATTACGAATTTGATTTATTTCCGTTCATGGTTCCGATGTAGACGCCCATTTATACTATTTGAACTCAAATGCTATATCTGCTAAATACCATTAAAAAGAAGGACTATGTTTGATATAAGTTTATATAATAACAGTACACATACCCAATATAATTTGACCCGTTTATGAATAGTCGAAACTATAACAACGTAATAATAAATCAATAATGACTTCATTATGACGTCTTCGTTGATGTATTATGTCAAAATAATTGTTATCGTAAAATTACTTAAACATACGATAAAGCGTGAAATTTATCAAAATTTTCAATCCTGAAAACGAAATGGCGATGTCAATAAAAATGTTTAACAACACTAATTGATAGTTATTTATAACTTGATTAGGACTTACCTTAGGTTTTATTATTTAAGCGGCATGATTAGAAAAGTCCACAATTAACATATATGAACAACACTGAAACACTACTTTACATACTAAAGAAATGTCAAAGTACACGATTTTTAATTTACGTTACGAATTTCGTAATACGTAGTCCGCGGAAGAGAAGCGGCGGCGAGGCGCGCCTACCCTCTCCTTAGCCTAAAAGCCTACTGCAGGAGACATAGAATTGGGAACCTGTGTTACATCCCGCATCAGAGCGGGTCCGGTGCGCATGCGCGGAAATAAACACCAAGAAGGATGTTGTCAGCTGACGGGCGTAACTAAGGTCACTGTGTCACGAGGTATGTGTTTTTTTTATGCCTTTTCAAATCTAAAATGAGAATAACGGTACGCTGGTGAGGTTTTGGAAATAGGGGTTCTTATTGTCTAACCCAAAAATAGACTGGGTGCAAAACGATAATATATATAATATATGTTGTTTGTTTTGTGGCGTTGGTAACATTTAACAATACTTCAACAGCCTGTTTGGTGGCCCATAAATGGAGTTTTATGTTGTTTTAGTAAATTTAAATTTTGGTAGGTTTAATATAAGTTTCTATGAGTTAGTACTAATATGAATAAGAAACACTAAATGTTTATAGGGTCAACGTTGACTTAAAACATAGTCTTGTGTTTTATTATTTGCATAAAAATAAAGTTCCATTCTATTGAATATATTGTAAAAATAGAAATCTTTTTCATGTTATATATTTTTTCCTCAAAAACAATTTTGATAACTAAATGAACGAATAAGTGGTACAACTCAGCCGAGAAACCGAGCCAACAGGACTGAAAGTCAGGGATGTGGAAGTAAGCCAACCCGATCCTATACATTTGGAGTAGACATGATAACATAGAGTAGGGGTCGACGTGATATATAAATGAGTACAAAAAAGTTATTGTGTACCTTCTATGGATCTTTATAATTCATCTACGTCATAACTCAAGTGGATTCATTTCCAAAAGTATACACACGCAGTTTAATTTTCAAGGTTCATCGTCGTATTTATCCTATACCAGCAGCCTTATTGTCTATCTTTAAGGAGAATGGGAATGGGCTTCTGCCTGGGCTGCAAGCGTATTGGCTGAAACCACTAATGGGAATGAAAATTAATAGACATTTCATTTTCATTCAAGTTAGATAATAAGGCGGCAGTTCAAACATGAACACAGAGTTTGTCTTTGCACACATTTTTAAGTATTTATCATTAGATAAATTGTAGAGAAAAAGAAATTCGAAATCAT
This sequence comes from Selenia dentaria, assembly GCA_917880725.1. Lineage (NCBI taxonomy): Eukaryota > Metazoa > Arthropoda > Insecta > Lepidoptera > Geometridae > Selenia > Selenia dentaria. The sequence goes on from OU862880.1 coordinate 3,192,693, forward strand.
TAGCGAATTTTTTTGTCTCTTCTACTCCAGCTGTTATCCGTCACCTTGTGTATTGACCAATTCAAAAAGTTTGAAAGATGTCAAGCCTGAGACCAGGTATTATATTACTATCAGTGTATTTCTTCCTTTGTCGTTCACTCTTGACAGAATGGTCATGGTTGAAGACGATGCCTTTTCATTAAATAATGCAGCCCTCGCGATGCGCGTCTATCCATTGTGATTTTCTGCGTTTTGGGTGGTTTGGACTATGGACTTATTTTTGTTATACCTTCCGTAATAATGGCTTGCTTACAACCTTTGTGTCTTTTGTGATGGATTCACAATTTAGAGGATTAGCTAGCCAGACGGGCACTAAAAAGCGCCATAACAAAATAGTGTAAATGGTTGGACTCATGAGCTTTCACCGAAAGCTAAACCTAGACAGCAATCAAACCGGCGACTATCTGATCGTTTGTTTAACCTCATACCCATGAGCTTCTGTCGTTTCAAACTGAAAGTAAAAAGGTAATCTTATTACTGTTAATTAATTATATTATACACACTAAGTCACAACACAATATATAATTATATAATAATTTCAATTTATTTTATTAAAATTTTATTTAAATTATTATATAATTAATTATATATAATTTATTTACCTGCACAACACATAAAATGCAATACGTTTAACATGTGTCAAACTAACAAGCATGTGTGAGTTATTCCAATTTATTTAATTACTAATACACACTCTCTTATTGTAAATAAATAAATTATTTAGTATATTTAAGACAAGTGCGAAAATAAGTTTTTTGTAAACGAGAATACAATATTTATTATGTAACAAACCATCGTCCCAAGTTTATAATAACCTTCACGCATACGTCGTTTTTCACACAAATAAACTACAGAACTACATGAAAATCATAATTAAACGCTTGAATTTTTTAAATATGAAGAAATTTAATCAAAATTGCCGCCAACTGGCTTAGTGCGTGCGTGGTTTTTGTGCCTATATATAACGCATGCGCGCCTAAATGAATGGTACAGAGACTATCTGGAAAGGTTCTATTCAAAAACGACATTTATGATTTTATGCAAGTAAATGTTATTATAATATAAATTAATGTCACTGGTAATTGTCATAATATGCTACCTTTGTCTGTTATTTTTATACATTAGTTTTTCTATTATTTAGGTATAAATGATGTTATATTCATGGTGGCGACTAATAAGTTAAATTATTACTATTTATCGGCAAAACACTCACGTTAGGGATCGAATACGAACACTAGTGCCTGCCGGGAACTGGCAGACGCCGCTGCGCACTTGCCCTAAAGATGAGCATCGAACACACTCGAACCCAGCGAGACTTATTTGATCCCTAACGTAGGTGATTGACCGGTAAATAGTAATAGTTAAATATGTGTCAAATATAAGTTATATTTATAATAAACAAATATAAGTTGTAATAAAATTACAACTTATTAGTCGTCACCATGTATATAATGTTATATGGAACTCCTTGCGCCTACGTACCTCTTTTTAGTACGCTTCAAGCAGTTGAATACACGAATACAAGTACAATTTGAAAAAAATTATACCGACTTCCATTCTATTCATTTATTGGAGTGTATCTGAAAAACTTCTAAGCCGAATTTGGTGAAATTTATATGGGACCACACGTGAAGCACCAGCTTTCAAACAAAAGGAAGAACAAAAGAATTTTGAGAATCGGTTCACCCAGTCGAAAGTTACTATGAGGTAAGAAACATACAAAAAACATACAGTCGAATTGAATGCTGTTTTGTTTTCAGTGCTGTTAATTGTTAGTTGCTAAAAACAGGAGGGGCAACCCTCTTGTTTTTAGAAGTCGGTAGTTAATAAAATAAATACATTACAATTTGATTTTTTTTCTAACCGAATTACTTGAGATGCTTCTATTACTTAAAATGCCTGCTCCATATTTTCATATTCGACGTTCATGATAATTTATCATCAAAAAAAATGCTGAAGGAAACCACAAACCAAAACATTATCTGGGTACGTATATATATTTTTAAATTTCTCAAACAACGCTTAATCATATGCGATATATTTTATAATTGAACCACCTCTGAATTAAGATCTACTAATCAAAAAAAGCATCATCAATATCGATTTTTAATTGGCAGAATGATTCGCCTAGTATCAGTAGTTTGATTATTAGTCCGCGTAACATACATACAAAATATTATACAAACTCGAGAACCTTCTGCTTTTTTGTTGAAGCAAGTGAAGAACTCGCTGAGTTTCTTTGTGTCTAGTTCATTACTAGATCTATTTATTTTTAAACGTAACGTCTGTAGTAACGTCTTTCAAACTACGAGTACACTAATGACGCGACATCCTGTTGACGCTTAGAACAAAAGATTTATGAATGAAACTCATTTATATAAAAACATTTGACATTGATATTTGTATGCTTTGAATTTAAATAAAATATTTAATTTCTGGTATTTTAACTTGGAAATAGATCTTAGAACAAAATAAGTAAATCTCTATAAGTAGAACGTCTTCCCTGCTAGCGTTGATAGACGCAGGATTGGCGCAAAACGCGTGTAGGCGCCACAAAACAAGTGCACATCGTATCTACGTTTTGTTGGTAGCATACCTACGCAAGAGAAAACAATGTCATTTAAAAACTGTCAACCCGACCGCTCTGCCGGCACTCACGTAATAATTGCCGGCAAGCGTCCTCTGCCCTCACCCACCGCCTTTATCCACTTTTATCGCCTATTTATCGCGATGACGTTATATTTACTCGGAGCCGCGCGGTCTAAGTAGTTTAGCTGTAATAAAATATAAAAAAGGTTCCTCTGCCGTCAGGATGCGAATAGTTAGAGGCTAGGAAACCCGACCTTAATGGTGGTAGGCCTCTCTAACACGATGATATGAGTTTTATGAGATTAATTAAAATACCTATTGTAAGCGATATTTGCAATGGCGATGTTCATAAGTATCGTAGCTAGGGAACATAGGCCATCATACATTATCTTCAAATTCAAATTGCTAAATTTTTTTAGCACCCCGTTATACATTGCGGCTATATTTTTTTTCCAAATAATTAAGTTAAAACTACGTACTTAGCATTAAAATTGTGCAATAAACCGTGATATACCATATTTTTGTATTATAATGTATAATAATATAATATGTGCGCGACGCAATCGGGTCTGATTATATGGATCAAAGCGCACAAACTAATACAAAATTTAATTTTGGTAGAGAAATAATATCAAGTTTTCAATAATCAAATTAATATTAAAGTCAAATTTTAACTAATATCAAAGTTTCGTTCAAATAGCATAGACCGTTATAGAGACCGCAGAAGAACCAATCTAAGTGTGGCTTCAGTCTAGTTTGCGAAAGCATACAACCTACTATCTATAACGATTACTTGTTATGTTTCAGAAACACTACAGGTAAAAGGTAAATAATAAATCAAAACATCCAATCTGGGTGGGTCACTCTGTCATAACGCGCCGTACCAAAAACTCATCAACTAATGTCAAAAGAACACACAATAAAAATCAAGAGACGACCACCCTTAGCGCAAAAAATAATAACAATAAAGTGTTCCATCCACTATAAAGGCTTACGAGCACTAAAAGCGAGCGAACAGCGTGCTAATGAAAACTCAGCTAACGATATTAAAGCTGAAGACACATTAAAGGCTGTGCTAGTGCCCGCGCCGGTTGACACTGGGCTTAATGAAAAAATTCATAACGACCGCTGTGCGGGCACGAGCAACGAAAGATGGCTTCCAAATTCACACATGGCGCTGACCAAACAAACGCAGAGATTAAAAATTCAACGTAGAAACTCGGCCAAATACTGTTCGCTAAAAGTTCATTTCCAATATGTATTCACAGCACCGGCACATGGCAATACCTTGCGACAGTAAAGAGAAAAGTCGATCGACCGTAGCGCGGCCTCTGAACGTATAGACAGGTGGCAGATTTAAAACGTCACCTTTCCAAAATAAACCCTGCTTACACGATCGGCGACCCGGCGTCCCGCCCGCCGACTCAAACGTTCGAATTACACGAACTGAAAAAAGAAAATTCGAAAGTGGACAAAGGCGCCACTCCGAGCTAATGGAACACGAATGGAATAGAACATTTTTGCATCGACCTCCTTTGTTGTTCTTGTCTTTCGTTAGTAATACGTTTATTCGTTTTCTTTGGGCCATTTCGTAGATTGGCCCGACGGTGTTCGGGATCAGTGGCGACTGCATTCGGTGCCAAAATTGGTCGGATTGCATTGTCGCTTGTAACTTAATGTGGGCCTGAGCGGCTTCAGAGGATTTGTGCTATTGAATCTTATTTATTTTTGTTTTTATAGTTGGCTTGGTATTTAACTTTAAACTTACTAAACCCTATTGAACTAAACTTACAATCTATCGAGTATAATATACTTACCACGTATACGAATACGTGTACGAGTTTTTGTATGACCTATATCATTGTAGGTAGTTTATGTATAATGCACATATTTTATAATTAATAAAATATGTATAAATTAATAGTTAATTATAATGAGGATTATAATATCTATATTTAAATAGGAAAAAGTGGTATAACAAAGGTGTTAGTATCATTAACTAATTAAGTTTAGTTTGAAATTTCTTTTACATTGAATATGACGACTATAAAATTTAATGTCAAATTAAATTATAATTATTTACTCAAACAATAACTTATTAATGCACTTCAAAAACACTACTGCTGCCTACTAAAATAAATAGTGATTCTACCGAGAATTTTCGAAGGTCATAACGAACCGTCTCAGTCGCAGGTTTGATGAATTCCAGCCTCCGGAACAAGCCGGTTTCCGAAAAGGCTATAGTACCATAGATCACATCCACACGCTACGGCAAGTTATACAGAAGACCGAAGAGTATAACTTGCCTCTTTGTTTAGCGTTTGTGGACTATGAGAAAGCCTTTGATTCGATCGAGACGTGGGCAGTGCTTGAGTCTCTCCAGCGGTGCCGTATTGACTATCGGTATTGGAGTCGCCAAAGCGGGAATGCTAGGGGCGAAGCCCTACGACAATTTGTTGGACTGTATAAAGAGTAAATGTGATTTCAAATCTTGCACTATGCACTTGCATATATTGGTGATGGGCACGCAGAATCGCATTGGTTGGCGAAGCTCCAATAGAACAGCGGGTTTCACAAGCGAGAAGCGGTTTATTTTTCGGCGTTTAGCGAGCGCGACAGTGGATTTTTGGAACATACGAAGCGCGTGTTAAATTTTCATATGTTCTTCCACAGACGTTTTGACAGCGAGTGTGTGAGGCGCCATCAACGAGCGGTCGGTGCATTTCCTCAGTGCATTATTGTAAGAAATCACATGAAGTGTTAAGAAACGCCCGTAGATGGCGCAAACAGGTATATTGAAGTGCTGAAGTGTTTGTACCAAAACGCCTAAATGTCTATCCGAGTACAGGAACAGAGTAAGAAGGCAATTCCATTGCAAAAAGGCGTGAGACAGGGAGACGTTATATCTCCGAAACTGTTCACCGCTATATTGGAAGACGCCTTCAAGCTTCTGGAATGGCAAGGACTTGGCATCAATATTAACGGCGAATACATCACTCACCTTCGATTTGCCGACGATATTGTAGTCATGGCAGAATCCATGGAAGACCTCAGTACAATGCTCGAAGGCCTCCATCGAGTTTCCCAACGGGTAGGTCTTAAGATGAACATGGACAAGACGAAAATTATGTCTAATGCCCATGTTGTACCTACCGCAATATCAGTTGGGAACTCAGTTCTCGAAGTTGTTGACGAGTACATAGACCTGGGACAGACAGTCCATAAAGTGCCTCCTTACCTCTGTCAGATCGTTGGAGCTTACCTCTCCGAGAGATACATCTCGTACACTGGGTGCGGAGCTAGAGAGCAGCGGCGGGTAATGTCGTGTGGTGTCCCACAGGGATCGGTCCTCGGGCCGCTCTTGTGGAACATCGGGTACGACTGGGTGTTGCGGGGCAATCTCAATCCGGGCGCCCACGTGATCTGCTACGCAGATGACACGTTGGTGACTGCCCGGGGCGAGACTTTTGAGGTGGCTGCCCGTCTAGCCACGGAAATGGTGGCACTGGTTGTCGGTAGGATAGAGTTATTGGGACTCCGGGTCGCGCTCGATAAGTCGGAGGCTGTGTGTTTTCACGGCCCTCGCAGGGCGCCACCCAGGGGTTCCTTCATCTCTATCGGTGAGACCCGGATCAAGGTCGAGTCTTCGATAAAATATCTTGGGCTCTTCCTTGATAGCAGGTGGAATTTCCGCGAGCACTTCACTCGCTTGTCACCCCGGTTGATTGGGGCGGCCGCTGCCTTAAAGCGACTGATGCCCAACATTGGGGGACCGAGAGGAAGCAGTCGCCGCCTGTATTTGGAGGTGGTGCGATCCATGGCCCTGTATGGAGCCCCCATCTGGGTGGATGCCCTAACAGAGTCAAACATCGCTCTGCTGAGGAGATCTCAGAGAGTGATGGCCATCGGGGTCGTACGTGGGTACCGCACCACCTCCTACGAGGCGGCGTGCGTATTGGCGGGGTCTCCCCCCTGGGATTTGGAGGCCGAGTTCTACGCAAATATGTACGTGTGGCGCTCGCAGCACCGAATCCGAGGGGAGATTCTCCCGCCAAGAGAAGTGCAAGCATGGCAAAACCGCGCTCGACAGTCCCTTATTGGGTGGTGGAGGGAGCGGCTGGACCAACCTAGGGCTGGCCACTGGACTGTTGAGGCTGTCCGACCCGTCCTTCAGGACTGGTTGGACAGGGAACACGGGTCACTTACCTTCCGGTTGGTGCAAGTCCTTACGGGCCACGGGTGCTTTGGGAAGTACCTGTGTCGCATCGCCGGAAGAGAACCGACAACAGAGTGTCACCATTGTAGCTGTGACGAAGATACAGCGCAGCATACGCTCGAGGAGTGCCCAGCTTGGGAGAGCGAGCGCCGTGAACTCGTCGCAGTAGTGGGGGACGACATCTCGCTTCCGTCATTGGTCAAGGCCATGGTGGAGAGCGAAAAGTCGTGGGACGCGGGGCTAGAATTCTGCGAACGGGTCGTGTCGCAGAAGGAGGCTGCCGAAAGGGAGAGGGAGATCACCTCTACTCTTCCGATCCGCACCCGGAGACCCGGGCGTAGGAGGAGGGCGTATCAAGCCCTCCTCCATCCCCCATAACAGAGGTCTTGGTGATGGACACGGGGGTGTCCATCGCCATTTAAAGACCTCGAGGTGGCGCGCGCGGTGTTTCCGCGTGCCCCTCATTGATGCTGGGGTGGAGTGACTCCTGTTCCATCCCACCGGGATGGGGTTCTCATGAGAGGACCAACGTTGCCGGGACCGCGGACGATTGCAAAAGCTTGCCCGTAGTCCCGACATTAAGGCGCCCGGAGAAACACCGTGTGGTGGTTTAGTCGGTATGGTCTGCTTGCTGCTATGGGTGCAGTTGGCGATACAAGACGAGTCCGACATACCCCGTTGAATCTCCCCGGATTTGGCGGGGATGTTTAAGTGCATTCCCCACACGATAATAAAAAAAAAAAAAAAAAAGACAGTCAAACTAGGCAGGTCCAACTTCGAGAAAGAGGTCAATTGTCAAATCCAACTCGGCTGGGCAGCGTTCCGGAAACTTCGCGAAGTCTTCTCGTCAAAAATACCTCAGTGCCTCAAGACAAGAGTCTTTGACCAATGTGTGTGACCAGTGATGACTTGTGGCACTGAAACGTGGTCTCTTACTATGGGCCTAATAGATAAGCTCAAAGTCGCACAATAAGCTATGGAGAGGGCTATGCTTGGGGTTTCTCTACGTGATCGAATCAGAAATGAGGAGATCCGTAGAAGAACGAAAGTCACCGACATAGCTCAGAAGATTAGCCAGTTGAAGTGGCAGTGAGCAGGGCACATAGCACGCAGAACAGATGGCCGATGGGGCCGAAAGGTTCTGGAGTGGAGACCACGGACCGGCAAGCGCAGCGTAGGTCGTCTGTCCACTGTGTCGGTGGACAGACGACCTACGCTGCGCTTAACTGAGGAAGGTCGCAGGACGACGTTAGATGCAGGCCGTTTCCAACCGATCCTTTTGGAAAATCATGGGGGAGACCTATGTTCAGCAGTGGACGTCCTACGTCTGAGATGATGATGATGATGATGATGATGATGATGACCGAGAAGAACAGACAACAAAATCGGGCCATTTCTTTTCAAGTATGTTTTATAAATGTATTATTTTCTACCGACTTCCGAAAAAAGGAGGAGATACTCAATTCGACTGTTTGTTACCTCATAACTTTCGATTGGGTGAACCGATTCTCAAAATAATTTTTTTGTTGGAAAGCTGGTGCTTCCCGTTTGATTCGAATTTCATCAAATTCGGTCTTGTAGTTTTTGAGTCACGCTCCAATAACTGATTTTTACCAAAGTAATAGGATGGAAGTTGTTATTAAATTATTCAAATTGCACTTGTTATAACAATAGTTATTCAATAATTAAACGGGTGGCAGAAGTCGACTTGGCAGTAAATCGAGTACTCCAAGCAACGTTGGGATTAAAACATTTTCAATTATATCAATCTGATCCGCGCGACACTTATGCGTTATCCATATCACGATCGGCAATTGTTTCCTTCTTAATTTCGAGTGCGGTGAGCTCCCTGAACTTACACCATTTTAGTGATTATAATCCACCATTATTATGGAGCTCCTTGCTGTACGCTTCACCGAGCAATATTCACACTAGCACATGTCACATGCACGTCGTTCAACTAGCTCTAACAAGGCGTCCTCAGCGGGCGCGCGCTCTGCCCGTGTGGAGTGGCCCTTACCCGCAATCGCCACCTTGCCGCGTCGAAATAATGAGCCTAATACAATGACCTTCATAATAACAAAGACAAGTCACCTTAAAGCCTTTCTACAATTTTATGTTATATGATTGCATTTTCTACCAACTTCCAAAAAGGAGGAGGTCAATTCGACTGTATTTTTATTGTTTTTATTCTTTTACCTCATAACTTTCGACTGGGTGAACCGATTCTCAAAATTCTTTTTTTGTTTGAAAGCTGGTGCTTCCCGTGTGATTCGTATTTCATCATATTCGGTCTTGTAGTTTTTGAGTTACGCTCCAATAACTGAATATAATGGAAGTCGGTATTAAGTTTTTCAAATTGTACTTGTTAATTAGAAATCATCATCGGATGGGATTTAAATTTGAAACGGTTAAAATAGAATATTGAATTAGTATTCGTTGCTCGGACGGCGTGCCTCGGTGGCCTAGTGGTCATGGCGTCTGATACGCATTGTCGGAAGACCTGGATTCGAATCCCGTCCGAGGTTGTGTATTTTCTATCTAAATTTGACATGTACTTATTACAAACTAGCAAACCCTGCGAACTCCGTTTCGCCACCAGATGGCTTCGTTTTATGTAAGATTTCGTTTGGCGCCATCTACTTAAAATATTGGTTTGTAGTACATGCTATGTATCAGAGATGGCGCTGTATGAGAAAAAAGATTTTCCCGCTTTTCTTTTCAAATTTTTCCTGAATTGTCTTTACCATAAACCTCACGGAGCCCGAGACCTTTCCAACGAATGCAAAACCGTGGAAATCGGTTCGTGCGTTCTGGAGTTATAGCGTCAGGAAGAAAAACCCGACTTATTTTTATATAGTAGATGTTTTTCATATAAACGTTGATCTCTAACTCTCGCCATATCACAAACTTAGCACTTTCTTTAGCTTAGGGTACACGAACAGTACGGGCTATTTTTAAGGTTTTAAACGAAACATACAATATGGTGGTAACTATTATGCTTGCCTATAACATTTTCAGTGCCACTCAGAGCTTAGAACTGCAATTTTTCGTAGCACTGTATTGTATTTTGTATTCTACAGTGCCCTTCACACTCTAACACAGTAATGCTTGCACCCTGATTGCTTCACGTTAGAATATCCGGCACTGCGGTGGTACCAACCATGGCATTTGCACGAGAGACCAACCACCTAGTTAGTCGGGTTTCGACACCTCTTACGATTCGAATTCCGACAGCAGCGGGAAAATTCTTTTAAACTGTCCCTTCACCGAGTAAAATCTTCCTGTAAACAAAATTAATTTAAAAGTATTCTTCTATTAAATATATGCCATAGATACCACAAAACTGTGTTATGATTTTTATATAGCCACTTTACAGTACAGAAGAAACCACACATTACTCTCGCAATCCATATAACGAGGTTTATCGATAACGAACTTTTATTCGTTTTTACAACTCGCTTTTCATGGATAAATTCTCCCAAAGCTAAAAAAAAACCAGACATTTCCTTCGTACTATATTTACATTACACTGAAAAGCTTCGACCCCAATATTATAAATTTGGGCCACCAGTGTTTCTAATTGCAACCGTAAGGCAGCGCCAGTCTTTCCGAAGTAATATGATAAGTCAAAGACAGGAGCTTAAACGTAGTAACTACCACTCATTCCATGCCCCAAGGCCTAAGCTATACCTAAGACGACCATTAGAATGAAACTTAGCTCTAGAGGTCCTTGAGAAAAATAGAGCTAAGTCTTTGTGAAAAACCTGACAGCAATTAGTAGGTTGAAATGGGAAAAGTTTTCTTGAACCGTTCTGGAGGTGACTAGCTGATACGTGTCACTGGAATAAGGCTTGTAATAGATATAGAAAAAATAATACGTCGCAAATTTTCACGCCAAATTTCAAGTTGTTATTTATATTCCAATTATTATGCTCGGTTCTATGACGGTTGTTTTAAGCATCAGTACAAAATAATGTTATGTAGCAGACAGTATCTAAAATTTACTTATTCAAAACAGGATATGATCAGATCAGGATAATAACAAATTAAGGTTTGTAGTATATGGTTCCCTCTCCAGGAAACAAGCATGCTTTTATATATGTAAGTATGCTGCTGAAGTAGTAGCTTGTTCTGCGCGTTTATACGTAATCTTCCACTGGCTAAATCCAAGCACTGTCAGGGGTTTAAATCGTCCTACACCGTAATAATTAAAACAAAAGATTTATGAATAAAGCTTACGTCAATTTACGTCTCTGGTAGGCAAAGGGTTAAGGAGTGTATTCTAGAACGATTCTGTAATAAAGCTCGACTTGATACCTCCAAGTTCAGTTTACTTTCTATAAATGGCTTCTACAACTTGTCAAACTTTTGGGAAACTTATGTTTTATTTTTATTAATTTTTTATATCAGATTGGATCTACAAAAAGTACAAAAAAGAAATAGTAAAAAGGAATAGTTTAAAAAATGCTGGTAGTGTACGAACAACATTGACAGCAGATGGGTCGGGTCTTGAATCGAGTCGCCTGAATTTGAGGATTCTGCTACTGTGGAATGGTCAAGGGGCTTTGTCTTGACCCTCCCAATTCGATTTTGGCTGCCGGAGTTACGCGAAAGTATTTTAAATTAATATTTAAAGTTTCTGTAATTTCACACGAAAAACATGCGGATGCGTGAAACAGAACGCAATATCAGGAAATATTGCATAAATTTGAACGTCTGCTATGTTTATGTTCGTGAAACGAAACGTTTTGATCGCTATTTTTGAGGTTTGTGGTGTTTGACGTATGTGACGTTGATTTGACATACACGATTCGCATTATTCCGTTGCTTTCGAGTTTTCGTGAATGTGCTCCTCTGTTTTTTTCTACGATTTTTCGACGACTATTCGGACCCAGATAATCCATTTGTGGCCCCAGATGGGGTCCATACCCAGAGAATCGAATCTCAATGGAGAGCAGTGAAAAGGTTTTTTAAAAAAGACAATTATAATAATCCGTGTGATTTTAGTGATGCTATAGTTGAATATTTGTGGAGGCGAGATCTATTCAAGCAGAAAAAAGATCCCTTTGTCGAGTTGATCAATCTAATTAACTATGTTTACAAAATAAAATAAATACTCCTACATAGTTTTGTGAAAATTATTTTCCTCCCTTACCCACCCAGAGACCAACTCAGACCGGTTAGGTTGAAAGTAGTCAGAAAACCGACACAGAGCACCCCGACTCCACCTATTCTTGTGGCTACTACCCTTAGAGTGTTTATAAATAATGCGGGAGCCAGAAGCTCAAGGGATGTCCTGAACGTTGCTTCGCCGCATGAAGTCGAGTTGAGCGAAGTAGCGAAACGAAAGCTGAGTGTGGCGAAGCAACGTTCAGGGGCGACCGCTAGAGCTTCTGGCGGGAGCCCACCCGGAGTCCAAGTCAGACCGGTTAGGTCGGAATTAGTGACAAATCCAACTCTGACCCCCCCCCCCCCCTCTCTCTCATAAATTTAGGTGTAAAAGTGTTAGTAGAGTAGACAAAATTATCTTTGATATTAAATTTTAAAAAAAACTACGCGGTTACGGCAGGGGGAAATGGTAGGGGGGGTTCCCTGCCCCCAACCCCCCCTCCTACCCACTCCCCCTCCCCCAAAGTTAAGTGTAAAAGTGTTTAAATAGAGTAGAAAAATTGATCTTTGATATTAAATTAAAAAAAAACTACGCGATTCCGGCAAGGAAAAATGGTGGGGGGGGTTCCCCTCCCTCCCCCTCCCTCCTCCCTCCCCCCCTCCCCCCTAAATTCAGGCGACTCGATTCAAGACCTTACCCCTGACACAAACTTTGACAGAACTGACACCATTACGATCTTAACGTAGGCGGAGATCTTATTATTTTGTCTGTGCTGTGCCCAAGCATATTATTTACGCTTTTCACTATGATGGTGATGATGAAAAGTATCCTATGTGTTAATCCAGCGCCTCATCTACCCCCATACCAAATTTCATCAACATTAGCCCCCCCGTTTGTGCGTGAAAGAGTAACAAACATCCATACATCCATACATACAAACTTTCACGTTTATAATATTAATTATGTATGTTTTACTAACAACAAGGAATTACTAGCTAGTATTTACTATAGTAGTAGAGTACATGAGTTTTAATGAACTAGAGGTACCTACTGCTGCTGCACATGCACACATAGATAATTATGTTAAAACAAGCACCAGGCGAACGAAAGATGAAGTTACAACTTCTTCTAGAAGACCCGGGTCCAATGAGCAGGAGTTTTCAGAACGCCCGACACGATAAATGTAATTAGAAGTAAGATTTTAGTTAATATGATTATAAATTGCATAGGTACCTACCTTTGTGAATCGCAGCGGACATAGGTACACTAAAACATTAAGAATTAAGCGAGGATGCACTTCTAATTTACAAATATTATTATTTAAATACATTGTATAATCACTGTCATTCAATTTATGGTTTGTTACACATTGTCTTGCTTTGTAATAAACACTACTATTTACTGACATCATAACTAAACGTGAAAGTCAAATGAACGTGATGAACAATTACAGTATCGGAGACAATTTACAACTACCCTCCGTGCTAGTAAAACTGTATTACGGCAGGGTAGTGCATCTTGCTCTTTCCTGTTACACTTGCATACACTGTCTTGTTCTACCGTGTGGGTCATCATTGTAGCATAGGTTAGAAGTGAACATTGTGAGAGTTGAGTTTTACAGTATATGTTAAACTTACAGATCAAAGCTTCTAGATGTTATACCTTTATAGTTTTAATATCTATTGTATGAAAAATTTGACAATGATTTTTGAAATCTCATAAATGTAGTAAGTAAGATCAACACTATGTGCTTAAATGTGAAGCAAAAGTAAACATAATGAAATAAAACATAGTGTTCACCACATTATACAAACTATTAAACTTGGTAAATAAGTAAACACCTAATAATGATAGACATAATAATATTAAAAAAATTATAAAACGATAGACCTATAGTAATTATAATTATAGTACTAGTATAACAATAGTGACTTACGTCATGTGTTTATGTATTACAAAATCCAACTGGAAAAGCTCGGTATTTTAGTTATTTGTATTAAATATATTATTTATGTTATAAGATGAATTATTGTTTTTTCTTAGTATTTTTATTACTACTTACTTACTCAAAATGATTGAAAACGGTTTGCATACTATTTTACCCATTATACAATAATACAAACACGTATTAATTATGTTGTAATAAAGATAGTAACATAGTTATTTTTACATACAGAACCTTTATTAAACAATATGGGCGATCAATTTTTCATTAATTTGGGCCAGACTGGAACGCATCAATATTGGATACAGAGCAATATACCTTTGTGAGTGTCTGTATAAATGTTGTGATTGTACAAGTGTACATAAATATAGCTTACGTATGAATTTATTATATTTACCACATATTTACACAATAAAAAGAAAAGTATTTTTTTATGATAATACTTTTAGTATGTTTTCTGTTTCTTTATAGTTAAGTTTGTGTTCAAGTAATATTTATTTAACAGTTTTATTTTAATCGCTTTACTTATTTTGTTGTACAAGTATGGTCCACGGAAATAGGAAAATTGCTGTACAAATGCCGTATTACAGAGTGGAGTCCTGTAAACAAGGTCTTCACATCTTAAATTAATTGTATTAATAACAGGCCTTTGATGTTGTTTGGAAATGACTGATTGTATATAGAGTTGGCGTACTGTTAATACATCGTATTCTTGATATAGATCGAATGTCGGGTAGCGATAGTTTTTTGAGTTGATTACTTTTATAACCGCTCTCTGACACCTTTCTAGGTTTATAAGTAGGTATTCCACAGCACCCCCCCATATATTTATACCGTATGTTAAGATAGATTAGTAGGGGAGAATTGGGGCTTCTGCCTCACACACACACACAATTCTCCAGCACGACATCGGCCGCCCTGCTTCATCGTAGAAGCAAGTGAAGCAGATAGTCCTAATTATCCAGCGTGACATCGGTCAACCATATCTGATCGGGTCACAACCATTTAAAACTGAGTCTGTTATTTCATGAACAGCTTGTACTTTATCTATCTGATCTGAACTGGTTCTGTTCAATCAATGATCTGATTCAATCAGTTGAAAGATACTTCTCTTAAAAAATAATTTATTCTCTACAACCAACCTGCTGCATCTTAGAAGCGAGAGCGAGTTATTCTAGTAGGGTAGGGTATATGAGGAATTAATAATTAAAAATAAAATTGGTTTCTTCAAAAACATTTATTTTCTAAGCACCATTTTTGCATACAAGTAACATTTTGTAAAGCACAATGCGAGGAGTGATTTATACATCGATATACATCTAAGCATGACTTGTAGTCTTTATATAAACTAAGCAGGTTAGGGCAACCTTTATCTTCTAGATTAAAAATACATGAATTTTGATCCATATTATATCCTAAAATTTTCTTCAACCATGTCACTTTCTCTAAGCCCTTAACGTAAATAGTTTTATTTTTTATGAGTCCTCTAATATAAATTGTATGATATGAATATGGTATAAATCCTTCATCCCAAAATATCTGTCTGTTTCGTTCTATCCAACAAACATTATTTTTTTCTGTATTTGTTAATTCGTTGTAGGAAAATGGTGGCTTAAACTGGAGTGTAATAAACTGTTGACCAGATTTTATCGCTATTTCTTTTATTATGAATTCATTGTAGTCCGTTTTGAATCCTTGCACGTCCACAAACACACTCATGATATTTTACGCACAATATTACTCAAAGGCTTGTACTCAACAACTCGGTCGTTGATGATAAGACAATAAGCAGCTGTGTTATCGGGAATATCTTGGGAACTTTCTATTTCCAAACGAACATCTACAGGGCCAGATTTCAGATTTTCATTTTGCATTGAGCAGTCTATTATAAACAGAGGTGCTTTTTCTTTAAATTCTCTTATGTCTAACAACGGATCGGTTGGGAGATTATAGTACGACTGACGGAATTTGGTATACAGTTCATATAATATACTGTATCTATTTTCACCAAAGTTTATATTTAACGAATCATAAGGGTAATATTGTGAATTTAAAAACAATGTCACGTTTGTTAGGTGACAATGGTCGAATAAAGAACTATATTTGGCTATATTATTTTTTCTATCAGTTTGTAAGCCAAAAATAATATATCTTGGTTTTTCTAATTGAGTAGCTGTTTTTACAGACCATGAGTGCTTTGTAGTTTTGGGTAATAGAGGATACTCATACAAGTCCCAATTCCTAAAAGCTATATGTATGGGTTTGTCTTTTTCTAAATATTTTAATAAAGAAAGCCTCTCACGATCAGATACTTTAATATGTGGCACTTTCCACTGAACCCTTAGTATATCAATTTGAATAGTATCATTTTGATCAGAGATAACACTGTTTCTGTTAGTATTATTTCTACTCATAATGAGTTCATGTTTGCAATTTAAAATGATTTTATTATAATCTTCCGCAAACCCTATCAGTTTACTAAGTGGTATCAGAACACTAAAGGAGTCATCTTTAACTTTAAACCCATTCATATCCCATCCCCATACGGCTGCTACTTTACTGTCTCCATTGTTCAAAGAGACGTATGATTTCATTGTAGAAGTAATTCCTACATTTCTAATACGATCGATCTCTATACCATTAATCTCATAACGAATATCTTGAAACAGGAATGCTATTGGATTATTTGTGAATTTCAAACTCTTTTTTGCAACTTTGCCTGAGGCATCCTTCATAGAAACGTTGACGCGTCCTTCAATATATATAAAACTTGAAGATGGATAATACGTATATATTCTGCTGATGAATCGATATACGGATTTCATCATTTTCTTTGAAGCTATTACTATATGGGTTGTAGGTATGAATTTCGTAACCCTCGATAGAGTTATCGAAATGGGGTGAATCGTCAATATTTAAGATACTCATATTTTGAAACCAAGAGCTCGTAAGAAATCTTTGTTTTCTTTTGTAATCTTCGATATCTTGGTACGTCTTTGTTTCTTGAGTGTTTCTGTTAGAATAGCTCTTTTTAACTTTGTTTTTGATGTTATATTAGAGTTTTGATCATTAAATACAATCATATTGATTTTCGTAAATGAAGACACATTTGAATATTCTCTCCACCAAAATTAATGTTATTTCCGTTTTGATCAATAATTTTTACCGTAACGGATGCAATGTTCTTATTTTTAATTGGAAAATATATGGCATTTATTGCTTTTTCAATAAATCGATAGCCTGGTGAAACGTTTGGTATAAATTCATAAATTATATGAGATGATATGCCATCATTGTAAGATCCTTGCACCAAATCACATTCGATTCTTATCACGGTCACTGGAAGAATGTTGACTGGGTTTACAGAGACATGCCATTTATTTGCTTCTAGTATTTCTTTTCGAAATCCTAAGATTCTCCCAATACTCTTCGGTGCTCGGAAATCGATACTCTTTGCGCAGAATATAGATATTGTTGAAGTATTGCAATTCGATTCAATCTTGAGTTCACAGTCAATATTATTATTTATATATTCATAAATATCTTGTAAATCGTACGAACCATTTGGTATTTGAATTTGACTATTATTTTCACCATAAATAAACACATTGTTATTGCTAGTTACGTTAGGTATACCATTAAATACAGAAAAATATAATAAACCACACTCATAACTTTCTTCTAAAACTAAGGGGGGATGAAACGTTGTTTCTAACACAGATTGACTTCCGGAAAATGATAAAGTGAATGACATTGTCCTGAGCTGAACAGAGATATTACAAAGACTGAAAAAAGATAGTTATAACATGCTATTTATTCGTTATTTCAAAATGCTGAGTTTGCGCCAGAATTTGTTTAAAAACCCTAGACATAGATGACCGCAGTTATACGAATTATTTTTTTGAAAATTATCGTAATTATAGATAACTTTACACTTTTTCATATACCTAATAAATTCCTTTGGCGGCCTCAAGTTTCCATAACTATCAAAATATTCAACGCAATCATTAATTTTAGTGTACGCCACCCAATGTGTACCAGAATTTTGTGAGCTGTCCAAATTAATTATACCGCATTCAATAGGAAATGGAATTTGAGGTAATCCATCTCTCATAAAAACACCTCTAAAGTATGGAATATTTTTAGAATATTTCATTAGGTCTATATTAGTAAGAGCTCGCTTAGGTAATATATGGACTATTTTTTTTTTTTTGCTATGTATATTCCTAACCCTTCTTTGTAAGGTTTTATACACAAACCTTTACCTATGGTTAACCCCTCCATTTTATCATGATGTCTCTTTAATTCTAAAAGACGTTTCTTCGCAGCTTTGTATTCATTGTAAGTTTTTACAATTCCCGAAACACCACCAGCGAGGCTTCCAGCAGCAGATAATCCTGCAAAAATTGGTATTAAAGGAAGAAAGCCTCCTGTTTTGGGCACAGGTATAACACGCGGTAGTTGAATAGGCAAATCTTTGGACAATTCTTTGGCAGCAGCAAAAGCCAATTCGATTGCCATTTTTTGACACTTAGGTTTCATTTTACGAATACGTTTTTTTGTGTGCGATACAATAGCTTTAAATTTCTTTTTTAGTCCTGCTCCAGCACTAACTTTTGCTAGCATAGCTGTATTAACTAAATTAGCAGCAATTTTTTCTCCAGAGCTAGTATTCGAAGATGTTGCTCTCTTTTTAGCCATTTTAAGTAAAATTATATCCGCTTTATGTCGGTCAACCAAATTAGATGATTTGTTATAAGCTATATCGTGCTGTTTGCAATATTCGTCCAACTGATTTATTCCTTTATCTCCTCGAGCAAGTCTTTCTGCCAATCGAGTTCCTGGTCCGCAATAATTATACCCAGGCAGGTGAAGTTCGAAGGGCAGTTTGTTAATCAAACTATTAAGATGACTATTCTCTTTCATAACCAAATAGAAACTGACTAATTTTTCATGATGCGCTTACTTTATAATTTGTTTGTTTTATCAATCCAACTATTTTCACTAGATGGAAAGCCTAGCCATTTAACATATAATTTATTTCCTTTTCTTTTCAATATTTTTTCCACAAGATATACATCAGGGTGTTCAGTTTTTTGAAGTTCTTGCTTATAAAATGCGCCTAATATGGGGCGATGTCTCATATCTTCAATTAAATAAGAATAGGGATTAGATTTTTGAACTTTGATAATCTTGAAAATTTCAGTGGACCAATTTGGGGTGTAACCTTTTTCAAATGTTCCTTTGTACTTACTAATACGCACAAAATCACCATTTTTCAATATGTTGCTTTCTTTTCTGTTGTAACATTTACACACTTCATTATACCTTTTCAATATAAGATCTTTATTGTTATCTCCAACTTGCGCTGGCGACATACCGATCGTTCTATGAACGCTGTTATTGTAAATTTTGATTACTTTGTCCTATAGTTCATCCTTCCATTTGTAAGATCCTTGTAAACTGAATTCTTTGTAAATCTTATTTTTTATAGTTCTAATAAACCTTTCAACAATAGACGCCTTTTTTGTAGAGTATGTTGAGTAATGATTTATATTATGCAAATTAAGTATTATTTTAAATTTATTATTGTAAAATTCTGTGCCCTGATCAGTTTGCAAATTTTTAGGGATACGACCTTTTTGTAATAAAGACTGAAATGCTTCGGAAACTGAATCTTTATTTTTATTTTTCAGTGGAATCGTCCAGGCGTATTTTGAAAATGTATCAATAACTGCTAAAATATAATTGTAGCCACCATTTATTTTTGAAACAGATTGCATATCTATCAAATCAGCTTGCCAAAGATCATCAATATCTCTCATCACAACATGCCTTCTGGGAAAATTTATCCTTGCATATTTATGAATTTCATTTACTACGCTTCTTTTGCTCATTTTTATTACTGTTTTGAAAATGGTCTTCTAATTTAGTTAATGTGTTACTTATTTCTGTAATTAATTTAATGTTCGTCGAAACTTTGTTCCAGAGGTCAGTTATGCATTTGTCAACATAATCTTTGGTTACAGCATCACATGAATCCTGAGGGTGTCCAAGATTTTTAAGTCTTTTACTTTGAGCATCTAAGTTTTTTGCATCAATTTGCTTTATCACACATTCTGGAGCTATATTAAAACCGTAGTTATTTTTACGTTTTTTGTATATGTGGAGACCGAATTTATCGACATTCATGTTTGAGCAGAATGTTGAAACTAAGCAAGTTCCATTGAATGTTGTCATTTTATTCTTTAATTATACCTGCTTCTTTCAATTCTTCTATTAATGATATAATTTCATTGTCATGATTAGTATTACCAGCATCACTGGATGCTACTAATAGTTTAAGTCTTTCGATCAGTTCATTAGGATCATCCCAATAAATAAAATCAGTATTCTTTTTATACGATTTTTTCAAACAAGGTAAACTACCACCACGTTTAATAACTTTATTTTCTAAGAGTTGATCATATTCGTAAAATAATGGTTTAATTATTTGATTGTATTTCATTCCTTTATCACCTTTTATTTGACTAGTACTTTTAAAATCTCGTTTATGAGCATGAGTGTTTTCTAATATGTCTTTGTAAGTAATCCGGTCTTGTTCTGAAACTAAATTTAAGTCTGGTTTCTTTTTAAACAATAGCTCTTTAATGCCGTTTGTTATTTCATAACTTTTATCGCCTATCGAAATCAAAGATATTTGCATTCCACTAGAGTGAGTGCCAATCAATTTAAAAGAAATTGGTACGCTACCCATCCACAATTTATTATTTTCACTTCGTATACCAAACGGCACATTTAAACTATTATTTTCCTCAAGTAAGTTATCTTTGTTTAACATAGACATTAAAGGGGTATTTAGCATGGTCACAATTTTTTCATCTTTAACCGGCGTCAAATATTCTCTCTTGTTGCCATCATACGATAAGTTTGTATTGACACTTTTATACGAACTAGCATCATCGTTAAAGTTATCTTCACTTATATCGCTAGAATCATTAGAGAGCATTGAGGAATTTTTTGCCACATCTGTGTAAAGAGTAGATTTATCACTGATTGGTGACTTAATTTCCTTACAATCAGCAATTTTATTCAAAGGGTCAATAAGAGGTTTAAATACTTTATCTAAATTATAGTTGATAGTATCTTCATTATTTTTCATAGCTTTTATTTTTTGTTTAATTGTTTTGACTGACGTAAGTATTCGCTTTTTCATATTTTTTTCCATGTTAGAAGTTTAGTATATTCACAACCAGTAATTTGGACTGAAGCTGTTGTACTGAATATATAAAACGCATGTATTTTCTATATAAAGTCACTGAAATTTAATAAACGTATCGAACCCATGTCTATATCTACCGTTATTTAACTCGCTATCTTTATTTATTATTAAGAACGAGTGTCGTCCTTTCCATGTTTCAGAGCACATTTTTTTAAATTGTAACCAGTCTATATCAGTATTGACATGCTCATTGTAAATATGTTTCAAGTTAATATCATCCTGCTTGAAAACAATTAACAAATTTACGTTATCTCGTATTAACTGCTTCGGAACTTTAGAATAAGTCTGGGATAAATAGAAACAATCAATTTTTTTATGTCGCCCCATAGAAAAATAATTGCGAATATTTACTTGATTCTCACATGCGACATCATCAAAAATAAAAACAGAATTTGGTAGAGCACTTTCAGGATCAGCGACATCTTTGCTGTCTTTAAACATAAAATAATTTAAATTAGGAATCAAGTTGAACACTTCACTCAAAAAAACAGTACTTTGGTTGATACGTTGTTTTTGAGTACAGATAAACATTTTGAAATTTAAGTCCATTTTTATGCAATAACATGTTAATCATAACGTTGGTTTTTCCACAATTCGATGGCCCACAAATTATACAGCGAATGGTGTTAGGGAGTAAAACGCTGTGTCTGACAGTATTGGGTTGTGATCTCACTTCTATATCATTAATTTCTAAGGTAGTGGGCTGTTTGACCAACTTCATAATGATGTCTGATACTGGTGTACAGCGTATTCTTATTAAATAGCATCGTATTTGTTACTCGAATGCAATGTAATGCTATTATGTACATATGTTCCAATTACACCATCATTTTGTTTCTACATTTCCAGGTAATGATTCATTTGATCCATTTTATCGGGGTTATTTGATCACATCACAGTAATAAATAATATTTAATATGCGCATGCCATTTATGTAGTTCCGCGAAAGTTCAAGTATTATCCTGTTAAAAACATTTCATTATTTCACTGCTCACATTTGCAGCTGACACTCGTCTTCACATTTGTTCAGCAAACACATTAAAATTAAGTAAGTTTTAAAAAATATATTTGAATTGATTAAAAAATAATAATTAAGCTTGTAATAATAACTACTTTAACATGAATTAATATTAATTACTTTAATCAATTTTCTCTCTTTTTAGGTGAATATGTCTCAAGAGTGCGAAGATCTTATCATCAACCCATTTTACTATGCACAAGATACGGATGATACTTCAAGATACTTCACAAAAATTGCAACTCATGAAACTAAAAATTCTCAAAATACTGATAAGGAAGAATCGCTCGTAAAACCAAGAAAGCCTTTTCGAAAGAGAAAATCTTTTGCATCTCCTCCATTTTCAATAACAACAAATATTGTGCGTCGCACTCATTTGAAGACGGGTCAAAAGTTAATCAAGATCTGTATATATGATGTCAAGAATCCAGAAGATGATAGCAGTTACTATAGTGATAGTGAGAATTCGAGTGTAAGCGCTCAGTATGTTGTTGAAGAAAACCATAACTATGATGTAATAATGGATGCTGCAAATTCACTTATAAGACAAATAGGAAAAAAACTTTACGACTGTGACTTATGAAAAATATTTCTCCTTATCCATTAAAATTAATTTAATTGTGCATAAATTATTGTAATTGAAAAATAAACTGGCATCATGTATTTTGGTTGTTTTATCTCAATAATTTCTTATAATATTAAGTATTTAGGTTGGTCAGCGGAAATAGATAATAAATGCAAACACAATGTTAGATAATTAAGTACAATTTTATTTATTAAAGATTACAAAATAAGATAAACACTTCAATTTAAATTCTATTACAGTAACTGATAACATTTGAAATAATAAGTAAAATACTTTTTAACCTAAAAGTAATAATCACACGTTAGTTTATTACAAATGAAAAAGTATTTTATAAATTTACAATATATTGGCGTAATGGCCCCAAGGTAAGGTATTCACAGTATTCTTGAAAATCTGTCTCTTGTCATCAGATTTATTTAACACCAGTTTGTTTAACCTCTGGGTAAAGACTCTATGATTCTTAGATTTTATTACATACATATCATCTCTAATATCTACGTTTTTAAATAGGCATCGTTTAAATTTTTCCATAGAAAGGTTTTTGGTTACAGACTTTTTTGCCCCTTTAGCTTTCTTGATCGATGAGGTTTCAGTATCAATACAATAAAGCTTAGCACGTAATCCTGTAAATTCCGAAATAACTTTACCGCCTAATTCATCTTTGAAATAGCCTGGCAATTTAGCATTAGCGCGAGGTATGGTGTACAAGTTATTATCACTGAAATTACTGGTATCAAAATATTGTAGGCTGCCCTTCATATCTTTGTAAAAATCTTCAGTTTTTATCAAATATAAAAGACTATCAGTGTCTGTGTAACAAAGTTGAATGTTTTCTTCATACATTTTTTTCATGACTGAGTAATGAAACTTGTATAAATGGGTTTTGGCAAGCTCAAGAACTGTAAAACCAATATAAATTGGGCGGTCTAAGATTATTTTACTTTGTTGCAATTGAATAGCTACCAAGTTTTCGGAAAAAATTGACAAATTTTTGAAGTTCGGAGCACTTATGTATTTTTCAGCGCCACATATTTTATTGGTTCTATTTGAAACATCTTTCCAAACATTAACAAGTTTAACATCAATTTGATTTCTTTTATTTTCTATCGTTTTACCGAAAATACAGTTGTTTTGCTTCTTAAAAAAATCTCTTTCAAAGTCTGATGACGAATTTTGCCTGAGTGCTGTGTTTAGTTCTATGTAAGGTTTCAAAAACTCTTTCTGATCAAAAACTAAAACTCTGTGTATTTTCAAGAGCTTTAGACCATGTTTTAAACACTCTTTTAAATGTGTGTAATGTATAACATACTGACATTTATTATGCAAATTTGCAATTAGTTTTTCGCATTTTCCATTAGGCGGAATATATTTTTCAGGTGCAAATGGTAATTCTGAATGTAAATCATGAATTTCTGTCGGGTATTCGAGATCTACTTCAAGTATGTACCCTTGATTATTATTATCTGATATAAATTTAATATTCTCTTTTAATCTTATACATTCGTCATCTGTCAAAAATTTGAAATTCTTGATTGGTAGACATTTCATCATTGCATAGCCATATAAATTTACACAATCAAGGTATACAAGGTAGGAATCTAGCTCATTTTTGTTATAATCAGACAAGTATTTATTATTTGCCTTCGAATGCCGTAGACTACATTGTGCAAGACCTCCCCTTATACCTTTTTCAATCATTTGGTAGATTTCAACATCGGAAATCATATCAAGCTCAATTTTGGTGTACAGTAACATTGCGTCCCAACTTAAGGATGGGGAGGATACATAATGACAAGGATCTAAATTATAATGAGTCAGGCTCATTGATCTAAATTTTTCAAATACATCGCATAACAGTAAAACATCGCATTTTAAGTATAAGTCAGTGTACTGTCCTAAATCTTGTATTTGAAACTCTTTCCAAATAGTTTTAGCATGTTCGTAATCTTTTTCCGAAATCTCTTCAGATGTCATTTTATTAAAGAAACAATTTCTTTCCGGTAAACACATATCATTGTATCGCTCGAAAGAATTAACATAATCATAGCAATATATACCTTTTCTACGCAATAAATCAAATGATTTTTTATCAGGATAAAAGTGCTTCAAGTTAATAAAATCATCAGGATGTAATGTTTTTGCTAAATTATCCAATCCACAACTTAAAAAGTTAAAAGAATCAATAAATTTTAGCTGTGCAGCATTTTTGGCATTAACAGGTATGAACTTAGTGAATGATATGTATTTTTCCTTTGTTTTTGGGATTAAATTGATTCGACCAACAATAGCTGACAATTCATTAATAAATAAATGACAGTCGTATCCGGTAAGATTGTGAAATATAATTGGAATAAATTTACATATTGTCGCGTTTAAGTTGCACGTATTGTGGCTAGCGCCTAGATAATATCCGGTAAAATGGTCATGTTCTGCACAAATTATATCACCTTTTATAAAAGCTTTCTTGCAAAGATGACAAGCAGTCGCGCTTTCGTGAGTTTTTTTCTGATTTTCGGTTAATGACACCATATCTACATTTGTTGATAATATTTGGTGTAATTCCATTACATCATTACAAAGAGTTTCAACAAATGCTTTTGCACAGTCAGGACCTCGATAACTAACAAACTTGTTCAGAGACGGTCTAGATTTACAGCATATGTAATAAGCAAAACAGGTGGCTTCATGTATTTGTATTCCTTCAACATGCTGTGATTTGTTTTTATCAGAATATTCTTTAAGTAAACTTTCGAAATCACCGTATATTACGATTGGGATATTTCGAGTTCTTTCAAAGTGTGAAAACGATAACTTACTTCCTGAAGGAGGCAATACTGTTTTAACTCGCGCACAAATGTGGCCATAAAGTTTTTCTTGCGATTCGAAATAAACAAAATACTCATCACATAAAAATATTTTGCTTCTGTGTTTTGTAAGCTGCTTATGTATAAGTTTTTCAAAATTTTTTATCAAGCAGTAGTGGTTTTGACTATGATTTTGCACTAAAAGTAAGTTCACATGTGTTAATTTTCGATGAGCTGTTTTATAAAGAGGTCCGGACACATCACAGTTTTTCTCTAAGCCATACACATTTACAGAAATATTTGGATTGTTCTCCTCAAATAGTTTAATATCACTTAAACTCACAGGAAACTTCATACCTGAAATATTCAGAATGTTTTCATAGTGCGGATATGATGTTACTCTGTTTGGATTTCTCTTTGCAGGATACATGTGCGCAATAATGCTCCATAAAAAGCATTTTTTATCATTCACATTATTAATGTTTATACATGACTTAGTATTTTGTATTTTATTCGGTAATTTAATATAAGTACCCGCTCTTAATGGGTTGTATTTGTTAATATTCAATTCTAAATAATTGACAGATTCTATCGCCCATCCGGATTCTGACTGTTCAAATTCTGAGCATTTAGATATCAACTTTTCACAAAATTCTTTGTAAAATGAAGGTAAATCCGTATTGTGAAATACTGTAGTAAATTGAACGTTAAAAGACTTTATAGACTTTTCATTGTTTTTTGGTAAATAATATGACACAAATAGTTCCATATTGACTTTTAAAGCATTGTGTTTAGACAAGGACTTTCTTATTAGTTCATTGACCGTTGCGCAAATATTATTCAAGAAAATTTCAGGCGCTGTGATGATATCTTCCGTATCATGATTTATTCTGTAACTCACTATTCTGTTTTTGAAGGCGCTAGCGATTATATGCACATTTTGAAACTCTGAGTTAAGGAGACACTTTGATTTATGATAAAGTGACTTTTTATGTGAAGATATGTGAGAAACATAAACCCCGCACTCATTACAAAATACCATTTTGATCCTACTCAGAATGCGACCCGCGTATCAATATTCAAAATAGTAAATCTCAGTCTCTATATAGTTATAACGCTTAGATTTTATTCAAATAGTGAATTAATTTCATAGTCATATTAATTATAGAAGAGCAAGATAAAGTAGGCTATGTTCATAGATTTCTGTTTTTCTGATATGTAAATAAGTGCTAAATTAACTTCAACTATGTTAAACTAATTATAATATTTTTACAACCAAACCACAAAAATCAACTAGCTACTGAAATGTCAATGTTGTTACATTCAATTATGAATTAAAAAATGAATTCAGTTTTAAATCAGTTTTGTCATTTCTAGTTTTGAGTTTATAATTTCAGTATTCGAATTTCAATATTTGTATTTCAGTATTTGCATTTGACATTTCAGTATTTGATATTTGTGAGCTGTAAATAAACCAAGGTAAGTACGTAACAACTATGATTAACTAATTATTTTTTTACAGCCAAGCCATGAAATCAACTAGGAACTGAAACATTCAATTACAAAATCTGCTTAATAATGTTTAATTGATAAAAAATAATAATATATGAATTAAGTTTTAAATCAGTTTTGTCATTTCAAATTTTGAGTTTATAATTTCAGTATTTGAATTTCAATATTTGTATTTCAGTATTTGCATTTGACATTTCAGTATTTCATATATGTATGCTGTAAAGGAAACAAAAGTAAGTAAATTAGGCTTATAAAATCGAAAGATATATGGTATTTATTTATAAAAATGTAAAAATATCATCAGCGCGGTTTCGGATACATAATAGGCTGAATAGATTTAAATTCTTGTTTACCAGCCTGCACAAGGCTGGACACAGCGCGCCAGACAGCTGTGTCTGCATCAGTGCACAGCTTGAGGGTGACGAGCGCTCTCTTCCAACGCTCGTCGGCTGGCTCGGTCTCCGCTTCACGACAGTTGTAAACCCTCAATTCGATGTAGTATTCACCAGCTCTTACGAGATCTCGCTGAGTTGTGTAGCCGCTCGCCCCGCGCTGAGACAAGAAGCTTTGCAGTGATGCCGCTCGAACCGGCTTCAACTGCTTCAAGCTGCTTTCAACCGCCTCCTAAAATATACGAAATAAAGTTATTGTAAGGATTTCAATTAAATATCGCACACACTCGTAGTACAGAAGTATCAAAATATTTTAATTTTAGACCACTCTATGCACAAGCGTTTAATGACACCATATTCAATTCAGTTTATATGTGATAAGTGCAATTGAGTACAAAAATAATATATTATAATATTACTCACTATGAAATAATGTAAATAGATAACAAAATGTATCTTACCTCAAGAAATAAATTTTGTCCTAGGGACAAATCTTCAGTTTCAGAGTTTTTTTCAACCGTCTTGTTCTTTTTCTTCGGTGCTGACGAAGGGCTGTTGGCTCGTTTCTTGTTCGCAGTGCTCGCACCGCCTTCTTTTTTCTTTTCCGATGGAGGTGGAGCTGCTTGTGTTAGCGGTAGACTACCACCCGCTTCTACATCGGACTCAGCGTCCGTTTCATCAGCCCAGAAAGGGTTTTGCGACCAACCCGGCCTGCGAAATCGAAATTATCAATCGTTAAGAAAGCTCAATGTATAAAAAAACAACAAATAAAAATACCATCAAAAATGATGTCAAAATAAGTACCTAAATTAATTACTAAGTTAAGAATTTAGGCTGATTTTTAAGTGATAAAAAAAATCAAAAATTAATAATTTATAGCCAAATATTTTAAAACAATATTGTCTAAGGAATAGTTCATGATGATTACTATTAATTTGAAGTTAAACTAAAATTATTCAGGATAGAAATGTTAACATATTTGAGGGGCAATTAAAAAAAAACACTTACATACTTTCCGATCCAAATGTCACTTCACAGATCGCAGAACAATAAAATATATGAGCAAATTATTCGATGCACATCTATTTATAACATCACTTTATTAAACCGCGTACACACACACACCATTTCATAATTTTTATATTGAAGTGCTGACATGTTATTTATATGATACTGATCGTAATGAACTGTATGCCGCATGCGAATACAGATTAAATTTATTTAAGCATTGAACGCTCACCGTGGTCGAGGCTTTATTCACAATTCCATTTATGTTAGCGGCGCCTCGCCGTCGCGGATACCTGAGACGAAATTTTTATAAGGAAGTCGCATGTACTTATCTGGTCTAAAACCACCCATATCTTGAAATAAATCCTAATAATTACTAATTATTTGGTATTTTGATGCATAGCCCTTCCTTATTTTCAGTCACAAACATAATGAAATCACAATTTTGTGCTAAATATTCTTAAACTAATTTTTAATTATCCTTAAACCTCGGTCTATGCTTTACTTATTGTTCACAGATAAGATACATAAAGTGATAATTTAAAATGTTCCAAAAACAAGCCCCTATATACTGTTTGGCTCTGTAGGGAATTTAAAACTATATTTTGATTAATTACATCTATGCGACACATAATAAATTATACCCCTTAAAAAGCAACTTCTACACTTCAAGAACTAGTAATATTCTATTCACTTTTTGTTTTGTTTTTTTTACAGTTCACAGTCTAGGTATTTGGCTACCAGGTCACTTGATGTTATGTGACGCTGTAGCCGAAGATGGTGGCAAATGCTACCAGCTGTAATGGCACACTGGCTCTCGAGTGAGGCTGCCGGAACACACCATCAGGTGTTTGTCAACAGATTTTCTACAAGAGGGTGGTAGCTAGCCAGGCGATCACGAGCTAGAAAATGCCCTACCACCATGCTATGGTTTCCTCACGATGTTGTCTCCAAAGCTCATGCTCATTGTTGGGGTTCGAACCCGCGCCTTTCGGGACGTTAGCCGACCACGCCAACCATTGAGTTATCATCGCTTCAAGGTTATTATTGTAGTTATTACGTTGTTTAATT
Source organism: Selenia dentaria (assembly GCA_917880725.1). NCBI lineage: Eukaryota > Metazoa > Arthropoda > Insecta > Lepidoptera > Geometridae > Selenia > Selenia dentaria. The sequence continues at coordinate 3,222,268 of OU862880.1, forward strand.
GAAAATAACCTTATCAATCTTGGCTGCTAACATCGCACAAACGTCTAAGTATTACAGTTATAACTGTTAGTTCACATACTATAAAGATCTAAAGTTTAGTTTTACCTACCTACTATAAAAGTTCTTAGCATTTACTAGGTGATTTTTTCGTATGCTAAAACTCGTATGAGTAGACACCACCGCTTTGCGAGTTATTCCGCCACCAAGCAGCTATGTGCCAGCATCGCTGTGTTTGGTTTGAAGTGCATGGTAGACAGTGAAATTATTGGGCATTGTGAGGCATAACATCTTTTGCCTACGAGGGTGTGGAGCGCAGCGCAGGGCGGTACAAAATCTTGTCGATCAAAGTTTTATGTGGATCTGTTACTGTTATGAGCAGATGTGTTTAATGGCCATCAGGTGAACGTCAATAATATAAAATCTTACTATCTCATAATCTAACGATGTCACTCTGACCTAAAAAATAAAAACATTGGAAGTCAAGTGAAATGACGAAGGCTGGATTTATATTTTACGTGGATACGATGGATAAATATTTAATGTTATTTTCCGAGACTAGAGTTCCGTAAAGCAACCCCTGGAGAGATTTTTTATATGAATCAATCTTTCTAGTATTTAATACATGGACGATTACAAAACAAGCTAACTGTGACCTAGATAGACATGTAAGGCTACTACATAAGTCAAATGTTTTACAACTAAATGTTATGCAGTCTCTATACAAACCGCAGCAGTATCAAAACGCATTGCAAACCGAATAGAGGCGAGCATATTATTGATTAGTCTCCTTTACACAGGAAAGATCTCTTAGTTACATCAACCAGTCGTGTAACAAAATAGCTTTCACGCAAATGAAAACATTGTATCGCGTATCGCCTCGGCACGCGCGGTGTCTTACTCGAGACACTCGATGCGCTATCGCGCGCCGATAATAATTAAGCACGTTAGCATCGCGCATCGGCTTGCCATGACATGATACGATGCGGTAGGTCGGCCGATGTCGTGCTGGAGAATTGAGGCTTCTGCATCGCACTCGAGCGAAGCGAGAGTGTGAGGCAGAAGCCCCAATTCTCCCCTACTTAGATTGACATAAACAATAGTATACTGATTTAATAATTTTGGAATCATCTATATGCCGTAGTTTTTTAAATACATGTATTAATTTCCTTGTACGTATCGCCATGATATTGATGTGTTCATCCCAACGCAGATTTTTGTCAATTGTCACCCCTAAATATATTAAAGAGTCAGCACGAGACAGACAGTAGCAGGCACATTGTGTTTTTAAGTCACAAGTATGAGCCTTAATTTCATAGTAGGTATCTGGTTGGGTAGAAGCTGTGATAGAAAAAGTAATATATTTCGTTTTAGAAAGGTTTAGCGTAAGGATATTATCATCCAGCCATTTGTTCACTTTAGAGAATCCTTCCTCCGATATGTCTCTAACTTCTTCCCATGTGGGTGCGCTAAATAGTATAACTGTGTCATCAGCGAATGTTATGATTTGAGCATTTCTTAAGTGCATGGTGCATAATGTGTTTATATAAGTTAAAAATAACGTTGGGCCAAGGACACTGCCCTGTGGAACACCATATGAAATTCTCTCTTCACTACTCATGAAATCACTTATTTGAACTACCTGACTTCGATCAGATAAATAGTTCTTGAATAACTGTAATGGAATTCCTCTTACTCCAAGGTTTTCAAGTTTCTTTACGAGTAAGGGGATGGACACAGTGTCAAATGCTTTCATTAAATCTAAAAAAATACCCACACATTTCATTTTAGAAACAATATGCGAAGTCAAAAGATCAATCGCATCTGATGTGGATTTTTTTTGACGAAAGCCAAACTGGTTAGCTGACAATAGGTTATTACACTCTAGATAGCTCAGCAATCTACTATTCATTACTTTTTCAAGTATTTTGGACATGGAGGGTAGCAATGAAATTGGACGATAATTGTTTAAGGTGTTTTTGTCCCCGGACTTATGGATTGGTATTATAATGGATCTCTTCAGACAGTTAGGAAAGGTGCCAGTGGACAGACATTTATAACATATCACAGATATCGGTTCTGAAATGCTCTCCACAGCCATCTGTAGAAATATGGTAGAGATACCATCCCATCCTGTTGATACAGATTTTTTTAGGGTGAGTATGATTTTTTTTATTTCATATCTATCGGTTGGTATCATTACTAAAGAATTTGCAGGTCCTTCATTATTAGGTAATTTGTGTACCATTTCATGTTCAGTTGTACCAAGTTTATCAAAAATACTATCCGCGAGCCGCTTTCCAATACCCGTAAAGAATCTGTTTACTTCGTTTACTGAAAGTAATGCATTATCTTTTATATGAAGCAATTCATTCGGTTCTTTTTTCTCCTTATTTAAATGGCATATTTCTTTTATGGAAGCCCAAGTTTTCTTTATATCTTTTTTATTTTTATTAATGAGGTCTCTTTCATACTTTCTTTTTAATTTGTTTAATAATTTGTTACACATGTTTCTATATCTCTTATAAGTTATCACTACAGCTTGGTCAGTAGGGTTTTTTTTTACTTTATAGTGAAGCCTGTCCCGAAATTTAAGACACCTAAGCAGACCAGCAGTTATCCAGGGTTTGATGATGCGTTTTCTATTTGGAATGGTTACCGTCACTGTGTGTTTTTTTATTATTGATAATAAATTTTGCAAAAACAATTCTGTGGCTTGATTTGCGTCCTCATAGTTTACAATAGTATTCCAGTCATATAATGATAGCTCTTTTATGGCATCGCAGTAGTTTATTTTTTTATAACTTCGAGGAGAACTTTGTTTTTTATGTGATTGCATGGCAAGAGCTGTAATAACACAAGAGTGATCGGTAACAGTTGAATTGCAGACTACAGTGGTGCTTTTTTGAGGTGCTTTAATAAAAGAATGGTGAATGCAGTTATGTATCCGAGTTGGGAAAGTATGACCGGGTAAAAAACCAAACATAGCTAATAAGTTAAGATAACGTATGGAGTTTGTTTCTGTTGTCCCTGGTTTTATATCTATATTAATATCACCCAGGAGGATAATATTTTTATGGGATTTTAGTTCAACAAGAAGATTATTAAGGGATAATTGGAATGGCTCCGTATTAGAAAAACAAGGTGGTCTGTAAATACCAACAACTGCTGTCTCTGGTCCAATCCTTAATAAAATACAGTTTGCGTCTTTAAAGTTTGGTTCAGATACGGATACATTGATGGAGGATTTGATGTAAGCTATTATTCCACTATTTTGATTAATTATTTTTTTTGATACATAGACATCATAATTTGCCAGATTTGGTATTATAGGATCATTTGAGAGCCAGCATTCTGTAAGAAGAATTATGTCAGGATTAAATTTAAGTCTCTTTAATAGAATTGTAAAGTCATCAAAATGTTTAGTTATACTTCTTATATTTTGGGTAAGAACAGTAAGTTGATTTTTATCTACTATAATTTTTTGTAAAACACTCTCCGGATTGTCTAACAAGAACGCACGCCCAGCATTGATGGCATCATCAACGTCTAGGCCAATTTGGTTTATGATTGTATTAGCCATAATCAATAGTAATAAAACTATGATTTATTTGGTATTGCATTCGGGCATCACAATTCAGAGAGTGGAGGACTGAACAATCAGTTTTAGTAAACGTAAGTTTAAGAAACATTTCTATGTTAAATTTAAATGAATAGATATGGGATACTTTAGATATATTATTTGAACACCCGATCAATAACATAATAACATAAACACATGAACCCTCATCAATAATGGTTGAAAGTTTTTTAATAGGTATTTTAAATTCTATTTTAATAGTAAACTTAAAAGAAGTAAGTAAAATTAAAAGTAAGTAACTGAAGGTAAGTAGAAAGTACAGACTAGCGTTGTATTCAAGTACCGTGCGTGCTAGTCATTCCGTATTATCTAGCATAATGTTGATATACTCTAAAGACTTCACATGGATTGCTGACTTTCCTTCGTCCAGTCTTATCATCACCTTGCCGCGAGATAACCAGCAGTATTTACATTTACCTTGTTTTTGAAGGACCCGAGCCAGTGCATAAATCTTTCTGGCTTTAATTGTCAGGAAGTCGGATATATAAATTGGGATTTTTTCACCTTTAATTCCAACCGAACTTGTACTCAAGGTGTCTCTTTTGTCCTTTGTATATTTTTGATGGCTTTCATAATATTAGTTTTTGAATTTTCGTGGTCGAATTCGATAATGGCTGATTGTGTTTTGCCAGTTTTAAGTGTAAATGTTTTTTTGATATGCTCGGCCTCATGCATTAAGCCCAAGACTTCACAAAGAGATTTTGCCAATGACTTCAAATCTTCATCAAATGTTAGTGGTAAATTTTTGATTTCTATCATTGCCTGTCGTTGATTACGTTCCATCATCTCGAGTTGATCCTCTAAGTATCCTATTCTTCCGTCTGTTTCGGAGTGTTTTGATGTGATGTAATTGACTTTGTTATTTATTTCCTCATATTTAGCAGAGTTTATTTCTAACATTTTTTGGAGATTGACATGCGATTGTAGAATCAATTCATTTTGCTTTTCCATTCTATCCATAAATCTGGTCAATTTTTCATATTTGGAATCCTGTTCAATTTTTAAGTTTTCAAATAATTTTTAAATGTCTGTTGTTGACTCACCTGTGTTATCATTTTCAGGATTTTTACGTTTCCTCTTTGAAATGATTACTTTATCATTATTTGAGCTCTTTGACAAGTCAGGTAGTGACGACACTTTTCCGGTCTCTGGTGAGCGAAACATCTTAAAAACTTGCGAATACTAACTTATTAAGCTAGTAGGTACTAGATACTTTATTTTCCAGAACGAAATATGCTTAAATTTGCTGATATATCGACTAACTTTTATAGTTCACGGTATTATTATGTACTTTTTGTAATTTTTATCATATATAAACTTTTAATTTCAGTGTTTTTCAATTTAAACTCTCGACACTATCACACACACGTCTTTTCTAAGTGACAGCAGAGCGAGAGCTAATGATTCTTCTATACGCTCGTCGACGAGCTCACCGATGTCCAATACTTTATGAGATATCTCTCTTGTAAATAAGGTTGTTTTTCTAACGTTTCTTGTCATCTCGGCATTTGTTGTTCCACGGATGTTGTCAAAGATGCAACGATGTTTTCTTGCTTGGAGAATCGCACGGCAGTTTATTATCAGTCTGTGTGTGTCTCTGTTTGCGTGCGAACGTTATTTCAATGCTACTTACGTCGATTTTTGCTTTGGCTTACATTTATTTATTTATTAATTACATAAATCATATACATGAAGCAGTTGAGTTGGCAAACGTATACGCTTTCTTCAAAGCATGGAAGCATTTAGTTCTGAATTACCGTAGTGGACACTCACAAAATTTGTGACATGAGTGTTTTTTGTGTCTGTTTGCCTAGGTTAGACCGATACATGCTGCAATATCTTCCACGTCTTCTGATAAGTGCTGCAATCCGATAAATGCTGCAATATCTTATAGACTCCTAAAGTTCTTCCACGTAATCATCTAACAGGCTGCTAAAGGCCTTCTACGTAATTATCTGACAGGCTGTTAAAGACCTTTCAAGTTATCATCTGACAGGCTGTTAAAGTCCATCCACGTAATCATCTGATAGGCTGGTTAAGTCTTTTCACGTAATCATCTGACAGGCTGTTAAAGACCTTTCAAGTTATCATCTGACAGGCTGTTAAAGTCCATCCACATAATCATCTGATAGGCTGCTTAAGTCTTTTCACATAATCATCTGACAGGCTGTTAAAGACCTTTCAAGTTATCATCTGACAGGCTGTTAAAGACCTTTCAAGTTATCATCTGACAGGCTGTTAAAGACCTTTCAAGTTATCATCTGACAGGCTGTTAAAGTCCTTCCACGTGATTTTCTGACAGGCTGCTAATAATTGCGACAGTTTCTATTCGATTTAGGCTACCAAGAATATATTTCTATTGGTACTTACGTTCATAAGAAAAGTAGAGAGCACTACTTATCATGTACAATTGGTGTTACAAGAGATAGTAGTGCTCGAACACGGCAAAAGCTCTAAATTGCAAAAATATTGCGCGAATCGATACCAAGAGCCGACGAAGTCGTGAGTTATTGCCTGGAGCTCTTACGTACGCGGGTAGTTTACGTGTAAGGGGTCTATTCTTCAGTTTGTTACAAGTGTTGTATTACATAATATTATATGTAACTGGCATTACATGTAACACCAAACCATGTAATTTGCGAGAGATGATAAACTGTATCAACACAGTCGCAAAGTTTGGTTTTGCTAAGCAGATGTAAGTGGTTTTAAAAAATCATATCATAATAATGATGAAGGCTTCTAACATCAATAAGAAAGTAAAGTAGGTAGTCAAAACTTGGGCTAAGGAAAACCCTTTTTTAAAAACTAAAATTAAAAACATAGTGTTGCCGATTCGGAGGCTGATTTAATAATGAATAATAAAATGAATAAAAGAAATCTTAACAGCTAACTTAACCTACCGCAGGACAACGAGAAGTCTTGGTCAGCATTACATGTAACTGCTACATGATACTGCAGCTACTGCTGAGCAAGCCCTCTAGTCGAGCACGGAAGGGCGAGGGGGATGTATAACTAGGTATTTGTAAAAACTGTTGTTTTGGTTAAATAAAGCTTGTCAATAGATGTCGCTTCGTCCCCATACAACGGTTAAAATCAACCAGACAGTTAAATTCCATGCTCGTTGTAGCATCGAGGATACCCTCGGTTCCCTGTTAGTCATGGCGTTTGACACAAATTGTCGGAAGAAGTGGGTTCTAATCTCTTCCAAGGGATGAGACGGCGACCGCGATGGGTGACCGGAGTGCGGGCGCATACTTTGGACAATCATTAGTTTTGCCATCCAATGTGGCAATGCTCTTTCTGCATTCTGCACTGCATTTCTCTTCAGCATTCTGGCCTTCAGCAGTCTTCAGAGGGTGTTAAAATAGTTTTAATTTTTATTATTCCCTTTATTTGTTTGTAGTATTGTAGTATGAAATTATAATAAGTGGTTTTATTTTAATAAAGGCTGTGTTTCTGTTAGTACCGTGTAGCCTTATCACAGCGACTTTCCCCTATGTAATAACAGGCACTTTCTTCTATCCGATTAGTATACATTTATTAACAAACAAAAATTGTAATCTGTCCACATATATTGCTAGAACAAATTTAACCTCCTTTTCCTCCTCCACGCCCCTCTTTTGGCCTTTTTTCGTAACGCCATAATAAGTAGATAGAAGTCTTCATTATGCCTCTCAAATCGTTTGCAATCAGTCAAAAAATAACTCTACAGTAAACATCCCCCCTTTCCACTGCTATTTTCCCCCCAATCAAAATACGACCAAAAGTTTAAACAAATCGAGGAATGTTTGTGCCAATTTTCGTCAAATCGGTTGAAAAATGCAACCTGTAAAACAGACATACAGACTGACAGACGGACAACAGCATTTTTGGCCAATCCCCAAACTGAGACATCTATCTATATCTACATATGATTCACATTCGCTTAGGATCACTGTGTTACGAGAGGCATTGCTAAATACATTAACACATAACTAAATTTAAACCTAAGAATAAACACGACAAATATCTGCCCCAGCTAGCTATCGAACCTGGGAGATTTTGTTTCGAAGACTAACAAATACGCTAACAAGGGCGACCAAAACAAAAATCCAGTTAACATCCATTTTAAAACTGATAGGTAACTTGTTTAGGTACTTGTAGAATTTAGAAGAATAGCGCATGTAACTTACATTTGTGTCCGATGCGATAAAAATGCAGTTAGGTAGCGTAAATAATGCACTACGACTGGCAAAGTTATCTGTAAAAAGGAGAGTAGACATTTCTGAGTTATTTGCATTTCAGTGTTGTGAAATATATATTTTATCAGTTTTCGTTGTAAGTTTTCGTAACAAACTGGAGTAGCACTGATATATTAAAGACTCAGTTTGAAGAGAAAGTTAAGTTTAAAATAGCTATATTTGAAATGTCTTTTAATGTGAAGGTAAATCATTTAAATTTTAAATAGGTAGGTACAATACATAGTAAAACACGTGGTAAGAACATAAACGCTGATGTGACAAATCTCAAATGGATCAATTAAGTGATAACACGGTTATTTTTTAAAATTTCAGTTTAATGAAGAAAAAAGCGGTTCCATCTACTTAAATAAAAATATCACTAAAATTTACTAAAACTCTATTTCATTTGAAATGCAATTTACAAAAAAGGAAATGTATTTCTAAATTTCACTGGTGAGACCTGAACCTGAGGTTGCAAGAACTCATTTTGCTGCCCGAGCGGGTCAATAATTCATAATTGATGGTAAATTAATAACTAAATCTAAAAGCCATATCGAAGCGCGGAATGTAATTAAAAATATATTGCTATTAAGGTTCATTGGAAATTCGTGGAGCTCTTAAAACTCAATCGGTAGTTCCTACTTTGTTTTGAATTCGCGGTAAGTTATGCTTATGGGAAATGAAACATTACTCTGTCATCATAAAGAAAAAGAAACATGTCCTTTTTGTCCCTAGATAGTACAAATTGGATCATTTCGAATACCTCTTTGTATTTGGTATATATTTAAACCAATACACCCGTGCCGCAAACCAAATGAACCCACTGAATTTGGGGTTGTTAAGATAAGGGAACGAAAGTACTGTCAACATTATCTCGTTAAGGGTTCCCTAACCGAACTAACTGGTAGTATTTTGTATTAAAAATGGTTATATAACCTAAGGTCAACTAACACTAAACCCTCAAAACTTAAAGAATATATCAACAATCCAGTTTTTTATTAATCTAAATGTTCATACGCATTGTCTTCTTATTATACTAGGACCTGCCATGCAATTCTCTAAGAGCAAACATCGTTGCATCTTTGACAACATCCGTGAAACAAATGACAAGATGACAAGAAACGTTGGAAAATCAACCTTGTGTACAAGGGCGATATCTCATAAAGTGTTTGACATTGGCGAGCTCGTTGACGAATCAATAGAAAATCGCACGGCTGTTTGCGGTGTGTTTGTCACACCTCGCACCATTGTCGATCGTGATATCGACAACGCATAGATCTCACCTTTCCGTTTTATGGTTACAAAATGTATAACGAACGTGAATTTTAATAACATTATAATAAGAATGCAGATTGCTGAACATAGCCTCCCCCTCAAATTTCTAAAAGGACTGATTGGACGCGGTCTGCATCCGACGGCGTCCTGCTACCTTTATCAGGTCGTCAGTACACCCTGGCGGTGGACGATCTACGCTGCGCTTGCCGGTCCGTGGTCTCCACTCCAGAACCTTCCAATCCATCGGCTATCGTTCTGCGTGCTATGTGCCCTACCCACTGCCACTTCAACTGGCTAATTTTCACGTCTATATCCGTGACTTTCGTTTTTATAGGGATCCTCATATCTGATTCGATTAAGTAGAGAAACCCCGAGCATAGCCCTCTCCATAACGCGTTGTGCGACTTTAAGCTTGCTTATAAGGGCCATAGTAAGAGATCAAGTTTCAGTGCCATATATCATCACTGGTAACACACATTGGTCAAAGACTCTTGAGTCTGAGGTCTTTTTTAAATTTAACTAATAATGTTATATAACTCAATTTACATAAAATTAAACCTATAATATGCACTTACACACATACATATTTTGCTCGTTCGCACATACACCCACACACTTGTTCACGTATTCACATTACAAAATATCTTGCACAAATAAGGTAGGTAGTAAACATTTTTACCATTGTTTATGACTTGGTTTAGTTTAAAGGCCACCGCTGCCCACAGCTTATGGTTGTAACCCACCGCGCTAAAACATACATTATGGTTTCAACGTAGAGCTCTCTAAATACTTACTTCGCGGGCAAGGGGATTTGATATAAGGGTCTACTTCATGCGTTACATAACCTGGCTTATAGGTAGGTGCTAACTGTAGAGGGCACCTCCTTACAAAGGCTCCTTACAATAGTTAAATGAAGTAAGTTATGTAATAGGAACAGCTATTATGGTCACGATTATTAGAAATATTTACGGGATCGTTTTTAGTAATTTTTTGTAAAAATAACGTGCGATTCCGACGGCTCTATCTGCCGCACACTACCACTATGTGAAACCAGCACCAAGAAATTCTGAAGTACTGTATTTACAAACTGATACATGGGAGCCTTCAAGAGGAGAAACTATTTCTTCCTCAAAGGTCGGTAATGCATCCTCGAGACCTCTTTTATTGCGGATGTCCGTAGGCTGCGGTGATCACTTACCATCAGATGAGCCACCTGCTGCGTTCGCCAACCTATCTCATAATAATGAAACTTTCGCTATTTAAATAAGTACTTATTTCTGTAAAAAAAGTGCTGATCCCTGGTAAGTGTATAACTGAGGATGACTGAATTCTAGAAAAACCTAAAGTTATTTTTATGCGGCTGAATAAAGTATGTCATGTAAGCTAAATTACTCGTATAATATAAATAAGACCCAAAAATAATTCGATGTATCGGTGCAGCAAAAACTTAAATTATGATAAAAACAACGTTTTTTATGCCAATTTTTTATGCTAGTTGGCAGTCAAGCAGACGGACCGCCTGATAAAATGCGATCACCGTCGTCAAAGTCATTAATATCGAAACTAATTACTGATAGTATAGTATGTTTTAAAAGGAATCCTAGGTTCCTAGCGCTGAGTTGTCTAATATATATATATATATATGTGATGATAAGAATTTTAAAAAACAAATGAAATCACTATATTTACAAATACGAGAGTTTATGAACGAGTGTGTGTTCATTTGTTACTTCATCACACTGAAACTGTTAAACGGAACTGAACGGAGTTTAGAGTAGAAGTACCTTATATCCCGGTATGACACGCATAGGATATCTTTTATCCCAATTCAAAGAGCGGTTTCTGAGAGAATGCTTTAACTAAATTCACGCAGAAGAAGTTACAAGAACACGCGATCTCGACGTGCACCGCACGGCGTTCTCTCGAGTCGGTCGAGCCTTCACGGAACGTGACGTCACTGTCCCTTGTTGCCTATTGCTATATACATGGTTTAAACATGTAGAGGGTAAAGAGATTACCCACGCTGGAAAATCAACTACTTTAATAAAATTGTTTGCTGATAGCATATCACACAGTTGCTGGTACACCGAACATTTGTAACCAAGATAATCGATGTTGACATCGCCCACAATTACAAATTCTTTACCTATATCACTGGCTCGTTCGAGTACACGTTCAAGGTATGGCAAAAACTCTGTTGAACTTATTAAGTTGGTCCTATATAAACATAGCACAATTGTATTATATTCTAATAGTTCAACTGCCGACACTTCACAGTAACGTTCTGTGGACATATTTGTAAATTCCGTACACTCAGTAGCTTTCACTTAATTTTTGACGAATACACAAGAGCCACCATGAGCAATCGCTTCCCGGCAGTAGCTGGACACTAGTACGTATCCATTTATATTCACGCTCTTAATGCTTGCTTCGGACAACCAATGCTCCGATATTGCAAGCACGTCGCATTGTAGTTCGTCGAGTAAAAGAACTTCCGGCCTATGTGTTTTATTAGCAAGGATCTTATGTTTTGATGACAAATTGTTACCGTTATATTGCTGTCGTATTCACACAACACCTGTGGTCGTCGGGGTTGAGGAGATGGCGGCAGTCCGTACATTAGTGTGACTTCCCCGCTGCTCACGGGGTCTGACGAGAAACCACTCAGCAAACCGTACACCCGGCGGTCATATACCGAGGAAGCACATACACAATCCTTCAGAAATTCGGGAAATCCAATACTGAACGAGGACAAACACTGTTTGTTTTCATGTCCGAATTCTTAGGAATTCTCCCTCGATACTGTAGTGTAGAAGCACTACCAGGTTGAAGGGCACTGTAGAAAGTGAAATTTCTGGGCGGTTAAGACAAACACACTATACCGAAAATAAACACAAAATATGCGAGGCGATATCTTCCTTTTCTAGGCCCACATTTATACAATAAAACTAGCAAAATAATTAATGACCTCAATACATTTAATAAGAAAGACGTCAAAATTGCTCTGTATAACTGGCTGAGGAATCTAAATTATGAAGATACTGAGCAATTACTGAAGGTAGTTGAATAGTTTAGTTTATTTTTTTGAATAGTTTTTTTTATTTAAATACCTTCGCATGTATTTAAATAAAAAAAACTATTCAAAAAAATAAATGAAAAGAATGTATAAAATATTTGTAATACTTTTAAATAGTTAACTACTTTATTCTATTTCACTTTTTATTTTCAAACATTATAATATTATTTACACACATATAGTTTATAGTCATGTATCTCACGGTAAAAATGTTATAACATCCTACTGTTACACTTGAAGGGTATTCAGAATCTTCAACACAAGAAATCATTTTCTTAGTGTAGGTTCTGTGCGACAGCAGACTAAGTTAATAGACGCAACAAAAGCCATGGCTTTTTAGTAATTAATTGTTATTGTGTATTTTAGTTTGTAAAAAAATTGTATATTCTTATTGTTGAAATAAATAAACTTAAACTTAAAACTAACTTAAAACTTAAACCCATGTCACAGGGGTGATATGGGGATTGGTATTATGTCGGTTGAAGTCCCAAATCCTAGGAGCTGAGGCGCGCAGTGCGCGACGCGATCTCCAAGCGCGAACTTCATACTCCTAGAAAAAGAATGTCTTATACTTTCGTATAAAATTATTCTATAGATTATAAAGGTATCCAATAGATGTTGCTCTGTCCCCCATACGACGGTTGGAATCATCTAGAGAAATAAACTCGATGCTCGGATGGGTGCCTCACTGGCCTAGGGCCATGGTGTCCGACCAAGATTCGGAAAACTTGGGTTCTAATCTCATCCTCCATATGTCATTTTCCTCATTCAATTTGCAATGTTTCATTTTAATAAGTAGGGGTTAATGCATCAAAACATAAAGGTATAAAAAAATCAGATGTTTTTTAGATTTAACTAATAGTTAATTAGTTAAAACTAAAAAACATTAAATCATAGTTTAACTAAATGACTGGTTTTGTACTAAGATGATTGGAGATTGGGAATGCTAGGGGCGAAGCCCAACGACAATTTATTGGACTGTATGAAGAGAAAATGTGATTTTAAATCTAGCACTATGATATTAAATGCACATACATAGGTTTACGTAAGTAGAACATAATTGTAGGGGTTTATTTACTTCAGTAGTGTAAGTCGATTTCATATTTACTTATTTTATGTGGTGGTTTAATTAATACATTTGTTTATTACTTTTAAGTTTTTAAGTTCACAGTAAATGTTATAACATATGACCGGACTAGCCTAGGACTTAATAGCCCTGCCTTCTGAGCTGCTGGCCCTGGGTTCGCAGAACAGGTTAAACATGGAAATATATGAAGTAAAGTCCATTTCACGAAAGAAGTCCCGCAGACGCAGCGCTGTATTCGCGCGACATAATGTTGCCACGGTTAAATTTATATGGTATGGGGAAATCAGGGGAAATAATTTATAGTTCATTAGTTTCATTTTATTAACTTCGTACTCGAACAGTTAGATAAGAAAAAAAATGTTTTTAATAGAATATATTTTTTATATAGGTACCTATATGATGTTTATACTGCTAAGGTCAGATTAGTGAAAAATTAATCTTCCTGTAATTTCTAAAATATAAAATGGAAATATAGATGTTCAACCAACTTCAAATTAGAAAAATAAAATAACATTTAAAAAGTTTTATTCAAAGTTTTATTGAATAATTATGATCGGTCATACTATGATCACTGTCAGAAGAGTGAATAGAAACAGAATCAGATTCTGTTTCACTATCACTAGCCGTAGATATAATAAATCGATCCATTTCTTCATCCATAAGACCATCATTTTTTAAATATTCTTCCTCCAAATGCTGTACATGTTTACATTGAACTGCCCAATCTTCCGCTGTAACAGACTCGAAAGCCTCTTCTGTTAGGCGTACAATTTCTTTTGGATCTTGGCCCACGTTTTTATCCGCTACCCGTCTCTTTACAAGGCTCCACATTTTTTCGATCGGATTGAGATCACAGTGGTAAGGCGGCAATCTTAGCAATTCATGATTGTGAGATTTTAATAATTCATCCACGGCATATGTAGGTGGACCTTTGTTTTGCTTAATTAATCCAAATAATACAGATTTTGTCCAAGTATCTTCAAAATATACTCCCTTTCCTCGCAGCCATTCCTGCATGTCACGTTTAATACTTGACATTGTAGGTGCTTTATTTATTTGAGTGCAATGATACGGAGCGTTGTCCATTACCACAAGTGACCTTTCAGGTAGGTTAGGAACGACTTTCTCACTCATCCATTTCAAAAAATTTGTTGAGTTCATGTCATCGTGGTAATCTGAGGATTTGGATTGGGATTTGAACATTAACAATGCACTATTAACAAAACCATTTTCAGTTCCTGCTTGAGCAATTATCCAACGACTCCCTGATGACTCTGACATGAACACCCCAGGCTCCTCCTCACTTTGCCAGCAACTTTTGGCATGATAAGTGTTGTGTATATAGGTCTCGTCTAAATATACTACAGGTTTTTTTTCCACATTGCGATTTCTTCGGATTCTCTCCAAATATCTTGAACGCCATGCAGTAATATCATAACGTTCCATTAGTAATTTACTTTTCGATTGGCATCGCTTATACTTGAAACCGATGCTATGCAATATACGGTGCAATGTTGTGATACTTCCTTGATAATTTATGTCTTCTCTCAAAGCTGCACGTAATTTAGCCAATGTAGGTAATTCCTTCTTCACAACATAAAAACTATGAATTTTTTGCCGTATAGCGCACAAATCAAATCCATCCAAGTCGAACTTTTTGAGATGCGGGCGACTCTTCCCTGGGGTGATGATAACTTTAGAAGTACTCGCCGCTGTTGCGCCTTCTTTTGTAACTCTCGTTACAGTTTTCTCTGACACACCTGCAATAAAATGAACAATTTAAAAAAAATCTAACCATGACTATTTCCGTATCTAATTACATTATAGTTGAATATAACTTTACAAATTTTTGTTGTGTTGTGTTAATTCCTTTTTAAATATTCCTTAATAAAAATCGTGCATTAAAAAAAACTTAACTCCAATCTATAAATCAATCGGGAAAAAATATGTATAATATGGCAGCCCCAAAATTTACCTGTCATGGCGGCGACTCTTTTGCGAACATTGTCTAATGGTATTAAAACGCCGCGATTCTTGTGTTCCGCTTCACAGAACTCCTTCACCTTTAATATCATTTCTCGACCTGCACTTTTTACAACTTTTGGCATAGTAAATAAACCTTATAACGCACTAATCCAATAATACACTCACAAAATATCTACCACAACAAACGCACCTTGATAACATCGACAAACGACAACATGGCCGAACTCCCCATCTGTCAAATTTAGTTCCACAATTGTCCGCGGGACTTCTTTCGTGAAATGGACACTATGTATATCAGTCATCAGGTCATTTTGGGACCTGACACCTCGTGTGTTGTCATACTCGTATTATATAAATATTATCAATCCGAAAAATGCAGGTGTGAATACTTTACATTCCTGGTTATTATTCTTGTGTAGAATAGCGGACAGAGCGGCGAGGCACAGACAGTTTGATAAAAATATTTACGATATCACAAAATCATATGAAACTATACAAATAGATCAGTAGGGCTATTATGTATCATCTCAGTTGCTTACAAATATTGACTGAAATCTTGGAAAATGGCGGCTCTATGTCAGTTTTGTCAGCTCCAGTTATCATCTTACAAAAAATTTTGCTTACTGGAGTTGTAAAAACTGAGAAGACGCCATTTTTTAAGATTTCCATCAAAAATTGTTCGCAACTGTGATACTGCTACAACCTTGTATGAAACATGCTTGAAACTAGCCACGGAGCACGGACTTCGCTAAAGATTGGAAACTGACATGATATGCACTACGAACTAACCAATATTCTATTGAAAAATATATATAGCTAAAAGAGGTCAATTGTCCCTATTTGCTAGCCAGCCATAACAGTACCCGGCTATAGATAGGTCCAATTATGTAGGCGAGATAGCCGCAAGCATCCTCGAGCGCGCCTGCGACCGACGTTCGATGGCACTCGAGCTTTGTCCGCCCGCCCTTTGTATGCGCCTTTGTTTGTGCTCTATTTTTTACTAAAAGTTACTTTTCCGCTTGTAAGGTTATAGTTCCGCTTGTTCAGTTATGAAATCATATCTAAGCTTAATAATATGATACTATGTTATAATTATTAAATTTCATTTATTGCACGTATATCATCCGATCCTTTACAAAGGCTTATATGGGGCTGTAGCCAAGACTTAGAGGCTTGTTTGGGATTAAATGTGAAATGGTGTAAAACTACTACGTAACTTGATTGAAACTTTCGGTAGTATTACACATTTTAAAGTTATTTTAACGGTTTAACTTACGGCTTGAAAGAAGCCACCTGACGAAGTTGACCACAGCTAGTGGAGAAGTCGTTGCTTCGAAGCCGGCAGTCCTTTCGGAAGTGGAGGACTTTTATGGCCGATTATACGCATCGCATGCATCTCGACCTGATCCCGAAAATGATCCTAGAGCCACGTTAACACGCCATTTCACCGAAGACTTGCCAGAAGTCAGTATTGGCGAAATCGAGATCGCTCGTGGACAGCTTAAAAATGGAAAAGCCCCTGGAGAGGATGGCGTTACAACAGAGCTACTAAAAGCAGCAGGTAAACCCGTACTGAGGGAGCTCCAGAAGCTTTTTAACGCTGTCCTGTTCGAAGGGAGAACTCCAGAGGCGTGGAGTAGGATTGTGGTCGTCCTGTTCTTCAAAAAGGGAGATAATACCCTGCTGAAGAACTATCGACCCATATCCCTTCTAAGCCACGTCTATAAGCTGTTTTCAAGAGTGATCACGAACCGTCTTGCGCGTAGACTCGACGAATTCCAACCACCGGAACAGGCTGGGTTTCGGAGCGGATACGGCACCATAGACCACATTCACACAGTGCGGCAGATTATACAGAAGACCGAAGAGTATACTCAGCCCCTGTGTCTAGCATTCGTGGACTATGAGAAGGCCTTTGACTCGGTTGAAATCTGGTCTGTTCTGGAGTCCCTGCAGCGTTGCCAGATAGATTGGCGATACATCCAAGTGATGAGATGTCTTTACGAAACCGCCACCATGTCCGTCCAAGTACAGAATCAGCAAACAAGTCCCATACCGTTGCATCGAGGAGTGAGACAAGGGGACGTTATTTCCCCGAAATTGTTTTCAAATGCAATGGAGGATATGTTCAAGACGCTGAACTGGAAAGGACGTGGCATTAATATCAACGGCGAATACATCTCTCACTTGCGATTTGCTGACGATATCGTCATCGTGGCAGAGACGCTGCAGGACCTGCAACAGATGCTGAATGACCTGGCTGACTCTTCTATACGCATCGGCCTACGGATGAACTTGGACAAAACCAAGGTCATGTTCAACGAACATGTTCTACCGGAACCGATTGCGATACACGGCGCCGTTCTCGAAGTTGTTCAAAAATATGTGTACCTCGGGCAGACATTGCAGTTGGGAAAAAACAACTTTGAGAACGAGGTGAATAGAAGAATTCGGCTGGGCTGGGTAGCGTTTGGGAAGCTACGTCGAGTCCTTACTTCACCGATTCCACAGTGCCTGAAGACGAAAGTCTTCAATCAGTGCGTCCTACCCGTCATGACATACGGAGCCAAAACGTGGACACTGACGGCTCGAATGGTCCACAAGCTCAAAGTCGCTCTGCGGGCTATGGAAAGGGCTATGCTCGGTGTTTCTCTGAGGGATCGCATCAGAAATGAAGTGATCCGTCAGAGAACCAAGGTCATCGACATAGCCCACCGGATCAGCAAGCTGAAGTGGCAGTGGGCTGGCCATATTAGGCGTAGAACCGACAACCGTTGGGGTAAACGAGTTCTAGAGTGGAGACCGCGTCTCGGCAAAAGTAGTGTAGGACGTCCTGAGGCACGGTGGAGTGACGATCTGCGCAAGACGGCTGGCAAAAACTGGATGCGAGAAGCCCAAGATAGACCTAAGTGGCGTGCAATTGGAGAGGCCTATGTCCAGCAGTGGACTGCTACAGGCTGATGATGATGATGAAGTCTAAATAACATTAAAAAAAACGAATACCTTAAGTTTATAATATATTAATACGGGTATAGCATGATTAGGTATGTAATACAGAAATGGGTAAACTGCTACGGCTAGTGACATGAACTAGAAGTGATAAGGTAAGAATGTGAATACGACACCTGCCAATTATAGTCTCATCTTAAATACGAGTATTTATGGTGACGCACTTTCATAAACCTTTTGGTAAATGCTCTTGCTCGTCATCCTTAGACAGCCAATTAAGGCAAGCCAGGGGGCACCAACCTGCATATATAGAGTGAGAAATAGAGTTCACGGTGTCGCCACTTACTAACAACTCACCACAAACCACACGTACGGTTTTATTTTTAAAATTGTATCACGACTTTAAAACTTCATTTAGAACAAGGAATTGACCAAGATACAACGACACCACTAACAAAAAGGCAATAAAAGTTTTTTTTCATATTGTTCCTCGCATATTATTTTTCAGGTTACATTGTACATGCGATAAAACCAGAAAGTGATTATTAAACATTGAAATAAAACAACCGTAAATGTATCAAACCGCGTTTATATTATTTATATTACGTATCGAACCTTTTCAATGAACATTGTCACGAGTATGTAGACTAGATGTCAGTTGTCTGTTAAGCTGCATCTACATTTGTAACATTTTACCGAAAATTATCCCGTGACCGTATCAGACACGTGTGTCAGTACCGATAATATGGACGTCTTTTGTTACGCGAACAATTGTTACAAGCTGCAGTTACGATTCAATCCATTCCGAACACTAAAGCACAGAATGTACGGTAGGACAACGTACGGAGTAACAATCTACTAGCCGTGTCCAGTGTGGACGCTGGTCTGTGTACTGTCACGCATCATAGTTACGTGTTACGAGCCGATCCATCGAAAGTCGGTTTTTTCAAAGGATGTTCGATATTGTCCGCGAGACCAGAAGACGTCCACATTTGCGTTTATGACACGCGTCGAAGTACGCCAGATGACACGGATACAGACATGGGTAGGAATGGATCACGTCGTGACGTGTCCCGGTACGTCATGTATACTAGACTGCGTTGCATCGCACCATGCCACGCAGTCTAGTAGTCTAGTTCGACACCATGCGTACACTTATGAGATTTGCTCGTACATGGTTTGTGACCATGTCAGCACAACCCTAGACCGTCCAGATTTAGCGTGACATACCACGTAGTCCGGTCCGTTGTCATGTCGCGTGGATGTTGTGTGGACGCGACCTAATAGAGTAATAAAAAATAGTTTTATGTACCGCCTATCAAAATGATCCAGATGAACGCGGTAGTCACTCACGGTGTTTAGAACTTTCAGATCATCTGTGACTAGACTTATATCGGAGCTCTCAGTCTAATCGAGGCCAAGGCCTAGCGATATTTACCTTAAAGCAGCAACCAGGACCTCAACGTGATGACCCTACCTATTACCGTACGTCCATCTTAGAAGTAACTGCTGCATACCTTACTTCACCTAATCATAACAGTTTAGAATGACTCGGCAAGATCTGGTTTTCGCATTAACAAAATTGCTTCGAATAATTTGACTTTTTGGCCCCCGCACCCCACCCGCATAGGAGTCTCCAAAATAGAAAAATGTTAAGTCAAAGTCATTTATTCAATTTAGGCATCAAAGACGCACTTATGAACGTCAACTTTCATTATAATGTACTTTAAAGACTCTACCGCCGCGTTCCAAAATATATAGAGAAGAAGAAGAAGAAGAAGAAGAAGAAGAAGAAGAAGAAGCGGCAAAAAACTCGGAGCCATTATTTTTATATAGATGTTTACAATGTTTCTACTTAGGTACTACAAATATTACATTTTATGGATGGCAGAGTGACAGCTTGCCAGAAGTGGAGTATTTCAAGCATCTTTATCTTCTATATAATGTCGAACTTTATAGTAAGCTTTTTTTATTTAAACGTTTTTTACAGTCAACTTGAATTTGCCCTCTATGAGCTCAGTTATGTGTTTTGGGATTTTATTGTAAAAACGCACACAATTTCCTAGGAATGACTTACTAGTATTCGCAAGTCTAAAACTAGGTACAGCTATCCTTTTTGTATTTCTAGTATTAAAAGTGATCACTATTTAACTTATATTTATGTAAATTTTTACGAACATACATTATATAACCAAATACATATAAGGAAGGCAACGTTAATATATTGATTTCTATAAATAAATCTCTCAAAGATTCACGGGGACCCATTTCGTATATAGCTCGAATAGCACGTTTCTGAAGGATAAAGATGGTCTCTATATCAGCCGCTGAACCCCATAGCAATATCCCATATGACATTACGTGTTCCACAAATTCATGCCAACGATAGTCAGCTGTATATCTCTGTTCTGTTTGTGTTCTTCCTATAACTATATTTGTTAGGACATAGATATATTTTACCTTTCAGTCTCTTCGTTTAACCCTTTGCGTCCCAGATAGGTATATACGTCAGTTTTATTCACAAATGTTTTGTTTTAATTATCACGGTATAGGAAGGATGAAGATACACTTATCAAGATGTTATGTAATGTATAGTTTTGTTTGTTTTATAGTTAATCTTAGAGTACATCATGTAGAAGTTTGGTATTACAGCAAGGGCACACATAGAATGATTTATGCAAAAAATCATCGTGTCTTATGTTAGTGTGTGAAGCTAATAAAAACACTGCCTTAGATAACTGCCTTGTAAGTAGTAACCCACAGCCTAAGTCAAGAAACGTAACTTAACTATTAAAACAACGTAGTTAAAACTCAACTCCATAACCAACGTAAAGTTTCGAACTTCGGGTAAGTTCGGAACAACGATTAAAAACAAGCCTAAAAAACCAATATGGTTGGTAAAGTTTCATTAAAGGCGGTGCAATGTTTGCTGTTGTTGAGCCGGTGCTCCGTTGTTCCAGGCTATTTCAACATCGTCCGCCGTTGTTGGCCGTTGTTTCAGCAAGCAGCTTACAAACTGCAAGTCGTGACGGGTGCTTACAGGATTCAGGGGAACTTTGTATGTTGATTTACCACAGAGTTATTATTAGAGAAGTAGAACTCTTTATGTAAGAGTTCGTCCGGAGAAGTACTGGCACCTTACCTATTTCTACCATAAAGCAGTAATGTTTTTATTACTGTGTTGTGATGGGTATGGTTGCTGGTGAAATCACAGGCACAACTTCATATTTCAGGGCGCAGTGCAGTATGTAACTAGTGACGATATGCATCTTTTATAGGCAGACGTTACCACTTAACAACAGATATGGTTCATGCTTGTTCCGTAATCTAATGATTAAAAAAAACAGAACCACTCCGCGACAAATTCCGCACTATTTGTATACGAAAATATGTCTAGATGGGTGTACTTTGTTAGTATATAACGCAAAAGTTATTGAATCAATTTGGAAGAATTTTAAAAAATACGTTGCAATGATTAAGATAGAAAATTGGAAATTTTGTTTTAAAAATAAAACGCTACTCGAAAAATCCACAAGTTTTTTCGAGTAGTGTTTTATAGTCATTATTCGTGCTGGCTGAGCTGAAGACGAGCTAGTTTATAATTTAAATAATATTTTAAAGTGCAAGACACTTGATAATTCATAACGGTGCAATAAGATTTTCGGGACTCCTCGGGATTCATCCTTTGAATAGTGATTAAAAGTACATTGCATATTATGTGTAACTGTTTGGTACCGTTCAGGCGTACCAGGATGAAGAAGTAAGAAACGTACTCAATCACACACTCACCTACACGTCCTCACTCTCATCCAAACCCTCGCATTTATCTATAGAGTGTGTATGCTACATATTATATTAATATGTGGTACCTCTGGGCTGTTTTCATTTGGGAAAATCCGAACAAAATATAGGATGGCAATAGGCTGGCTTCTTTTTACAAGATATATGCTTACTTGATATACTTTATACATTATGATGATAAGTATATGAATAGCAAAACTTGGGCGGCTATACTGTTCTGTCGATCGTTTCAGTGCTTTATTATCACGATGCATATAAATAATTTGAATCATTGTGTTTATAAGTTACATCACAAATTATCACAATAAGATATTTGACCAAACCTAAATATTGGTATGCAATAGTATTTTACTATTATATAAAAATTAATCTTGTTTTATTCATAAGGTTTATTTAAAAATTAAGTTGCCATTACGAATAACATTCTATCATATTGGTACTGATTCGCTTGTGCGTACACTAAGCTAAACTTCTCTAAACTGTGGTAGTTCTTATTATGTTAATACTAAAATCCACATTCATGTAACACTTAGAATGATAATTCTAAACATATGATTATTCTATTAAAATGTGGGTAGTTGTATATCAGTTTAGACTAGTTTAGAGAGCACGAACTTACTGACGATTAAATTTGCACTAAACATGCCCACAATTAAACAGAAACGGCAAATTTAAGAATTGTCACTTGCAAGCATTATACGAATATGCACTTAAGCATGAACAGAATAAGAACTAACACATACTTACTATAAATAGATTTTAGTTCTCTAGTTTAGTTTGGTGTTCTACTTACTATTTCTAAACGACTTAGCATTCTCGTTACTAGATTGTATGAAAAAATTAAAAGTAGATGGTATCTGTATTTAATATATAAGTACGTAAATCATACCAGCTTACCTGTTAAAATATAAGTACGTAAATCATACCAGCTTACCTGATAAAATATAAGTACGTAAATCATACCAGCTTACCTGTTAATATATAAGTACGTAAATCATACCAGCTTACCTGTTAAAATATAAGTACGTAAATCATACCAGCTTACCTGTTACAATATAAGTACGTAAATCATACCAGCTTACCTGTTACAATGTCACTTAGCATAGTACTTCATGCCTTCTCTTCAATATCATCCTTATTCTCCAAATGGAAACCCACTTTGGTTTCAACTAGGTCAAGAACCCCATTGACAAAATGACTGTGCAATCTCATGCGCTTGCAGCTGAGGGTAGTTTACAAACTATGTTATTTTTTGAGACAAGTCGAGTTCGGCGCTACGTTGTGCAAATTGGCTCTCTCTAGACACTTGGCATAATATCTGATATTGAGGGCAAGCTGTGCATCGGTGCAAAGAATTTCCTACACCGAAGTATAGCAGACTGATATAGTTTCACAGTCACACTGTTAAACTCGTCTCGAATGAAAGTTTTACAGTAAGTGTCGTACAAAATGAACTCCGATCAAGCTTTAATTAAACTCACAAGGGACTTTTAACTCAAGCTTTAATTCACAAACTGATTACCTTTATACCTTTAAGCATCTAAAGGTATAAATCTAATAGCATCCTTTTATATAGAGATTTAGAAAGAATACAACTAATACCTTTAAAGACAAAATTCAAAGAAAAATAAGTAAAAAGTTGTAAATAATATATGTATATATATATTATATATTATTATTATATTATTATTATATATAATATATATAAATAATAATAATTATAAATAATTAATATGTTGGAAATCTTTTGGACAACAATACTTTCCGAATAGCCGTATCCCTACGAGTAGGTGCCCCTTGCCAGGTCCCTCACCGTTGTGTCTGCGGTGAAATGGTGGATCGGTTCGGCCACCACGCACTCTCATGCGTAAAGAGCGCGGGGCGCATACCGCGGCACGCCAGCTTGAATGATATCATCCGTCGGGCATTTGTCAGTGCTGGAGTCCCGTCAGTTTTGGAACCAAACGGATTGATGCGGGATGACGGCAAGAGACCAGATGGGATGACTATCGTCCCGTGGAAGATGGGACAGCCCCTGGTTTGGGATGCTACATGTGTGGACACACTGGCGCCGTCTCATCTCCCTGGGACCATTGATCGGGCTGGCGCTGCCGCGTCTAAAGCGGAAGACCTCAAACGTCATAAATATGTGTATTTAGACAGAATGTACATGTTTATGCCGTTTGGGGTCGAAACTTTAGGCCCATGGGGGCCGTCCGCTCTCAACTTGTTTAGGGATCTGGCGAAACGTTTGTTTGAGGCGTCGGGTGACCGAAATGCTGGCGCCTATTTTGGGCAAAAACTTAGCATTGCCATCCAGCGTGGCAATGCCGCCAGCGTTTTGGCCTCTTTTCCCCCCACCATGGGGCTTATAGATTAGAATCTTATTATTATTATTATTTTATTTAGTTTTTAATTACTAATAAAAATAAAAAGTTAGGTGTCAACAACGATAAGTAAATTCGAAGACAATAATTTCTTCATTTTAAATTAAAGTAAAATGATTTCGCAATTGCAATTAGAAACCCGAAATTATTACACCAAGAATCAGAATGTGATTTATTTGATCAGTTGTGTTTGCAGTCGAGTTGCATCTGTTTTTTGTTTAGGACTAGTTGCATTGTGCATGTCCGCTAGAACTACTGTCCTCATTAGACAAGGTTTTTTTTTCTTGAACATTGAACTTTACTATTCCATAATGCAACAAGGTATAGGGATATATTTCCTATAATTTATTGATTCAGGCGTTACTTTGCGGAAATCCATTATCAAAAAACGATATTAAAAAATATTTAGTGACACTTGCGCTGAAAAGAAAACAATGATTTTGGCCTATTTGGGGGGCGTGCACCACCCTCCCTCCCGCATAAAATGCTAATAGGAAGAATACAAAATAAAAAACACAAGAAACCCCAAATAAACCAACACCGATTCGACACGTGTTTCGCCTCTACACGAGGCATCCTCAGGAGATGTTGACTAGCGCTAGACCGAGTCGGTCTAGCGCTAGTCGATTCCCAATTGGTCATAAAATAATATATTGAAAACCACTGCCATTTTAAGAGATATGAGCAAATTGCGGAACAGTCAAAAGAGGGGATCAAATATACCTGGTTTCCCTGATTCTATGCTATTCCAGTTTAACATCTATGTTAAAAAATATTTATTGATAAACCAGTTTTGAGTTGTAGTTTCGGAGTGAGAAAATAAAACACATCCATCCATTTAGAGTTTCTTATTATTTTATATTTATAATATTAGTGTGATTATCATTGCCTAAGTGATCACTAGCTTCGCTCCCTTGGTCTGTGGAATACGAAGCTACTATAACATACAACTGTCATCCAGTCTACCCGTGTCCAAAGTATGTAAAATCTATAAGTAGAACGTCTTCCCTTCTAGCGTTCATTCACGCACGTTTGGCGCGAGACGCGTGTAGGGATATCAACATCACCACAAAACAAGTGCACATCGCATCTACGTTTTGTTGGTAGCATACCTACGCAATAGAAAAAAATTACATTTAAAAACAGCCAACTTCAACCGCTCGGCCGGCACTCACGTAATAATCACCGGTAAACGTCCTCCGCCCCCATCGACCGCCTCTTCCCACTTTTATCGTCTATTTATCGCGATGACGTTCTATTTACTCGGTTACTTTACGCGCGTCTAAGTACTTTGCCGTGACCATGTTTACTAAAATGATTCGAAACGTCGGGTTAAAATAATATAAAATATACGCGATTTAATCCGTTTAAAGCTGTTTAATTTCAAGGTTGTACGCCCCGCAATTTAGGGTTTGATAGCGATGAATGAGTCAGTCAATCAGAATAAGTATTTTTTTTTTATAAACTAGCTGCTCTCCGCAGTTTCACCCGCGCGGTAATGGATGATTATGATGAATCTTATATAGCTTATGTTACTCAGGGTGAATATAGCTTTCCAATGGTGAAAGAATTTTTGAAATCGGTTCAGTACTTTTTGAGCCAATTCGTTACAAACATACATACAAATCTTGCCTCTTTATAATATTAAGTATAGATAAGAGATATATATTCAAAGGAAAGATGTGGAAATAACTAGCGATTAGTTAGATTATATTATAGTTTTTAAACACTAAAATAATATACGTAACTGACATAACTCTTCCCGTTTATCATATGACTGCACCGAATTCCGACAGCTTTCCAAGAGCTACTCGATGGCAGTTCCACAAATTGCTGCGCGTTCCGAACACAACTAGGTCAAGGGTCTCTACTTCAAATCCAATACTTCGTCTGTGCATTGTGATGCTTGCAATAGACAAAGGTTATTTCTAGCTTCCCATTCCAATACTATTAGATTGTGATCCGGTTTACGGTCGCTTTGTATATTTATTTTGTCAGTCGTCTTCCATTCTTTTATTCGCATTTCAAAAAAGATGTTGAGAGATTGTGGCAAATGGAAAACCTCTATACCAAGAAACAGGCGTCATACGGCGTATACTTAACAGAAAAGCTAAGGAAGTCGAAACTTTACAAAAATATGTTGTGTACAATAATCAAAACATATTATGACAATGTGGCAAAAGGGCTAGTTAGAAGCACTTTTGTCTTATTTAGTAATAATAACAATACATTTATTTTATTCAATATATTCGCTGGCTTTCTATTAAACCAACATTTAACCGCTAATTTAATTTTGTGTGAGAGAGAGAGTTCAGAATAACACGTCACCTTTTTGTGTAAGCTCTAACTCTAGGGAAACTTGCTTTTTTCTATTTCAGTGGCTAACCAGTAAAATGAAATATGTAAGATTTACATAATATGAAGTAGTCGACCGTTCCTGAAACATGGTAACACTAATTGTGCAAGGTCAGTTGTGTCTAAATGTTCTTTCAAAATCATTAGTAAGCATTCGGTTCTGTCTGGCGCTTTTTATGTTAATTTTCACGCACGTCTGCTCAATGACGGTTGCAGTGGTATGACCTACTGTAAACATTTAACATTTTTATTAATGTACTCGTACTAGCGACTGCCCGCAACTTCGTACGCGTGGCATAAGAACCTTCTTCTGACAATAATTAATACAATATAATAAAAAAAAGAATTAGCGAGATTGTTCTCAAGTTATAGCGTGACCAGGAGAAATAGGGGTTCAGTTTTATATATATAGACTGTATCTAAAAATCTGTTTAAAAGTAATTCTCTAAGACGAATATTATGAGTAAATAGGTATCCTTAGCGATTGGTCGTAAGGAATTATTTTTAATACTTCATTGACTATAATTAAGTTTTTTTTAATAATATATATCGGCGCAACTACAACAGTTCGTCGAGAATAATTAAGTTTAATCATTTGATTACCCTAAAAATAGTTTATAAATCATCAGTTGATTATTTTTGAGTTGATTACGATGTAAAATTAATGTTATGATTGTAATTTCAATACTTTACCAACAAACTTGTAAACTCGTGCACGTGCGCCGAGTCCTATAAGTACGGCCGCACTGTATAAGATTCTGGCTGAGTGCCATCTGCGCTCGCCAACCGTCCGGTGACGCTGTAAATGCCGGTAGAGGCAAACAGCATTAGTCCGTTCTAAAAAAAAAAAAAAAAAAAAAAAAAAAAAAAGGCGCTAAGCTCAGTCGCTCTCGAGTCGCCGTACAGTACGGACCTCTTTGTGACGTTGTTACGCTGCTCGTTGAATATACGAAGCTTATAAAAGTACTTGTGAAGTTTTACTTCGAGGACCCAAAAATGAATGATCATCATGAAAACAACAATTGTGACGTCAGCAATGCTGACGTCACACTTTTTAAAAACACTCCGGAGGTGCTTTCTCCGTCATCAGAAGTGGGATCAGAACAAGCTCTGGTCCCAACCACATCCTCATCGACTTCGGTTCAACCTGTCACGACTGGAACAGCGCAGGGCAGTACCAGGCTGATAGGCCCTGCCTCATTGAACACTTCAGGAGTACCAGCAAACAACTTTAATACCATGCAGCCCATCACAACGGGAATTACCACAGACATGACGTCCACACCAATCGCTGCGGGAGATGATCTCGATACACTGCAAAACAACGCTGCAATCGCCCCTGATTCAGTGTCATCCACATCTCAAGCTGGCCAGTCAGTCCGGATAACTCACAACGACGAACACGCATCAACGGATTAAAACCGGCGAGTATAACATTCATTATGTTTCACGATATTTGCAACTAGAATCTAAAAGAATAAAATGTCTGGAGAGTGATACCTCTGAGCTAACCATGTGTTACCCTTGAGCTAACCACGGATCCTTGATGCATCCACAAGTGAACCCTGAGATACCGTGGGGACGCCTTGTGGAACTATGGGTAGACACGTATACACCACAGATTCTAAATTAATAAGGCAGTGCACTTAAGATGTCTTAGTGTACTGTTGTAATCTACAAAAATGTCTGGAGAGTGATACCTCTGAGCTAACCATGTGTTACCCTTGAGCTAGCCACGGATCCTTGATGCATCCACAGTGAACCATGAGATACCGTGGGGACGCCTTGTGGAACTATGGGTAGACACGTATACACCACAGATTCTAAATTAATAAGGCAGTGCACTTAAGATGTCTTAGTGTACTGTTGTAATCTACAAAAATGTCTGGAGAGTGATACCTCTGAGCTAACCATGTGTTACCCTTGAGCTAGCCACGGATCCTTGATGCATCCACAGTGAACCATGAGATACCGTGGGGACGCCTTGTGGAACTATGGGTAGACACGTATACACCACAGATTCTAAATCAATAAGGCAGTGCACTTAAGATGTCTTAGTGTACTGTTGTAATCTACAAAAATGTCTGGAGAGTGATACCTCTGAGCTAACCATGTGTTACCTTTGAGCTAACCACGGATCCTTGATGCATCCACAGTGAACCCTGAGATACCGTGGGGACGCCTTGTGGAACTATGGGTAGACACGTATACACCACAGATTCTAAATTAATAAGGCAGTGCACGATGTCTTTGTGTACTGTTTACTAATCAAAAGACTCCTAAGGTTACATAACAGTTGTGTTAATGTAACAAACAAGATAAAGCAACGTAAGTTGTTTACAGACTCACTACTCAGAGAATATCTCATTCTTTGCAGGCCAGCCATAATTAACAGCAGTCTGCGAGAGTTAACGAGTCAACAAGGCTGGTGCAGAGCGCGCACCGCCTGTCAGTATGGCCGTATCGACGCGGATACAATAATTAGCCAACAATAATTAGTCAACGTTTAAAACGACAACATGCTGTTGCCTTTATGAGCATGAGAACCACGGAAGCCGAGAGCCGGTACCACTCCTACGAGTTGGAGACACTGGCAGTGGTACGAGCCATAAAACACTTTATATGGGCGAAAATTCACCGTGATAACAGATTGCAACGCATTAAAAGCGTCAAAACACAAAAAGGACCTTCTGCCAAGGATTCATCGCTGTCGCAATCCAGTTGAGCTTGCAGTCAATGTTATGACAAGAGACTTGAACTGGCTCAAAATTGAACAGCGACGGGATGAAGAACTGCGTCCGATAATGGACAGTCTCAGTGACAATAACCCAGTGGAAGACTATGTGTTAGAGGACAACGTTTTAAAAAAGGAACGTCAATGATCCTGTCTTCGGTCAGCAGCTCAGTACCGTCGTTCCCAAATCATTTCAATGGAGCATTATAAACTCATTTCACACTGCACTAAAACACCCTGGCTGGGAAAAGACACTGCAGAAGATCAGAGAAACCTATTGGTTCAACAAAATGAGTTCCATTATCCGAAAGATTTGTGGATAACTGTGTTGTATGCCGAACATCTAAAGGAAGATCAGGGGCCATTCAAGCCCAGTTACACCCCATACAAAAACCAACGGCCGCCTTCCAAGTTATTCATATGGACATAACAGGGAAGCTGGGCACTCCAGATGATCAACAATACGTCATAGTCACCATTGACGCTTTCTCAAAGTACGTTTTACTGTACTTCAGTACCAACAAAAACCCACACAGCACATTGGCCGCTCTAGAACGCACTGTGCATCTATTTGGTGCGCCGCTTCAAATAATAGTGGATGGAGGAAGAGAGTTCCTTGGCGAATTCAAGGACTACTGTGACGCCATCGGAATAAATATCCATGCTATCGCTCCAGGAGTCAGCCGAGCGAATGGCTAAGTTGAAAGAGTCGTTGCAACCCTCAAAAATGCTTTGGTAATGATTAAAAATTACGAAGCAGAGCAGTGGCACACTGTACTCGAGGAACTTCAGCTGGCAATGAACTGTACAACCCACTGAGTCACCGGTGTTGCTCCACTGACACTTATTACGCAACGAAAGCACTGTGTACCTCCTGAGCTTCTCAACCTGGTGGATATTGACAACGAAACCGTTGATATTAAAGCGCTCACTCAACAGGTGCAACAGAAAATGATTCGTTGTAGCGAACAAGACAGACAACGCTTCAACCTACACAAAGCCAAAATCCATCATTTTCAAAGAGGAGACTACATATTGGTGAAAAATAATCCTCGAAACCAAACCTCGCTTGACCTTAAATACAGCGAACCATATGAAGTTTGTAGAATACTGGATAATGACTGATATCTGGTAAAGAAAGTTGTCGGTAGAGGACGACCTCGCAAGATTGCCCATGATCAGCTGCGCCGCGCTCCGCAACCTGGGGATCAGTTGACCGTATCGGCGGGAAACGAATCATCTATTCAACGAGATCCCACTGCAGAATCAAATGAGCCCATTCCGTCGACCTCACGAGAAGGGCTGCAAGTACAGCCAACACGACTCGAACCAAGATGACCCATCAGAATAAATGGTCTACGAGAATCCAAATAATCTACGAGAATCCATAACAATCTACGAGAACCAACGAGGCTGGTGCAGAGCGCGCACCGCCTGTCAGTATGGCCGTATCGGCGCAACTACAACAGTTCGTCGAGAATAATTAAGTTTAATCATTTGATTACCCTAAAAATAGTTTATAAATCATCAGTTGATTATTTTTGAGTTGATTACGATGTAAAATTAATGTTATGATTGTAATTTCAATACTTTACCAACAAACTTGTAAACTCGTGCACGTGCGCCGAGTCCTATAAGTACGGCCGCACTGTAGGCGCTAAGCTCAGTCGCTCTCGAGTCGCCGTACAGTACGGACCTCTTTGTGACGTTGTTACGCTGCTCGTTGAATATACGAAGCTTATAAAAGTACTTGTGAAGTTTTACTTCGAGGACCCAAAAATGAATGATCATCATGAAAACAACAATTGTGACGTCAGCAATGCTGACGTCACACTTTTTAAAAACACTCCGGAGGTGCTTTCTCCGTCATATAATATTTCACTTTCGTAGCACTATCATGCCGTACCTGTATACATTATGGAGTTGGAGTATACAGTAGATCAATCGAGAGAGAGCGTGCAGTTTTTATGACGCTAAAACTGCAGAGCTTAACCCTTTGCGTCCCAGAGACGTAAACTTACGTGCGTTTCATTCACGGACAATCTCCCGGAGCCCGAAGTAATTTTACGTGTATACTTTTACAACTAAGCACATAGTTCTTATGATTTCCGAGAGATTTATCTTAAGGCTGCTCATTTCTTCATCACCTTTACCCCTATGTATATCCATAAATGCCCATCTTAATGATCATTACATTTGGACCTGTTTGTTGAGGGGCAAGGCGTGTATGATTTTTTAATGTCAATCGGTGACGAAACGAATAAGTCACTCGCCTGATGTTAAGCGTCACGCTTGCCCATAACAGCCCTGCGATTCTCTAAGAGCAAACATCGTTGCATCTTTGACAACATCCGTGAAACAAATGATGAGATGAGAAGAAACGTTGGAAAAACAACGTTATGTGCAAGGGCGATATCTCATAAAGTAATTGACATCGGTCAGCTCGTCGACGAGCACATCGACGAATCATTAGGGAATCGCACGGCAGTTCATTGCTATTCCGACTTTTTAACTACAACAGTTCAAAACCCTGCATGGCAATGCACTGCGCTCATCTTCCTGAGATAAGATGTTCATCTCTCGGCTTGTGATTTCGCTGGAAACATTACCCGTCAACAAAACAGTAGTGTTTGCTTAGCACTGCTTCACGGTTAAACTACTGGTAAAGGTGTGATACTTCCCCGGCGGACTTTGGATAAAACCTTCCACTATAAAAACGTTAAATATTTAAACTGAACTAATGTATAGTTGAAGCGTCATGGAGAGTATATTTTTTGGCAATAATAGTAGATCAGTAGCCAATGGCTGTAAGACATCAATTGCAGCCCGAGATATTTATATAATTTGAGTGTGCAATTGATGCTTACACCCGAGCTAACTACTCTGCTTTACATCTCGATTGTGAGGTAAGTAGAAAAAAACCGGCATTACAAAAATACAATTGATGTCTATTATATTCATACGAAGACAAGGCTGAATAGCGAAGCGACCGCTTTTATCATTGGGCTGAATGCATGATGTCTATTGCCAGTATGATGGTTAGATGTACGCAAATTTTTTGAGAGTGTAGTGTTTTTTAAAAATTACTTACCGCCCTAGGGCTTTTCTGGCCTGCCACCTATCTTTAGTCACCTACAAGCCCCATTTGGGGGTAATAAGGACCTACTTACCGAATATGAGAGATG
Source organism: Selenia dentaria (assembly GCA_917880725.1). Classification (NCBI taxonomy): domain Eukaryota; kingdom Metazoa; phylum Arthropoda; class Insecta; order Lepidoptera; family Geometridae; genus Selenia; species Selenia dentaria. The sequence goes on from OU862880.1 coordinate 3,254,960, forward strand.
TAAACCACCCTAGGGCTTTTCTAGTTACATTATTACCCTAGAGCGCTAATTGGTCACCTACAAGCCTCATTTGGAGGTAATAAGGACGTACTTACCGAATATGAGAGATGTAAACTCAATTTTTCATTCATTTTCATTTTATCATTCATTATAGTAAGTCAGTAAGTAAGTAATGTCAGCATTAAATTTACAATATGGCCAACAATCATTAAAGATGTCACAATCCGGAAACGTAGTGAGGAACGCGTTGAGTTCGCAAGTGACAATACAATACAATACAATACAAAAACTCTTTATTGGCACCAAAGAAATCACAAAATAATAAAACACTTAAATAATAGGCACAAATAGGCGGTCTTATCGATCTCTCCCAGATAACCTTTGGATGGGTAGGGAATACAAGACTGGTGACGTGGTGTATCGGGGTATAACACCGATGTAACGTACGACACCCCCCAGGGTAGAACAACGTGTGCTTGTGATTAGGTATATGAGCAATATATATTTATCTGACACATTCGTAGTGCACAACAGTTATAATTATGTAAGACATATAGATTTTATTTAAACCACACCGGAAATAAGCTTATACAAAATTACCCGCTCACAAAAACCTTTCAGGGAAGCTATTATTTCAAATTCAAATTCAAATTCAAGTTCAAGTTCAAATTCAAGTGCAAGTTCAAGTTCAAATTCAAGTTCAAGTTCAAGTTCAAATTCAAAATCAAATTCTAATAATTTATTATCCAGAATACAAGTATTAAAGATAACATTTTTAGTTGTACAAATGTGCTGCGTCTGTATTCAGCCTGCAAGTAGACGTGCAAATGATTGGTCTGAAGTTGCACTAATTATAACTACAAATTTAACATTCTCTTAACTATTATTTGTAATGCCCTGAAAATCTAAATATTCTTTAACACTATAAAAGAAATTATCTAACAGCTACTTAGTAAGCCTCTTTCTAAAGATGTGTCCATCTAACTGTTTCAAATCATCAAGTAACTTATTATATACTTTTTACCGACTTCCAAATAAAGGAGGGGGTACTGAATTTGATTGTATTTTTTTTATGTTTGTTTATTATAACTTTCGACTGGGTGAACTGGTTCTCAAAATTCTTCTTTTGTTTGAAAGCTGGCTTCCGGTGTGGTCCCATTTAAATTTCAACAAATTCGGTTTAGTAGTTTTTGAGATACACTTCAATAACTGAATAGAATGGAAGTTGTTATGAATTTTTTCGAATTGTAATTGTATACACATATTATACACTTTTCTTTTATAAATATCCTTATAGCACCGAGGTTGATATAATAAGTTTTTGTACTGCTTACGTTTTTGTCTTGGATAAACTTCACTTTGTGCCTTAAAATATGAAGGATAACGTTTTACAAAAATGCATACTTCTCTTATGTACAAGCATGGCAGCGGTAAGATATTATATTCTTTAAATAAAGGTTTACATGTATCTAATACATTTCTGAATAGTTACCCAACTCTTCTAATGACATTAGCGATACGGCATCTGGTACATTTTAGACATAAATACAAAATGTGACCTAAGGCACTATAACATATAAGCGGTTGCGATTTTGTGCAATTTCACATAACTACTGAACATTCTATCCATTTGACCAACAAACATCTAGACCTTTTAACGCCACGACAGGTTGAAGTAGAATCAACTTTTATTTTACAGAAGAAATGCCTCCGTATTATTTATAATTTAGAAAGTACTGATACATTACGAAATGTATTTAAAGAAAATAACTTTCTCACCGTTACAGGAATTTATATATTAGAACTATGCTTATTTATAAAGAATAATGGAACTTACTTCTATAACATTCACTCAAGCCGTGCTGACATATTGCGATGTAAACAAAAGTACAACATATGCATTCGTCAAGTAAATAATTCCATGTTCTACAATAGTTCTTTCTATACTGCCTTTAAAATTTATAATCATTTGCCTACAGAATTGAAGTCATTAGAATTACCACAGTTTAAAATTAAATTAAAAGCCTGGCTTATAATAAAAACTTATTATAGTCTTAAAGAATACTTAGATGATAACTAAATATTTAGTCTTATTGAATTATAACAAGTTAAGCCAAGCAAATGTAAATACCTACTTACTCTTTTGTATAATTATTATTTCGTTTTGGGTGTAATGTAAATGCTTTATGTGTAATTATTATTAGTTAGTTTTATACAGTTTTTCGTTAGTTTTATATAATTTCATACAAAAAATTGCACGCCCGAAATGGTAAACTGTTGATACTATAGTTATTATGAACATCTTTTGTACACAGTTCTTGCAATAAATATATTCTGATTCTGATTCTGATTCTGACATTCTGTCTCTACGAGTATTAACACATAATTAGGTAATTTGTCATGTGGACTTCCTGACGTCAAGAGTTATGTTACCCGTGATCATCTACATGTTATGAGCTACGATGGTCATAATAGATTACCTATCTTAACCTCAGCATTTCATTCTGTACCCCACAGTAGGTAGTTACCCACACATACAAGAGGCGTCAATACCGAATGTGCTCGGTGCATCAGTAGAGGTGCGTCGAGGACTCTCCGTCGCAACTGCATCTCTATGTAAATCCACACGCTCGCTTATTCATGCCGATACCGAACAGTTTTTGTTGTCAGTTTTATCGTTTTTATTTCACAGTAGTTTCATTTATGCACATTTATTTAAGGATTATTATACCTTGTCAATTATCATTTTAGACCTTAATAACACCTTATCACCTAGCCGTAAAAATAAAAGCCTTATCTGTTTTGGTTTCTTATTGTATCCGACAACAGGTTTAGCATGAATGTATATTGTTGTTAATATTGTTATGCAGTTGTGTGCCTGTAGGCTTATAAGCACAATATTCGAAAGCCCTAGTAGGTACGCAAGTCAATAATAATCTTCCAATTTGAATTCCATCACAAAGCCTGGTGCATCACAAAAAGCCATAGTCTACATTGTACCTATCGACGTCGAAATTCTGTCGCATAAGATCTACCCTTACAAAAAAAGCTTTATGAAAATATAAATATATACACAATTTCTCATGGAACATTTTTTTTAATTAACTTTAATTAGAATAACACTCACGTTAGGGATCGAATACGACTCGGGTGATGAGCATGTCCGATGCTCATCTTCAGGCAGCGGCGTCTGCGTGCTCCCGGCGGGCACACGTGAGTGTTTTGCCGGTTAACAATAATAGTTTAATTGAGAATGGCAAATGTACCATATGTAGTTTACTTTTACAGGAAAAAAATAATTTAATCCATCAGGAGCCCAATGAATAATCACTACCATACTTTGTATTTTAAATGTGGTCAGGTTCCTAAAACAAACCAAATGGTATCCGGAAAGTTGTTAAAATAATACAAAATTTCAGAACTCATTCGTGTTTCGGGGTCGGCCTTGGAGAATAAATAATAAAAAGTAAAAAGTTGGTGTACCGCTAACCCTTTTCAGGCTCTTAGATAAAAACATTTTTTCTCCGTGATTCTTGTGGTTATAGGTATCCCGAATTTCAACCAATATCTTTTAAAAGATTTAACATTGTATCAACATGAGTAGTCTGGAATTCGACCTCGGTTTTATTTATCAATGGTACGATATATTAAAATTAATAGTCAATTAATTTTCGTGTTTTTGCGGTTTGCTCTACAGCTAATCACAATTTTTTTTTGTATTTGTGATTATTATATAACTAGCTGCGTTCCGCCGTTTCCCCCGCGTGGTGATGGAGGATGATGATGATGATGATGATAAATCAAATGTAACCTGTGTTACTCAGTGATAATGTAGCATTTTAACGGTGAAATAATTTTTGAAATCTGTCCAGTAGTTTTTAAGTTTATTCTTGATATACAAAAACACAAATCTTTGCTCTTTACGAGCATAATATTAGTATATGTCGCGGAGAGGTGTCAGCAGGACTCTGTTGGCATGTATTTTCATCGGCTTTCGAAATGGTGGGTAATCCTCGAGCAATAAACACAGCGTATCGATTCACTGACGTTTACTCTACAAAATCACAATGTTGTATTCACTAGACACTATTGAATATATATGTTTACTTTTTACTGCAGTTTTCAGTTCTAACATATAAGGGAAACGTATATATGGATGGACTGACCACCTGATAAAGGTCGCAGCACGACGTTGGATGCAGGCCGATTCCAACCGATGCTTTTGGAAAATTTAGGGGGAGACATACGTTCAGCAGTGGACGTCCTACGGCTGAGATGATGATGATGATATAATGTTGCTGACAGTAACTGTTATCTTTTTATATAATATAATTTTTAAAGCACTGCAGTACCTGCTTAGCGAGACCAAACTTTGCAATTTCAGAGAGAAAATACACATCATTATACTAGTTGAGTTAGGTTAACAAGTTATTACTTTAAGGTATACTAACAAAATGTTTTATATTAAAAACATTTAATGTTATGCAGACGATGTTTACAAGAGTTTGATAATTAACGAATTTCAGTTTCTCAAAATGCTTTAGTGTCGCGGTCTACGCCGCTCATATAACACATTAAATCTGAGAAAAGGAAATCAAGTAGTTATTAATAACTTGATTGATTGATTGATGATTGGAATGATATATTTAAATATATCATTCCAATCATTGGCACCCATGCAAAAAAATGAAATCATACCGCAAAAGCACCTATCAACCATAGGTTAAACGAAAAACCGGCTTAATTGTCTTTTTCAGTTTAATTCCTACTATGAGCTCATAAAGCAGGACTTCTAGACAACTGTCCGGTTTATTCGTACCATGATAACTTTAAAGCAGGCCTGCACATGCCTACTTACTATTCAAGAACCGCAGAAAAAAACGTTCACATGTTTTATTTGTATAGACTATAGTTAACATGTAGCTCTAAATCTACTCAGTTTATTAGCTTTCAAATGTCTAGGCGTCTGCAATGTTGGTTATAGTAATTGTTAGAATGCCAGAGACAATATTATCCGTTCACCTTTGAGAAAACAATATTCAAACAGTTCACCTAAAAGCGCGTCATGGTATGATTTCATTCAAAACTGTTTGTCAGGTTTAAGAACTGCACGGAACTTGCATGGTTTTTACGAAGCTGATAGTAAGGTCCCTATTGTGTTGTAACAGTACGTAAGTAATATATAAATACTTGTGTTGTAAAAGTAGGTATATAATTCAGTTGTCTCTCTTGACGATTACATAATGTTAGTTCATTAACTTGAGTACAAACTTAACCACTGTTGTCTTGATGTCACTCTGGTGTCTGTAATATAAAACTTAGGAACCATCAAGAAGAGCATATTCCCTCATATCCTCGAGCCAGCGGAGCCTCGAGACCTCTGGTGTTCCGGGGGGATGGTGACCACTTAGAACTACAAATAAAAATATTAATCACGTGTTAAAAAATATTATTTCTAATGTCAAACAAAAAACTCGTACGATTGTAAAAAGCAGGAGCATCCTGTATCTGTTGCGAATGCACGACGAACACGAGTGACACTGCTGAACGCTGGTAAACATGGGAGGGGATGGTACGCTCGGCAACAGAGCGGAATCTAATACTTTGTGAGCAGGATAACAATACGTGAAGATAATTCTATAAGTTCTAAGACGAGTGGAATGTTATTATAAGTTGTTATACGCATTACTCAAGCTGTGAAGTGAGCGCGCGACGCAATGTTACTCGTTTTGTTTTGTGTAATGACTATAGGTATTTACTTGCTATATTTATGTATTCGAGAACACTACTGTCTAGACAAATCTTACATAGATTTTAAGACGGTATCATTCAAACTGATGTGTATTTCTTTGTGATGTATAATAAATAAAAATAAATAATAAAACTAGGTGACCTGGCTGTTGTTCGCCCTCCTATCTCATAAAAAACACAGATTAAATTATCTTTTAAAATTTAAAAACCTTGAGCAATAACACTCTGTGAGCCTAAATTTGCGTAAGTGTATAGCGTAATCGTATCGTGGACGTATACAGTACAAACTATCATGTATCTAGTACAACTGTGACACAGATAACTCATAGTTTGTACTGTATACGTCAACGGTACGCTTACGCTACAATACACGAAACTTTCCACACTTAAAATAATCTTTTATATAGCTATTGCGGTTCCAACTATGAAAATGCAACCAAAGAACTAGAGGTTGTGTTCATCTAGACTTGAAACCCCTTTAAGAGCAAAGGTAACATTAACCGCAAACATAGTACTCTGCAGCCGTAAAAGCACCATATTCTAATTCCTAGCCAGTTATCCAAACAACTATTACGGCGAGGCAAGGCAGGCACGCGCGGCTCAAATTGCCCACATTTATAACCCGGGTCAAAGAAAATGTTTTTTTCATTAAAAACCGAGAAAGGGTCGTGTTTGGTCTACGTTGGGGCCTACACAGGTGGAAATCACGAACTGAGGGAAATATCATTTTTCATTTACCTCCGTAAGGTTAGGTTCATGTCGAATAAAATGAGAGTGGCTATATTAAGTACCTATACCTACCTATGTAGGTATGGTTGTTTTATCATTGAATTGAAATACGTTATAGAGCTTTTTCTCTGATGTCAGATATTTATTGCGTTTGATGTTCTAGGTATTGATTTATTTTCGGTGGGGACTGTGACTGAATAACGCAAGTGGTCCTACGCCCCCCGCCAATAGTTGATGAGGATGGAACACCGCAGAGTTTTGGTGGGCATGCCGCCCTTCTGACTCCCACACGCGCACCAGCTTTCCCTGGAGCTGGTGATCAGGGTCTAAAATCTTTCTCTGCGGAAAAAAAAAAAAAAAAAAAAAGGTATTGATTTATTTAAATTAAAACTCAAACCAATATCAAGTCGAACACGAATTTTTAGAATAAAATGAAAGTTTTAAAAGTGACGGATCGTACGTGGTTATTATTCCTTTGACATTTAAATTTACACATTATAAATTGGAATTCATTTATCATACATTTGCAATTATTTATGGTGATATATAAAATCAAATTATATTTAACTAGCGACTGTCCGCGACTTCTTTCGCGTAATGGGCTCGGCTTTCGGCCTAGCCATAGTCTCCCATCTTTTCTTGGTTTTTCTTTCATAAGGACCTGTAGGCAACTCACCACATTACATGAGTATATATATACCTTACTCACATTTATGTTATATTTACACACATATAATATTTATAATATAACATACAAACATACCTACATTTCTATAATGTCATTATATTATATATTTCTATAATGTAATACATAAATACTTAATTAACAACAATATTAGTTTTACATACTTAATAACATTACATTTTATAATTAAATTCTATATACAATATTGCTAACACTCTAACCTAAAAATAAGTAAATAATAATTATTATATCGTCCCGTGCATTGGATACGTTCGCGGGCTGCCTCGTATGACCTTTCCGCGCCCGCTAATTGTTTACCTGCGGCCAGCGCCAAGCACTCGGGCGGGCGCACTCGGCAACCAGTCAGATTGTAACGATTGGACGCGAAGCCCGTGTCGCATTGTACGGCCGTCATTAGCTTACGAACACAGCTGATCTTTGTTTACCTTTGTCAAACGTCAACTATAATTGTAATTTGATACTGCTCAAATAAAATTCATGTTTGACGGCGAGTGGAGTCTTCTTACGCCTTAGAACACAACAAAATAACCCGCTCACGCTGAAAATTTGTGGTAGTTGAGGACAGAATATCCAACACCCACAACATCGCCACAGACCTCCTGACAATAATTACACAAAAAAAAGAATAAGCGAAATTGTTCCATCTGTTCTCAAGTAATAGCTAATATAACCAGGAGAAATAGGGGTTCATTTTTATATACATAAGATAGATAATGGTATTTATATCTTTGTTATAATATAATTGTTAAGTACTTTTTATCATTATTTTCGTATGAATTATTGCTATTATACAATGACACATTATACTTCTAAAAGTTAGAGTAACAGTTTTGATACACACTTGAGGGCGTAGCACAATTTGTGAAAAAGTATTCGCATCGTAAACGTCAACGCGTCACGCTTCTGCGTACAAGCTGTGATGTATCTGTGTCACAGTTGCCCTAGACATATGACAGTTTGTACTGTTTCACGTGAACGACACGTTACTTTACACTTACTCAGTTATTCGTGCTATAATTGTTGTATATTGTATATCATTGCTGTAGGTATTTATTTGTTGTTATGCGCCGTGTATTATTGACGTGTATGGTTGTTATATAAGTGACCTATTTTACACCAATATACGAACACTAAACCACACCATCATTGCCTTCCTGCCGCTAGTACTAACTCATTTCGGGTTGGCGCAGTACTTTTCTATTATCTTTTTTTTTTAGTTTTAAATTTTAACCAACTTCCTTCAGAGAATCCTTTTACTATTACGGCAACATAAAGGAACTGTTTAAGTAAAAAAAGTTAGATTATAAGATTCTACAAGTGGAAAGCAATTGTATTATTATAAATCTTTGATTGCTTATAAATCCTGTGTTTTGAACAGATTTTGATTTAGTATTCTGTTTTTTTGCTTGTATTTTATGGCACATTTTGAATTAGACAACATCGCTATTGCATGTCGGTAATTTATTAAGAACATCAAACACTTTTGCATCGTTAATTCAACATTTATACTGGTAACACAAAACGTACACCCTACGTTACAACATCGCCTCAAAACATTGATTAATTTACAGTTTTCAAGTAAGACCTCGAATTTTTCACCCACTAACACACGCACAGCCCAACATGGTTTTAGCATCTCTATCACGCAGTCTCGTCCATATGTGTCCACTATATATGTCCGGAAATTGGCACACTTACCCTAAATCCTGAAGTCAGTTTACCCAAGCTCAGTATAGTTTTAGCCGGTTTATTAGCAAAACGTTTTAGCTTACCTGCCTTTTAAAATGGGATGAAAAGCACGTTTTTCTTCACGGCTAAGGAAGTGGTCTACTACGAGTATTATGATGTTTTATTGTACTATTTGGTAATAATAATAGTTACGGTAAAGAAGAATTCCAAGCGGAGTTTGTTCTTTTTAAGTTATATTAATGTTACTTGGATTACTTTTTGCTAAAATGGCGATTTTAGCAAAAAGTACATTTCCTCGAATGGGAGTTGGACAATCCGTGTCAGACGCCATGACCACCATGCCACTGAGGCACCCATCTAAGCGTTGTACAAGTATATAACTATCTAAACGATTTTTACCGTCGTATGAAGAAGGACTAAGGAATTAAATCAAAGATGTACTAATTGTAAACTTTAGTGTCGTGTTCCGAAGTGGGCGAACGTTAGTGGCATTCTTTACTGAGTTTCTGTAGCTTGAACACGGTAACTGTCGATCCCGGTTGTCCTCTTAGAGCTACAGTCATTAGATCGGGTCGTTTGCAACCGGCTTTCGAACTTTGCCACTACAACTGCTCACTAACTCTCCACTCCTTGACAGGAACTGTGAAAGGAAAAAAAAGTCAAAATCATTTATTCAATTTAGGCATCAAAGACGCACTTATGAACGTCAAGTTTGCTTTATAATGTACTTTGAAGACTACCGCCGCGTTCCAAAATATATAGAGCCTACCGAGAAGAAGCGGCAAGAAACTCGGGGCCATTCTTTTAGATGTTTACAATGTTTTCTACATAGGTACTACAAATATTACATTTTATGGGTGGCAGAGTGACAGCTTGATCCAGAAGTGGAGTATTCCAAGCATCTTTATCTTCTATATAATCTCGAACTTTATAGTAAGCTTTTTTTATTAAAACATTTTTTACAGTCAACTTGAATTTGCCCTCTGTGAGCTCAGTTCTGTGCTTTGGGATTTTATTGTAAAAACGCACACAATTTCCTAGGAATGACTTATTAGTCTTCGCAAGTCTAAAACTAGGTACAGCTATCCTATTTGTATTTCTAGTATTAAAAGTGTGGTGATCACTATTTAACTTATATTTATGTAAATTTTTACGAACATACATTATATTTTCAAATACATATAAGGAAGGCAACGTTAATATATTGATTTCTTTAAATAAATATCTCAAAGATTCATAAAACATATTTTTATGTACCGCCTATCAAAATGTTCCCGATGCACGCGGTAGTCACTCACGGTGTTCAGAACTTTCAGACCATCTGTGACCAGACTTATATCGGATCTCTCAGTCTAATCGAGGCCAAGGCCTAGCGATATTTACCATAAAGCAGCAACCAGGGCTAACACCTAAACGTGCCCCTAGCTATTACCGTACGTCCATCTTAGAAGTAACTGCTGCATACTTTACTTCACCTAATCATAACAGTTTAGAATGACTCAGCAAGATCTGATTTTCGCATTAACAAAATTGCTTCGAAAAATTTGACTTCTTGTTCCCCGCACCCCACCCGCATAGGAGTCTCCAAAATAGAAAAATGTTCAGTCAAAGTCAAAGTCAAAGTCAAAATAATTTATGCAATTTAGGCATCAAAGACGCACTTATGAACGTCAACTTTTCATTATAATGTACTTTAAAGACTCTACCGCCGCGTTCCAAAATATATAGAGCCTACCGAGAAGAAGCGGCAAGAAACTCGGGGCCATTCTTTTAGATGTTTACAATGTTTTCTACATAGGTACTACAAATATTACATTTTATGGGTGGCAGAGTGACAGCTTGTCAGAAGTGGAGTATTCCAAGCATCTTTGTCTTCTATATAACGTCGGACTTTATAATAAGCATTTTTTATTAAAACGTTTTTTACAGCTCAGTTATATAATGCTCAGTTAGTGGCGAGACAAATTCATAGTTCGGTAAGCGCGTAACACATGCACACTATGTAACTGCAACTATCATGACAGTTCTCTTACCAACCAACTGACGAAATGGTAAAGTCCAGATGTGGTGGTAGCTATCACCAGGAGACAGAGTTCAAGAATATTCCTAAGTATATTCGTAAGAGACGAAGAAACCCGAGCTACAAGATGGTAGGCCCCCCGTGCCAGAAGCCGTCTTGGTAAGTACCACCCAGTGCCAGAGTTTCTACCATAAGGTGCGCTAGCATTACTGTTAGGGTGTGAAGGCATTGTAGCAAACGAAAGAGTCTCCATCTCTTTCACCCTGTAATTACACCAGCCAAGCGATTCTCTAAGAGCAAACATCGTTGCATCTTTGATAACATCCGTGGAACAAATGACGAGATGACAAGATACGTTCGAAAAACAGCCTTATGTACAATAGCGATATCTCATAAAGTATTTGCCATCGGTGAGCTCGTCGACGAGCACATCGACGAATCATTAGAGAATCGCACGGCTGTTTTCAAATGCTTTCAATCGTCTCGAGGTGATGAGCATAGTGTATTGCTACGCAATATTTTAGTTTTAATCTCTGGGTGCCACTGCAACTGTCATAGACAAGCGTAATGCTTCAAGGGAACGACTAGTTCATTTCATCACTGATTTACATTAGAAAAAAAAAAATAAGCGGAACTTGCTTGGTATGTATACGCACACAATGGTCTTCACCACTCATGTGCCCAATAATTTGACTGACGGGTTGGTGTGGTTGGTAGCACACCTGGCTTCTGAGACGCTGGTCCCGGGTTCGATCTCCAGACAGGTTAAACAATTGTCTGCAGGAGCATGTCTGTTTGACCTGTATATGGGTTTGTAAGTGTATATCAATCATCAGGTTACCATAGTACAGGCTCGACCTAGTTGTTTCTGAAGACCTCGTGTGGATATTATCCCGTATTATTATTATTCCTTTTATTAAAACTTTTTACGGATATGTTATCCGGTCCTTTACAAAGCATAAGTGGGGCTATAGCCAACACTTAGAGGCCTGTTTGGTATAAAAAATACATAGAAGTATAAAAAATAGCAACATTTTGGATGGATGGTGACATGTTACTCGTATATCTATTACAAAAATGGGTAATATGGCAAGGCTATTGATATGAACTTATTAGTGATAAGGGAGATGGTGAGCTATGGACGAGACTACGGCACCTGCCGTGCGGTGGTGACTTGCCACCCGCAAAGCGGGCCCCACAAACCATCAATGGTGACAAAAGGGGCAACGTTGATTTGGATGGCTAAAGGGTGACGAGAGGTGTGCTGCGGTTTCACTAGATGCGGTTTTTCTACTACCGGCGTAATGCCCTGTAACACCTACACCCTTGGAGCTTTTTGTCACTTGCTCTTGCGTCTCCACCCCAAAACGGCCAGTTAAGACAAGCCAGGGGTCAGGGTTATTATTATTAATTTAACTCACAAGAGTTATCTTTGTTAACTGAGTAATCCTTGCAATAATAAAATATTTTAGTTTAATTTTATTTTCATTATTTGTGTACATATTTTATTATTCTATTTTAACCTATGGTTTCACTAATAAGTGTTTGCTATCAATAAAACACTATGGCTATGACTAGGCAACACTCGGAAGATACTACTGACTCAAGGTCTACTATTTGGCAGTATAGTGATGAAGAAGAAGTAGAGACCAAATGCAAGCTTTGAATAAATTTGTATGAAAAGAAACTGACTACAAAATACACTTTTATAAAACTCACACATTCCCACGTTCACACATCACACATGACAATTTTTCAGCATTGCACATAGAATTTTTTTTGCATATCTCTTATTTTTATCGAAGCTTAATGAAATTCAGGTCAGAATAATCAAAACAGTACACAAACAAAATGCAGTTTTATACAAATTAAGTTTGAGTCAGCAGCGTCGAGCGACTAAAAGCATTTCTATGCATAATCTGCACTTCGCAAAATTTTGCCTTACAAGCCCTAGTCAGCAAAGCATCGAACCAATTACATACCTTCTTTATATAGCAAAGATTTTTATCAGTCTATTTAAAATCCCACGTATGCGGCCACAAAAATAACAAAATAAGCTGACCCCACCTTTGAGGGTCTAATAAAAATATGCAAATGGATAAACCCCTCTCTGGCAAAACAAGGTCGGTGAACAAAAAGTGGGCAAAGGCGAATTAAATGAGATTTTGATTAATTAAGGTGGGTATCGAGCCTGCTTGTGGCTGAAGATAGGAACGGGCATGTGCTAATGAATTTAAGTAAAGAGTTATTTTGGGAAAGGGGCCTGTTGGTGAAGGAAACATTAGTACTACCTAAGTGTTTCCTTGTTTTGAATTTGGATGTTAATACCAAAAATACATTTTGGTTAATGCCCGAACAGTAATTTGCAACGCATGCCGATTGGATAGCTTGGCAGGAATTTTAAAATCGCCGATCTCAAAAATATAATATATTGAATTGTAGAACATGCATACCATGTTTCATCAAGATTGTTCGCTGCGACCTGTACAGGAGGACTAACATACAGACAGATGAAAGTCAGTTTGGCCAGTTAAAGCTGAGACGCTTCGCTCGTTTTGCTCGCTCGGTCAGAAGAACTTTCACTAGTGGAAAACTAAATTATTCATGAGTAATGGCTATATACAATGTGGCCATCACCACGTGACTGAAACCGCGGAGTGCAGCTTGAATTTTATAAAAAGTTTTTAATTTTGGAGCCCTACACCTGAATACTTAAGGCCGAGTCTTTGAGCACAAAAAGTGATATAGCTGTCGTTGCCACATTGGAAAATCCACTATATTTAATTTACCTTATTGTGGGCTGTTAATAGATCCAAAAGAAGCCTACTTGCCATTGTACCGCCAGGAACACAATCAATATGAACATCGCCCTCAATAATATATTCCGTATTGAATTCACTTATTCTATCGAGGAAAAGTTCAAAATAAATAAGAAAATCTTTATATGGAATTAAATTAGCGCGATATACACATACTACAGTTATATCGAAATCTAATTAGTCAACTGCAGATATCTCAAAGTATCTTTTCAGGACAACCGCAATCATCATACAGTGTCGTGATTATGAAACGGGGAGTGGCTTTACTTAGAGCATTTTTTACATATTTTTTTATACGTTTACTGCAAACAAAACTTGTGGTCTGAGGTTAGGTTTGTTAGGACTTTCTTTGTTAAACTGACGTGATTTCGTGACTTTCCTGCCAGCTTCTACATTTATTTATTTCAATTTATACACGTAACTTACAGACTAAAATCCATCACATTACATGGCGCAATTAAGCTAGGCCAGCAACAGTAACCTGAATCTGCCTACCGTATCATGGAATATATCCAGACCTGGATTTTGTGTTAAAATCTTATTAATACAAGTGATAGCTCTTGGGGTAGGTGTATTGTGTGCTTGTACAGTGTGAAGGTCGGGGGGCAGTGCCAACAGGCGGTGTAGTCATAGTGCACTCGCGCGCCTGGCTGCGGAAACTGGTCCATATATTCTAATATTGGTACCTAAACAAGTAAGTTAAACCGTCATAATAATATAAACATCCACGATTAAATTGTTTTCAACCTCTTGACTCACATCCCAACGATCTCCAAAATATCCGATCGCATGAAGCAGCCCTAATTCTGTTTACGAGTTGGCAACTCAACTTTTTCTATCAAAAGTTGGTCGGCGCGAACGTTATAAAAGTATTTAATTTCCCGCCCAAACTGACATCGCGCTCAATTTAAAATTCACTTTTAATTTTTGCTACGGGCAATGTGACGGCGGATGGCGGCAGGGGAAATTGTTCGCTTTTCGAAACTTTCTAACGTGATCAAGATATGCTTTAAATTATAATATTTTAATTTCGGATGTGGATGTTCGGTTGGCTTGCAGGAAATCGTTGAACTTTAGTAAACGGCAAATAGTTATGTTTTATTCTATATTTATTTACCATAACCTTATGATTATACATAGCCTTGTCTTTACCTTTCATATACCGTAATAATTAAAACAAAAGATTTATGAATATAACGCACGTAAATTTACGTCAATGGTACTCAAAGGGTCAACCTAATAGTTTGTTATTAATGGTTCTAGGTAAAACATTATACATAATGTACTTGTATTGTTTGTTATTATGTGTCCTTGTTTTGTTCAAGATAATATTTATAAAATTAATCTGCTGTTGTTATATAATAGATACAATTTAAATTAATAAATAAAAATAAAAAAAAGACATGCCGGTTGGCGCAGTTGGTAGCACCCCTGCCTTCTGAGCCGCTGGTCCCGGGTTCGATTCCCGGACAGATCAAACATTTGTGTGCATGAACGTGTCTGTTTGACCTGTGTCTGGGTGTGTATATATTTAAGTATGTATATCAGTCATATCAGGTTACCATAGTACAGGCTCTGCCTAGTTTGGAACCTGAAGACCTTTGTGTGGATGTTGTCCCATATTAAATAAAAATATTAAAAATTAAATGAATAATAATATAATCAAATCAAATCAAACCAAATCATTTATTCTGTATAGGCCTACGGGGGCACTTAAAAATTAATCATCTGAAAATAAAAACGAATCAATTAGAGTCAATAATGTGTTGTTTAATATTATGAGGTATGGATAAAAAGTTCAAAATTAATATTAAAAAGTTCATTCGTAGCACTTCAATGTGCTCGTCCCAAGATATTGGTTTTCTTCTTCTTCCAGTAGTTTGACTTGCAATTGTACCCTTGACACTACAATCCACTAATGCTAGTGCACTACAATCGCGCGGTACAATATCTGCCACATTGGTGGTACCAAGCAAGGCGGCTTCTTGCACAAGATGCATGGCACGCAGTTACATAGCTATTTATAAGGTTTCCCATTTCCCACCTCCGTCCATAAGTAAACCATACAACCGCCATTCATCTAAGTTGTCTAGAAGAATCTTCTCTTAATGATAGGGATTTAAATTGTGTCTAGTTGATTATAATTTTCTACCGACTTCCAAAAAAAAGAGGAGGTACTAAATTCGACTGTGTGTTTTTTTTATGTTTGTTACTTCATAACTTTCGACTGGATGAACCGATTTTTGTTTGAAAGCTGGTGCTTCCCGTGTGATCCCATGTAAATTTTATCAAATTTGGTCCAGTAGTTTTTGAGTTACACTATATAATAACTGATTTTTACCAAAGTAATAGAATGGAAGTCAGTATTAAATTTTGTGTAATTATATATAATAATTGTCTAAGAATCTGACCGCAACCGCTGCACCTCGCCTTGGTTACGTGCGTGGTGAGGTGCGGGGTTCGCCTGCGTATTAATCGTTACGGGTTGCCACGGATTAAACCATAATTACTAAGGCTTTTTCTCTCCGCACCACCACACTACACGTCACACCTAAAACGCGGTACAGCGCTTTCGGTCAGGCTATAGCTTGGTATATTTAGTGAATTATATTCCAACAACTTTGATAAATAAGATTAAACAATACGATCGCTCATCTCTATGTTTGTCTGTAAAGTCGGTTACGGACGATAGTTTTACGTGATAACGTCATAAGACAAGCCGAATGCTTAGGCTGATCTTCAGGCGTAACTTGACAACTTTACGTGACTAATGCCCGTTTTCACTAACATTTTAAGTAACACCTAAGCCAGTTAGGTAACACTTAGTAGTACAAAAATGTCACCTAACGGGCAAATGAGTGATTTTTTCGTGCGTGCAGCCAGCGTTCATCGAATTATAAGACGTTATCACGTCCAAAAATACACTCTTAACAATTGACATGCGTTAGAACTACAACTAAACTTCCCCTGTACCTACTTGTCCGTGGAAATAGCAGGAGAGACCCAACAACGGCCATTATATTTTTAGCTCTTTTTTTCCTGGATTTGTTTTCTTGGAGTTTTCAAGTGTAATTGTGGTGTATTATTAAATGTTAAGTGTTCGCAATGGTGC
Organism: Selenia dentaria; assembly: GCA_917880725.1. Taxonomy (NCBI): domain Eukaryota; kingdom Metazoa; phylum Arthropoda; class Insecta; order Lepidoptera; family Geometridae; genus Selenia; species Selenia dentaria. The sequence goes on from OU862880.1 coordinate 3,271,786, forward strand.
ACGAGTGTAGACAAACTGTACAAAATCATGAAGCATTTTATTGTTCCTCGTTTTCACCTTACAAAGTTTTAGTAGTGTATCCACCACGTAACTAACTTCACTAACATGACTTGATGATAGACTTATTTACGTGACTGCGACTTGACTGTGACTACTTGGATTAATATCTCACATGATGCTACTTTATATACTTAACTTAATAACTCGAGGAATGGTAAATATACTAACGTTTTATACAAAATACTTCCCCGTGGAACACCAGATAGAGACCTTAATATTCATATCCCCAATCTATCCAAGTTTAACACAGACTAACGGCTGGTCCCAAATCGTCGGTTTACCTTACTAGAGATAGATATTTGACACTATTTGTATGGACGTTATGTCAAATTTTTATCGGTAGTAAGGTAAACTGTGAATAGATAGATTATTGGGATCCCCCTTTACAGGGCAGTTTTTTTTTTTAACAACATCCACACAAAGGCCTTTAGGTCCCAAACTAGGCATAGCCTGTACTATGGTAACCTGATGACTGATATACATACTTATATACATATAATAATAGAAATCCGCACCCATCGCCCCCGGGCCCCCCTTGGTAAGTCATATGCCAAAGCAGCTCATGACGCTATTGAGCCGTCATCTATACCTAATGGGTATGCCCTACAATGACGCCACTCCCCAATCCTGCAGTGGGAAAATCAAAAGACTTCAACCGAAGGCTAATGACCGACGTCTCCGAAGAATCATTTCCGATACAGTGTTGGCCAATGCAATCTAGGTGTTTCACTGGTCATATACAGGGTTCAAAATTGTGTCAAGAAAATTTCCATTTTGAATTCACTCGAGACGCCATAGTCTCGTAGGAGACTTCATACCACTAAGAGGACCAAACTCACTCTAAGGCAAAATATAGAGACCCAACGAGATTATAATGATACCCATATGCAAAACTGCAATGTTCTTGCTAGTAAGAGAGATATTAGAGAATTAACAATTAGACAATTTAAAAGTAAACTTTGTAAGTGGCTAAAAGAAAAATGATTTTATGACATTAATCTATTATTTGGTATACATTGAGGCGGACATGTTTATTTCATATTATAATTTAGTAATAATATTAATTACATTTATTTTTTAATTATTGACATGTTTTTAGTAATAAATCAATACTAACAATATTTTATTGTACGTCTGTTATGGACACTGTGGTTCTACAAGCACTTATGCTTTTAATAAGATCTATTACGTACACGGTTTCTGCAATTAATAAATTTCATGAATTTCATAGTCTCGTCAGCAGCGATTTGAATTTTATCTAAATTAATAACGAGTTTTTGTGCACGAACTCTTCCTCGTGGAATAAGATTAACGCGATCCCTCAGGAACTGCCCGTTTTACCGGGATAACAAGTAACATATGTACCTATTTTGCGTATAAGCAATGTCCACTTCAAATTTAATCAAATTCGGTGCAGCCATTTCAGTATCAGGAAATAATAAACATACCCACATCCGTACTCATACTAATACATACTCATACTAAGGTCTAACTTTTCCTTAAGTGGTCGAATAGCCATCTTGGGTGTTTGGTCCCAGATGTTATTTTCACTGGCAGATAGCTAATCTCATATGGAGTTACCTTTAATTTTAATCATTCATACGCGGGTATGAACGCATCACCACGCGGGTAAAACCGCCCCGTGGTTTTACCCGCGTGGTGATGCGTGTGATGCAGCTAGTTGTTTTACAATATAGAATCATATAACCATAGAATCGAAGGGTTAGTGGTTATTGCATTGGTGGCATTCCTGACTATTCTTGATACAACACAAATAGTAAGACGTTTATGATTTGCTTTTATTATTGTAATATCAGAACTTGTTATTACTAGTTTTATAGCAGCGAATAATATATGATTTCCTTATCTTTTTTATAATGAAATGAGCTTAATTTTTTTTTATTTACTTATCGTTTTTTAATAATATGTAATAAATAATTTAGCTGGAAACATTGCCATGCAACGAAACACAGTAGGTAATGTTTGCACACGACTGCTGCACGGTTGAACCTGCAAAGGTGCGGTACTTACAACCAGACGGACTTTGCAAAATTGCTACAACTACAATATGTTGTCAGTTGTTCCCAACCCAACAAATCATGTAGGTACTTACCTGTAGGATCAGGAGGGCGTAGAATCGTATCGTATTGTGGGGCGACTTTGGGATCGGAATTCGTAACTGAGTTAAAGTGGCTTCTTTGAATTCAAAATATTTTGATTGCACTTGTAGATGCAATGTAAATACAGCAAAATACAGGTCTTAACACGTAGGCAGTAACAATTGTAATCAATATCGAGATTAATCTTAATGCAACACACAACATTTAGACGGATTTAAAGCGATTCGTCGAAGACGTGGTGCGCTTGCGGTTCTCGTTTTCAGTCAGTCTGTTAAAAACAAGATGGCCGCCCCGCTTCCACAGACACAACGCTCCGCTAGAGGCGCTAGAGTAACTTTGACAGCCGAATTACTCTTGGACTTGATGTTGCCATACCAACGACACGACGAGGCACTCGTGCGCCATCATACCTATTTCGTTTTCACAATACGCACAAAACAAATGAAACTGCCAAACATACATATTCTAAAATGTCATACTTATCGGGAAGATTAAACCATAACTGGCCCTTTAAGTAGTAGGTAACTTGGTAACCTCTGTTATGCCGCGTACAGACCAAGCGAACGAGACCGAGCGAATCCTAACGAGTGGGATTTGCCGATCAGTACCGCACGCTCGCTTGCTTTCGCTGTTGTGTCCACACTAAAAGAACGTACATTTGTATTGAAGTTCGTCGACAATCGGCGAACCACAGCGAATCCAATGATGTTATATATAAATGGAGGTAGATACATCTTACTGCGCTCGGCTTGCGACATCAACACAAGCTAATTGTCTTGAGTCAACTTAGTTCCAACTTGTCTCGCAACGTAGCGCGTATTTAACATTTAAGGAAAAAATGCCTTCTTGAGTGTTCAGAAACTGCAGAACTACTGGGACGAGTGCAACAACAAAATGATTTCATTGTATGTATTGTTTTTCTATTTTATCTATCAACAAATGGAAACTAAAAAAGTTGTATTTTAATTTAAGTTAAATCCTGCGACGTTGCCGCTTTGCCACTTACGCGAACGAGACAAGTAGCGAGCGACAGAGAGAACGAGGCTATCATTGGCGGTCGAATGGTCGGCTATAGGCAAACGTTGTTAATAATATGTTGATCCCTTTCTGACAACTAGAATTAATATTATCTTCGTGTTCTTTTAATCTTGTCAGTGTAGTTAATGTCGTTGCGCAGGTGTGTACTATAGCAATATGTAGCTTAAATTTGGCATGTTTAAACTTTATATTCAAGGATTAAAACGCCTCTACAGTTAATCTCATTGCTTGACTCACCTTGTATTTTAGTGATCATGGACGAAAACGGTGGCACTGGTGGATGAAGTCGTTATTTAAAAAAATATTGTATAATGGAACCCAACTATTGAACGACTTACAAAAAGAGCTGGATTACAATAAATAAATTGATTAATTATACAAGGATTTTATGTGGTTGTTAAATGAAATTGTGTGTGTTGAGTGGAAGCGCTCGCAGTGGAGCTTAACTTAGCGATTTTAACCGATGTTACAATCAACGATGAAGCGATTAACAAGTTAAGCAACAATTGCTGTGGTCAAGTCTTAGATGGGTGACCGCTAGTGGCATTGTTTATCTGTGCGCTTCAGTGTTTCGGAGGGCACGTTAATCCATCGGTTCCGTTAATCAGTCGTTAGGCTATGTATCAAAGCCTTTCGAGCGGCCGGAAAACTTCGACATGGGTTGGCCACTAGCCTATCCACGAAACCGCCCGTGTGGTGGATTATGGCCCAACCTTCTCCAAGAGAAAGCTCGAGTCCTAGCAATGGAAACATAATGGGCTGATAATGAAGAAATTAAATTAAAGCAATGGTTGATTTTGTTTACTTTTTTATGTTGTATTCAGCATGTTTAGGATTTCAAAGCCTCGGTTTTGACTTATAGAACTCGATGTGCATCTATCTTCGTCCATTCCATAATCGTAAATAGATACAATTTATTCGCTGGAACGAAACGTAAGTTGCGTGCAACCGCCGCAACTGAATGAGCATTCGCTCGTCCGTCCACACCGCGGCCGTACGTTCGTTCCATTTATCTATGATGTACCGACAGCCGCCGGAGCACGGCCGAAGGCGAGCGAAGGCCCCCGTTTGGCTTTGCTTGCTTACGGCATGACGTCCACACTGATTCGTTTGCGCTCGCTTGTTACCCTTCGCTCGCTCTCGTTCGCTTGATCTGTACGCGGCATTAGAGGCATTATACAACAGGCAACTAAAATACCACACACGTTGCAGTATCTGGAAAAGTATGTAGATTTCTGCGAAATCTATTGTATTCTTGGCCAAATATGGCGAATCGCCATTCAACGGGTTAACATTAAAAACAAAAATGATGCTATTCATCGAAAAACTTATTCTGGCTTTTTATCTGAAGTTTGAAGAATCGGCCTTTAGTCGGATTAGGTATAACTATATTCTATACATTTGCTGAGGGCCACGTTAAGAGTGCCCTGAACTAACAAGAGTATGTAAAATAATGTTTTATGGTATCACGTGACGAGACGAGCAAACCGTGCGCCTGAGGGTAAGCACTATGCCTGCCTATGAGTTGCAGTGCCACCCAGAGCTTACAACGGTAGTGTTGCGTCGCACTAAACTGAGTTTGTTAAAAAATCGTAATCTGTTTGTTTCCTTTTCGCAAATAAATGGCAGAAACAGATGTTTGTGATCTCATGTATTTCTTAGAATTAGCGTAGTTCTGTGAAAAGCACTTCAAAAGTTACTTTTATCATGATCGCCTTTTTACCAAATATAAAACACAAGGATATCCTGTAACAAATAGTCATCATGAAAAAAAACTGTGGCAAAATACTTGAACGTGATGGTGTTTAGTAAGATTTCCTTAAGACGGTATAAAACAAGTTTATGCACCTAAATAATGATTACAAAATATATGCCGGGCCGAAAGGAAAGGTCTGGCCTCGTTTATTTTTTACTACCTGTCATAATTCGTGGTACTTTTGTTCCGTAATTATAATAAATCAGATTAGAGCACATCAAAAACATCAAATAGCGGAAATCTCGTTAAACAGACAACAGGATGAGAATAATTACTGTCCCATTTGGCACAATACGTACACACAGACAGTACGCTGTCTCTATACGTCACTTATTAACCAGCGATAGAACTGAAACAAACGGCAATAAAGTATCAGTTATAAAACTATTGGTCACTAAAGTCCTACTAATATTAAAACGCGAAAGTTTGTGAGTATGGATGTATGGATGTGTAGATGTGTGGATCTTTGTTACTCATTAACGCAAAAACGGTTGGCGCAATTTTGATGAAATTTGGTATGGAGGTAGATGAGACACTGTTTTAACACATATGATACTTTTCATCATCATCATCATCCATCAACAAGCGGGTGAAAAGCGTAATATGGTTGGGCACAGCATAGACAATATAATAAGATCTCCGCCGACGTCAAGATCGTAATGATGACAGTTCTGTCAAAGTTTGTGTCAGTTTCTGATAGCTTAGTCAAAAGCCAAATCAATTTGACAGCTCGGTACACTAAGACGTGTTCGGCGACCGTCAAGGTTGATGAAATGTAACACAAATACCGCCAAGGGTGATAAAATGTAATGACAGGTTATTCCATGGTGAATAATTTTATTTTATTATTATTGTGGTTCACGCGAAAGCGTGACGTCACCTCAAGGAATGCCCCGCGCCCACGCGTTCCGCCGCCGCTGTCCTGCAGCTGTCAAACGACAAGCAGGCGGCTGAAGAGCAGCGCAACGAGTCACCTTTTTAGAGTCGAAGCTAAAGGAGGTATACCGCTACGCTTCCGCGTCGCGACCGCATGGCAACCGCCATTATCAGCCCCGAGTCACCGCGACTTACTTCGCCGCGAGTGACTGCCTAAATCAGCCCGTATTTACGCGTAAACCAGTGCACAAACCATAAGACAATACAAACATTATAACTACAAGTGAAAAGTTCGTCACCCCCTTCACCACGACGTTCACAGCAGGACGCCTCCACCGAGGACTCGGTCACCAGCCCCCACCAGATCCAGAGTCTCCCGACACCCCGATCGGAGCCCAGGTATCTGTCCTAACACCCTTTTCCACTAGCGTATAGTTGCAGGAAACTGCTCAACTAATTGTTTACTGATTGATATACTAAGTATTTAAATGTTCTCAAATAATACTACGAGTATTATAGCAATTGCGTTTGACCATTTACATATTTTTTGACATTTTGTAATAAAGATAGATATGCCCCTGGTAAAATAATAAGCTACTCGAAGTACTAATCCTGCTCAGACGTAGTCGCGAGCAATAGCTAGTTAGAAATATTTATGTTATATTCGGAATAGTTACCTTGTATGCTTTGAGTTCCCAATATAACAGCATCGATGCAAAGACGATGATCACGAATGAACTGAGTACAAAACAAAATACACTTTGTCTTATCAAACAAAAAAAACACCAATAATTGGTATGACTAATAAGACGCCGTCCAATCTCAATTCAAAAATAATTTACGATGCTTTACGTAAGGTTAAAAATTGCTTATCAGATTGGACGATGTAATGCGAAGATGCATTAATTTTTTTACGTATTCTTTATAATTTTTGATTTAAACTAACACAAATAAAACAACTGCCGGTTACTATTTTAATACTATACGTAAGCTATGTGTTAGATAATAAATAATAGTGATATCGCTGAAAATTCTGAGAGTTTGGACGTGAATGTTTATTTTTGTGGGCCTATCTAGGATGTTTTACTGAGGAATGTGAGTAATACTTATGAATTCCATTAGGTTACTATTCTTTTCCTGATGTTTTTTTAACCTAAGAATTATTTTCTACCGACATCTAAAAAGGAGGAGGTACTCAACTCGACTGTATTTTTTTTTTATGTTTGTCACCTCATAACTTTCGATAGGGTAAACCGATTCTCAAAATTATTTTTTGTTTGAATGCTGGTGCTTTCCGTGTGGTCCGTCAAATTTGGTCTAGTAGTTTTTAAGTTACACTCCAATAACTGAATAGAGTGGAAGTCGGTACTAAATTTTTCAAATTGTACTTGTCATACAATATTATCGATCTGTTTCGTTACTAGATGTTTACAGATTCTGCTTTTTACTATTATCAGGATACTAGCGCGCCTTAATTTATAATCATCAAATAATGCGTAAGTGTAACGTGACCGTATCGTTGACGTATATAATACGAACTATAATTTATCTAGTACACCTGTGACACAGATAACTCATAGTTTGTACTGTAAACGTCAACGATACACTTACGCAAATGTTCGTGCTAGGCTCACAGTTCAGACGGAAGTGAAGAGTCAACGACATAGCTTAAAACTTGTAAAAAGATTTTGCACTATGATTTTGATGACCAAGATTTTGAGGATTTGAAGGAAGAAAGCAGAGTAAGTAGTATCTTCCCAAAGTTATGCATTATTTACAAATAAATAAATAAATAAAATAAAAAATAAACCATTTATTGCCTTATGAATACACAATTATATAAAAAACACAATTAAAATATCATTCCAGCAGACAAAAGGGTTATGCTCAGCATAAGCAGCGCTTGCGTCCATCAGACGAGCGCTGCGCTGTTTATCAGCATATCCCTGCTCGGGCAGATGTTCGCCGAGAAACAAATTAAAGAAATTAAAGCGGATCACAAAAGAATAAAATATGATATAAACAGCTTGCTATACAGTCAGGTATAGAATGATTACTATGTCTAGGTTTACAATACATTGAAAGTGACTAAACAAAACATTTAATAAAATAAGTAAAATCCTAGCACCTTGCAGACATTCCTTCGGAACATTGGACATCGGCAGGGCTGACTCCACTCCACTTATGGTGTGACGGTGAACTAACATTCAGATTTTTATATGTCGGTCCAATCCAGCTACAATCTGTCCGTCAGGCAACTGTCATGTTTGAACTTCGACTCAATAAAACTATAAAACAGTTTTAGCAGCGATTTCTATCAGCTTTTTTATTTATTAGCAATTAGCCCACGCACGAACTCAATTCCTAGGACACTTCTCTTTTTGCAGTATTTGACATCCATATCATATTTGACTCTTTATCTTATCTCGGCTTATATAAAGTTGAGTTACTATGTTTGTTTTGTATTGAGCATTTTTCGTTACCCTCTTTTCTAATTATCCCGACTTTGCGCGTTTGTAGACGTTTAACAGCTCTCAGTTTTTGTTTTGTGTAAACTGTGTTGTCTTAACTATGGTTTTTGTAGGAGCCCTATTCAGGAAATTGTACCCATTTAATGATATAAATAGAAATAAAATGGGATACTTAAATCCCAAACTTAAACATCATTGTTTTGTCAAAAGTCATTGTCATCGTCATCTCAGCCTTTGGCAGACCTCTGCTGTGGATTAGCACGGAAGTTTGCGTAAAGGTAAAGTAATCGAATCTTTGATGTATACAGTACACACTATGAGTTCTCTGTTCAACAGTTGTACAGTGGCAGTTCTATAAACTTATTTAAATATATGTTTAATATATTTTTCCAGTCGGAAATGTACGCACTCTTTAGAACTGTTAAGATGGCTCGAGTTTCGAGGAGAAGCTGTGTCAACATTTTGAGCGACTCGAGATCGTCGCTTGATTTGTTGGCGACTCCTGTTGCCAACCCCTCTCTAGCTCTCGCGCTTAAGAGTTGCGTGCGCGATATCCAAAATGCTAAAAAAAACCTGAGGCTCTTCTGAATGACTCATGTAGATACCCCTGGCAAAAAACAGATGAGCTTGATAAAAAAGCAGCACTCACAAAAAAGACGAGGTGCCGTTATCGTTCGTCAGGGAACAGATTCGGGAGGAGACTGTCAGAAGGTGGCAGGGGCGCTACGAATCCTCTAGTACAGGCTCGGCCACGAAGGCTTTCCTTCCTATCATCTTCTTCGCAAGACGAGTACCTAAGGATTGTACCTGTACTAATGCAAATGGCAAAATATTGACCGGCCACGGGGGATTCGCAGCGCACCTACACCGATTCCATGTAAAAGACATTCTTCTTGCTTGTGATCCGGCTTGTGGCGAAACGATATGGCACATACTCTTTGAATGCCCAAGAGTTGGCTTGGAAAGGATGGATCTGGAATCTAGAATCCAGATAATGTTAGATCAACCTTCTCTCCCAACCCAACCATCATGGTGAGTCAGGTCACTAGAAAACTTTTTTGTACATATATGTTATTATAGTTAAAATGAAATTCTATAAAAAGGGGGAAACGGAGGGAAAAATTAAGAAAAAATGGAAAAATAAAATAACGAAAAAAACCATTTACCCTTATTATTTTAACAAACATTAATTTTAAACTTTACTCATAGTCATATTTATAAGGAACTAGCAATTGCTCCCGACTTTCTTCGCGTAGTTAGACTCGGCCTCAATATAACCTTCCATCTTTCTTATTTTTTTAATGTAACAACCTTCTACTAAGTATTACAAATCATTAAAAAAGTTGAAATTAAATTAAATACTAGCTGCAATCCGTGGTTTCACCCGCGTGGTGTTACTCAACACCATAGCCAACCCAACTTTCATCAAAATTGGCCTAGACGTTTGAGCGTGAAAGGGCAACAAAACAAACACATCCATGCATCCATCCATCCATCCATCTAAACGTTCACATTTATAATATTAGTAGGATGTAGGATTAGTATGTCCATAACGAGTCGTCCATAAATAAAAATAAACTGAATTTGTAAATTTGAAAATCTGTTCTTACACTTTGAAAATTATTACTATGATTTTGCTTTCCAAAATTGTTAGGACTTATGATATAAAAATTAAATAAATTACATATTGTAAATTTATATAAAATTTGTATTACCTTATGTCTATGGGTCAAGCAACTACTAAGAAAAAAAACAATTTTTGCTACTAACCGTGAAAGAATTACGTTTCTTATATCGTTAATACAAAATGTAATACAAAATGTTTACTACATGCTATATTTTCTTGTACGAAAACCTGTGAATATATTATTAGTTTATGGTACGCTAGATAGCTTCCTTAGTAGAATTTCGTGCTGTAGCATAATAAAATATTTATTTCATGCTCCCCTTTTCCAACATATAAATGGACGTTTAGTCTAGCCCTAGATACATGCGTACGTGACTAGACATATACAGACGTAGGCACGCACGTACGTATCTAATATAACACTAAAGTGTATCTACACGTCGACACTGACAGCGAGATAAACGACTGGGCCTAATTTATAAGGGTTCCTAGTTACGGACCCCTAATAAAAAAGTCGGCTAGAGATCCCATTACGAAGCATCCATCCGTCTAGGGCCAGGGTATGGCACATCGTCCGCGGGCCGGATAAGGGCCAAATTAAAAATTCCAAAGGCTAGTAGCTCAAAGCTATTGTTGAGGACAAACTCTAAAGGAAACATTTATTTGATCGGAACGATCTTTGATAATGTTATTTTATGTTTTGCTGATAATGGATTCCCTGTTTCTGCGACAACGGAAGCCGCCATTATGATTACGTTATTTAGGCCCGTTTGCCAGAAGGAATCCAGAAGCATTCGCATGGAAATTTGTTCTGTCGCCCTTCATTTGATCAACAAGGTTTAGCAAACTTGGTCGCGGGCACGATTTGGATGAGTGACCGCTAGTTTTGCAACTGAGTGCTTCCGTGCTTCGGAGGACATGGTAAGGTAACCGTCAGTCCAGGTTATTTGCCTTAGGACAACAGTTAGGTTAGTAGGTTTCTGAGCGGAGTTATTACAATAAAATCTGAAAAGACCTACATAACAGGGCTCGCGGAAAAACAATTCAATATGGATGTAAAAACGTTTCAATTTAAAATAGCAAACTATGTAGTAAGACATTACTTAGAAGACATATATGCTTGAAGTACTTTAACTCTGCCGACTCGAAATCAAGAAGAATAAAGCATATGCCCTTCACGAAGGTCGGCAACTCATCTTCGAAGCAGTGATTTACCATCAGAGGGAGCCACCTACTACTCATTTGCCCTAAGTATCCAAAAAATATTATATCCATGCAGTTTTTATTTAGGAATGCGGCAGTAGACTCTAAGTACATTCATTAGTAATTGACATTCATAAGTACGTCGTTGATGCCCGAATTGAATCAATACTTTTGATGTCATTTGATTCAAAACTTCCGTGCACTCTATAAAATTGATACAACGAGGTACACTTCAATTGACTTCTTTATTTCAATGTGGTTAAATACATTTTAGTTTATACCATTCTGCCGCATTCAACGCATAGCTACATTAACATCTACTTGTACTCGACGAACTCCCACATGGTGCCCACATACAACCTTCGTAGTGACAGGCGTCCAGCCGCCTCGGACCTTACAAGATAATCCACGATACAATGCATTTCAGTACATAACCTTCAACAACTTGAAAACGTTTGTAGTTTCTGTACATTATACGAATTCAAGAGGTCGTTAGGTGAACGAAAGTCACATTCTACGCATCCCAGCGGATTAACCAGTTAAGACCAGTAGAACTCTTTGTGAATGTGTTGTTCTGGGGTAATACTGCCACCACACTTTTTTCAGTCTTGAGTCAGTAATGTTCGCAATACTGTGTTTTGGTCAAACCAAAACACAGTGGCAACAAAGGCATGGTTATTGGTGAATTTACAAGCACATGAGACTTAACAACTTAATGTCTCTGGGTTGCGGGCGCAGTGCAGTTCGTCACTTGTGAGGAAATTCATTTTTCTCAGGTTTCGTGCTTGTGCCGTTTCCTATTAATAAAACAGTTAATGTGACAGGTGACGTGTGCCCCACCCGCACACGCATGCAGAACTGATGACCAAAAAAAGTTTTGAAGTGGACACCATGGATCAGTAAAATGCAGCATAGGTGAAGCAGTAGTTCAGTAGGTTTTGGATATCTAAGGGGAGGCCTATTTTCAGCATTGGAAGTCACATGGCTGATGATAAACCTCGTCCCTTATCTTTATAATAGGAAGAAATATTTGTTTAAGTAAGCTAAAAACAACAAATATTACCACTTTGAAATTGGAAATAAACCAGTGGATGCTAGAAAGCACTTGTGCAAGAGGCGGTCTTTGTTGGTACCATCCTTAGACCAGACATTTTGCCTCGAAGAATTTTATATAGTGTGCAAACGTCATGATGTGCGTGTGTATGTTAAGGTATAAAAGGCACACACAGGCAACATTTGAAAATGCTCATTAAGTCTCTAAAACCAATAACAGGAAGTGAGGTGCAGTACAGTATCACATAAAACTTCAAGCCTGAACATCAGTGTTGTCTTTGTGCTTAATATGAGATGCAAACTTCTCATCATTTACTGCATTCATATTATTTTGATTTGTTCGTGATACAATTTGAGTGTAAACTATACTTTGAGTTGTTGGCCCACATGCGAATATATATAAGTTTTGGGAGCGAGTCACCTTTGAGCAGGCAATATATACACAATGGTAGCTGTAACAGCTGACAATGTTAGAGAGAGACAGAGAGAGAGCCTGTTTTATATGAGACAGTTGGTAAAAAGTGCATGCGCGAACGCGTTCGGGAGCACACGTACTCCGTGAAGAAGCGGCTCTGAACGTCGCGAAACCGGTCGAGTCCTACATACTCGACGTATTGCGTAAGTTAAATCGGTTACTAATCGCTTTATATGACATAGTTGGCAACAGAGATCAAGCTGCATTCACTTAATTCACATAATGTGATGGATCAAAGTTAGTCCGACACTATACCGAAGACATCCCGGACATCAGCCTGTACGAGATTAGAATGGCTCTCAAACAGCTTAAGAACAACAAGGCGCCAGGAGAGGACGGAATTACGACTGAACTTCTGAGAGCGGGTGGTAAACCGATACTTTTAGTCCTCCAGAAGTTATTCAATTCAAATTCTGTCATCTTCGAAGGCAAAACACCGGAAACGTGGCACAAGAGCGTGGTGGTGCTGTTCTTCAAAAAAGGTGATAAAACCTTATTGAAGAATTATAGGCCCATATCGCTCTTGAGCCACGTGTACAAGCTGTTTTCGAGAGTCATCACGAACCGTTTCGCACGCAGGTTTGATGAGTTCCAGCCTCCCGAACAAGCCGGTTTCCGAAGAGGCTTTAGCACCGTAGACCATATTCATACACTACGGCAGATTATACAGAAGACCGAAGAGTATAATCAGCCACTGTGTCTAGCGTTTGTGGATTACGAGAAAGCCTTTGATTCTATCGAGAAGTGGGCCATACTGCAGTCCTTGCAGCGATGCCAAATTGACTATAGGTATATCGAAGCGTTGAAGTGTTTATACAGCAAGGCCACTATGTCAGTCCGATTACAGGACCAGAGTACGGAACAAATTCCATTGCAGAGAGGTGTGAGACAGGGAGACGTCATCTCTCCGAAACTGTTCACTAACGCATTGGAGGATGTTTTCAAACTTTTGGACTGGAAAGGATGTGGCATCAACATTAATGGCGAATACATCACTAACCTTCGTTTTGCCGATGATATAGTTATAATGGCGGAGTCGCTCGAGGATATCGGCACCATGCTCAACGACCTCAGTAGAGTTTCCCAACAGGTTGGTCTTAAGGTGAACATGGATAAGACGAAAATCATGTCCAATGTCCATGTTCCACCTATATCGGTAATTGTTGGAAACGATACACTCGAAGTTGTAGACGAGTACGTCTACCTGGGACAGACTGTCCAATTAGGTAGGTCCAACTTCGACAAGGAGGTCACACGAAGAATCCAGCTCGGATGGGCAGCGTTCGGGAAGCTTCGATCCATCTTTTCGTCCCCAATACCTCAGAGCCTGAAAACCAAGGTTTTGAAAACCAAAACACACACTGGCAACACACACCAGTGTGTGTTGCCAGTGATGACTTATGGCACTGAGACGTGGTCCCTTACTGTGGGCCTCATTAACAAGCTTGAAGTCGCTCAACGAGCAATGGAGAGGGCTATGCTTGGGGTTTCCCTGCGTGATAAGATCCGAAATGAGGAGATCCGTAGGAGAACTAAGGTCACCGACATAGCTCTCAAAATTAGCAACTTGAAGTGGCGATGGGGAAGAAAGGTTCTCGAGTGGCGACCACGCACCGGAAGGCGTAGTGTAGGCCGGCCCCCCGCTAGGTGGACCGACGACCTCATAAAAACCGCGGGGAATCGCTGGATGCAGGAAGCGAGTAGCCGGTCCAAGTAGTGTTCTATGGGGGAGGCCTATGTTCAGCAGTGGACGTCTTCCGGCTGATAATGATGATGATGATGATGATGGATCAAAATAAAACGTTATATCTGGGAGCTCCGGACTCTATTCTATCTATATACCAAATTTCATCGAAATCTGTGCGGTAGTTTTTAAGCTATCACGTACAGCTAACATACAGACAGATAGACTGTCATTTTTTTTCAAAAACGTCATGTTTATGTTCTGTAGGTAACTTTACGTCTTCTGATCCACATTTTGTTTTCTTCCAAGTACAGACTTTTGGGCCTCTACTCCAAAAAACAAACAAACTTTATCATAAGTATAGATAACAGATCATTTTAAAAAGAATGGTCCTACAACTAACATACGAAAGCTGAGGCACTGAAGAAAACATCAGCAGCCCACGCCGTTTTTAACGCACTCGGCCGTTTGGATTTACTGAATACGATGTTTATTGACAGGATTCGTTGAAAGCCTCGAAAATGTACCGATTTAATAGCAAATATGGCGGGGTTCCGAACGTGGGCTCAAAAATGAAAGAATAAAAACAAATGCGTATTTTTAGCACGTAAGTCGTGCACGTGTACCTATATAGACTTTAAGATGTTAAACTACATACTTTAACTACTGTAAAAGAGTATCCGAATCGCCTAACAGGATATTATCAGCCAGGCTAGAGGAGGGGTTCGGTTAGTGATGGTGGGCGCGTTTATGAGCATATATGCGTGCTTAATTCGAAACAATATGATGCCGCTCTTAGTCAGTTAAAGATATTTTTGATAGTTCTTTGTTCTTGATTTTCGTTGTAAGTGGTCTCGTACATTTGTTATTTACTATCCCTCACGTTAGTTATGTCATTACCTACTAATATTTGTATCAATTGAAATTTGAACTCAAAGTCTAAGTTAGTAAGTTTATTTTTTTAAGAATAATGTCAATAACACAATAACTAATGAAGAATATATACGTCAACACACGTTATACTCTCGCACACACACACGCATACACACACCCTCGCAAACACGCCCTAAGCACTGGTGTGAATTGGCAAAATGTTTTCTTCAATATTCTGTATGTTTCTAGTACTAGCATTTCTATACCTAAAATAGATATTTATAAATAATTATATTAACAATGTTAGTGTGACATAAGATGTGTATCACGTTTTAGAAGCTTTCTTATAGTTTAAAAATGTTAATAGGTATAAGTTATCAAAAAACAAATGTCTATATTTCCAGAACATTTTGTCAATAGTTTATCCTGCTCTCTCAGTTTTGTTATTTATAAAAAATTAATCCGTTGTTGGATGTAAGCGCTAATATTATATAATGGTAATTTAAACCATTATGATAATGTTAAGTTCCGTGGATTATGTGAAATAAATAAAAATAAAGCAGCAGATTTATTATTGAAACTTTCTAAGGCGATAAATGAGTAAAAAACTACAACAAATTATATAATTTTCATCAGTGGCATCCCAGAGAAATCAAGGGGAACCTTCGAAAATCGTAGTAGCGACAAGTGCGTCTTTAATATTTTTTCATTAAGTATTTAAAGCACTACTGTTTATTTAAGGTCTTGAGGCGATCCGATGGTAGATCAGAAAGACAATAGAGGGAACTACTCATCGGTTTACAGCACTTACCTGGTCTTTGGGCTTGATTATTAGTAATTTATGAGAACTATACACTAAGATCAGATCGCAGGATGACGTTGGATGCAGGCCGCTTTCAGCCGGTCCTTTTGGAAAATCATGGGGGAAGCATATGTTCAGCAGTGGACGTCCTACGGCTGAGATGATGATGATGATGATACACTTAGATGGGTTGTGACTGTCATTAGGGGTCTGATGATGAAGACGAAGGACAGGTCACTAAAAAGGGTCAATTCAACACTAAAAAGTGTCAAATAACTTGTCGAAGTCGATGCCATATTGTGTACAATATAGTGATCATAGAGGTACTTTTGAATTATCATACCAACTTCAACAATTCATTAAATTTTTTCCTTTACATGTGATGTTAGACATTGCCATATTTCATGATTCTATTGTACTGTAATTTCAACAGAAAATTGACGTCGTTGAAAGTTTGCGATTTCATAAGGGAATTGAAACCTATAGGGTATAGGTTTTAATTTCCTTATGAAATCGCAAAATATGCAAAAATATGCGACATAATCGGTTATCTTTTATGATGTTGACTTACAAGTTTGATATCTTCACAGATGAAAGAGATCATAAACATGAGTATTTGATATAAACTTTAAATTGATTCCCTTGCACGTTCCTGAGAAAAAAGGTTTTGGCAGACAGACCGAAAGACATCAAAGTGATCCTATAGGCGTTCCCTTTTCCTTTTGAGGTTTTCGGAATTCTAAAAAGGCGATAATAAATAAACAGTGTTGTATAACGATGTGCTCTAAACAAATTATAACGGATACTCTCATGTAATTGGAGATTAGGAGGAGACAGGCGTGTTCCGTGTCACGTCTCGCACTGACACGTGGATTGGCGTGGATTACTACGTCACTGATACGGCTGTTATGTTTAGCTTACCTGTTAAAGTAAATACATGCAATATAATACACGTAAATACTGACATTAGTTGAAAATAATAAAAGTAAATTGCAATATCTATTTGAAGGGATGGACGATGGATTTTTTTACACGTCAAAACTGATTTGACTTAATATTTAACATAGGTAAATATTTTTTGCAATTCCAAATAGAACAATTACCAACGTAACCTGGGACAGCACTCGAACCCGCATCTTTCGACAACATTGGTTCAGTAATTGATTGAACCATAAGAAGTCATACGTATATAAATTAAAAAACAGCATTTTATTTGTCTTGTGCCTGAAGTAAAAATATTCCTTTCCGTTTTAGGCTAAAATGTTGCATGACAGCGCTCGTCACTGTAGTCAACTAATTAAAAAGTTTTCACTATCCTTCGCGTAATAATTTCATCTGCTCCAAAGTTCTTCAATCTTTATTCAATCATAATATAAATAAAATAATATTATTATTTTATTTATATAAAAATACGTAGATGGCAGTAGCAGGGCCCATATAGCTTTTATGCCGATTGCCGACACCGACCGCTCTGCCGGCACTCACGTAATAATTGTCGGCAAGTGTCCTCCGCCCCCACCCACCCCCGACTCTTCCCACTTTCATCGTTTATTTATCGTGATGACGATCTACTTATTCGGGGTTGCGTGGTCTAAGTACTTTGTTAAGGGTAGAACAATACAGACATCGTTTGAAATCCAATCACGCCCAGCCCTAACTGCAAATAGCTGCTAAGAACTCAAATTGCACAAATTTAAATCACCCAATGAAGCAGCAGTCTCTCAACACCAAATAATCCAAATGAGAATCCAATCAAAACACTGGAACCGTACCAATCGTCCGATGGATAATTACGCTGCAAAGTCGGATCCATATTAAAGTTAAGCACACACCACGCCAGTAGATGCTATCTGCTAATCAGTAACGTTTTTTTTGTTACGGGTAACTTGATTTTTAAGAAATAAAAACAATAAATAAGAATACTACGGTAACTACAATAAAAATATAGCAACCAACCAGCAGGTGCCAACCCACAGATAGCTTAACCCGTCCGCATCAGCGCAAAAAATAACAATAGATTTATGAATGAAACTTAACTCGAATGAGTCTTGCTGATTCGGACAGATTAAATGTGTCAGCCTGCCTTTGACAGTGTATATAGAAGATGCATTTTCTTGCTTAATTGGTATCGATGAGCTTACATCTCCATGGGCACCATATTTTACATCAAAACTGATCTAAATTTTTAAGGTTGGTAAGAAGAGTATATATTCTATAAAAAAGTTTCTACGCGTTTTTTTGTGAATTTTTAGATATGTTAAAACACAGTATTTAGCAATGACACATCGTATTTGAGGACAAACTGCGCCCCGCGACTCAACTTGCGTGTAACATTACTATTATACTCGTACCTATCCCACAGGAAGATATTTCAAGACATAAGAGAACAAAGATAGAAAAGAGACAAAATTAGCCTATATGTTAATTCTGGGTATGAGCTATCTGAATTCCAAATTGAACTCAAGTCCATATAGCCGTTTAGTGTAAAAAAGTAAGAAACATAGCTAAAAAACTCACTTAATCACTTCCAAACTTTCGCAGTCTTAGCATTTGTGAGATGTGATGATTATATACAACTCATTGCTGATCTAGTCTAGGTGAGACTATGATATCCTGTGTATTATGACGTCCACAAATAGAAGATTATAAGTACGCCAGTGATTCATTTGTCCGAATCAGCAAGCCTCATTCGAGGCAAGTTTCATTCATAAATCTATTGTTATTTTTGTCCTGATGCGGACAGATTAATAGTGTGCTGTCTACAATTTTATCGTTTGGTGTGTACCGCACTTTACACAGTTCCGCGGTCCGCATCGGAGAGCGAAGCTCAAACATCGATTTATTGAATAAACAACGGCGGATCAACAGAATCCGCGCCAGAGGACTGCCTCTGAGATATAAATAAAGGATTAGAGGATATTGAACATTTTGATGGAAAAATAATGTTTTTGTACGGGTTCGTGTTGGTACAGCTGTTCCGGAAATAAATTAACTATTGTTTCAAATCAGTGGAAAAGGTAGGGGTGTTATATTGGGACAATGAAGGGTGAGAATTCTATACTGTTTTATGTATTCAAATCTATATTTTTATAAAAAAGTGTGTGTTAATCAAATACCAAGTTTGGTACTAACCTATAGCTTGGTTTAATCCTTCCTATACCGTGATAATTAAAACAAAAGATTTATGAATGAAACTGACGTACATTTACGTCTCTGGGATGCAAAGGGTTAATTAAAGCAACACGTTCACGTAACAAATAAACGCTCGCTCTTTAAACTTGTATGATGGTTTAAGCTATCAACCATCATACAAGTTTAAAGAGCATAGGTATCTTCTGGGTAAGCGCGCTCCATCATCGATCGGATCATCACTTAACATCAGGTGAGATAGTGGTCAAGTGCTACCCAGTTCGGTATAAAAAAAAAGATATTTGCGGTGAAGTAATCAGTTTGTCTGGGGTCACCATACCATTTTCTACCCTGAATCAGTAATGTTCGCAATACTGTCCTTTAGTTTAAAGGTATAGTTGCCGGCCAAAGGACAGGCACATGGGACTTAACAACTTAACCAAACATATTGCAGTTCCTGGAAAAGTAGGTCGATTTCTGCGAAATCTATTGTATTATTGGCCAAATATGGCGAGTCGCGAGTCAACAGGTTAATGTCTCAGGGCTACGGCGCAGTGCATGTCGTCAATTGTGAGGAAATGCATCTGTTTTAGTCAAATCTAGTCAAACTTAACATCAGGTGGGCGACTGCGGTACGTAAATCCATAACACAAAATCCCGATGCACGATATCCCCAAAAAGAACGATTTACCTAAAAACTCTATCCCCAAACCACGGAAACTCTTATCACCGCATTTCTAAAACACGCTATCACTAGTAGCAGTACATTGAAATTTTGAACTATCAGTTTATTTTTTATTATTTGAGCTAATAAAGAATATAAGAAATAAAATGTTCGAGCATGCATTTTTTTCTAGATTTTTTTTTTGGATTTTCTTTTCAAATTCAAATTCAAATTCAAAAATGATTTATTCAGTTTAGGCATCATAGACACTCTTATGAACGTCAAAATTTTTAAATGATTCTACCGCTGTCTTCGGAAAAGAACCACCGCCGAGAAGAAGCAGCAAGAAACTCGTGGGCCATTATTTTTTCAAGTCTTTGTACATTGAGGTTACATATGAGTAGTATTAAAATAACGAATTTATTCAATAGTTGGCTACTAGGCAGAAGTGGAAAGCTTCCAGGCATCTTTGTCTTCTAAGTAGTGACTCAATTTATAATAGGCTTTTTTCATTAGTATATTTTTGACACGTAACTTGAATTTCCCTTCAGTGAGCTCAGTAATGTCTTTCGGGATTTTATTATAGAAACGTACACAATTGCCTAAGAAGGACTTATTTTTAGTTTTCGTGAGTCTAAATTTAGATACAGCTATCCTATCCTTATTTCTAGTATTAATATTATGCATATCACTATTTATTCTAAACTTCTTTATATTTTTACGAACGTACATTATATTTTCTAGGATATACAAAGATGGAAGAGTTAATATATTAATTTCTTTGAACATTTGTCTTAAGGATTCGCGGGGACCCATTTCGTAGATGGCTCGAACTGCCCGCTTTTGCAATATAAAAACTGTCTCTATGTCCGCCGCTGACCCCCACAGCAGGATACCATATGACATTATGCTGTGGAAGTAAGCAAAGTAGACCAGTCGAGCAGTAGCTATATCTGTCAATTGCCTAATTTTATGAACCGCATATGCAGCTGAGCTCAGTCTTCCAGATAGTGCATCAATATGAGGACCCCATTGTAATTTAGAGTCTATGCTAATACCTAGAAAGACTATTGCCTTGTCAATTTTCAATTTATTTCCGTCAAGTAATACGTTTGGCTCTATATGTCTTACATTAGGCATGGAAAATTTTAAACATTTCGTTTTCTTTGCGTTGAGAAGCAGGTTGTTTGCGGCGAACCAATTTGAAACAATAGTTAACGCGTTGTTGACTTGAACTAGTTCTCTATCTTTCCTATCTACTTTAAAAATCAGAGAAGTATCATCCGCAAAAAGAACTATGTCAGCAAGGCCCTCAACCATATGTGGTAAGTCATTGATATATGCTAAGAATAAGAACGGACCCAAGATCGACCCCTGTGGAACCCCCATTCTGACCAAAGATCCAGAAGATGTCACGCCATTAATGCCAACTTTTTGCTGCCTATCAGATAAGTATGATTCTACAAGATTCAGAGCAGCTCCACGAATTCCATAGTGGTGTAGCTTATAAATTAGAGTGCGGTGCTCTACACAGTCGAAAGCTTTGGAGAGATCACAAAATACGCCAATGGCATCCTGTGAGCTCTCCCAAGCCTCCAGCACATGCTTGACTAACTGGACTCCTGCATCTGTTGTTGATCTGCTTTTCGTGAAACCGAACTGATTTTCGTGTAAAATCCTATGTTCATTAAAATGAGACAAGAGTTGTTGAAGCATTATCTTTTCGAATATTTTGCTCAAAGCCGGAAGCACAGAGACCGGTCTATAATTTGAGGGGTCGGCCTTACTACCTGATTTAAAAATAGGGGTGATTTTACTCATTTTCATTAGATCAGGAAATGTACCTCTATCAATACATAAATTAAATATGATCATCAAATGTGGCGCAATAACTTCTATTATTGACTCTAGCATTTTTACGGATAATCCCCATAAATCCTCTGTTGCTTTAACGTTTAAACTTTTAAATGTTTTTATTATTTCAAAAGTAGATATATTTCGGAACCTAAACTCAGGAATTTGGAGCGGGAAGTTGTCTTTCAGAAAGCCCACTGCAACACAAGGGCAAGAATCAAGAGATTTGGTGACTTCTAGTGGTATGTTAGAAAAGAAATTTTCAAATGAATTCGCAACATGACTTGGGTCTGAAACTTTTTGGTTATCTATTTCTAGCACATATTCTGAATTAAAAGATTTACTTTTGCCGGTCTCTGTATTAATAGTTTTCCAAACTGTTTTAATTTTGTCATTAGATTTTCGAATTTTATCCCTTATAAACAAAGCTTTTGCGCGTTTGCATACTGACTTAAAAACTTTTGAGTAATTTCTTACGTAATCATGAAAATCTTTACTAGAAGTTAAAGATTTTTTGTGATATAACTCAAACATTATGTCTCTACTTTTTCGAATACCTCTAGTTGACCAGTCACCAAATTGTAACCTACCGTTGAGCTGCAGTTTTTTCTTCGGACAGATTTCATTAAATTTTGTTTTATTTATCAATTCACTCGCCTGACGCCGCTCTGCCTGCCCTTTCTTTACAGAAGTAACAGATCTCATCGAGAATATATTTTTTTATGACAGCTGTCAAACTTGGAAGAACAGTACCTCGTAAAGTAATCTTACGGCCGTACTCCAGAAATACGATCATGATAGGTCTCATCAAACTATTCGATTATTTCCAGCTTCCAGCTTTATTTTCATCCATTTCATTACAGCTGGTAATGGACATCGTGATCTTACTTTTTCCTATTAACATAAAATAAAAAAGTGACATGTTTTGACTATTTTTATGACACAAACATTTATCTACCACCATTTAGTGTTAACTAGAAATAGAAAAGGTATTCAATAGACAGAGTGAAAATAACATAACGCCCACCAGCAACTTCACCCACGCGCAGTTAGACTCCGTTCAACGGAGAATTTTTCCGGGATGAAAAGTACTATTCCTTCCTTATCCTTATTCGAGTTACAAGCTATCTTTGTGCTAAGTTTTGTAAAAACAAATCAGTGGTTTAGCGTAAACGAAGAACAAACATATGACAAAATCACTTCTAACAATGTATTCGTAATACTGTTATAGATAAGCACACCACACAAGCCACAATTTGCAAAAAGGCAAATTAAACTCTTGGTTTCATAATCAGAGTGGCTTCCCAATTTAATGACACTAAGGTAGCTAAGGTGCTCTATAACTCGTATGTCCGAAGTATCCTCGAGTTTGGTGCAGTGGTTTGGGAGGGTCGGGTCTTGAATCGAGTCGCCTGAATTTGAGGATTCTGCTACTGTGGAATGGTCAAGGGGCTTTGTCTTGACCCTCCCAATTCGATTTTGGCTGCCGGAGTTACGCGAAAGTATTTTAAATTAATATTTAAAGTTTCTGTAATTTCACACGAAAAACATGCGGATGCGTGAAACGGAACGCAATATCAGGAAATATTGCATAAATTTGAACGTCTGCTATGTTAATGTTCGTGAAACGAAACGTTTTGATCGCTATTTTTGAGGTTTGTGGTGTTTGACGTATGTGACGTTGATTTGACATACACGATTCGCATTATTCCGTTGCTTTCGAGTTTTCGTGAATGTGCTCCTCTGTTTTTTTCTACGATTTTTCGACGACTTGGCTTCTCTCTCTATTCTTTACAAAATAAAATAAATACTCCTACATAGTTTTGTGAAAATTATTTTCCTCCCTTACCCACCCAGAGACCAACTCAGACCGGTTAGGTTGAAAGTAGTCAGAAAACCGACACAGAGCACCCCGACTCCACCTATTCTTGTGGCTACTACCCCTAGAGTGTTTATAAATAATGCGGGAGCCAGAAACTCAAGGGAGGTCGTTTCGCTACGGAGGTCGCCGGCTCGCTTCGCTCGCCAGCTCCCCCCTTCGCTCAACTCGACTTCATACGGCGAAGCAACGTTCAGGGGCGACCGCTAGAGCTTCTGGCGGGAGCCCACCCGGAGTCCAAGTCAGACCGGTTAGGTCGAAATTAGTGACAAATCCAACTCTGACCCCCCCCCTCTCTCTCCCCCCCCCCTAAATTTAGGTGTAAAAGTGTTAGTAGAGTAGACAAAATTATCTTTGATATTAAATTTTAAAAAAAACTACGCGGTTCCGGCAGAGGGAAATGGTAGGGGGGGGTTCCCTGCCCCGATCGCGCCGAGATGGATGCCGCGACTTTTGACGAGACCCTCCGCGCGTACCCGTCGCGCCCTTAATGCTCCAACTGTACGTGCTCGCATTTTACTCGGTGACATGCTCGTTTGTTACACATATACGTAACCCTAAATCCGCACACATTGCAACACCTTCATAACAACCTACAAGGTACAAGAATCGCGGCTACAGCGGAACGTGATCGCCGATCGAGGTCACGCCGACACGAGGTGCCGACGCAGCACATGCATTGGACCCGACACCGGACGGAGCCACACCTGAATACGACACTTTTGTATCATTCTTTGAACGATTGTCACGTCCTAGTTAATAACTAATTTTGTAACTTTTAATTAAAATAAATTTAGTTTTTAAATTACTTTTGTATTTTTTTTGGATCCTCCGGTTGTGGCCTTCGTAATTGGCGCAGTCGGTAGGATAGTCAATTTAAAATCAAGTGAATCGATCACCGACGACGGCTATCCGAACCTACAAGAGCTGCAGCTGGGAGGAGTATCTGGAAATCGATACACGCAGAGAAATACAAATGTACTGGTGAGTACCTAGATCTTACTAGAGTTGCTTCCTTGTTTCTTCCTAAGTGTCCTTTTATTTTCCAAAATTTTCCATCCACGGAAATCGCGGACCCCTAGGTTAGATAACTTACATAGAACATTGCAAATCGATGCTAATAGGAATCTAGATAGTATTTTAGAAGATATAGAATACGTAGGTATAGATAGTTTAGATAGACAAATAGTGATCGAACGCAGCACCATGTGTGACGCACTCGTCGACCAAATATTTAAAGCCCTACGGCTGGTACCTGAGTTCGATGGGAATTCAAACGTTCTTACCCGCTTCATTCACCTTTGCGACCAGCTTGTGACGCAATATATGAAAACGGAACCGGGATTCGAACTAAGTAATTTGGCCCTGTTAAACGGAATTTTGAATAAAGTTACTGGGCCCGCTGCCCGTACAATAAACTCGAATGGCATTCCGGAAAATTGGATTGGTATAAGAAACGCCCTTATAAACAATTTTGCAGACCAACGAGATGAGACTTCTTTGTTCAACGATCTGTCCCTCCTGACCCAGGGCTCCGCGACGCCTCAGGAATTTTACGAGAAATGTCTTAACTTGTTTAGCATTATAATGACTTACATCAGTTTGCATGAAACTGTACCGAGTACCATCGAAGCGAAAAGAGCGCTTTATAAAAAACTTACCCTTCAGGCATACCTACGAGGTCTACGTGACCCACTAGGTTCTCGAATACGGTGCATGCGACCTGATTCAATTGAAAAGGCCTTAGAGTTCGTGCATGAAGAAATGAACACGCTATATTTACAGCGGCGAAACGACTATCTACCTGAGAGCAAGGTGTCTACGTCTTCATTTAATGCTAATAAACCTTCTTTCAGCACTCAATCGCCTGTAACATTACCACCCTCGCGACCGTTTACTTTTCCACCCACGCTAAATAATTTTGCAGGACCCTCTAAGCCTATGAATTTCCAGCCACCGAGGCCAATGCAAATTTGGAGACCCCAAATGCCTCCTAATCGTGGCCCGACTAGAACTCAACAAATGTTTGGCGCACCCCCGCCTAACTATAGACCACAAAGCAACGTTTTTAGGATGCCTCAACCTAGGACGGGCTACCAACCCTCTCATAATGCAGGCCCTCAGCCTATGAGTGGTGTTAGCCACTACGTTGCGAAACCCATGCCATATAGGCCACCCTTGACTGGACATGACTGGACGAGACACGGAAATCCACCCCCGTCAAATTATTTTAAAACTCGGGAAATGAACTTCAATGAGTTCTCAGACTCGCACGACTATTACGATCCTTACAGCGACTATTATAACTGTTACTATACTGACTATGACGTACCGACATACTGTGAACAAAACTATGACCCGTCATACGAACAACCTTCCTATAATCCAGAGTACGTTCCTGCATTTGTCGAGGAAACTGATGGCGTCCCTACGGACAATGAGGATTTTCAATCCACCACGAAATCCGAAAAACCAAAATAGAAATTAATCTACAGACGCAACGCCAACTGCCTTACATACAGATAGAACATCCGCCTCTTAAGTTACTTATCGATACGGGTGCAAATCAATCATTTATAAGCCCCGAATCGGTACAAAAATTCTTTTCTCATGTACCATGTAACTATGATCCTTTTGAGGTCACGAACATTCACGCGACTACTAGAAATGAATATTCTATCACTTTACCATGCTTTCCGGAATTTAACGAAAACTGTGAGATAAATCTCTTTATCTATAAATTTCATGACTTCTTTGATGGCTTAATTGGTTTGGATTTATTAGAAAAACTAGAATCTAGTATCGACCTAAAGAATAAAGTTCTAGTTACACGGCAATCTACCAATCCCTTGCGCATGTATGATTCTCGAAACTGCAATCTATACGAGGAAATAATACCGGCTAATACATCGAAGATGATTCGAGTCCCGATTAACTTTCATGACGGTGACGTATTTGTGACAGAGCAGGCTATATCTAACTGCACTATACCGGATTGCGTCACCACTGTAAAAAATAATCGCGGTTATATCGAAGTAGCTAACCCCACTAGACATGACGTAGTGTTCTCTATGGACCGACCAGTTAGTGCGGAACTTTTTAACGCTCAGTGCACGCGCACGCAACAACCGACCAACCGCGTGTCACAAGTGCTCTCGCGCTTACGTACTGACCATTTGAATCCTGAAGAAAGAGCCAATTTAGAATCTCTGTGTGCTCAATACGCTGATGTCTTCTATCTCGAAGGTGAACCTCTAACATTCACCAATAAAATTAAGCACAGCATTCGTACCACAGATGAATTGCCTGTCTATACTAAAACATATAGGTACCCTTTCGTTCACAGACAGGAGGTTCAGGATCAAATCACAAAGATGTTGGAACAAGGTATAATACGTCCATCTCAATCAGCATGGAGCTCTCCGATTTGGGTAGTTCCTAAAAAAGCTGATGCATCAGGAAAAGTCAAATGGCGTATCGTTGTCGACTTTAGAAAAGTTAACGAAAAAACTATTGACGACAAATACCCCATACCGAATATCAATGACGTTCTAGACAAATTAGGCAACTGTCACTACTTCACAACCTTAGATCTTGCGAGTGGCTTTTATCAGGTGGAAATGAATCCAGAGGACATCCACAAAACGGCCTTCAATGTCGAACACGGCCATTTTGAATTTTTAAGAATGCCAATGGGGCTCATAAATTCACCATCCACCTTCCAACGCGTAATGGATAACGTGCTTAGAGACCTTCAAAACGTAGTGTGCCTAGTCTATATCGATGACATCATCGTATTTAGCGTCTCGTTACAAGAACACATTATCAACTTAGAGAAAGTATTCAAAAGACTGAGAGAATCGAACTTCAAGATTCAAATGGATAAGTCGGAGTTTTTAAAACTAGAGACCGCGTACCTAGGACATATAATTAGTAAAGACGGCATTAAGCCAAACCCCGACAAAATAACTGCAATCCAAAAATTCCCGTTGCCAAAAACTGCAACGGAAATAAAACGTTTCCTCGGCCTACTCGGATACTATCGAAAGTTCATCCCAGACTTTGCCCGTATAACGAAACCTATGACGCACTGTTTGAAAAAAGGATCTAAGATTACGTTTAATGACACGAACTACATAAACTGTTTTGAGAAATGTAAATTATTACTGACAAATGACCCTATACTTCAGTATCCCGACTTTTCTAAAGACTTTATATTGACAACTGACGCTTCCAACTTTGCTATAGGTGCTATCCTTTCACAAGGATCAATAGGTAACGACAAACCCATAGCTTACGCGTCAAGGACCCTAAATTCGAGTGAAACCAACTATAGCACGATAGAAAAGGAGCTTTTGGCAATAGTTTGGGCCACCAAATATTTTCGACCATATTTGTATGGTAGGAAATTTAAAATAGTTACTGATCATAAACCACTTCAGTGGATTATGAGTCTAAAAGAACCAGGCTCAAGATTAACTCGCTGGAGGTTAAAACTAAGTGAATATAACTTCACTACAGTTTATAAGCAGGGTAAAAGTAACACTAATGCAGACGCTCTCTCTCGTGTTGAAATTAATATGGAGGACACTAATTCTCTTGTAGTGAATCCTTCGGAGAGACCACCTTCTCGGTCAGGTTCAACTACAATAACTGCACTTATAAGTGACACTGCTAGACCTCCATCCGAAGCAGGTTCGACTACAGTAACTGCCCATACAAGCGCTGAAAACCCAATTTTAGAGGTCCCTATTTCAGATGACCCTCTTAATAAATTCAACAGGCAGATTTGTTTCGTAGTTGTAGGTGACATTAAGAAACGACCAACTGTAACAAAACCTTTCGAGACTCATACCAGAACTACTATACAACTCTCTGAATGTAACTTGGCTGTAAATGACGTCATTAACGCCATTAAAGAATTTGTCAATCCTAAGGTTAAGACTGGCTTAATAATCCACCCTCCTTTAGCAATGTATAAAATCATCCCTATCATCCAAGATAACTTCAAAAGCTCCGCAATGAATCTTGTTTTAACTAAACTTGAATTGGAAAATGTCAAAGAATATTTACGCCAACAAGAAATAATACAAAAGTACCACGAAGGTAAAACAAACCATCGTGGTATAACTGAATGCTACTTAGCCCTATCATCCAAGTACTATTGGCCCAAAATGAAAGAATGCATTACAAAGTACATAAATGAGTGTAACATCTGCGGCCAGGCGAAATATGATCGACATCCCATCAAACAAAGATTTTCAATTGTTCCACCTCCTTCTAAACCATTTGAGATAGTTCACCTTGATCTCTTCACAGCACAGAACGAAAAATACCTTACGATAGTAGATGCATTTTCGAAATACGCTCAGGCATACCATCTGAGAGACGGTACGGCCTTAAGTGTAGTTCAAGCCTTTTTGATATTTTGTACTCACCATGGGGTCCCGCTCACTATAGTTACAGACCAAGGTCCGGAATTCACGAATCAAATTTTCGCTGAATTCACTCGACTTCACAAGATTCAACATCATAAAATCCTCGCTCACTCACCGAATGACAATGGAATCGTAGAACGATTTCATTCGACGATCCTTGAGCACTTAAGGATATTGAAACTCGAAAAACGAAATGAGCCAGTCGTTATCCTAATGCCATACGCAGTCTTAGCTTATAATAGTTCAATTCATAGTTTTACCAAATGTCGACCTTTAGACTTAATACTTGGACACTTTGATCCACGTGACCCACTTGACATTGATATATCCGAACATTTACTTCAACAGTACCTACAAGACCATAAAAAACGTATGACCCAAGTGTACGACCTTATAAATCAGACTTCTTTACACGACAGGACGCAACTTACTGAAAATCGAAACAAAGACAGAGAACCTGAAAAGGAATATTCCCCAGACGAACAAGTCTTCGTACGAAATCCCTTGGCCTCCCGACAAAAACTAGCCCCACGTTATACACAGGACACTGTACTCGCGGACCTTCCCATCCACATATATACCAAAAAGAAACGCGGTCCCGTTGCTAAATCACGCCTCAAGCGAAGTCCTAAGAACCCCACATTGTTACAGGACACTACATTCGACACTACTGCTGACGGTCCTACTGCATCTGACCCAAGGACAAGATGTGACGATTGACTCGATTGATGATGGACCGGGAATACTCCCCTTTAAACTTGGAGCTGCAAGAATGATTTCTCATTTTCACTCTTTTCTAAATTATGTAGACTTGGACAGCATCCGCGCACAGATAGAATCAGTTAACACTCAGATGCTTGAACTTCGGCCTCTGCTAAACAATAAGACACTATCTCTATTTGATCCTCACATTGAACATCTTAGTACCCAAATTGAGAGAATATCAAATCAATTGAATACTTTTGAATCAGTTCGGAATAAAAGAGGACTCATTAACGGTCTCGGCTCGGTAATTAAAAGCATTTCCGGTAACCTTGACTACACCGATGCTATTAGGTATGAAAATGCCATCTCGGTATTACAAGATAATGAGCATAAATTAGAAATTGAACTTAATGATCACATTAGCTTAAACAAAGATTGGATATCCCATAGTTCAAAAATCGTCAATAGCATATTAGTAAATCAGGAAAAGATAGGTAAAACTCTGAACTTAATAATGGAAAGCGATGCCAGCAAGGAAAATGACTTAATTAAATACGCGCATCTGGCACAGCATTTTCTTATCTTAGGAGATAATATCGAAGATTTATCTGAAGAGATACATAGCCTAGAAAATACGTTATCGTTTATACGTGCATCGAGCACTCCTTATTCGATAGTTAGCATAGAAGAAATTAAGAATATATTAAATAAGTTAAGGATTCTATATTCAAATGATGAAATCCTAGATGTAGATTATAGAAATTTTTATGAGATAATAAAGTTAGGTTACTTTTATTTAGATAAGCAGATAGTTATAGTTATCAAGGTCCCGATTGTCGACCCCAGTACTTATCACCTTTACAAGCTGTCCCTTGTCCCTAACAAAAACCATGAAGTCCTAATACCCACCTCACCTTTCGTAGCGCTCTCTAGCAAAGACTCTAGGTACATGGAGACAGAATGTCCGAAGATAAACTCATGGTTTCTCTGCGAATCAAATACCAACTTCAAGATCCAAGACAAACCAGACTGTGTCCAGCAGCTCATCACCCAGCAAGAACTCCAACAAACCTGTAAGCTGACACCAGTTATCCTGACGAACGAAGCCCTGGAAGTATTGGACGACAAACATTACACCATGAATTTCCCCAATCTCACCAAAGTCAAGATATCCTGCGGCCAAGAGCAGTACCGCACTTTACACGGAAGCTACTTAGCAGTCATACCGCTTAACTGCAATATCAAAACACCAGGATTCACCATCACCAACACGAACGACCGGATTAAAGGACATGTGATAAGGATAATGGAAATGCCTCCGTATGACGAGTCGAGGCAAATAGATCATCCACCTCTTATCCTAGACACGCCCAGCCTGCAAAACCTTCACGCCTTGACTACAAGAGTATCTGTCGAAGCACCTGTTCATCTCAAGAAAGTCACAGACCCAGCCATATACCACACAACTATTCCTGTCTATCTAATACTCTTCAGTACAGGTGTACTTATTATCGTGTTACTGTACCGCCGACTACATACGAAAAGGCTACCAAATGAAAAGCAAACTACAGAAACCGACAGCGACGTACCTGAAATAAAGTACGCAATTCCAGCACCAAGAAGTATCAACCCTAGCCTAATAAGGGTTGACCATAGAAACATACCAGCGACCACCTCGAAGTAAATTCTCGATTACTCGCTGCTCTTCGGGGGGAGGTGTTACACATATACGTAACCCTAAATCCGCACACATTGCAACACCTTCATAACAACCTACAAGGTACAAGAATCGCGGCTACAGCGGAACGTGATCGCCGATCGAGGTCACGCCGACACGAGGTGCCGACGCAGCACATGCATTGGACCCGACACCGGACGGAGCCACACCTGAATACGACACTTTTGTATCATTCTTTGAACGATTGTCACGTCCTAGTTAATAACTAATTTTGTAACTTTTAATTAAAATAAATTTAGTTTTTAAATTACTTTTGTATTTTTTTTGGATCCTCCGGTTGTGGCCTTCGTAATTCGTTCAGTGTAATGATGTTGACATATTTGCTGACAAATTTATTAAAATTATAAACAATGCATATGCATATTTAAATCTAGTTTACTAGAATTATTTTGTGACATTTTATATTTTATATCTATGTGTTTTTATTTTTTCTGTGTGTAACTGTATTTATATCTGTGTGTGACCGTATGACATTATGGTGTCTTGGCATTAGCTGTAAGCCATTCTGTATTGAATTACATAAATAAATAAATAACACATAACGGAACCGTCCATTTGTACATTCTAAGTGCTGCCGTGCGATTCTCTAATGATTCGTCGATGCGATCGTCGACGAGCTCACCGATGTCAAATACTTTATGAGATATCGCCCTTGTACATAAGGTTATTTTTCCAACATTTCTTGTCAGCTCGTCATTTGTTTCACGGATGTTGTCAAAGATGCAACGATGTTTGCTCTTAGAGAATCGTACGGCTGATTATTGTTATAACAGAAACAAATTCCACTCACGCGCAGAATTTATTTGTATACGTCATATAGCTACTTAAATACACAACTCTACTGTCACGGTCATGACTATCGGAAGCCAATACCAATTAACGTGTGATCACGATCTCCATGGGAATCATTTTTAAGACAAACTGAATACTAAGGTTGGCTAAACGCAAAGAAAACGGACCTGTGTGTTAAGAATGCGATAACTTCTAAAATATTTAAGCAATTGTTTCAGAATAAAATCATATGCATTTCATTTATAAATGACTTTATTTCACTAGATTTAGGAAGATATTAAGGATTTCAATATCCGATTGCCGATTTATCGCTCTAGCCGCTTAGAATTAACATTACACCTTCTTAGGCTACGTTCTGGTAAGCGATGAAATCACTCGCGGCGTTCGCACACCCATTCCCTTATAAGCCCGCGATCAATGCGAGCGAGCTCGTACGTCATCAATGACGTCATCAAAAACGCTCACGTCGTGACTACAACGATCGCGGATCGAAGGTGGGTTATCGTAGACGTTGCGAGCTGTCACTGTCTAAGCATCAAAGTATAGGGTTCTTTCGATTTTTGACAGACAATTTGGAGCGCATTGCGCGACCGCGTAACCATTCCGTTTGGGTTGAACATTGCATGCATTAGTCCATAGCGGAACGCTAAAGCGAAAGTTGTGAGCGTTGACGACACTTGCCGGAACGTACCCTATGTGTCAAATTTTTAAGCATAACTTTTTTACAACAACAACTATGTATAAAATGCTAAATTAAAATAAAAAAGCGTACATTTGATTTTTAGATTTTTAATTGTTTGTGATATAAAGTATTTATCTATAGTTTTTAAGTACAGGTTTTAATGTGGAGATCTACGAAGATATAATATCAGGAAGAGAAACTGCCTTAAAAAAATGACCCAATAAAAGTCGTGCTAAATCAATAACATCGTTCACGCCGGTATGACTCAGTTGTCATAGTAGACGTTGCAGCACGCGCGTGGACCAATCCCTGCTTTCCTTCTGAAATTTAAACCAATCACCAAACATGTCTATTTGTAACCTCAGAGGTAATTCGTATTTGGAATCATACGTCGTTTTGGTTTGAAGGACCACTTTTTATGTGGAAAATTCTTAGTTATGCTTCCTGACATTCTTTCTTCGTATGTGGAGATGGAAACAACATGAATCGGAGTAATTTTCAAATACGAATTCCGACATGGAACTAACACAGCAGAAACTGCTCGATATGTCAATGCTGTGTTTGGAAAGGAAACGGCTTACGAACACGCCATGCGTTAATCGCTTTATCATACTCGTCGGATCTTGTCCCAAACGATTACCATTTTTTCCGCCATTTGGACAATTTTTTGCACGGAAAAAAATGTTTTGCACAGGGAGCTGTACAAAATTCCTTCAGACAGTTTGTAGAGTCCAGGTCCCTAGAGTTCTATGGCAAAAAATTTAATGCTCATTAGATTGCAGAAATGTATAGATGACGATGGTAAATACTCCGATTAAAAAAAAAATTTCGTACAATGAAGTACTAATTGCGAATTTCATATTTTAAGCCCTAATAATGTTTCGGTATCAAATATGCAATTACATATACATTTTTGTATTTTTGATTGCCGACGAGTTGTTAATAATAACTGTTATACGGTGTGAGCTCTGGGTGAACCCGCTGTCTTTGCTACCCATTGTATATAATGCCTGCCGTTAAAAGAAAAAAAAATCACGTCATAAAAGTTGTGTTGTTGTCGAGTTGAATAAGTTCTTAAGCAAGCCTCGAATAGCAGCCGTTTAACTTCATTACCGCATTGAATGGTGCAATCGAAGCGAAGCGAAGGCCGAAACTCTTGAAATCATATCAACGAATAAAACCAAAACAAATCTGGTTGATTGCTTCCTCTTCATCCTTTGACTTTGTGAGAGGAGAGGGTTGTTTAATTGCATCGGAAAGATTTTGTTTGCGTTGACTAAAAGGATTTAGGCAATTTCTTATTTTAGTTTTGAATCGCTGAATCGATCCTGGATTTCGATTATAGTTATTACTGTCAAAAAGAACTATTCAAGAAACAGTTTTGGAATTATTTTCTCACTATCTGTATTAATTACACAAGCTGCGCTCCGCGGTTTCACCCACGTGGTGATTGATGATAATGAGGATGAATCAAATATAGCGTATGTTACTCAGGCATAATGTTTCTTTATGTTATATTCGTGAACGGATTGTTTGAATCGGTGAAGTAATTTTACGTGTATCCAATATAAAGAAACGGTCATATATATTTCCTCTTTATTATTAGAGTAGGTTAAGATTAATACCAAGGTACGAATAATGTGGCCAGGTTTTGTCACTATTGCATATTTCAAAATGAAAAAGTATTTATTGTGACATAACCGTAATAGTTAAACATATTATGGTAAAATGGACTTCTTTGTACATATTGACGTCTTCTATAAAACTGGGGGGCAATTTTACTATTTCACAACTTTAAACAATCCACCCCGCTGCAACTGCAGTTCGAGTCCAGTTGCCGTTCGATAATTATTCCCAAAAAGCCTTTTTTGAAAATATTATATATGCCTATGTTCATAAGGAAAACGTAGGATTCTAATGGTGAAAGAATTCTAACCGATCCAGTAGTTTTAGAGCGTATTCAGTTCAATTAACAAGCAAATCTTTCCTCTTTATAATATTGGTGTAGATAGTGTAGATGAGTGACATAATATGATAATATGACAAAATACTCCAAAAAATGTTATTTTCCGAATTATATTTTATTATTTAATTGTATTGGTGGATAGGCTCAGAAATTGTACTTCCATTATTTTTAACTGGTTTATGAAGTTGTTTTAAGTAAAGTAATATATAATATAAACTCTTTCGCAAAAAAAATGAATGTATATGAATGAAATGAAATGAAATGAAAATATAGTTTTTAACACACAAACGGTTGCATCACATTGACATTGTTGCATCACATTGACGTGATTAATGGTTTTATAGAAAAACGATACTGGAGTTAAAGTTATTTTCGGTGTAACCGTTGGCCAATGGGTACACGGTTAAGGCCCGTGTTCACCAACACATGTTTAAATTGTAAACGGACGTTTAATTCTTAAAAGACTGTTTAGCAATATTTTGCTGTTCACCAAGCAGTAACCATTGATTAAGTTCCGCAACCGGTTGTTAATTTAAACGATGTCTTCAACCTGGTTTAACCTTTGGTTATTATATTGTTTATTTACGTGCAAATGTCAGATGCTCTGAAATATAACTTTGAAGATAACAACGTGTTAGGTGATTTTGAAGATATTGAGCGAATATTACGCGCACCCCGTGTTTTCCAATGTCGACACAATTATTTAGAGGAATATGACATAAAAGCATTCGTTACAAGATTTCGTTTATAGAAACATAGTGCCTTCGAATAACTTGATTTAATTGAAAGAAAGTTGAAATAATATCATCCATAATCACTTCAATAAAACTTCTTGAATTTTAAATTAAAATTACCACGAAATGACTCTGACGCAAACAATACAAACACATGGAACGAATCGAACTGACTTTGATATTACCATAAAAAAGGTACTGAATTAGAAAGACTTACAACTTGTGAACATACCATTGACTTGTCACGCTTTACAATTTGTAATAAATTAATATTATCTTACCATATTTGAATGTAGCTCGGGTAAATGTAAATGTTACAAGTTACGCTATCATCTTTTCAAATTATACCATATACCATTATACCATTCATTAATTTACGACTCATTCGTTCAAAACGCTCGATTAGTTAAACGTTCGCTTTAAAAAGATGGTGAACACCAAAAAAACACGACACGTTTAAACAACTGTTTTAATTTAAGGGAGCGATTAGGTAATCAATGGTTAAGTTGTAGTTGGTGAACTCCAGCCTAAATGATTTTTTTCCACCGTCCCGTCAATGGGACGTCCAATGGGACTAGGAAAATAACTGGAAGTATATTATGATATGACTAGCTGCGCTCCGCAGTTTTACTCGCGTGGTGATGGATGATGATGATGACGAATCAGATATAGCGTATGTTACTCAGGCATAATGTAGGTTTCTATTCAATTCAATGTTGCAATTTTTTTTGTTCATGAGATGTCGCTCCGTCCCTATATAACGGTTTACATTATTAGATAGAGAGTTATAATAGATAGAGATAGTTGGTCATGGTGTCTGACACGAATTTTCGGAAGACGCAGGTTTGAACTCCTACCGAGGATGTGAATCTTTCTCTCTAAATACATTGCAATATATGGTTAATTAATTATTTATTAATTATCGCTAAGCAAGCGTTAGTACTTAAAAAAAGTTATATATATAGTAGTAGTAATATAACTCTAATAGTTGACATAAAATAAATAAGAAAAATTATAAAATGCCTTTATTCTCCCACAAAACTCTAACATAGTTGGCTTATGTAATTAACTATTGACTTTTATTTTACACTATAATGTATCGCCTCTTCGGCGTAAGCCTACCCTAAATCTGTTTACTCTACTTCTCTTGCCTTCCTCATCTAGTCGGGTCCGATTATCTTAGAAAATAATATGTCCCTCCATCTTTTCCTCTGCCATTCTTGGTTTCTTTTTCCGTCCAGAGGAATCCACTCTGTAACCTTTTTGTCCATCTTTCGTTATTTAGTCAGCAGGCAAGGCCTGCCCATTTCAATAGTCTTATCCTTTGTGTTACATCTGGTGCTATCGTTCACTTTTCTACCGACTCCAAAAAAAGTATGAGGTATTCAATTCGACTGTTTTTTTTTTAGTTTGTTACCTCATAAATTTCGACTGGGTGAACCGATTCTCAAAGTTCTTTGAAAACTGGTAGTTCCCGTGTGGTCCCATTTAAATTTCATCAAATTCGGTCCAGTAGTTTTTGAGTTACACTCCCATAACTGAATAGAAAGGAAGTCGGTATTAAATTTTTCAAATTGTACTTGTTTATTGTTTTATTACTTACTTTGCCTGAAGTTTTGATTCCTAAAATGCTTTTATCTATCTTTCGCTGGCAAAATTGAAATTTTCTCTTCGTCTTTTCTCCTAAGCGACCATATGTTAAGCACGGTATTAGTTGGCATATGGGACTGCAGGCTATTTTTATTTATTAATGTCCTTTATATTACCTACATCACTTTGCTCTTTTGTCAATAATTTCCACAGCGTATGCGATTTAAGGACATACTCGTACTTATGTAAACATGAAAAAGCATTTATTTTGACATTACTTTAAAGATACTTTTTCAGATTTATGGTTATGCTGACATTTTTGTAGACATTGACGTCTTCTAAAAAAAAGTACTACATCACTTTGCTCTTTGTCAATAGTTTTCGTAGCGTACGCGATATAAGGATTTTTTTCACACCTTGTGTTACATTATCGAAGTTTTCATGGTTTGTGCAAATCTCCTATGTCCTATGACCATCAGGGATAATGTAGGATTCTAATTGCGAAATAATTTTCCAAATCGGCTAAATAGTTTCGGCCTATTCAATACAAACAAACAAACATTGTTTTTCCTCTTTACAATATTATAGTGTAAAAGTGTAGATGTCTGTAACTTAGTAGAACTGTCTCTTAGCTATGCATATTATGTAAAAGTGTAAAGTTATTTAAGTTTGTAAACAATTAATAAATCATTTCATTTCATTTCATTTCATGTAGATTAGTGTAGATGTGTACGATATGCAGTATCTGTAAATTCATAAGTTTTCAGTTTTTGAGTTACACCGTGTAACAAAAAGTCGTTACTGTGAATTTTCACGGAACGAAAGAAGACGAATCTAACGTTGTAACACTTTCGGCCCGTGACCTGCTGCTATAGCTTTTGCAGCACCATAAAAATCTCTAGTACAGAATAAAGTTTGCCTTTATATAAACGTGTAATAACTATAAAATACGTTTCTTATAAATGGAGTACTTGATATTTAATTTTATCTTATACACCCTATTAGTATAATTACCAAAAAAAAAAATGGGCGGTACAAAAGTGTTAATACATTGTAGATATGTAGTCAAATTTTTTATTACTTCACAGTGAAATAATTATTAATTGTTAAAGTTTTCGAAAATTCCATCTAAAAGTATGGACATCATCTTAACAAAAATACTACATGCCTATGTACAACTTATTAATGAAAACACATGATTCGCGTCAGTGAAAAAATATCTCTCTTACTCTTTCTTACACCCCCCACCCGAGCGTTCGGTGAGAAAGAGATTGTCGACTTTCGGCTTTCGTTCGTTCGTTTTCTGAAGCAACAAAGGCCGCGCGGTGGTAGGTAGGGCGGAGGGTGCGGGGTTGGTCCGGTGGCCAGGTCTAACGAGCTAGGACGCGAGTTTGCCGAATGTTATGATTATGAATGATACATTTCTATGTAGGGGTGTTAAGTTTCATGCATAAACCGCGCGCATGTAGTATATCTTAATGAATAGTGGAAATGCCTAGAATAAAATTTGTAGGTGTGAATCAATCTAGACGTTTGACCAAATATTGATGATTATGTGGTTTTTTTTTTTAAAGTAGTTTTAAATATTCTTCCCATGTATGTATTAAGTACCAGCAGCATATAGAGCTGTTTTTTTGGTAATTATACAAATTATGTGTATAGTAATAAAGAGGAATAACAAGGAGATATAAGAACGGACATACATACATATATGTCTAACACATAACGCCCTTTTTGTGCTTTGTCGCAGTCGGAAAAAAATAACTGTGCTATACACATTTGAGAAAACCTGCCCCTTTCTCTATGACTACAAATAATCATTTTATAGTGGCGTACGAACCCAGAAGCGATAACAAGAGCAACCGTATAAAACGCGAAGCTCCCCGCTCCCCGCTCCCCGGGCTCGTGAACGTAATTCGGATGCACAACCAGACGTAGTTCATTAGTTGTCCTCCAACTTTCAAATTACATTGGGGCGCCTCCGCAAAGTTTTTCTTTGACTTGTAGGGCTGAAAATCAGCCTTATTTTTCTTAAGAGATTCTCAAGGTCCCAAGTGAGTTGTTATATTTTCTGTGGGTTTGGAAATAGTATCTCGCTTTGGGATTTGTCTCTTACGTATTTATTTGTACGAAATTGAAAATATATATTTAGAACGATTCTTTGATGGGCAAAATACGAGTACCATCTATCTAGATCAGCTAACTTGAGTAGTAGTTCTGCGAACAGTAGACCTCGCGAGCGCAGTCTTATCAGCTGCAATTTTTTCCAGTGGGAGCAGATAATAGTCCAACAGGTACAAAATGATGTTGG
Organism: Selenia dentaria; assembly: GCA_917880725.1. NCBI lineage: Eukaryota > Metazoa > Arthropoda > Insecta > Lepidoptera > Geometridae > Selenia > Selenia dentaria. The sequence goes on from OU862880.1 coordinate 3,311,306, forward strand.
TACGAAATGTTCTTACCGAAATACCAAAATAGTCCAGTATTTAAACTTCACAACCTATTATGTCAGCTATCACTTATGTGCACCCGGCCCCGCTCAAAATAACAGACAATAAATATATTATTTAGTAGAACATGGATACCAAGTGTCGTCAACAAACACACACGTCATAATCTAACAAACATACGGACAGATGAAAGTCAATTTGGCCAGTTAAAGCAGAGACGCTTCGCTCGTTTAGTCAATTAACGCGATAAAATTAATAAAAAGAAGCTGCCAACCGTCCGACGCAACAATACATATTTTATACCATTGACGAGACTGTTCCAGTGTCATCCAAATCTTAGAACTGAAGGTTTGCATCGCGATGCACTCGTCACTTCGAAATATTGGTTTTATAGTATAATTTCCAGTAATCTCAGGCTAAAGAGTCTTTCACATCCTAACATTAATAAAACCTGACACTTCGTCATCAACCAAGACAAATTGTACTTTTATTTGTAGTAAAGGAACCAAATTTGATAAACACTGATTTATATGCCACAAGGTTTGTCCATAAACTTTTTACGAACACGTTCTTTATAACAAAGTTTATTTTTACTTATCTATGCTCGCGAATGTCTAACTAGATTATGAAATTTTATTAACCACGTATGTTCTACACATTTTTTAAATGTATTTTTGTTCACATTTATGTTTCTTATTTACTTTAGTGCCGACATATTATGCAAACAACTTCTATCCACGCAAAAGTGGTGTGTAAGAAATTGCTGCTAGCTTTAAGACCGCCCATTGTTCAATCTCAATTTAATTAAAGTGTTTGAACTGTATTTGAATTGAATTGATTAACTGGGTAGGTACTAAGAAATCTTTCTACACCACCTACCATCATACTCTCAATGTTATTCCATCCCAGTATACAAGATGACAAGTTGGCAACCCTAGCAAGTTCATAACTAATCTGCATGCGTAATGCACGTAAATAAGAACGAGATGTACCTACAGATACAGAAGTTTTAACTAAAAACTTCGCTTTAGATTCAATTTGATTTGAAACTATTTACTGGAAAGAAAATGTTTCGACGTAAATACGAAATTGGTTTTGCCGAGTGAGATTATAGTTTGGACTGTGAGTTCGATTTGTATTTTGTTTGCAGTTTAACTGAAGTTTAATTAAAAATAAATGTATACGAATACATTCTTGAGAACATTGTTTTTGAAGTCTCTTTACAATATATCTTGTTTATTTTTTGTAGAAATTTCAAACGTAGATCAGATGGGCCGGAAAAGTATAAATTTATGATTCTTGATGATCCATTTTTTTTAAAACAAAGCTTTAGCTTATTCCGTGTGTATGTATACTTGACACCAATTAGCCTGAGCAGATCATCAAATTAAACTAACAAACTAAAACCTAATTGACCCAGCGAACGAAGCGTCCAAATGTGTCCGTATATTAGTTAGGATATATGTTGGTATTGTCTATCTGCCGGTAGAGGTCGCATTTTACAAGCAATATTGACAAAACTTGGTTTGCATGTTCTACTATTCATTTTATTTTGTTGTAGTCGGCGATTTATAGTGGTTTCCTAAAAAATTACTGCGGCGCTAATTACTCGTACCGGCTGATTTTAATAAAATTTGGTATACACATTAGGTATATTACTTTTGAAAGGAATCGCCATAATTGCCATAAACACCAGCAGTGAATATGGTCTACGCATAAACAAGGCCAAAACTAAGTTGATTTGTGGACAGACAGAGAACCCTGCAGCGAACCAACGAACTGCATAAACTGGAAGTAGTGCACAAAATCATGTACTTTTGGAATCACAGATCAGCGATAATGGTGATTGTGAACAGGAGGTAGTTAGAAGGGCCAAAATGTCTAAGTCTGCGGTCAAAAGGCTGGAAAGAATTAGTCGTAATACGAAGAAAAAGCTCATGCAGTCCCTTATTTTTTGAATTGATCTATATAGCTCTGAAACCTGGACCTTAAAAGCTCGTGTGCGCTCTAGGATTGACGCGTTTGAAATGTGGTACTGGCGCAGAATGCTGAGAGTATCCTGGACGGAACGATGGACAAACGAGTCATTCCTAAAGGAGCTAAATATAAAAACACGACTCGCTACAATCTGCAGACAGAGAGTCCTCAAGTTCTTCGGGCACACAGTCAGGCGAGACCCAGACAGTCTAGAAAGGCTGATTATCACCGGCTGTGTCGAAGGAAAACGAGGCAGGGGGCGCTCTCCGACGTGACGGACACACACCACTCAAGAGGCAACAGGGGCCACCTTACAATCATCTATTCATATGGCGCAAGATAGAGAGAGTTAGAGAAAAATGGTGGCACAGACAGACAGACATCAAAATCACGTCCCTCAGTCATGAGGATACGACCAAGAAGAAGAAGCTATAATTGATAAAGTGGTTGCCGATATAATTAACAGGTTTCAAAGTTTAGTAATTAATATTCAGCAAGAACAGTTGGTACCAACAACAATTTTTCAAAATTGGTCAAGATTGCCGCTGTACTCGCAAGGTCTGTTCGCAGAACTACTATAGATTTAAGTAAATTATGTTAGTTTTTATTCTGTTCATGCTAAAGTACAAATTCGTGTATAGCTTGGGAATGGCAGTCTTTAAATTTGACATTTCTGTATGTTTAGCGCAATAGTCATCAAGGCATTCTCCGTAAAATGTTCCAAAACTACCCCCAATTGAATGGAATATTCATATTTTTTAATTTGTTTTTTGAATGATTTTAGTATTAACAGAATATGAACTGCCATAGTTAAGAGAATTGTATAATTTATAAATTAGGAATCTTTAGACACAAGAGAATTGCTCTAGGCACAAAAGAATCGCTCGCACTATACAAACACTCACGGCTGCAATAAGTAATTTGTAGTACCTGAAAATTGCATTACGATTTTGTATCAAAGTATCCAAGTACATTAGTTTTTTCACGAAACCTAAAGCAACAGTACATTAAACTGTTGGTGGAACATGAGCACTTTGCCAGGGCGAGCGGTGGACAGCGAGGGGTTGGGGCAGAGGCAGGGGAGGGGGTGCGGATGAGGGCGGGCGGTGACGGACGGCTCCATTACCGCCTTCCACGTGCCGTCGTTTCAATGTCAAACCTCTGTGGTGAGATTGACAGGATTTTCAGGGTTACAGCACAGACTTCGTAAGGACAAGCCCATCGCATATGGTAACAATGGTTGGTTCCAAAAATGTTGCAAATCAAACTCTAACTTTACCATGTTAGATTGGAAAGATGCTAATTAATTGTTCTATACATGTTTAGCTATTTACATGTGAAAGCTACTAAAGTGTGGTACTTCCGAGACTGACAGGTTTAATGGTTATCAAATAAATACATACGTAATTAAAAAATACGTGTGGCACTCGGAGACTGCCGCGGTAAAGCTATTGCATAGCTGTTTTTATCAACTAATGCAATTATATATATTTAACCAATGCCATCTAGAGGCGAGTTGCTGAACTAAAGAGACAAGCGTGATATTTCAAAAAGTCATTAAAAGTTCTGCTATTCATCGATAGATGCCAAAACAACTTATGCAATTATAATTATTTAACCAATGCCATATAGAGGCGAGTTGCTGAATTAAAGGGTCAAGCGTGATATTTCAAAAAGTCATTAAAAGTTCTGCTACTCCTCGATAGATGAAGTCAGAGTGGTGTTAGGTTATTATCGTTACGGAATTTCTGGATTCGGTCTCCATGCTCAAGGCCCGCGATAGAAGCACGCAATAGCTTAAAAAATGTAACAAGATTAAAAACCAGTTGAATAAATTGTATGGGTCCACCAAGGATATTTTTTGATAATTTCTCTGCTAAGGAAGGAATTATATTTATATCAGGTATAGAGTTTTGCCTAATATATCATGTCAGCGTGACGATGTTATATTAGTAACAGGGAACAGTTTTTATTTGGTTACATGGTCAACCCGTAATATAAGTAAAAGTGTCACCTTGTTACACTAAACTATACACGCCCTCATACACACACACAAACACAAAGACACACACACGAACACACACACACACACACACACACACACACACACATGCACTCAGACACACACAACATGTATAAATCGAACGATGGCATGTAGTATGCATTGGCAAGCCACCTTTGATATTTTGCATTTCTAATTTTATTTTCCTTTGTGTTTCTGCTTTGACATAACTAGATAACTATGTAGAACCAAAAATGGGAGAAGACTCAGTTCTTCGAAACACAGTGTAAAGCTTCGTCGAGGAACCGAGGCTTCTAATTTAAATTGTACACTCTATTATTTCAATTAATGAGTTTTATGTTAATGACTATAGGGAATAGTGTTCCGAAAATATTTATACAAAGATTATTTTTAAAAAGTATTTGGCCCGTCTAATTGTGACTATTGTGTAGCCTTCTGCCCAGATTAAATATTAAAGATAATATTATGTATGTCATAAACAGAGTAAGGGAAGGCATAGGACCTTCATTATACTGCTATACTTTAGTACCTAGTTATATTATTTTCATCTTCACAAGTTTACGCCATGCTGTATTAATATATTTAATATATTGTATTAGCAATATTTAAAACGAAACATGAAAAACTGGCACAATACGCTGGATGCGCAATGGCACTATAATTTCAATTTTAATTTAATATGTACCTATACATGTATGACATAATAACTTCTTAAAATGGTATGAACAAAGTTGGAATCGAATGAATGTTAAGGGATTCAGTTATGTATGGATGTATACAAATTATGTTGCATGGTGCACGAGAGGGGACGAGTGAATGATGAATAATGACTGACATTGTGACTGAGTTGTTAATGGAAGTGTTTTCAACGTAACATAAATAATTTAATAAAATAAATAACATACTAAATAAATTAAATGTAAAAACAAAACGAAGCTTGATATAAGAAATTACCAGGTATTGTTAATAAAAAATAAACTAAAAGACACCGCATGTGTCCTTGTAATCAACAATCAGACTGTCTCAGAACCAATAAATGTAGCAAATACTTTTGATAATTTCTTCTCTAATTTACTAGAAACAAGAAATCTAGAAGTCACCAAGTCACTGAATTCTTGCCCCAATGCAGCAGAAGCTATACTTAAAGCTAATTTCACGAACGAAGTACCCAGTTTTTCTTTTGAATATACTTCGACTGTCGAAATTATAAAAACATTTAAAAGCTTAAATATAAAGAATACTGAAGACTTATGGGGAATGTCAGTAAAAATTGTAGAGCCAATTATTAGTTTTATGGGTCCTATTTTGGCCCGCTTATTTAATCTTTGTATAGATAGAGGTACCTTTCCTAATTTAATGAAATATAGTAGAATCACTCCAATGTTTAAGGCTGGAGAGAAAACAGACCCCTCAATATTATAAACTCAATACTAGAATATTATAGACCAGTATCTATACTACCAATTTTGAGTAAGATCTTTGAAAAAAATATGCTCAAACAACTTTTGGCGCACTTCAACGAGCATTCAATACTGCACGAAAATCAGTTCGGCTTCACGAAAACAAGATCAACTAAGGATGCCGGTGTGAAGTTAATGACGTATGTCTTAAAGATTTGATGTTTTTTGTGATCTCTCTAAAGCATTTGATTGTGTGGAACACCGTATACTGATTCGAAAGCTTTTCCATTATGGTATTCATGGAGCTGCGCTTGATGTCATCGAGTGATATTTATCTGACAGGATGCAAAAGGTTGGCATAAATGGTGTAACATCTTCAGGATCTATAATTAAAATGGGTGTTCCACAAGGGTCCATTTTAGGGCCTTTTTTGTTCTTAGTTTACATTAACGACTTATCACTTATGGCCAAGGATCTTTGTGATATTGTTTTATTTTGCGGATGACACATCTCTGATTTTTAAAGTAGATGAGAAAGATAGCACACTAATTCAAGTAAACAACGCTCTATCTAGTAAATGTTTCTCAACTAATAATTTACTTCTGAATTCAAAAAAGACAAAATGTTTGAAGTTTTCTTTGCTTACTGTTCCATATTTGGAGTACATCGTTACGCTTGATGGAGTTAAACTCGTATTGGACAAGGTAACAGTCTTCCTAGGCATTAAAATTGACACAAAATTACAATGGGGTCCTCATATAAATGCCCTGTCTGGGAGACTCAGTTCTGCTGCATATGCAGTACGTAAAATAAGAGAGCTAACAGATGCTTCTACGGCGCGGTTAGTGTATTTTGCATATTTTCACAGCGTAATGTCATATGGGATATTGATATGGGGTTCAGCGGCTGATATAGAGACCATCTTTATCCTTCAGAAACGTGCTATTCGAGCTATATACGAAATAGGTCCCCGTGAATCTTTGAGAGATTTATTTAAAGAAATCAATATATTAACGTTGCCTTTCTTATATGTATTTGAAAATATAATGTATGTTCGTAAAAGTTTACATAAATATAAGTTAAATAGTGATCACTGAACTTTTAATACTAGAAATACAAATAGGATAGCTGTACCTAGTTTTAGACTTAAGAAGGTTTAGACTTAAGAGTTGAAGACTAATAAGTAATTCCTAGGAAATTGTGTGCGTTTTTACAATAAAATCCCAAAACACATAACTGAGCTCACAGAGGGCAAATTCAAGTTGACTGTAAAAAAAGGTTTTAATAAAAAAAGCTTACTATAAAGTTCGACATTATATAGAAGATAAAGATACTTGGAATACGCCACTTCTGGCAAGCTGTCTTCTCTGCCACCCATAAAATGTAATATTTGTAGTACCTAAGTAGAAACATTGTAAACATCTATATAAAAAGAATGGCCCCGAGTTTCTTGCCGCTTCTTCTCGGTGGGCACTATATATTTTGGAACGCGGCGGTAGAGTCTTTAAAGTACATTATAATGAAAATTTGACGTTCATAAGTGCGTCTTTGATGCCTATATTGAATAAATGATTTTGACTTTGACTCTGTTATATTAATGACTTGCCTTGTATAACGTTCACTGTTATAATATGGCCAATAAATGATTTGAATTTGAATTTGACCACAAAACAAAAAACGGAGCTCTTCTAGCTTCTTATATCTAGTACTGAAAACACAACATTATATTTATTTACTATTTACACTATTTATTCCGAATTAGCCCTGATCTTGGGCATATTATATCTGTTAGCATAATTACAGGTCACTATAAATTAAACATTATTTGAAATTAATAAAAATTAAAATTAATAAATATCTATATATATATATATATACATAGGTAAATACAAACCTTTAAATACAACTTATAATAAAGTATTACATTTGGTATTTTTAATTATTTATGTAAGTATGAGATATTTTTAATCGACCTCCAAAAAAAGGAGAAGGTTATCAAGTCGACGCGTATATTTATTTTTATTAGTTTAACTCAAGTCTCAAAACATCCACACTGACTGGCCAATAAACTACACAAAACAAAAGAAGTCTGTATTGTAGTACCATAGAATAAAGTCTGGCATTAGTACAATCAATACGGTAAGGACGTAGGTTCCGTATCTACAGGCGTGGTTTACCGAACGCGATGTGTTTCAGAATTTATTCTCAGAAGACATGCAGGTTCTTTTTGCGGAAACAACGATAACAGTAATGTTACTTTGGAGTGCGGTCCTTTTACTTGGAATTTACATCTTTATGCTCGTACAGTATAGTTTTGTACTGTTTCAACTTACATTTCCTACATTTGTTCTTGACGTGTGTTCTTTTATAGCTTTCGACGACTATCTCAACTGATTTGATGCTGCCGTTTGCAATGCAGACTTTTACTTTTTTTTTTATTACAAGGTAACCCCTAATTGTAAAGCAACACTTTTCTATAGCCGATACAGTGTACTTAGAGTTTTATCAAGTACAATTTGAAAAAATTAATACCGACTTCCATTCTATTCAGTTACTGGAGTGTACCTCTAAAACTACTAACCGAATTTGATGAAATTTAAATGGGACCATACGGGAAGCACCAGGTTGCAAACAAAAAAATATTTTTGAGAATCGTTTCACCCAGTTGAAAGTAAAGAGGTAACAATCATAAAAAAACAAGTGCAATTTGAAATAACGAACATAAAAAAATGGAGTCGAATTTAGTACCTCCTCTTTTTTTTTGAAGTCGGTAGAAACATACAGTTGAATTGAGTACCTCCTCTTTTTTTGGAAGTCGGTAGAAAAAATCACGCTGCACTCGTTGGTACGAGATTAGTATTGCTTCTGTGGTGATGTTGGCCAAATATTATGTTTTAATTATTTTTGTTTGCAGCCAGGTATATATTTTTTTCCTGAGGTTTTTGTCTACGAATAAATAATATTTATTCGTAGGTTTTTGTTTTGACATTTGCATTGATCAGTTTTTTAATGATTTCGCACGCTTTCACGATTCTTATTTGTTGAAATTAAACAACTCTAAACGGAGTAATGTTTATATTATTTTATCCCGATGAACGTTTTTAATTTAACGTTTCGAACATTTTTCAGTGAACATGATCACAGGCAGACGGAAACATATATTCTAAATAAGTGAGAAAGTTCAAATTAAACTGAGATATCGAGTTCAATGTTTTTAAAGCAGATACTAACAGAGGGTAGTGCCTACCCGCAGCCAGTCATTCTGTATAGCAAATTCAATTTGGTTTTATGACAAAAAAAAATTCAATTTCCACGCATTTTGATTTCAAAATTGACTTTTCACACCTGCGACTCCGCGACAAATCCGGTTACAAAATCTGCTAATGAATGAAATATGAGGATCAAAACGACAATATTATTTGAGCGGCGCGTTCGTCCGGCAGTCCGGTGACCGTAGGGCGGGTGGACGGGCCGGTTAATCTCATGAATATGCACCTGACCGCGACTGCCCGGTTACCGTACGGGAACCCAAGCTACTGTATAATATACCTAAGGGAGGTGAAACTTGGCAGATTTGGTACTTTTCTAGCATGCATAGAAGAAAATAAACTTTCTTTTTTTCTCTAGAAGCAAGCGTGAACACATTAACAAGAGAATATTTATTTAAAAAATTAGAAACAAAGGCTACCTCCGTAAGCTTAATTATTGGACTACCTACAGAGTTGACATTTACTTCCGTCGTTTTCCAATTCAAAATGAATGTCGTACCGTGCGATTCTCTAATGATTCGTCGTTACGCTCCTCGACGAGCTCACCGATGTCAAATACGTTATGAGATATCGCACTTGTACATAAGGTTGTTTTTCCAACGTTTCTTGTCATCTCGTCATTAGTTTCACGGATGTTATCGATGTTTGCTCTTAGAGAATCACACAGCTGATAATACTGTATCGCTCTCTAGTGGCTACGTTGTAGAGTCTGTGCATAAATCGCACCCATAGACCAATATTGTATATACCAGAGTTGCACCATCGTGCCGTTAAGGTGAACAAACATTGAAATATTTTTATATGGCAGCCCAATCCAGCTTTTATCTGTCCCATGCAACTGCCAAGTGTTCAACAATCACATTCAATATTCATTAACTGTCAGTGTTGCCAACGCACCAAAATCAGTAAATTAGTAGACGTGAGAAATTATTTTTTTTGGTTTCTCTTTTTGATAATAATCTATTGTTGTCACTCTATTTTAATAACAAAACAATAAAAAACATAAATACATGTGAACTATTCTTTAACCAAGTATTAATTTGACGAATATTAATTTGTTTACCGAAAATTTAATAGGCAGTAAAATCATTTGTTTTTCTAACAAACGATAAGAGATAACTGAAATTCTTCTGTTATATGGCAGGCTTTCTCTTTATCAAACATATCTCTTACTCAATTATTATTCTTTAACACTTTGCGTCCATATATACTCGTATGTCAGTTTTATTCATAAATGTTTTCTTATAATTATCACGGTATTGGAAAGATTAAAATGCATTTATTTGAAAATAAATAGTAGTGAATGGTAATCCTCACTGTTATTGGTAACCTGTTATAATAATATAGTACATCACCGATAATATACTAGGAAAAAAGTCCAAGTATCAAGACCGTCCAATTAAATAACATTGAAATGTGGCTGCGGTGTTAAATATATACGTTAGCGGCACGATAATTGATACACCTAACGAATGTTCCAAATCCTAGCACGTAATGGAATCCGGATTAAACCTGTATTGTGGAACAGCCACGTAGAATTTTAAGTGAAGGACTTTATGAAAGCTATTAACTATTCATTGAACTAAACATTTTATACCGAACAAATTATATTTCATTCTCCAAAAGCTCAAAATAATAATTAATCTGTCCGAATCAGCAAGCCTCATTCGAGGCAAGTTTCATTCATAAATCTATTGTTATTTTTTGTCCTGATGCGGACATATTAATAGGTATACTTATAAGTAACAAATCAATACCTATGGAACATCAGGTCCTCGAATGTCCAGGAAAAGGCAAGAGGTTGTGAGTTCGATATTATAAACGCTAGACAAAACTAATTATAGATGTCGCATAGAGCTCTACAGTTGTCCCTGCAACCCGAGGAATTGGAACCGTTGAATATGTATTGCAAGGATTTCTATTATAGTCACCGCCTTACGAACTGAGCCGTAAGGCCATAAACGTCAATAGGGACGAATGTGCAAGGCGTACTAACATGTTATCGATAATCCGCTACCTGCATTCGACCCTCATTAGCACTTGCTTATCGCTAGCTTTGGGTATGTTACACAGGAAGACTGGGTCAAGAGTGTGAGGTATGCCGAGGAACTTCAAAACTGACGTACAGAAAGCCATTATAAGAGATCAAGCACCATTCATAATCAATATACAGGACGACACAGAGGACGAAGATTCCGCTGAGGAAGAATAAACGTTATTTATTTAACATTCATTACAAACGGCCCTTTTCAGGGCCACAATACTATCTACTATGTTTCTATCTGATTTTATTCTTATCGATATGCGCCTATAACCATCTTACGCATATCGCTATGCGGCTCCATAAGATCCACAAGTGCGAGCGAGATAGACATGGTGAAATGATTTATGGCCGCACGACTCAATTGGTAACGCGTTTACTATAGTTGGGATCGCCTGTACTGTAAATGCGCACGTTGTAACCCGTACCATTTACTGCGTATCTACAAGCATTTCCTGAGGAAATTCTTGCCGATCGCTCCCGTGGCCACGGCTGCGGAGGGGATACTTTGCCCCACGACTGCCGGAGTGAGTACTATGCTTGCATAATACTCGCTCCAGTACTCGCGCACAGTACACTCGCCCAGCCGCCGTCATGGATTGCGGCGACCTGAAAAAAGGCCCTTCTAAGGGCCACCCGCCGACAGGGGAACTGACCACTCCCCCGACGCAAAAAGGCCGTTTTATGGGCCACGTAACCCGACCACGAGCTACTCAGAGTAGCGATAGTGACTCCTCCGACTACGAGGATGGTAACCCCCACGTATCGGATGACAGTGTGAAGCACACGGAGCGCGCAACCACGTCAGCATTATCGCCGAGGGGGCGACACGTACGCGACATATACGCGACGAGTTGTTGCAAGCCGCGCGTGTGCGCCGCAATTTCACCACGACGGATATCGGGTTACTTGGACCACCGAGGCGCATATACGTCAATGAACGGCTAACAAGGTCGAACCGCCAGCTGTTTTACAGGGTCCGGGAGGAATGTCGCAAGCGGCAGTGGCGTTACTGTTGGACGAAGAGAGGCCGGCTATATACCCGACAGGCTGACGGAAAGCCGGTGTTCCCTATCCGGTCGGAGATGGATTTTAGTCGGGTTTTTGGAGTTGATGCTGTTTGAGGACTTAGTATATCGTTTCGCCATCAGACTTAATTTGCTAACATATTTCTGTATACAGTTAATTAAAATATTAAACCTTGATTTAAATAAACGACACAATATGCACAGCACATTTAGATTTTATTTATTTTATTTGCTTTTAATTATAATCTGTAAGTATCTAAAAATAAGCTTTATACTATTACCATGTAGAATCTACATTGTTTGTAATAATTTAATATCTGACCAATTTTTTTATTTATATAATTATCATTTTAATTTAATAACTGTCGTAAGTGCAGTCATATATTTGTACGGCGATTACTTAGGATTTCATAATGATTAACAATAGTATTAAAATAGGTTTGTACAATGCAGGTTCCCTCGGTACGAATCATGATAACTTCATAGCGTCGGTGACACGTAATGAAATCGATGTATTAGCTATCAACGAGACTTGGCTGAGAACGGGCGAGGAGGGGCGTGCCCCTGCGCTGCCCGGGTACCGCTTACGTCACACGCCGCGGCCGCGAGGCGAGCGCTCGCGGGGCGGTGGAGTGGGCTTCTATAAATGAAGCGGCATGTTCGGGTTCGCATCTGGCCTCACCCGGTGGACCCGCTTCACAAGTATGTTGAGCAAATGTGGCTCATTATGACTCTTGATGGAATAAAGGTTGCTATAGGTACTGCATATCGCCCAAACTGGATAAATATTTATTTATTTTTTAATGCACTGTCAGATACTATAAGCTCCCTTCCCAACTATGATCATTTAATACTTTTAGGAGATTTTAATATTAATCTATTATGCAAAGATGATAGTAAGACATTACAATTTAACAGCTTTCTGACATGTTTTAATTTATCTCAATTAGTCAACGAGCCAACGCATTTTACGGAGACTAGTCAGTCTCTTATTGACGTTGTATGTACCGATTAACGTTCAAAAAAAATTTTAATGGAGCACGTTGGTACTCTTTTTGGACACTGCCTTTTAATTTGCAATTTTAATATCAAACACGAAAAACCTGCACCTTATACAATTACTTACCGACCAATTAAAAATATATGCATGGCTAACTTTGACATGGATGTATCAAATATAAAGTGGGATAATATCTACTAATATCATCTTCAAATGACGTTAACGTCATGGTTACCGCATTGAATCACTGTATTGTATCTTTGTTTGACCTACATGCACCCATAAAAACAGTCGTTACCAAAGAAAGATCTTATCCCTGGATAACAGAAACTATTAAAACAATGATGAAGTTACGAGATGAAGCTTGTTCAGTATATCATAAGAAAAGAAATGATTCAAAAAGAAATTACTACAAATCTTTAAAAACTTCCGTTAACCAAGCAATATATTTTGAAAAGTGTGCTTATTTTAAATATAATATTAATAATAAATTACACGACCCTAAGCTACTTTGGAAAAACCTTAAAAATACTCTATTACCTCAAACTAGCTTTGAATTACCCAGTTTTTATGATGACCCGGAAATTATTAATAAGCATTTTTTAAACGTTCCAGGCCCAACAAGCGTAAGTATTTCCCAACTTACATATTTTGAACATCACCGTTATGGTAATGCAGTATTTCACATAAATACTGTTAGTTTAGATAAACTCATTAGAATAATTAAAAGCCTTAAATCAAACGCGGAAGGGTGTGATGCAATTAGCCTGGATATGTTAATAATGACATTTCCACATTCATTAGATTTAATAAAGGAGATAATAAATCAGTCTATTCACACGTCTACTTTTCCTGAAACTTGGAAGTCTGCCATTGTGCGACCCATTCCTAAGATCTTAAATCCAGTTGAACTGAAAGACCTTAGACCAATCAGTATACTGCCATGTTTGTCGAAGATCCTTGAAAAGGCCGTATGCTGGCAACTCACGGAGTTTCTTGAATCAAACAATATTTTACCAAAGGAACAGTCTGGGTTCAGGAAAGGACGCGGCACAGTTACAGCATTGCTTGATGTGACGGACAACATACTTTGTGCCCAAGATGCACAATCCTAGTAATGCTGGACTATTCTAGGGCGTTCGATAGTTTAAATATAGATCTTCTGATGTCAAAGTTGCGGTATTATGGTTTTGACAATGAAGCAGTACAGTGGTTCAACAGCTATCTTACAAATCGTTTCCAGTATGTGAAACTTAAGCGAAATGACGGAACGAATTTAACATCTACTAAAATCGCGTTGACAAGAGGAGTACCTCATGGATCAATTTCAGGACCGATCCTTTTTATTTTATATTCAGCTGATATGCGAAACTGTATAAAACATTGCAAGTTTCATTTCTACGCCGATGACTCACAGTTATATATTTCATGCAAGCCATCCGAAATCGATAGTGTCATAGCTAAATTAAATGAAGATCTTGCAAGTATAGCCCGTTGGTCCGATTCAAATTGTCTACTACTTAATCCCCTTAAAACTAAGTACATAATATTTGGAAGCAAACCTCAGCTTGCGCAAATTAAACCGTCAGTTAGCGTTATGCATATGGGTAAGCCTATAGAACGTGTTTACGAAGCTCGTAATTTAGGCTTGCTCATGGATTGCAATTTGCATTACGAAAAGCATGTGGCCAAGTCAATACAAAACTGCTTTTATAAATTAAAAATTTTGTATAGGATGAGACCCTACATAAAAGAATATTTGCGCATCCAACTCGTGGAGTCTCTAGTTTTATCCAAATTGAACTATATGGACGTGGTTTTTGGCCCTCGAATACTAGCGCGTACACAGAAACTTATACAAAGGGTCCAAAATGCTTGTGCTCGTTTTTGTTTTGATATTCCGCCAAGTGTTCATGTGACCCCATACCTCAACAAACATTCCATTCTCAAAATGAAACATCGACGTAAACTACACCTAGCATGTTTATTGTTTGGTGTAATTAAATATAATCAGCCTTCATATCTCTATGAGAAACTGAATTGGATATCCAGTCGTAGATCCCAAGAGACTCGTTTATGTGCACCTGTCCTATCCACACAACGTCACAGCTCAGCCGCCTTTAGAGGCAGTTTCCGGTATGCAGCTAGTAAATGCTGGAACAATATCCCACCAACGGTGAGGAACCTGCAGAATGTTACAACTTTTAGATCTAAACTAAAGATAATTATTACTGCACATCAGATTCAAGAGGAAACTCATAAACATGATACGAGTGTTATATAGATTAGCGTTAGATATAGATATATATAGATATATTATGAAAGCTTAAAATAAGTACTAAATAATATAATAACTACCTTAGCATAGAAATACCAGTGTCGTCAATTATAGATTATAGTAATAGTAGATAGCATTAAGTTAACTTTGTTCTGTAGTGTTGTGCTGTGTATGTGCCGGTATCGTGACAATACCAAACGGGTCCAACGGAAGACCAGCGCTGGTTAGCCGCCGGCATCATGCTGAGTTGGAGCCCATTTGTGGCTATATTCTTATTTCTTGTTATATATATTTATTTTTTGTGTTAATTTTGTAGTCACAAATAAACTTTATTTTCTTTCTTTCTTTTCTTCTTTCTTATCGAAGCCTAGGCCCTCTCCGAGGGAATACTGAACTGGATGGGCATCTACGTGCGCATCGAAGAAGCCGAACTCGAAGGACGTGACATGTCGGACACTGATCGCAAAGTGTTAGCACTTGCGCAACGTTCGCTTATAACTTTGCCACCTACTAAACCGCTAGCTTTCAATGCGCGGAGGCGCAAGCTTACCAGCCCACTGAAGCCCGTAGATGACCCAAAGAAGCCGCGGATCGTTAGATCGCAATCTGCGAACCCTCCTGCGAAGGAGAGAGAGGGACAGACTGATGTCGTCCCAGTACATGAAGGAAAGGGACAGCAGGATATGCGTCCAGCGGGAGTGCAAGCGAGACAGCAAGCACCCCGCGCAACCGTTCAAACGTCCAGACGACAATGCGTCCGCCCGCCCGCCCAGCAAGGATACCGCACGCCCATCGACATCGATGGCAAAAACGTGGCCAGTACAAGTGCTGAGCCAAAGCCGCAAAGGCCGAAGCGCAAGGCCGCCGAAGAGAAATCTGACTCGGACATAGACACACAGAAGCCCTCGTTTGCGCACGTAGCGCAATCTGGATCACAGGGTGGTACAAAGGTCCCCCCGCGCACCGCACCAAAACAGCCGCCGAGACAAATGCATACCGCTAGAGCGGGACAGCAAGAGGTGAAGGACGTACAGACCCCCTCACCCCCTGTAACTGCAAGTGGGAAAGAGAAAGGGCCACGCTATCCTCCACTAATTGTGGAAAGAATTGAGAACTGGACGTTCCATTTCAAACAGATAGCGGCTACACTAGGGAGGCCACCAAATGGAAGACCGTTCGGGCAGGGAATTCGTTTCATGCCCACAGACGAAACAGAAATACCGTGCTATACAGACATACCTCACGCAACTCGAGAAAGAGGAAAACATAAGCTGGTTTAGCTACTCGTTACCCGCAGAGCGAAGCCTAAAAGTTGCCTTCCGGGGGTTGCCGGCGGACACAGACCCCGAAGAAATCAAAGAGGCGCTCACCGAAAAGGGTTTCGAGCCCGAGTACGTGAAAAATATACAAGCCAGGCAAGGGCGCCCTAGCAGTATTTTCTACGTGCAACTAAGAAAGAACGCACAGACCATACCGGCCATCTACGATGTGGATGAATTGCTTCTGATGCCGGGCGTAATCATCGAAGCCTGGCGCGGCAAGAAAGGCCCCGCACAGTGCCACCGCTGCCAAAAGTTCCGCCACAGCTTGCACAACTGCCATCGAGCCCAGGCATGTGTACGCTGTGGCGAAGAGCACTCACTCAGCAAAGGAATGCCCCCGCCCCAGAGAAGAGCCGGCAACCTGTGCAAACTGCCAGGGTATGCACCCCGCCAACTTTAAAGCCTGTCCGGTCTTCAGGAAGGAGATCAGAAACAAATCGGCGGGGACTGTTGCTGCTACCCAGATGATACGTCGAGGTGTTGCTCCGATAGCCCCAGCAACTATCGAAGAAACTGCGGAGGCCACGCTAATGGCACCGGCGAACCTGCCAAAGGGTACCAGACCTAAGTCGGGCAAGACAAAGAAACCAAAGAAAAAGGCAAAAGCAACAAAGCAGCCGCAGCAACAGCAACAGCAACAACAACAGAAGGACGCCCCCCGCCGTGACTCCCTAGGGCAGACCATCGGCGTTCTGAAAGAAATCCTGGAGGCGGTGCAACAAGGCACCGACCCCGAAACGGCCACTTTACAGGGCCTAATGCGCATACTAAACTCTAACAATGGACAGAGGGCTTAGGATCGTCCACTGGAATGCCCATTCGCTCGCGGGGAAGAAATTACTGCTGACCATCTTCCTCCGCGAGCATAACATAGATATATTGTTGGTCAGTGAGACGTTCCTCAAACAAGGAAAAACTTTTAAAGTGCCCAATTATCACGTCTATAGAAAGGACGAGGTGACGGAAACTGGGCACGCTTCTCGCGGCCTTGCAGTGTTGGTCCACCGGAAAATCATCCACCAACTGATCCCGATAGAAGAGTTTCAGTCACTACAAGCCCTGGGTGTGCTTGTCAGCATCGCCGGCGAAAAACGACGTTTGTTCGCGGCATATAAGCCACCGCAGTCTTTATTAAACCCAGGCGATATAAGAAAGCTGTTAAACGCCAAAGAGCCTACAATCATAGCCGGAGACCTCAATTCCAAGCACACCCACTGGAACTCGACTAAGACAAACCGAGACGGTAGAGTCTTATATCAAGATTCGGTGGACCACAACTACGATGTCATTGGGCCAGACGAGCCAACCCACTACCACTATAGAGATGACGGTGACATCCTTGACGTCACCATATATAAGTGTTTCAGAACGCCGCCCACACAGACTGTACTGCCGGATCTTCCTTCAGATCACCGCCCGGTACTCCTGACGCTGACGGAACTCCCAAGCAGGGTCGCCGCCCCCGCCCGGAGGCGGAAGATATGCTGGGAGACTTTCCAGCGAAAAGCGCAGGAGCGGACCACGACGAGGCCTATCAATAACGAGGAAGATTTAGAAATGGCCACCGAAGAACTGACCATAGCCATCCAATCCTCCCTCGAGACAGCGTCGCACACCACCACGCCGGTAGAGAGGGTACCCCCTCCTCCCGGCGTGGATTAGGAACCTTATTAGCGAAAAAGGGAGACGAGGAAGCTGTGGCAGCAAACTAGATGCCCACGACTTAAGAGCAAGGTGAACGCGCTGGTGGAGCGCGTGAAGACCGCTCTACAGGACCATGCCACGCATAGTTGGTATGCACACTTGGACTCTGTGGCCACAGAGTTTCCGTCAGTCCACAGACTTTGCAACCAACTATCGCGCACCCCGGAGCCGACCAGACCACTGATCGGGAAGGACGGCCAACTGAAATTCGAAGCCACAGACCGAGCTGAGATCTTTGCAGACCACTTGGAGGCGCAATTTCAACCCAACCCAGATGCCAGCTAGACTGACACCATAAGCAGGCAGGTAGAACAATACCTGTCTGCACCACCGGACGTGACCGAAGAGGAGGAGGCGCACATCATCTTCTCACCGGGCAGAGTGCAGAGGATGATTAGGCGCCTACCCAACAAGAAAGCCCCAGGGTTCGACAAGATTTCTAATGAAACTTTGAAGCACTTGCCGCACAGAGCCCTGGCCGCCCTTACAAGGATCTACAATGGGATAGTGCGCTGTGGCCATTTCCCGAAGACTTGGAAGACGGGCGTCGTAATAATGTTCCCTAAACCCGGAAAGGACCCAAAGAGACCGGACAGCTACCGTCCAATCACGCTGCTTAGTACCCTCTCAAAGACTTTCGAGGGGCTACTATTAACTCACCTAACGCCGCACATCACACCTCGGGAAGAGCAGTACGGGTTTAGGGCAGAACATTCCACTACACTCCAATTGACGCGCGTCATTAATGAAATGGCCACAAGCCACAACAAGAAAGAGTACGTTGTGGCCGCACTACTCGATATGGAGAAGGCCTTCGACCGTGTATGGCATGAGGGCCTCCTGTTCAAACTGCTGAAGAGCCCCATGCCAAGAAGAACGGTGGAAATTATCAAGTCTTTCCTGACGGACCGACGTATCGTCGTCCGAATCGAGGAAACACTTTCAACAGAGAAGCCAGTCAAAGCCGGAGTACCACAGGGGAGTTGTCTCTCCCCAATTCTCTATGCGTGGTACACGAATGACATTCCGCTGGTGGGCCGCGCAAAACTCGCCCTCTACGCCGACGACGCCGCATACTACGTTTCCTCGATCCGGACGAAAATCGCCGTCAGGATAATCCAGGAAAATCTAGACGCCCTCCCCGAATGGCTAGCGAAGTGGAGGATGAAGATGAACGTTGGCAAGACTCAGGCCCTTGTCACGGGCAGAACCAACCTCCCCGCGCCCCTGAAAATACTGGAAGAAGAGATCCCATGGGCCCCGGTGGTGAAATACCTCGGGGTCGAAATTGACCGGAACCTGACGTTTGCTCAGCATATCAATACGGTCGTAGGAAAGGCGAAAGGCGCCCGAGCACGCCTTATGCCGGTCCTACGATCAAGGCTACCACTCCGGGTGAAACTACTAGTCTACAAGACGTACATCCGGCCGATAATCACGTACGCCGCCCCGGCGTGGTATGCGCAAGCAGCCACCCACCTACAACAAAGACTCCAAGCTCAAGAGAACAAAACCCTACGCACTATCGTCGAAGCTCCGCGATACGTCCGCAATTCGACGATAGTAAGAGACCGTCAACAGGAGACAATCCGTAATTTTATTGGACGCCTCACCACGAACATGTTCGCAAAGGCGGACACCTCGCGATTACCACACCTAAGAGGCATAGCGCCGCTACACGCAAGACCCCCCGATGCTCGCGGGATCAGAAGATTGAAACCGTCGTCACGCGAACTCATCCCATTAGGGATTGAAGATGAAGAAGAAGAGGAAGATGCGAGGGTGGATCCGCCGGGGGTTGCTATCACGGTCGCCGATCAGTTCGCTGGGCTTCCCCTAGGGCCACTAGAGGTCTCACCCGGTGTGCTTGACTCGCCCCGACATCAGTGACCACCGGTTGGAAAAACCCGTGAAGCCGACCATCAAAGGACCCGTTCATTTTAATGAACGGAGACGAGCCAGGGGCAGAGGGCATAGCCCTGACCCCCTTTCCCCGCTCAAACCGCACTTTGAGCGAGACGAAGACCCAACATACTCACACACTTGTAAGGATCAAAACGCAAACGTACCAACATCATGAGATCCGAGTGGTTGCATTTTGGCATACATTATGTCCGCGTATTGGCAGAGTCACGCTTTAACATAATATTTTTCATCTGGATTTTTTATCTGCAGATTTTTTTCGACGAATCGTTTTCCGTGTATTCACAAATAACTATGTATACGTATACTATCCGAGGATTCTTTGTAATACACCATTTTAGTAAGTCACTTAGCGTTACTACAGACTTTATGTTAAAGGAGTCAAGGTGTAGTTAAGATCAAAGGTATCACCTCAGGCCCTATTACTTTCAGGAAAGGAGTTCGCTAAGGCTCCATTATCTCATCTATATTTTAACGCATATGGCGAGTACATGCAGGCGGGGTGCGTATTGGTGGAGCAAAGATCACCAACCGTCGATACGCCGACGACACAATGTTGTTTGCCGCAAGTGAACTTGTGATCACACTACTTGGAAGAATGGAGCAAATCAATGAATGAAGATGGTCACGACCCTCAGACATGACGAATCGAGGCGGAGTAAGTCACTTATACATATGTGTCATCTAGCAACATTAAAATGTGATTTAAGAATCGGCAAAGTGAAAGTCAGAATCACGCACGAAGAGTTCCGTACATCTATAAAAACGCGCATAAATCTTTTCTTGTATGGAAGCCCTAATTATTTATTTTTATCTTTTTTTTAGTATTTGTTGTTATAGCGGAAATACTCATATGTCATCTGTGAAAATTTCAACTGTCTAACTATCACGATTCATCAGATATAGCCTGGTTACAGACTGACATACAGACGGACGGAGTCTTAAGGGTCCTGTTTTTACCCTTTGGGCACTGATGGGTTTTCTTATTGAATATAATGTTCCTAGATATTAAGAGGAGTTCCCACCGTGCGGGTGAATGGTTCGGAGAATAATGATGATGTGTTGAAATTTCCGATTAGGTATTATAATTTTAGATACGGAACCCTAACACTCTAGGCATGGATGAACGTATAGAAAATGATAATCACTAAAATACAATCATAAATATTTCTAGGCAAGTCAATCACTACTAAAAATGTAAAGTAAGTATTTACTTGTTACCGTAATAATCAAAAATAATAATAACTTATCGACGATGTTATTAAATATCACATGGTTACTGTTGTTTACATCAGTAGGATATTAATAGCCAATATTTAAGGCTCGATGGAAAATGCTTATGAAATATAGGAAGTATCAGATACCGATTCAGATTTATTTTTGTTGTTAAGCTGTGTCCCATTTTATATCTTATACGAGTACCATATCACTCATTAATACCTTTTATTATCATAAATTTATATGAATGAATAATGTTTTGTATATATTTGTGTAACACGCAAGCGCGCTAAATGCAACGTAATGTTTCGATTGATAACGATGTTGTTATAGAATCTTCTGAATAAAGAACCTATAAGGAACCTACAAAACAGGGATTGTATTATATTAAATGGAATCCATTCAAAAAATTCTGAACCGGGATGCCGGTCTCTGCCAATTAGCTATTCACCAAAGCAATTTCCACAAATATCTTCCAATCGTCCGCTCGCCGCCGTAAGATAATTTTCTTCGGCCATTTCTTACGAGTATCCATTGAATCGGCTCTTAAGGCGCTTATTATCTCCTCGCCCAATTGGTCTCATCATTAAATACTTAAGCGAAATTAGATTGAAAAGATTACATCGGGTTCGTGAACTTCCGGCCTCGGGAGTTCTCGGGACTCCTCGTTAGAAGGCTGCACTTAGACAGTTTTTATTGCGCCGTATCTGTCGCGGACTCGGTTATATCCGAGATTATTTGGTATTATTTGCTAATTCGCCTCTACTCGTTACTTTTTACGGTAATCGGGCCGATTTGCGTCTGTTTACGGCCGATTGGCATCCGCTCTTCTAATTTCGAATACGATTTAAGGATGTCTTATGTGTATTCTTTAAAACAATTATTTTTAAGTACATTTCTAGTACTCTCTGTGTGGAATACAACTCTAAACATTTCGCCGTTGGAGTGCGAGGGAACCTAGTTTCGAAGGAGAAATGCCTCGTTGTAGGAAAAACATCTTTGATGATCCTAAGGTACCTTGGAAAAATTATATGGGGTAAATGTATGTTTTTACTATAAAACACAAAAAACCTTATTTTAATAAGTCCTTTAAGTAGTTACTTCAGAATAACCAAATAAGTACAAAATATGGGGATAAATTCATTTCCGGTATTTCCATCTTGAACGCGCATTTAAACACACTCTCACACACCAAATTTTCTACCACCATTAGCTAGCTTAGTTCAATACAATTTTATCGGTATATGTTTCATGTCAATAAACTAAGCAAAACCCGAGATATCATTGTTATAATTTGCTGACGTATAAAATCTTATTTTGATGCTAGGGAGCGCGACAAGTGTGTCCAAACGACAAATTAGTGTGGAACAGGCGAAGGGTTATGCAAGAAAACGTTTTGGCTACAGGGCAGTGCTATTTAATATATTTTACCTCTAAGCTAAACGTTTAGAGTAAAAATTGCAAGTGGAATTACTAGACATATATGACACAAAAATCAGAGTTTAGAGATGACAACCGCATGCAATGCCGAGAAAAACTTTAGCTTGTAGCTCTCGTTGGCGCATCAACTACGAGTATCATGGGCAGACTTGAACCTTACCATTAGATGCACGTATCATTGTGACGTTACTTGTAATTGTGACATCTTAACCTACAATCCATGACTCTGAGGTACTGTTATGTACCATCATGGACTAACTTAGTCCATGGTACCATGCTATTATTTATAATGTGACGCAAGCAAAGCGAAGACTTTTATAAAGGCTTTATGTTACTGCTCCCTTTGTACAGCTGGTAGCGATCATGTCTTCGAAGCGTAGGGTATCAGGTTCAATCCCTGGCCAGGGTAGTCATTTGTGTGATGGGCACAATGTTTGTTCTCGGGTCTTGGATGATAATTTATATATCCATATTCTTGCAGAGAGAAAGAAAGAGAGAGCTCGTTACGATATTTAGTATTTGGTTCTAATTGATATCTAACACAAAAGCAACTCAGCATCAAATAAAAGTTAATTCCATAGATATGTCTCAAATAAGGCGAATTCTGTGGTTAATTCCATCTCAAAACTGTAAAATAAAAGTTCCCTAGTCTTACGTACAAACATACAAAACAGCACAGCTTCCTTTTATTTCCAGTAAAATTTACGCAACATTTCCCGTCCTTTGCCCCTCCTTTTCTTTTGACTGGAATTCTAAACAAACCGGACACCACACACCGCAGAGCTAAAAACTTATCTTCACTCCAGAGCGCGACCAAAGATTTACCCGGAAACTCTTTCCATCGTACTGCAGATAAGGAGATTAGCGTAACGAGCGCTTTATTCTGGCAATACCAGGGTTATCTCCTAAACGGTGGATCAGAAGGTTCGCCAGATAAGTACCGCGGCCTGCAAAAAGGATTTTTGCGTGTCATTTTTTGCGGGTCCCGTGGTAATGGGACTTTTTGTACGTGGACGATGCGACATGGGGGTAGCAATGAAAGGTAAACTGTATTTTAATTATCAATGGATATTTTTAAGTCCGAAAATAAATTATTTTATCATTGGACGGTATTCAAATCTGCGTCTTCTGACAATCCGTGTTAGACGCGATGACCGCTAGGCTACTGAGGCACCCATCTGAGAATCAAATGTATCTTATTGAGATGATTTTGATCATGACTTGAGCTGAACTTGAATTGATTTACATGATTGGTGGATTGGTGTAAGTGTAGAAGTCCAGGTACAATCATTGAAAATTATAAAAATTCTGAAATATAAACCAAGCCAAAAACAGTATAATAGCGTATTTTGTATCTTTTTAAATGTTAATTAAATATTTAAATACAAAAACACTTCAGCGAACACCGTGGCATTTCGCCATCAAGTTGAGGCAGTTTATTTCGTGCATATTTCGGCTGCCGACCCGCCGTCTCCGCGGATAACTTAATGTGCCCAAACGCCATAAATGTCCTCAAGCCGTACATAACTGGAGTAGCCACGAGGGACATGCGCGGGATGAATTATGCACAAACCGCGGGACACGAAGTCGCGACATCACTCACACGTCGGCCCGGCTCACGGCGACATACGACCGCACTTGCTGCAAGGATCTGCTATTATTTAAGTCACTTTTTGAAGTAAAAACTTCTTTAGGCGCGTTGCGCACATTCTGGGTAAACAAAAATCAAGGAACTGAAGTCAAGATCATCGTCACCGAACGTTACGCTTTGTTATAGTGAAAACTTCTTTAGGCACGATAATAGTTTCTATGACCACCTATTTTTGCTATTGTGTGTCTTAAAAAATAATTTCAAAAGTTTTAACTACTATCGGCAGTCCCCAAAGACTGCCCTGCATGATTTTTTGTTTCGTTGGGTTACGGTTTAATCCCGCGAGGCCTACCTGGTGTTAAGCGGTTACCTGCGAGACCTATGCAATTCAACAATACAATTTATCTTTAAATGACCACATGTTTGGTCATGAGTCTTGCTTGGCCTTGTGTGGCCAATATGTTGGTATTTTAGTTGTTACAACATTATTGTACCATATGACTTCAATGAAGTATTGTATCATTCCTCTGTTGTCAGATTAAAACTATTATTGGCACATCTGCAACTGATACGTTACTATCAGTTGCAGATGTGCCAAATCATCATTACTGTCCAATGAGATAAACTACTAAGATACTATGACATTTGCTTCGGTCTACATACAGCAGTTCGTCAGGCTAAGTTATACGGTACATGACATAAAAAATATATTTACGGTAATATATTTGCTTTACTGTAGAAACGGTAACACATGCACGCGTATAACTTGCAAAAAAGTTTTTGTGAAAACTGCCAAGTAAAACAATAAACACCGGCCAATTGTATGTCTGCTGGCCGGCTTGCACTAATTATACGAGTACATACATGACATGCAAATTTCTTGAGATTCTGTGGTAGTAAGCATCACTTTTTTTGTGAGTTCGGATCACTTCGTCGGTTCCTGTTTAAAGAAATATCAATCATTTATTTTGTAGCCCTTTTTGAAATTACTCAATCCCCACAGTAATGAGAAACTGGAAGGTATTAGGAACTGTATTAGTCCCTTAGTCCCATGGGCCCCGCTGACAATACGCTGCGCTACCGCACTTCCGCAAGTTATTAGGCACGTAACGCGCGCTGAAGGCAACTCTAATAGCTGTAATAACCAAACGCGGATCCAATAAGTGGCGGCCAGGACAAATACGTGCCATAAGGTGTAAGCGACAGCAATTTGTTCTTAAATTATGTTTTATCTGTACTCAGAGGCTCAACTAGCTCTCGTTGAAACATTTTTCCAGCATTAAACTATAATTTGTGCTATTTTAAGACCCAAGGTCTATAAACCCAAATGTCAAATATTTTAGCGTTTAAATATAGCGATAATCCTAAAACATATAAATACGAATGCTCACTAACACCGTCACAAAAGTAAATACTAAAATATGTAAAACTCTATATATAAAAATGAACCCCTTATATTTCTCCTGGTCACACTATTACTTGAGAACAGCTGTACCGTTTTCATTCATCTTTTTTTAAAATGTTTTCCAATACTGCGTAGAAGGTTCTTTTAAAAAACCTAAGAAAGATGGGGGGTTATGGCGAGGCCGAAGGCCGACTCTACTACGCGAACGAAGTCGTGGGCAGTCGCTAATGTATTAATAAGTATTATGAAGTATTCCGATCAAGTTTGATAAAGATAATAAAGACACTGATTCTGGATTCAATAGAACTTTTAAACGAAGTTGAAAAAAAGTTATGAACTACCTCGTCTATACTTCTTTGCTGATGACGCTTTTGCTCATTGCAATCCTGCCAATGTCCGTTCCATGGTGGTTTCATAAACTTTTTGAAGGTTGTTTAGACGGGTTTTCATTTTTTCCATTAGGTATTCCTATAGATAGAAGTACTAGGACTGATTTTTCCATTTTTTATATTGATAACAAACTAGCTACTCTAACAAGCTTCTTCTCAAAAAAGGTCAAAAGAAACCTTGCTTCGCTAGTTGTCGTACCTATTTGCCTTTTGCCGCAATAGAAATAATGTGATACAATTTGAAAAAAAAAACGCTATTCCCGCTTTTTCTATTTTGTATTTCCATGGAAATAGTGGAATACACCCGTTTAGACTAATAATATGATCAGTAAGTCATAGGGAGAGTCCGTCAGACTTTTTAATATCCAAAAGTTACAGATGACACACGAACACTTATGTTTTCATCATATCAAAAGTGACGTATGTCAAACTGGCGCCCAACACGGAGCAGCCGTGCGATTCTGTTATAATTCGTCGACGAGCTCACCGATGTCAAATACTTCGCCCTTGTACATAAGGTTGCTTTTCCAAGGTTTCTTGTCATCTCTTCATTTGTTTCATGGATTTTGTGAAAGATGCAACGATGTTTGTTCTTAGAGAATCGCACGGCTGATCACACTTTGGCTTTTGTCGGCTTTTGACGTATTGCTAGCCACATAAGCATTGTACTCGTATCTATGTAGTGTTTTTCATTATTTTAAGTGAATTGCAACTAATACATTTACAGAAACATCTGTTACGTTCGATTCGTAGCGGCTTGTTGTTGTGCAATTTATTTTATGAAGTATATTTTAGAAAGGCATGATCCATCTCCAACCACGTCATTGTTTCCCATCACGCGAAACTGTCACTTTTGTATATTATATTGACTATATGTGACAACAAACCTTCTAACGTAGGGAAACCATACCACATAAGTCGATCACTATAAGAGCTGACATGCTCAGAATGCTCGAGCAGTTAGCAACTGCTAGACATGTTGGTATTATCTGCTCAACAAGTCACAATTTTAATTCAAGGGCAGTAAGCGCACGCGACGCGGAATAAAAAGAGTGAAGAGAGAATGAAGAGCGCGGGCGGAGGTAACTGCGCGAGAGCAATCGACAGCTCGAGCAGTCCGTGTATACCTGGTGACTGCTTGACCGCCAACCGCCCGAAGCATTTGCAACTGCTCGAGCGGTTTCGTGTGTGTGTGTACGTAGAAAGAAGACTGTAGTTCACTATGCAGTCGCAGCTTGAAGCAGTCCATGCTGACTGCTTCAAGCTGCTCGTGTATCTGGGGACTAATACTAACTAATACTACTCCGTGGATATGATAGCGCTGCGTTCTGTAATATATTAACCTACAATTTTATAGATTATGTAATGTATGTAGAGTATTTTTTTTGTAGTTAACAAAATTTATTAACTTATTGTAGTGTACATTACTAGGTACGGGTATAATGATAAAGTTTATTCTGTAGTGCGTTACTGTTTTTGTACCTTAGTAAACCAAATTACATATTTTTAATTTGTTTGTCTTGTATTGTATGTATTGTCATAACAAATAAATTATCGAAAATGTTGACCGTTTTCTACCGACTTCCAAAAAGGAGGAGGTACGGTATTAGACTGTATTTTTGTATGTTTGTTACCACATAACTTTCGACTGGGTGAACCGATTCTCAAAATTCCATTTTTAGTTTGAAAGCTCGTGCTTTTCATGTATTCCCATTTAAATTTCATCAAATTCGGTGCAGTAGTTTTTTAGCTACACTCCAATAACTGAACAGAATGGAAATGGGTACCAAATTTTTCAAATAGTTTTTGTTTAAAAACGCGTCGTGTTAGTGAATAATAGATTCACTAACACGACGCGTTTTTAAACCTGCAAAGATAGTTAGCGCCGTACTTGCGCATCTAAAAATTACCGTAAATAAAACCGTAAAAATATATATTGTATAACTCAAGCCATCTCCCAAGCTCCGGTACTAAATCATTGACGACTTAGTAGATCCACGCACTAATTGTAGTGGGTGGACGTACGACGGTGACATATTGAGTTTGTGCCGACGGGTAATAACAGCCTTACTTCGGCCCTGTTCAGCCTTACATGGTACTGGGAATAGAACAGATTACGAGGGGACGTTTCCGATTGAATTATCGTATTCGATGTTCAGAGAAACCACGAGTAGATTTAGTTTGGTGATAAGATGATCGTTTTCTTATCTTGAAATTTTGTTTAGATACTTTTTAGAGTAGACGACGGTGTTGCCTATTTGTATGCATCACGATTGCTCATGATAATATTGCTGTTAGAATCAAAACAATAAAGTTCTAAGTTCAACTTTAGTTACTTTTGTTGTTTTGTCCTATTCTACCAGTGATATAACTTGCTACACTTTCTTATCAAACCTTAACATAGCGTGCTTGCACGTTCCAGCTGCGAGGGACATCTTGCACACGACTGTACTGACGAAGACGAACACAAATTTTGTCATTTGATTAGCTCCACCCGAAGATCATTTGTAAGGGTTCACTAGAGGTACCTTTAGCTTCCCACGGGCGTGCTTAATTTGTGTGGACTCAGAAAAACACTTAACATTACTATTCATCTGCTATTTATATGGTCTTTCATTTCATTGCTTGGTTGATTCTTGACAACCAAATTAAGCAACCCACACTGTGGTCACGACTTGGATGCGTGACGACTACTGGCATTTTCTCCTGAGCATTTCTGGGCTTTGGAAGGCATGTTAAGCTGTTGGTCCTCATTTTTTGTCTCAGCACATCAGTAGTGAGACTATGTCAGAGGCAGGACACTAACTATGTACTAACTGCACTGCATTTCAAAGCCATGTGAAAATTCCCTTCACAGATATCAAGGCGTTCACTCTATACTGCGTCACTCTTGATCATGTCAGTTGCAGAGCTACAAAGAGTTTCTAGATTTTTATTTGGCATAGGTCTACGTTTTGTTACTTCAAAACATTATCATGTGCTTTACTTGCTAGATTGCAAACATAAACAAACGCGCGCGCTGCTCTGTAAATAAATTAATAAAGATGTGAACCCCTAATGTTATGGAAAGTTTACTACCTGAAAACTTCAACGAAAAATATCTATTAGCGTACCAAAATTTCATAAAATGGCAAAGCAGCAAGAATGCGCTGTCTTTTTCAGAAAATGTGTTCATGGCGTACTTTAAAGAATTATCTTCTAAGTACAAACCTAGCTCTTTGTGGTACTCATTATTAAAAAGTACAGTCCAAACAAAGAATGGAGTGGACTTAAAAACGTACTCTGATTTGTCAGCTTATCCAAAGAGACTATCCGATGGATTTAGAAGCAAGCAATATTGAAAAAATTATAAAAGATGCTCCAGATAACCAATATCTGGCTACTAAGGTTAGTTAAATTAATTTTATATATCTACGCGACTTCAGTCTGTGTTGTGTGTTGAACTTAATTATTGTCAATTTTTTTTTCATGTTGCTTTAATATTGGTGTAACTGGTGCTTGAGGATACAGGAATCAACAAATATAACCGGTAAAAAACATAGAGAACCAGCCAGATGCTTTTAGTGAAGATACCTATCACGAATAATAAAATACTGAGGTCATTCACCATACACGGTCCATTCTATGAAGTTGTTAAGAAGTATGAAAGTTTGCGGTCACCAAAAGCAAAAACTGACCGTTTCTTTCTAAATTACCAGAATGGTAAATGTACCTGTACTAATCACCAATGTTACACACTAGTACCATAATGTACTATTATGGCCTTACAATAATCGGTAATCTTAATTACGTGATGTTTCTGTTAGCTCAGTTAGTATAGAGAGTAATAACGACAACGCCTTCGAGGCAAGGATTTGGAATCGGGAAATAGGATCAGAAGATTTGTGTGATGAGTATGAATGTCGGTTCCCGGATCTTGTATGTTGTGATGTGTCATTGTGCCTCCTGCAGTACATGAAATCCTAGATCAGTGGTATGAGAGTGTAAAAAACTGCGGGGCAGTATTTGGGGACTGCCGATAGTAGTGAAAACTAAGTAGCTTGAAGCGTTCCGTTCGGTGACGATGACGCGAGTTCCATAATTTTTGCTCAAAAGGCACGTTGAGCAGTGCCTAAAGAAGTTTTTACTTCAAAAATTGTATACCATCACAACTAATTAATGGCAAAGCTAAGAAACGTTGTATTCGTATTGTCAATCACAGCTTGACTCGAGTCGGTTGCCACGCAAACGGCTCGTTACCAGGCGTTAATGGCTTACCGGGCCGAGACAAGATTTCATTTGCCAGGCTTTGGGTTTTTGATAGGATAGGAATATATTTCAGATTTAGAGAAATTAATTCCAGGTCCGCTTTGACCTCGCAGTTGACGTTGATACAAATAATTTCATAGATCACGTGGGGAAGATTGTTAATAAATTAACTAACCTTCTTTTCAAAACTAGTTGTTCGTGAGTTTATCAAATTGTTAAATCTACTAGTTTCTGGCTTGGTAGTTTTGATTACTATTGTAACTCAGGTGTGAGTATGTTCTGACTTTTGTTTTTATAGAGCCATGGAATGTAGCACTAAAAATTTTTTTACCTGAATCAAATACACGTTGTAAACTAAATCATAAACATCGTCATTTAGGTCGTAATTAATAAATGCAACGGTAGTTTTTTTATTGGCTAGTAGTTGCAAGATATTTCGCAAAAGGATGACAAAATTGTACTACAAAGAGGCTTGGTAGTGCAGCGGGAAATTACTGAGTAAAACACAATTCAAAATTCCATTAAAGACATTTAATTCTTGTTGCGTTTGTCTAATATCCTACGGGACATATACAAAGTAGAATGTATTAAAACATTTTTTTTAATTGTATGTCTATACAGACATATAGGTAGATAAATATAGTAGCGTCACTGTGTAATATAAACTTTGTCTATTATAGATTTGTTGACCTTGTCTTTATTTTATATATTTATATACATGTCATTATTTATACACATTATAGGACCACTGATTACTATATTATCAAGGTTGTATAAACTTACTACTGGGTGTTTAATCATTTTCATAAGGCGGTTCAAAGCATTATCGAGATAAATCGCGAAAACACGGATATTCAGAAGACGCGGGTTCGACTTCCGTCCGAGCATAAAATTATTATTAAATTGTTAAGTTTATAAAAATACTTCACCTCCTTATCTTCACGCTTCCAACATCTTGCTTTCAGTATCTATGGAGAGATCACATATTAGCATTAGGAAAACGTGTAAGAAAACTCATCTATGTTTTTAAAAATTTGCGCGAAGTCGCAGACCGCAAACTTATTCTTAGTGTGTATGATGCTTTATGTAGATCATTATTAACATATTGCAATACTTCTTGGGGTGGCGCATGTGCATCGTATATACTTACTTTGGAACGTGCGCAAAGAGCTGTACTTAAAGTTGCCACATTTAAGCCATACAGATATCCTACTGCAAATTTGTATAAAGATTGTCAAGTGCTGACAGTAAGACAACTTTTTATTCAAAATCTTCTGCTACATAAGCACAAAGATACTACAATGATGGAAAAGTCAAAGCATAAGAGAAGAAAGGATAGGGTCTTTGATATACCAAAGTACAACACAAAATGTGCACACCATCAACAGATATTTCTAGAATGTTTTGTTTATAATAAGGCAGCAAAAGTTATTACCAATCTTGTATCTCAAAGTCAAAGAGAAGCAAAAATTAAAATTAACAATTGGCTCCAAAATTTCAATTATGATGAAACTGAACAAATATTAAAGGTAATTACATGACCAACACAACGAACTAACAAATCTTTCCTTTTTTTATACCTAAACACACATACATACCCATACACACACACTCTCCCACACACACACACACACACACACACACACACACACACACACACACACACACACGCACTCACACACGCACTCTCACTAACACCACACACGGGCACTAGACCATTGTATAAAATAACATGTTTATAAGTATTAAAGTTACACACACTCTTTAATGTAATATCTCTTTAATGTAATATCTCTTTAATGTAGATGGCTGATATTGTGACCCTGGAAGAGATAGCTAACCTACGATACAAGAGAAATCTTAGTGTAGGTTTAGCTGTAATTGTATTTAAATGTTTTCATCATCATCATCATCATCATCTCAGCCGTAGGACGTCCACTGCTGAACATAGGCCTCCCCCATGATTTTCCAAAAGGACCGGTTGGAAGCGGCCTGCATCCAACGTCGTCCTGCGACCTTTCTCAGGTCGTCTGTCCACCGTGTCGGTGGACGACCTACGCTGCGCTTGCCGGTACGTGGTCTCCACTCC
Source organism: Selenia dentaria (assembly GCA_917880725.1). Taxonomy (NCBI): domain Eukaryota; kingdom Metazoa; phylum Arthropoda; class Insecta; order Lepidoptera; family Geometridae; genus Selenia; species Selenia dentaria. The sequence goes on from OU862880.1 coordinate 3,343,655, forward strand.
AGAACCTTTCGGCCCCATCGGCCATCTGTTCTGCGTGCTATGTGTTAAATGTTTTACAAGCCAATTATTAATAACTTAAATCTTTAAGATAATTTAAGTTAATTGTAAACTTGTATATTTTATGGAAATAAAAAAAAAATATTAAAAATATTAGTATCACCCATCCCACTCATCATGTCGGCCTCTCTCTTACCATGTATCGTATGCTGACTTTCTTCTTGTAGCGTTCCAATCTTACAGAAATATTATATCTAAGTTTCTAAATGATGGTTACAGTACCAACCCGACATCAGGCCGACACTACAAAGCGGGCCGATAGCCATCGTCACGGATATAATTAATTTATAAACACAATGGCTCCCCTTTATAGAACCCTCGTGCTTGTACTGATTGCTCGTAGATTCCAATCTAGTTGCTCTTTAACTAAGTTGAGTAGATGTGCCATTTTGTGTTAAATTCTATTTTAGAATAATAGGGCCGATGTTTCAATTTAGTTCCAAGTTAGTTGTACATGTTGCCGACACGTGTCGATGTTGTTAGGCACGTGACTGTCCTGGGTAACAATTTTGCGTCAGATATTTATCCTCGAAGTGGTAGTGTAAAAGAATAAATTTTTGTTAGGTCTCAAGGCATTAAAAGAACGACCAACCCGTTATACTTCCGAACTTCAAGTCAAACAAATATCTATTTTTTTAGGAAGGACATAAAGCTTTTTGCCACTACGGGCATTAAAAGTGACACCGGACTGTTGGTGAGTGCACGCGGCACTCAACCTAGGGACAACAAGGGCGCATAAAGCGCTAGACAACGACAAGGTCGAACCCTTGCCTAGTAGGGAATAGAGGTGCCGTTAGCTGCCAGCACTGTCTTTACCTTAATACACATTAAAATATAACACAGATTACCTTGTATCTGATTTAGGATTATTTCGAGGTCGCTTACGACGACCTCTAACTGCGAAGACCTGAAATCCAAAATCAGACATATTACCTCTCGTGGCTCGGCGAGTAGACCCTGAAATACCTATATTACCAGGAGGCTGACTGATCGATGCCGGAGCTGTCGAGATGGGGTCGTCTAGGTCATCCAGGAGGTGTCGTGGGCGGCGGCGTGGCGGGGTGTAGTATGGATCTGATGTGTGTGTTAGTTAGCGGTTTGCACCACTAGTGGGTTGGTATGGTGTGGGGCCGCATCGAAGTAGCGGCGAGAACGGTCTTTACGATAGAGGGAGTTCTGGGTCGCAGTGGAAGTCAGCGTTCCGTAAGTACCACGGTGCGCCTACTGCCTTGCGGGTAAAGCGATTTTGAATCGCTTGAAGTCTATGAATGTGCCTATCTGAAGCATGACCGAACGTTACAGATGCGTAGGTCATGATCGGACGAATGTACAGATCTCTAAAAAGTGTTTTATTTCATAAATTTTCTCACAAATTCGTAACGCTTTTTCTGAAAGTCATATGTCCTGAAACAAGTGCTATGAATTTCCACGCACTTAGTTTCGTCCAATGTTGGTGGAACTGATTTTTCTAATCCATCAGGTTTATAAGCTATTAGTAAACCTATGCAGGAGCCCTCAATTAAGACTCCGGCAAAGGTGTTTAACTACAAAATCACGTCATATTATGCGATTAAAAGTTCCACGATAACTTATGGCTTATTTTATAAAAGGGATCTGCCCTGGAGTTTCGCCCACACGTAAGATAATCACTACATGTGAGTACTTTTGTTGGATATAATAATTATATAAACGTGCAATTATTAGTATCAATACCGCGTACTGCATGACCAACCCATCCAAACTCCTTACCAGTTCTGGTGTGTAGACAATACATAACCAACCAAGGACCAACATACTTAGACTCAGATTTTTGTTTTTCTGTTATTGTTATTATACTGATAGTACTCGTAGGTAAAACACTTTGAACACTAAAGTATAATTTTGATGCAATCATATTATAACATATTTTCCAGTTAATTAGGAGATAAAATTGACTCTGACTGAATCAGAATTCTAACAATGCGCATCAACTTTAAAACCATACTTTACAGCAGAGGTATTTATTCTAACTAAATAATTGCCAGTACCAATATCCAGTTCATTTTGCAATATAACGACTATTAGATTTGAGCGTAAGCTATTTCCTAAAAGAATTTAATATCGTAATATGACAAATTTGATTTAATAGTGTGAAGTACTTTCATTGTTTGTATCAGAGTAAGTACAACTCTTTGTGCTACTCGTCATAATATTTCCCATTCTATATATACTATACTTCTACAACATTACTAAGTACCTACAAAACGCATCGTTGCTACTTTTTCTGCGTCGCGTTAAGCGTCACAGACTATAAAATGGCTGTTTAAGGCTCCAAAAATATATCTATCTCATAAATTATGAGATTGATATATATTTGGAGCATCCCTCCTATAACCGTGGCTAAAGTCTAATCTGTGTCCAGTACTATGTTTTTTTTCTAAGCAGATCTAAAGAGGATGGCCTACTATCCAGTAATTAAATAACATACTTACTTACTGGACAGGAGGGTATCCAAATTGTAAATCTCGATTCTTACTGGACAGTTGTGAATAAGTCTCCTGTAGAGTTCACTTTCTGGATACTTTTTAGAGGTGTTATGGCAACATTACATACCATTTTGAGAAAAAATAATATACACGCACACAACATTTTAAATTAGTTCTCATTATACACCCATATATCAAGGATAGTATTAATAAATAACCGTATTATGAAAATACACTGTAATGCTTCATTCTCTCAAAAACGAGGTGACACTTCCAATATTTGTCTGTATAAAAACGGCCACTTCTTTTTTATTACGGTATCAGAATATGACGTCCTAAAATTGATAGCACATGTTTTAGCTATCATAAAATATAGGATTCCATGCGAAAGTGACGTCAAACTACAATATAAACTTAACTACCGCTGTCTTTGAATATCTTACACTTTTGTATCGCTTTTTGTAGCCGCTGTAAATGGATACGCCTGCAAAACCTTTTCTAATGAAAAACAAAAAGGTTTCAATAAAAAATGATCGGCGTCTAAAATCTCCGATTTCAATTATTTCCGCGATCGGAACTGCGCTCTTCATGCCGTTGTAAACTGTAAACAGTCGTGCAGAAGTTGTAAACATTTACAGCCGCGTTGAAATCCGATCTTGATTACACTATAACCTTTGAAACGGCCATTCTTGTACGTGTAAATAATTTCATTTGGTCGTCAAATGTGACGTTATTAGAGTTCGAAGATAAAATTACGAAATTGATACCAGATATTATTATTGAACGCTATTATATATTTCATATTTTGGCACTAACATAGTTTTCATAATCCCACTAATATGTGAAAGTTGAGATGCATGGATATTTGTTACCCTTTCACGCTACAACGGCGGGGCCAATTTTGATGATATTTGGTATGGAGATAGATAGGCGCTGGAATAGCACATAGTATACTTTCATTATCTTCATCATCATCATCCATCACCACGCGGGTGAAAAAGTGTAACATTCTTGGGCACAGCATATACAAAATAACAATATCTCCGCCTACGTCAAGATCGTAATGATGGCAGTTCTATCAAAGATTGTGTCAGTTTTCAAAAGCACGATATCATTTTGACAGCTAGATACACTAGACGTGCTCGGCGATGGAGTCGGCAATTCATCCATCTTTGTTTTTGACGTGTGACGGATTGTGGGTTGTCTACGTCTACTAAGTGAAAAAGTACAAATACCGTCGAGTGATGAAATGTAATGACAGTTTTTTTTCAAGGTGATTAAATTTAGATTTGTACCTACGTACGTAGGCAATATTTTATTACTGATTGATAAGTATTTAAGTTTGACCATGTACATATTTTATGACATTTTGGTATAAAGATAGATATGGCCTTGGAGAAGAGAATAAGCTACTCGAATTACCTACTAATTCTGCGCAGACCAAGTCGCGGGCACCAGCTAGTTAGGTATAAGGCTAGAATGTTACTAGAAATGTCTGAGGTATCTGTCGTTTAACTAGGCTCATCTCCTCTGTTTCAGCATACAGCGCCTTCTTCTTAGTTTTTCAGCTTTATTGAAGCTAGCCTCATATTCATTATTACTACTACAATATAAGAAAATTTTATCAAGAAAGAATTTAGGTAACAAGACTCGAGCACCTCTAAACTTAATAACTAACCTTGTTGGCGAAAATAATGTAATTAGAACAAACACCCTGCCAGCAGCCACTTCTCGAACGTCCAAGAAAGAACCTGAAACTGAGAGAAGGCACCTAACTGTACAGGAGAGCTTAGAACTATACACTCAGTACAGTGAAGCGGTCAAAGGTCAGTACAGTGAAGCGGTAAAAAGTGGAATGAGAAGTAATCCAGTTACTATAGTAGATCCAACCGTTTATCCTCTTTTTGACAGCACCAATAGAACGTAACATGACGATGTTACGCAAAAGTTAACTTATAAATGCGAGGTTTTAAAAATATGACAACTGCTTAAATTTGCTCCTTGATCCCGTATAATAATCATCTTTCACAAAATGAGTCCATAAGTGCAGTAGTTTTTTTATAAATTCCATAAAATAACAAACGTTTTTAAAAAATTACGTTCTATGGCTATCAACATAGTGATGTTACGAAGTTACGATTGAGATATCGATATTGTTTATGAACTATTTTTACACGGGTGTTTTCCGTTCTCGGCACATAATATCGGATTTATTTTTATGTAAAACCGTTATATTGATGCGCCTCAGGAAAACATACAGCATTATTTGAAGACGTGTTTATCTCCTGGTGTATATCCAAAAAAGAACAAGGTTATGATGACTATGATGATTACAAGTACAAGTCATACTTGACGAAGCTGTTACCGGTTAAATCTGGGATGGCCAGCGAGCAACACGGAAGGGAGTAGGCATACACAGCGTTTCCCCTCTGTCAAAGTACAAGTCCGCATGGACCATGGAGTTTGATAATATACTGTGGGGTGAGGGCGGGGCTAGATTTGTGAATGGTGCTTTATTTTTTATGTGTTAGTGATTTGGTTGTGTGAGTATGATCGGCAATGGATCGGTACAGGTATGTTTTGTATGTAATAGTGCGGCTTTGCGCTAGTGTGCAACTTCCCCTCCCGCAAGAAATGACAGAAAGATTTGAACAATATTTTTTAGCTAAGGCTACTCCCTTCCGTGTTGCTCGCTGGGGATGGCAGACATTAAAGTCTGCCGTTTGGTACCAGAAAATAGTAAAGTTTGAGCAACCCCAATTCCAATTTAAGCAAACGAAATCTAATCTTTTATTTTTATTTATTTATTAATCAAAATCAGATTCATCGTTGCTGTCACTCGAGCTATTGCCGACATTTATAATTAATTGTTGACTCATATAATCTATCGCCACGTGTTTATCCCAATCTGCCATTATAGTTTCTTGTGTTTTTTGAATTACATTTTGCCAGCTTTCCGCAGTTACTTTCACACATGCATTTTTTAATAAATTTACCATTTTGTTTGCCGTGAATGGGGGTTTTGTGTTATTTCTAGCAGCGTGTCCTTTAACTTGAGCCCATATTAATTCAATGGCATTGTATTGACAATGATAGGGTGGAAGTCTAAGAACCCAATGACCATGTTCTGCAGCTATTTCGTCGATCACATATCGTTTTGGGAAGTGTTTTTTTGTTCGTAATATATTTAGTAATTGTACTTTTAGTAAGGAGTTATCAACATTTTCACCATGTCGTTGAAGCCAGTCAATGATTACTTGTTTTTTGTCGGCCTGGGTCGGCATTTTATCAATTTGGCGTGAGTGATAGGATGCGTTATCCATAATAATAACTGACGGTTCTTCCAATGATTGTACCATTTCCTTAAACCAACTTTCGTAAACCTCAGAATTCATTTCTTCGTGGTACTCAACTGTTTTTTTGGATTTAAAGGCCAACAAAGCATCTGGCATGAATCCTTTCACAGACCCTGCATGGCAAATGATTAGACGTTCTCCTTTTCCCATCGGTACTGAGGTAGTGGAAGCAGCGGTGTCATCAGTCCAGCTCTTAGACACTGTGTGGTTCGCATTCAGCCAAGTTTCGTCAGTGAAAACAACATTTGACCAATCTGTAATTTTTTTGGCTTCGCTCAAAAATTCGCAACGAGCAAAAGCTACGTCGCGACGCTCCATCAATATTTTGCGTTTGTCCGATTTTTTATAAGTAAATCCAATTTCATTCAAGACCTTTACCAATGACGATTTTTGACCTCGGAACAAATCACATTCACGCAAAGAAGCAACAAGTTTTTTAAGTGTTGGAACTTCTTTACGTAAGTAATAGTTATATATATGACGGCGTATAGCGTCTGCGTCAAAGTTGTCAACCGAAGTCACACGACGTGGTTGGCGTTTTTTCTTCGGCGTACGAAGCTTATTCTCCTGCATGCCGCTTGTTCCGTAGGCTTCGGTAGTAATTTTTGTAATCGTAGATGCACTAATACCTAACGCGGCCGCAACGCGCTCTCTCACTTGCGACAATGGTAAAAGCGGGCCGCCATTTTGATACTCTGCTTCAAAGTAATTACGAAGCTTGATCACCATTTCTCTCGTCTGTCCTTTCAGCACTGATCCTTTCGGCATTTTATAGTTCCAATATAAAACTCAGCAAATAATTACTAGCACGGGCGTCTTGTTGCGAGTGACAGTGACAAATACAAAACGGCGGTGGACCATTGAGTTTTACTACCTTGATAAAATACTACTGCTTACCCATAGACAAAAAAATTGGCAGTCATAGGAATTGCCGATAGAAGTGAAAACTTATAACTCAGAATTTGATAGCTTACCTTGGAAACTACACGGGTGTAACCGGACGGCGTGGCCTCGCCATCTGGGCATGGCCATCTAGAAATGCGTCAGCATTTCCCATTGGCTGATGCGTTTCTAGATGGCCATGCCATGACGGCCTGTCCACGCCCTTTCAACATTCCCCATTGGCTGACGTATTTCTAGATGGCCAATAGCCATGGTCATGGCGCCATTCCTAGGACTATTCTCTTTCCGCACAGACTCGATAGAAAAATGAATCGAAATCGTGTCCACTATAATCACTTGGTCACAACACTTTAACTGACAAATTAGATCTGTCAAAAAGAGGATAAACGGTTGGATCTACTATAACACTGGAAATGTATTAATAGACCAAATAATAGACCTAACGGATAAACAGAATCTACCCGCAAGAGATGACCAAATAGAGTTACAAAGATCAACATATAAAAGACGATAAAGCTCAGAGACCAAAAACAAAAAGTAACGATGACAATAAGTCACAGAGAACAAATTTGAAAAACAATTACACTGAATTCCAACCAGAAGAGCATAGAATCAGTATAATCACTAATAATAAGACAAACTGAAAGAATCGACCTGCTGATAACACAGTTAAGCTCAATGATAAATCTTATCATGACACTCGTCAGTAGATTGCCATAATGCTCTCACTAAGAATTGCCACCTGGAATATTAATGGACTGGCGTCAAATAAACAAGAACTAGAAATTTTGCTTAAGATTAATAAAGTGGACATAGCATTGATATCAGAAACTCATCTTAACGACCGTAATCAAATTATTATAGACAACTATTGCGTATAAAACACCAATCACCCCGATGGCACATCACATGGAGGATCTGAAATTTTTATAAAGAAAAATATTAAGCATCTTTTTGGTATTTATTATCTTCATAATAAATACCAAAAAGACTGGGTACAGGCCACTACTATAAACATCAATGAAAATATGGGTTCCATCAATGTTAGTGCCATTTACTGCCCACCTAAGCACAAGCTGAAACAAGATTTATTCAACAACTTCTTCCATACTCTAGCGAGCTTATAAGAGAGAGGCATAACACAATTTTCCAAGATAACATATCTAGTCTCTCTGCCAGTAGAAAAGACAACTACTCATTGTGGAAAATCACTAAAAACTTCAAAAGACCACATAATCATGTGCCACCCATAAGAAAATCTCCGGGTGATCCATGGGCTAGGAGCCGATGTGAAAAAGTCGAGTTGTTTGCAAAACACGTTAGCGATGTATTTACCCCTAACAACTCGTCTATGGATGATTTTGAAAAGGATGTAGATAAAATGATCAACAGCGATCAGCAGTTATCACCACCACTTGCACTAGTTACTCCAAAGGATCTGCGCGTGCGTACAATTCAGTTTTTAGAAAACAAAAAGGCGCCTGGTTTTGACCTAATAACAGCTGAAATTCTTAAACACCTTCCTAAGAAAGCAATTGTTTTCTTAACTATGCTATATAATGCGATCCTAAGAGTACATTACTATCCCAAATTGTGGAAAATCTCGCAAATTTGTATGGTTGCGAAGCCCGGGAAACCACCAACGGATCCCAGTTCACATAGGCCTATAAGTCTCCTTCCTATACTATTGAAGGTATTCGAAAAAATCTTTTTACAAAGACTCAAACAACTCATAACAAAATCATACCTGATCACCAGTTTGGATTTCGGGAGAAACACGCAACTGTGGAACAAGTACATCGAGTCGTGCACACAATCAGACAATCGTTGGAAAAAATGGAATACTGCTCAGCAGTATTTCTACATGTTCAACAAGCGTTTGATAGAGTCTGGCATAAAGGATTATTATACAAACTAAAAACCTTACTCCTAAATTCATTCTTTATGATTCTAAAATCCTACTTAAAAGAAAGACAATTTCAAGTCAAGCATGAAGATGAATACTCAAAGCTATATAACATCACTGCTTCAGTTCCCCAAGGATCAGTCCTTGGTCCAGTGTTGTACTCAATATACACGGCAGACTTGCCTGAAACAGAAGATGTTGTAACTGCAACATATGCCGATGATACTGCTTGCCTAGCAAGTGATAAAGACCCACATAAAGCATCATTGAATCTCCAAGCACAGCTCAATAAAATAGACGACTGGCTACAGAAGTGGCGAATTAAACCAAGTGTTACTAAATCAACACATGTAACATTTACACTCAGGAAAGGTGATCGCCCCACAGTGTGTATGGAATGCAAGATACTACCAAGCGACAACAGCGTGAAGTATCTGGGGTTCATCATCATCATCATCATCATCTCAGCCGTAGGACGTCCACTGCTGAACATAGGCCTCCCCCATGATTTTCCAAAAGGACCAGTTGGAAGCGGCCTGTATCCAACGTCGTCCTGCGGCGTCTGGGGTTACACCTAGATAAAAGACTTACTTAGGCAAACCACATCAAAGCTAAGAAAAAGGAAGCAAACTTGCAAGTTCAATCGCTAAACTGGTTGTAGGACGTCAATCCCGACTATCCCTCAGTAACAAGCTGTTGGTATACAAAGCCATCATTAAACCGATCTGGACGTATGGAATAGAACTCTGGGGTTCTGCCAGTAACTCCAATATCGAGATCCTTCAGAGATTCCAAAACACTGCTCTGAGAACCATTTCAAGCGCACACTGGTTTGTGAGAAACACAGAGGTACATGAATACTTGGAGATGCCAACTGTAAAGCAGGAAGTTAGCAACAAAAGCAAAAGTTACAAAGAACGCCTAAACAAGCACACAAATGAATTGGCAAGAAATCTGCTGGATACAAATGAAAATATAAAACGCCTAAAAAGATGGCATGATAAAAAGATGGCAAATACTAGATCTTGACCAAAGAAACTAAATTTCTATCAATAGAACGGTGTCATTTAATGGAATGACTCCCACACCTCAAACCTTGGACCACATCTGATTATGGCTAAATAGCCGATTGCAGATAAAAACGGGAAAAAAATACTACTACAATACTAGCTACAACCAGTATGTCTATCTGACGTGCGTTTGAACGCTTGACTTTGAAGACCACAGTAGCATTCGAAATTATTAAAGATAAAATATCCCTAATCACGAAGCCTCTACGTTTATATTCACTTAAATATTTCGTAAAAGAAAAGCGTATTCAGCGAAACGTATTAATAAGCGGAAATCATCTGAAGCGCGTCCCCGCTCACAAATATCACTTACTGTCTACTTTATATGATCATACATTTTCATAAGCGAGTGTAAAAGCGGGCCATACGTCTTGCCGGGCCGAGAAGGCGCCCCCGCCGCCCTCGGCTCGCCCGCGCCCTATCGAATCTAATATTTATAGAAAAGGCGGCGTCGTCGCTTCTACACGTATTTCTTTATTTTATTTCCCATGCGAACACTATACAGCTACCATTTCTCTTGATAAAAACCCGACAACCGAACAATGGTGCAACTGGAGCGTCGCATCCCCAAGAGCCTAGATACGTATTCGCAGTGCTCATTTCATTGATTTATGAAGAATGAATTTGTTAAGGCCTATAGTTCTACGAGTATGGAAACCCAACTTTGAAATCTCTTTCTAAAACTGGCCTTCCAGCAGATTTTTCTACCGACTTCCAAAATAAGGAGGAGGTACTCAATTCGACTGTATTTTTTTTATCTCGTAATTTTCGACTGGGTTAACCGATTCTCAATATGTTTTTTTTGTTTGAAAGCTGGTGCTTCCTGTGTGGTCTCATTTAAATTTCATCAAATTCGGTCGAGTAGTTTTTGAGTTACACTCCAATAACTGATTTTTACCAAAGTAATAGAAAGGAAGTCGGTATTACATTTTTCAAATTGCACTTCTTTAACAAGTCTACTCGTGACCACGGTCAATGCAACTCGATCAAAACGTCGAGGTTAGTAAAAATTATGTTTTGACAATACCTAAGCTGTGCGCGAAAACGCCCCAAAATGCTTATAAAAAGTGGTCTTCCAGCAATCTTTAACTTTCAAATGGCACAATAACTTTGACTAGTGACAGTCGTTTAATATTCTTTGTATCGGCCTAAAATATGAAGTTAATACGTCTGGCTAACACGACCACTACTTGAGCATGGTTGTGAATTACTTTCTAGTCTATGATTATTTTGGAAAATAGGTAACAGCAGATAATTTATTGATTCAGGCGTTACTTTGCGGAAATCCATTATCAAAAAAACGATATTAAAAAATATTTAGTGACACTTCCGCTTCACTTATTTTGTATTCTTCCTATTAGCATTTTATGCGGGAGGGAGGGTGATACACGCCCCCAAATAGGCCAAAATCATTGTTTTCTCTTCAGCGGAAGTGTCACTAAATATTTTTCAATATCGTTTTTTTTTGAGGTAACAGCAGATAATGTTCGTTCTATGGCGTTATGGAAGTTAAGATGTCTTAGGAGTAATTAGGATCAACCACTAATTTGTGGGTAAAATAAAGGAATAAATGAAACTATATCCGCTTTATCGAAGTAAAAACTCTTGTAAAATATTAAAAAAACGTAGAACTAGTTTCAGTTATTGGATATCAATAGCTATATATCAATGGATGGTGCATGCTTGCCGGACTCATCAATGCATTAGAAAATACGAAGCTGCGAAGTAAGGAATTCTAACGTTTAAGATGGATAAAATAGTAGACGGAATTAGACAAAGAATTTCGACGTTCGGGACAGTATCTTAGTAGATTAGAGAGCTAGAACATCAAATCTGGCAAACTGGATGCTGATTCAACTTAAATCCGAATTATACGTCTCAGGGCTGCTACCAATATGACTAAATTGTTCTTAAAAAATGAATCTAGATGTAGGCATACTGCTTCAACTATATTATGCAAAGGTTTTTGAGACGATTCTGTCAGATGAACTGCGGGTGCATCCTTAATAATTAATAATTTAATAGAATAGATTGATAGAAGTACTGCTGTATTTAGTAAACGTTGTATTTGATCTCAAATTTTGGCCCTCCTTTGACGAGGGTATGACAAATGAAGATACGGGCAAGTCGTTTGAATGATGTTAAACGCAACACCCGCCTATAAAAGTGTCTCTTAGTGCTTTAATCTTCTACACTATACACTGCACAATGCACATGTCACTTCTAACACATTATACAGGAGTCTAATTTGCCCGCTTATTTACAAGTTTGCCCTTCAAACCTTAACACGAAGTGCTTGCATACTACTGTTTCAAGACTGAAATGCTTATGCAGTAAGTAAACAAATACAGTATTTTCTCCTAGTGATATTGACAAACACGTGATAGTATTTTAATATAACATGTTGTTTTACCATGACAATAAGTAAAGACGCGTACATACTTATTGAGTTTAGTTGTATTCTGTAGTATCAAAGAAAAGCAGACAAATTGGTCGCCCGGGGGACGTTTCATTTTTATTTTCGTAGCTGAAAGCCAACTCTGAAATATTAAGAGTTTACAGCTACTGGCACAAGATAGTCCACATGAAATACATTTTTGAGAGAGCAAAGTTAAGGCAATTTTCTTAACTGGTTGACATAAGTAATTGTCAAGTAACCATAGTTATCACATATCTAGATTTAAATAGGAAAAAGGTGGTTCAATGTTTAGGGATTGGAACCCGTTGTTAGGTTAGGAATAGCAACTATCTTGGGTAAGTCGGGTTACTCGATACAAAATGATAATCACAATTCACGCGAACAGTATCGCACAAAAATGCATTAACATAATTATAATCATTAATTCATATATTTTCAAGTTACGAGTATATGTCAAAAAGATAATAAGCAGGCACATAAATGATAAACATATCAATAAGACAGTACTATCCAACCGAAAGAAGCATTATTTAGAAATACTTAAACTTTCGTATTGACATCGCAACCCTTGTAATTTTTTTAGTATTACTTTTTAAAGCATAACTCGAGCTCGGACCCGAACCTCGGTGGCCTAGTTGGTCAATGGCGTCTGACACGAAGAGTCAGAAGACGCGGGTTCGAATCCCGTCCGAGGATGTGAATTTTTCTCTCTATAAATTTCAATGTTTGAGATCACTAAAGCAGGCGTTAGTGCTTTAAAAAGTAATACTATAAAAATATCAATAAGAATAATAACAAGATAATAAATATTTAACAAATATAATACCAATAATCACAAAATGTGAAATGGACATACCATAATAATATTACAATAAAAAAACTACACAATGTCGAAAATTCAACTGATAATATATAATTTTATAATAAGTTATAAGTCAATACACATAAATAAGTCACTAATTACATAAATAAACAAACACAACAGTCAAAAATAAAATCAATTAAATAACCCACCCTGTACTGTACCCGGTGCAAAGGTGCCCATGACGCTGGCTGCATTTCCGCGCTGGATGGCTATGGCTAACCTTTGCACCAGGAACGAGCCGGAGCGAGAATCGCCGGTTTTCTCCTTTATCCTCTGTCCTATCTCACTTACCAATTTCTTAGCCTCCGCGCCCCAACAGCCCATGGTCTTCACGGCAAAAGGTACAAAATAGTAATGTGCCTCTAATGCCGCGTACTTCAGCCTCTTTTTATCGACTGCGTCCTCCGCAGCAGCTGCCGGAGAGTGGACAGTGCGACCCAGGTGACTAGGAGCGACAGTGCTGACACAAGTTGCGTCCCAAATAAGGATCCTGCCGTTTTTCCACGGCACCAGGGTCAGTCCGTCCGGTCTCTTACCATCCGACCTGCTAAGGCCTGGCGGCTAGTTATAAGTTAAGTATAAATAAATATCAGCTACACTAAATCCACGTCGACAAAAAATCCAAATGAATCTCCCAGGGGATTCTTGTCAGGGGAGCCAAATAGGCGGAAGGTAATTATTCCATTAAATGTTAACCTTCAGTTCCGTCCCTCATGCAGTTGTTGTAGTTTCCCGGCTCACAAAGACCTTCATCTAGTACGCCGATGATGACGATGATGCCATTGGACGATTCGTGAGGCAAACGATAATTGCAAACATCAATACCATCCATGATTACAACCTCATGGTGGCTATCAGGGATCGGCACGTAGCGGTGATGGAGGCCCGAGGAGGAGGAGGTGATGATGCTTCAGTGCAAAGAGGGTCTTAACAAGTGCTATAGATGTTGAAATTGTACTAAGACCCACGTATGTACAACCACAGTACAAAAAAAAAACACAAAAACACATATACTATAATTTTGTCAACAAAAGAATTAGCAAAACTTAAAAACTTATAATTAAGTATTACAAAGTGCGGTCTTATAGCTCAGAGAAATCTCTTCCAGACAACCATGCATAAAAAGAAATAGGTATATTTTCATTTTTATTATTAGAGTATGTAAGAGTTACTATTACATATTTAAAAGTGAAAAAGTATTTATTGTGAAATAACTGTAATAGACATTATGGTAATGTGGACTTCTTTCGCAGCGTACGCGATATAAGGACTTTTTTGGTATTCTTTCGACACCTTGGGTTACATTATCGAAGTTTTCATACTGATCGCTAATTATTTTGAAAATATGATATTTTGAAATGTAGGATTCTAATGATAAAAGAATTGTTCTGATTGGTCCCGTAGTTTCGGAGATTATTCATATTAAACAATTAAACAAACAAATCTTTCCTTTTCAAAGCACTAACGCCTGCTTTAGCGATCTCAAACATTGAAATTTATAGAGAGAAAAATTCACATCCTCGGACGGGATTCTAACCCGCGTCTTCTGACTCTCCGTGTCAGACGGACCAGATTCTCGGTGGCCTAGTTGGGCAATGGCATCTGACACGGAGAGTCAGAAGACGCGGGTTCGAATCCCGTCCGAGGATGTGAATTTTTGTCTCTATAAATTTCAATGTTTGAGATCCCTAAAGCAGGCGTTAGTGCTTTGAAAAGTAATACTATAAAAATCACAAGGGTTGCGATGTCAATGCGAAAGTTCAAGTATCTCTAAATAATTGCTTCTTTCGGTTGGATGGTACTGTTAACTGTCCAATAGATTTTGCTCTGTCCCCGCAAGACGGTTAGCCAATTCCAAGATGTGATTTAATACGAAAATATGTAGTTTAATTAAAAACAGGTTTCAAAACATATTGAATGAAAAGGCATAATACAAGATTCAACCTGACAGCGGCAGCTAACAAGCATCTAAAAGCACTGCTGAAAGTTACCCCAGGCCCAATTGAATTGTGGCTAAGCCATACTATATGTGCCTGCGTACCTGCGTCATATAGCTATCAACGCTTCTATAGTTATTCCTAGTTTAAATATATCTGTAGTTTCATAGAGCGGTGTTTGAAAACGCAACCTTTAATAATGAACCAAATTGACTCGTAAAATTCTCTGAAAGCCAACTCGTGTTCAACCATGTGCACGTTTAAATATATATATTAGTTATGTGTACTGTCAGTTGAGTTGCAGTTTGCAGTGCCGTTTAAAGTATACCGGAACTTATAAATAGAATAAATATTTAACAGTATTGATCACTAAAAGCATGCGTCGCACTCCACTAGAATATTTTATGACAATTTGCCTAACAAACGTTATTTGCTGTTACTGTCACTAGGAAATATGTTTTCTACCGACTTCCAAAAAGGAGGAGGTACTCAATTCTATTGTTTTTTTTTTCTTTTTTTTTAAGTTTGTTACCTCATAAATTTCAACAGGGTGAAACGATTCTTAAAATTCTTAAAATGCTTCCCGTGTGGTCCCATTTAAATTTCATCAAATTCGGTCTAGTAGTTTTTGAGTTACACTCCGATAACTGCATAGAGTGGAAGTCGGTATTAAGTTTTTCAAGTTGTACTTGTTGTTGTTGCATAACCATATTGTTTTTATTATTTGTTCTCATACTTTTAATTTTGTTTAAACTTACCTTTAAACAAGAAATTCTTGTATATATATATTTAAATAATCTTTTTTTGTTATGTGATAGGTTGACAAACGAGCAAGCGGCTCACCTGATGGTAAGTGATACCGTCGCCCACGGACATCCGCAATAGCAGAGGTCTCGATGATGCTTTGCTGACCTTTGAGGAAGGTTGAGATAGAAGAGTTGATGGAGATTGGGAAGGAGAGGGAGAACGGGGAAGGGGGGAATCGGGCCTCCGGAACCTCTCACAAACCGACGAAACGCAATAGCAAGCTATGTATATGTTATATATGTTACTTCACGTCGGTGTTATGTGGGAGTGTGGTACTTCCACGGTAGTGCCGGCCTGTTCAGCTGTGGGGTAGCAGCGTGGCACTACCACAAAAATGAATTTGAATCTCGGAAACGGCTCCAACAATTTTCATGAAATTTCGTATGCAGGGGGTTATCGATCTAGCTAAGTTTCATTTAAAACTAAAAGAAACCTTTTTATCCGTGTTTTCAGAAAATGAAAAACTGGTACTAAGAATAAACTGTTTTACTAACACAGCAACACTAAATAATTGACAATAGATGGCGTTGTTAAGCAATTTAATTTAATTAAGCTAAGTCAATAACACGTCAGGTTTCCCAAAAACACCGAGCCAAGCTCGGTCATGTAGGTACAAATTTTTATGAACATTTTTTTGCTTTATAGCATGACTGGCGATCACTCAGTTCTTGAGTACAAACAGCAAGGCATGTATGTTAAACGGTGGATAAGTAGGCCTAAGCTATAGTCTGTGCTTTACAAGTTACTTCCTGTTTTATAGGCTTTGTCCAACTAACACATAATTATAGGTTTTTATTAGAGGTTTACCCTGGAGCACAACTTTATACCTCGCACTAGTGTGCCGTGCGATTCTCTAATGATTCGTCCATGCGCTGGTCGACGAGCTCACCGATGTCACATACTTTATAAGATATCGCACTTGTACATAAGGTTGTTTTTCCAACGTTTCTTGTCATCCAATCATTTATTTCACGAATGTTGTCAAAGATGAAACGATGTTTGCTCTTAGAGAATCGCACGGCTGCTGTCGGTGGCTCATATTGAGCCAAATTGAGCGTTGAAGAGGTACTTGGAGGTCAAGTCAAGTGTGAATTGGTATTTTCTAGGCAGCGTGCTATATCACCGACCGCATCATCACTCAATATAAAGTGAATTGGTGGTCAACTGCAAGCCCGTAAGGGATTTGCATATGAATAAAAGAGATTCAAATTTCAAATTCAAATTCAAAATTCAAATTCAAATTCAACTTCACCTGGTGTCATTCCAATCAAATCTAAAGATTATGGGGATTATATAATACTTCATCGGACGTGATAAGTTTATCTCCTTAAGATAAAATATTAGTATATAGGTACCTAACCAACGCACAATATCAGACGTCATCAGATAAAATGGGATACGCAAACAATATATGTAAACCTGTACCTACATAACCTGTAACATATTGATGTTTAATTTTTTCATGTAAGAAAACAAAAACCTTTTAAGACATAACATAAATAACAAGTTTATAACAAGACGAAAACGATACGATTTTTAAAGTCGTTATGAATAAATTGTCCAAAATCGCGGAATACTCCGAAGTCGCGAAATACGGCAGATCCCCTTATTTATGGCCAAACTACGGCGACGGCATTTTTGTTTGCAAAGTTCTGGAACAGGAGAATGCCGTGAGGCAGGTCCGGGATTTGCTACCGTCTCTATTTGGAGGATTTCCCGAAGTCCGCGTTATTATTCACAGCGGAACTCGCTGAGGTTGATATTGTAACTTTTGCAATATTTTATGTGGGATTCGAGGCTTTGTTCCACATGCGTTTGATCTCCAACTTTTACATACAAATTATCCCATGTGTTGCATTAACTTAAATACAGTATGCTAATGATGTCAGTGATAAAGAGAAAAACATGCGGGGCGGTCTTTGGGGACTGCCGATAGAAATAAACACGAAGTAACTTGTAAGTTGTATCCTCGAGATGGAAGGCGTGCGGTGATGATGACGCAACTTCAATGATAATAGGATACATATAATAGGTAGTCATGGTGACCAATATCGCGCCTGATAGTATATTTGCCCATACAGCCAAGTCTTCAGTAGATTTTTTTTATTGATATGAAATGAAAAGCAGGCAAGGCAGCGCTGATCCCCCAGCAGAGGATTTCAACCCGATGGGGTTAGAGTGGACTAAGCTCTAGCCCCGTCTTCTTGAGGGGCGCACGGAAACACCGCTCACGCCGCCTCGGGGACACTGATGTTTGGCGACGGACGCCCCCGCGTACGCCGCCCCTGTCCCCAATCATGGAGGTCGGAGAAGGGGGTGAAAGATTAACCTCCGACGCCCTGGTCTCTTTCTGCGGATCGGGAGTTTGGATAGCAATTCCCGCTCCCTTTCCGCCACCTCCTTCTGCCCCATCACCTCCTCGCAGAAGGAGAGTGCCTCCTCCCACGACCTCTCATATCTCAGCATTGATGATATCAATGCTGGGAGAGAGAGAGGTCGTTTCCCACTGCATTGACGAGGACCCGTCGCTCGCCTGCCCTTGCTGGGCATACCTCCAGTGTATGTTGCGCAGTGTCTTCGACACAGTCGCACTGGTGGTGGCACTCGGGCGTCGATTCCCTCCTGGCTATGCAGCAAAGGTACTTTCCAAAGCACCCATGCCCAGAAAGCACCTGTGCCAGCCGGAAAGTAAGCGACCCGTGCGCTCTGTCTATCCAGTCCTCGAGAACCGGATGGACAGCCTCCACAGTCCTAACTAGCCGTGGGGTGAGCCAGCCGTTCCTTCCACGTCCTAATCAAGAGCTGCCGAGCGTGGAACTTACAGTCTTCGACCTCCCTCGGTGTCGGGTACTCCCCTCGAAGGCCGAGATCCCTGCGCTCAAAAAAGCTTTTGCACTCAAAAATGGCCGCATTTATCTCCGCCTCTAGATCCCAGGGAGGGGATCCCGCTAAAACGCAAGCCGCTTTGAAGGAGACGGTCCGGTACCCTCGTATGACCCCGACTGCCATTGCCCTCTGAGGTTTTCTCAGGAGGGCTTTGGTGCTGTTATGCAGGGCCCCCGACCACACGGGCGCGCCGTAGAGGGCCATCGATCTTACCACCCCCATAAACAGGTATTGGCTACCTGATTTGGGGCCACCGAGATTCGGCATAAGGCGCCTCAGCGCCGCTGTAACTCCCATTAATCGGGGACCCATCTTTACGAAGTGTTGGTGAAATTTCCATCGACTATCGAGGTAAAGTCCGAGATACTTAATCTAGGGCTTTACCTCGATCCTTACGTCTCCGATAGAGATAAAGGTACCTCGGTGGAGCCCTTCGAGGGCTATGAAAGCAGATGGCTTCCGACTTGCTGAGCTCCACTCGGAGTCCCAACCTCTCTATCCTGCTCACCACCTCAGCCACCTAGCTCGCCCTGTGTTACTTCTGGGACCTCATCCTCCTCCCTATCTGTTTGCACTGGATGGTGTGGCCCCATCTCAGGAGGCTGATGGTCCGCCCTGAGAGGAGAGGAGTTTCAGTTAGTGGTGGGGCCCAAGGCCTTAGCTGCCCTCTAGCCATCCTATAAGGACGCCCCCACGGATCACGACTAAGACTCTCCAGCATCTCAGCGTTTGACCTCTCCTTTGCGTTGCTGATGGCCAGCTGTAGAGTCTTTACTAGCCCCCTGTAGTCCTCGTATAGTGGTCCCATTTAAATTTTATCAAATTCGGTTTAGTAGTTTTTGAGATACACTCCAATAGCTGAATAGAATGTAAGTCGGTATTAATTTTTTCAAATTGTACTTGTTCTTCATCCAAAACGCCGACGACGATGATGCAAGTTCCATGATTTTTGTTCACCCAACAAGTGATTAACGCCGCTACATACATTTTTACTTCTATAATTATACCATAACTTAATCTGTGTTCAAAAAAAGCACAGTGATATGACGTGGTCTTTAGCCTAATTCTGATGTTAGTGACCCAATGTGTTTATTGTACACCAATACATGAAACCTTTTTACTGATGAATGAATCCTTTTTACTCTGAGTTAGATTTGTTTAGTTGAAACCATGATCCGCAACCAATCCATATTCATGGCATCCTTACATCCATTACTACCTGCCTATTTGAGACCAGATTGTAGATTTTAGAAGATGACAGGATGGACATTATTCTGCGTCGTTGACTTACATGTTAAAAATGTAAGTTGATGAATCGAGCATTAGCACATTTATAAAACATCCAATATATAAAACATGGGTACATTATTATCAGTTGACACTGCATTGCACCCATTCACTGACTAGGCAAATTTTTACTTTTAACTTTTAGCTCTTTAAATTTGAGAAAAAAAAAGCCTTAATTTTATTTTGACTTAAAATGATATATCAATGTATTTGTAATTTTTATTTTATTTGTGATTATATATAATTTTAAGTATAATATGTATTTTTGATATCAATTAAGGACTTTTTTTTAATTTATTTATATATAAAAAGTAACAGAAAAATCAAGAACTAACTAATAAAACAAATCAATAAAAGTATTAGATAAAATGAAAAATAAACAAATATACATTATTACGATATATACGATACACTCGGCAAAAACAGTGTTAAAGTACGAGTACCTACATGATATGCATACATAACAACTATGATTCTATGCGGGTTTCACACAAGGCGACAGGTAAGTAAAAGCAATTTCTCCATCACTTGGATTTAGCACTAGTATCATGCTTCTGACTTTCCTGTCGCATTTGGTGAACGAAAATAAATTGTTTCAACCGTTTTCTAAAAGTATTAACGTTTTGCAGGTCTCTTAGCGGTGGTGGATTATTATTCCAGCATTTGGAAGCAGCATAGCGGAAACTGCCTCTAAAAGCAGCGGAGCTATGCCGCTGTGTTGACAGCTGTCTCACGCATTTCCGCAATCCAAACGATTTCTGACTTGACACCCATCTCAGTTTTTCATATAGATAAAACGGTGCCTTCTGTTTTAAAACACCGAAAAGAAGACAAGCCAAATTAATTTTACGACGATGTTGCATTTTAAGGATGCAGTGCTTGTTATGGAGACATAAACCCTTAATGGAATGTTAAAGCAGAAACGTGCACAGGCATTTTGAACTAGTTGTATAAGTTATTGAGTTTTTGCTAGCAAACGTGGACCAAAAACTGCATCCATTTAATTAAATTTTGATAAAACTAATGAATCGAAAAGTTGAAACTCTTCATTTATGAATGGCCTAATTCTATACAAGACTTTCAATTTATAAAAGCAATTACTAACTCAATTCGCAATGTGTTTCTCGAAACGCAGATCACAATCTATATGCAAGCCCAAATTCCGTGCTTCGAACACATGTTCTGTAGATTCACCCATAAGCATGACTTTTATAGATGGACTTATTTTTGTAAATTGGTGTTTACTACCGAAAATTAAATATTTTGTTATAATGGGATTGAGAAGTAGACAATTGTTCGTTGACCACGTGGCTATATTTGATAAGTCATAATTTAGTTTAGTTATTGCACTGTCTATTTCGGAAGGTTTACAAGAAATATACACCTGTACATCGTCCGCATACACGAGATATTGGCAGTACTGAATGTTATTTTTTTATATCCGCTAAGTACAAAATGAACGGGATTAGTCCCAATATAGAACCATAGGTACTCCTCTCTTTACCAGTACTTTGTCGGACTCCAATTAGGAACCGTCATCACGACAGAGCTTCACATACACTACGTCATAGTCAACTCTTATCGTCAAAAGACATCTCTATGGTAAGCGCTACGCATGTCCTTGACAGTCGCAGTACCAGCCAGAGCTATAATACAAGTTTTGTGTAGCACTGCACTGAACTCGTCACCCTAACCATATGAATCTCATTCGCCCTGTAATATCACTATCTACAGTACCCGAATACCCTTCACACCCCAACACATTGCTTCGCGGTAGAATGGGGTGGTACCTACTAAGCCAGCCTCTTATATAAGAGGCCTACCACCTAGTAAGTCAAGTTTGCTCGCCTCTTACGATTCGCATTCCGAGCGTCGAGGGAATCTTCCGTCCATCTCTTCACGGATGTAAAAATAGCTGTTCATAACTTCATACTCTAAAGGAACACATTAGCGTTAACCTCTTTTTAGGATTCCGTGCCTCAAACGGAAAAAATAACCCTTATAGGATTACTTTATTGTCCGTCTGTCAAGACCCTTTTTCTCAGGAACGCGTAAAGATATCAAGTTGAAACTTATATCTAACACTGCGGCTAGTGGTATTTTTTTAGCTGTAAATAAATCGAACTTGTAGCTCATGATTTCAAAGTCAAAGTCAAAGTCAAAATCATTTATTCAATTTAGGCATCAAAGACACTTATGAACGTCAATTTTTCATTATTATGTACTTTACAGACTACCGCTGCGTTCCAAAATATATAGAGCCTACCGAGAAGAAGCGGCAAGAAACTCGGGGCCATTCTTTTTATATAGATGCTTTTACAATGTTTTTACTTAGGTACTACAAATATTAGCTCCAGAGTGTTGCCTTACAAAAGAGAACATCATAATTGTATCAGTAGGGCAAGACACGCTACACTTTGACATCTTAGTACACGAGTAGATAGATCCTGGAGTGATCAGTCCCAAGCTGTTTTATCCTCCAAGTAATCCGAAATTTTGTAATAACGTTTTTGACAGTTTAGTTTTAGTTTTAATAGTGATTTTAAACTTATTAATAGGCGAATCTCGGATAACATTGGAAGCTTTATATATAGAATCGTATACATTGTCCCATAAAAAAATGACTTTTTCTGTGGAGACGCGTTACATGTGCGGATAGCTTGTGCTTATTTCGCGTGTTGATGGAATGAGCATCACTACTTTTATCAAAAATGCTAATGTTTATCCTTCACATACATTAGATCATAGATAAACTGAGAGACAACAGGTTGAGGTTATGTTTTACCCCAAACCAATATTATTACAGCGAAACCCAATGGTTGAGCACGACGAGTGCTTAAGACACTAAGCCATCCGCAGGTGGTCTTAGCCGCTCATAGCGATAAACCCACGCGGGGTCGATACTGTCAAATTGTAGATATCAGTACTTCAGATAGATCATTCACAAAGTACTTCTATTCTCGTACATCATCCACTTTCAATACTTATCTTATCATTGTTTACTTACTTTGCATCAATGTACGTAGAACTTGAATAGATACTCAACAACATTCCAATCACTGTGTACATAGCGTAAGAACAATCTGTAAGAGTGACAGTTTAGCTGTTGTGCTTGCGGGGAATAATTCAAACTAATTAAATAGATTTAAGGTCACTGCTAATATACATTTAATGACATACCACTGATATGGGTATAAATAAAATATAATTAACTACATACAAAAATACTCTGTTTATGTAAATTCAGTTGCCTACCATGTTTTTGTAACTATCGCCGCTGAGACGTAGGTCTTCAATTAATGATGATAATGACAATAGAGGTGATGGTTAACAAGTACTACCTGCTTGTTATATCCAGTAATATAACAAGCAGGTAATAAGATCCCAAAGCCAGCACAATATTGCAAGATCTCTGGACACTGTCAGTAACCACTGCGTGCATCGGGAACGTTTTGGCTTATAATATAATGGGCGGTACATACAAATAATTTCCATATAACAGACAACTGTCATCCAGTCTACCCGTGATCATGTTCACTGAAAAGTTGTAATGTATTCATTGATCATGCATACATGCAAAACAGGTGAACAAACACAGAATACAGGGAAGTGAAAACACTTCCCTTGAACCTGTTTTTTAATGTAATTTTATATTAAACCTTCTCAGAATTGGCAGCAGATGTGTTAAATTTAAAAATGAAAGAAAATATTTCATGAATACGAATACGATAAACACGATAAACGAAACTGACATGCCAGTGTTTCCACGTTACTGTAGACATCACTAATATGGACTAATTTGTGAGACCACTTGGGCGAGTTAAAGCCGCTAGTCCTGCCGTGCGATTCTGTAAGAGCAAACATCGTTGCATTTTTGACAACATCCGTGAAACATCGACAAGATGTAGATTTCGTATTCACAAACTTAGTAATTGACAACTTCTACTGCAACGATGTTGAGCGCCAAGGGCGAGCCTCAAATTTGACATTTGTTGTATGAAATTCGTATTCCTGAACATGATAGACAATGACAATGATGGCATACGGTCACCACCAACCTCCACCTGATAGAGAAGTTTCTGAATTGAATTGAAGCGTGGCCAGGTTATATCTTTTTGGTTATCATATCGTGACTATATATATTTCTCAAGTCTTTTTATTTTTATTATTTATTGTAAGCGTTATTCCTGATATTAATGCAATGATAGGTCTAAACGGCGTGTTTGTCTAAACAAAGTGTTTGAAACGTCGTTTAAGATTTATTTGGTAAACTAGTATAAAGAATTAGACATTTTCAAAGTTGTCATAAATATGGAAACATACATTTCATAAACTACTGGACGTATGAGTCCCAGGCCCATTATGATTGAAGCATCATATTTTATATCTAAAAGTACAAAAGCGAAAATCTGTGTTTGAGGTAGTTAAGTATATTTCTTATATATATATCAGTTAAAACGGCCAATTTTTTTTACACTATAGATACGAGTATATAACGCCGTTTACGCGTATATGAGTATGTGATACCGATCACATATACGGGTAACTAGAAAAAATATGAAAATGTGCATGGGTTTGTGTGTGATATTTGTTACCACACAGTGCTGAAATTTCGAAACATATTTTGATGAAATTTTACATATGTTATGTTATGTATGGTCCGAAACATATGTATAAACATTTAAACGTAAATGACGGCAAATTGTTCCAAAAGAAATAATTTATTATCGTGAACGGAGCTGCGGGTGCAGCCGTGCGATTCTCTAAGAGCAAACATCGGTGCATCTTTGACAACATCCGTGAAACAAATGACGAGATGACAAGAAACGTTGGAAAAACAACCTTGTGTACCAGGGTGATATCTCATAAAGTATTTGACATCAGTGAGCTCGTCGACAAGGGCATCGACGAACATTAGAGAATCGCACGGCAGATTGTAGTTATTGATTTTTTTCAATGTCAAACAATATTATCTTATCACGGTTTACTTATCGCGATTCTATCTCTATCTATTTAATGATACTGTTCAAATAAGATTCGCGATATCTAAACACGACGCAAATATGTTTTTTATGACAATCTGAGACGAGCATATCGCTCGCTTGATCATAGGCTTGCGTCAAAAGCGTCAGCGTTGTACATAACAACTCAATACAAATCGGATGTTTAAGCTACAAGAGTTCTAAAATCTGCATAGTAATTTGCATTGCGCTGGTCACCCTGAGATATAAGATGTTTAACCCTTTGCCTACCAGAGACGTAAATTTACGTGTCTTTCATTCATAAATCTTTTGTTTTAATTATCACGGTATAGGATGGGTTAATTTCTAGTTTACTCTTGTTTAACCTCTCCTGTTATTTCGCTGGAGACATTGCCAGTTGCCTTCAACGAAACAGTAGTATTTGCATACAATAATATTGCCACAGTTGAATAACTGGCAAAAGTGTGGGACTACCCCAGTGGATACTGGAAAAGTCTGACCACTTCAAATTTTTATGTAGATGGATATTTCTTGCTACGCCTACCTTCTACAATTAAAAGTATTAAAATCAAAAATGTGTCAAGTTGTCCAGTGGCTCTACCATGAGTTGGCAACATAAATGTCATCTATAGTCGATATTCGATCTCGCCTACCTATAAAGCTTGTGATTGGCTTACTAGCTATCAATTTTCGTTCTACAATCAACCGCAAGGTGGCACTGTTCTTTTTTTTTATACATTTTTAGCAGCAGTCGATAGCGAGCATCGATTGGTGTTAATGTTGTAAACTCATGGTAGGTAGGCCTACAGCAGGTGTCGGCAACCAGCAGCCCGCGGGCCGCATGCGGACCTTGGCCCAAAAAATACCGAAGCAAAAGGTCGTATAAATCCACTAAGATTTAAGTTAAAACCATGTGAGCTCAAAAGTATCTATTATCACAATATTTTGCGCATGATACCGACTTCAACAAGTTAGTTCATGCTTTTGTTTTTTCAGTCGAATCCATTTTAGGTAAAACAAAATTCACCATTTTTGGTGATCCTTGCTACGTGGGGATCGATTGTCATTCACCGTCAATGATGATATCATCAAGATAGGCGTAACACTTTTCAGTTATTGGAGTGTAACTCGAAAAAAGCACGACCGAATTTGATGAAATTTAAATGGGACCAACTCGGAAGTAGGTATACTCTACCAAACAAAAGAAACAATTTTGAGAATTCATAAATAGGGAGAAATCGGTGAACATACACAAAATAAGTACATACAATATTACGTACGTATTAGGTTCCTGGAGCAGAGATGCGCATATACCCAGCACCCTCCCCAATACCCTCTTCCTAGTACACACTCAGGAAGAAACGGAGTCCTCTTCCTCAAATATGGTTGAGGAGGGCGATGGCTGGCACACGTGTCAAGCTCGTGAACGGGCGCTGCTTGGGGGAGCCGGTCTGCTCTCGGTATGTACGATATTTAGAAATTAGTGAAACGTCTGATTGTGTACAAAAAAAAATACAAAAATGCCCTTCTGGCCTCTTCTTAAATTGTATGTCAGGCTAAATAAGTTTTCAAAGTGCCCTTCAGGCCTTCACAAATGTATTATGTAAGTCTAGTTAAGTAAAGTAAAATGTCCTCCGGTATTTCTTTAGTAATTATAAAAAAAATAAAAATTTTAATATATGAATATAAACAATGCCACGGACCCATTGATGTCTGTGACATTGTTTATATTTATACTATTCAGAAATCAGCAAAAGTCGTCCCAATAACTACTTAAAAGTGGAGATGAAAATAAAATCAGTAACTGTAGACCTATCTCTATTATATCTACGTTTGCTAAAATTCTAGAATTTGTATTTTCCCGCATATATACCAACAATTTTAACCATTTATCTTATTTACTGATCATCAGCATGGTTTCATGAAACAAAGGTCTACATGCACTAATTTACTAACGTTTTTCGAGAGTCTTGTGGAAGCTGTAGATAAGAACACACAAGTTCTTGTCGTTTATGCTGATTTTAGAAAGGCCTTCGATAAAGTCTCGCACTCCGTTCTCCTTTTCAAACTTTCGGCATATGGTTGCACTGGTTCTATATTGAGATGGGTGCAATCTTATTTGAGTGACCGTAATTTTTATGTGGTTAGCCGCAACCATATAAAAATTACGGTCACGGTTTCGTTTCAACAGTTGGAACTAAAGTAAGTTCCAGTGTGCTTCAGGGCTCTCACCTAGGTCCACTCCTATTTAACATAAACTACCTTCCGGATTGTCTAACTAATAGCATATCCTATATGTTAGCAGACGATCTTAAAATTTTAAAAGCTATTACAACATTTGAAGATGCATTGGAATGATATTAAATACTGAGAAATGCTATCAAATTAAATAGACTAGAAAAAGTAAAAATATCGATTTTTACTACATAATAGGAACAGTTACATTGAAGACCGCTTATACTATGAGGGACCTAGGTATGATATTTGATGAAAAATTTAACATTCATTTCACATATTGAAAATATCATTAAAAAGGCCTCAATTATGTTGGGATTTCTTATATGAAGCATTAAAGAGTTTCATATTCGACAACTAAAATTATGTTATTATATTTATTCCCAACTAGTGCCCAGTGTGTTAGAATATTGCAGCCGTGTTTGGAGGATAACAGATTTAATATTTATTCATAAGTTACTACATAACAATGTCGACTCTCCTAATTTTCTTTCAAAATTTAGAATTAGGGTACCATTTCGGTACCCACGTGGGAAAATAACCCCATTTGCTTCCGTATTACGTAGAACAGTGTTAGGAGTGAATTCGCCTGTTCCCAGATTAAGTAATTTAATAAATAATTATCAAAGTCATTTACTAGACATATTTGGTGACTCTGTGGATAATTAAAGAAAGAATTTGACCTTGGCAGTCAATGTCAAATTCTCCAATCCTACTCTCTAACTCTTCTAATTTAAGTGTTGATTCTATTTCTATTCATTATATTTTATATTCTCTTCATTATCGGACATAAGAATTAATGCATACCGTGTTTATCTTAAAAAACAATGCATTTTGCTACAAAAGTTTTGACTAAGTATATGGTGTACGTATACGTGTAATTGTTATAGATAAGTTCTATTAAATAAATAAATAAAATTATAGCAAATAATGTAAAGAATAAAACACTTAATATAATTCTTCACGCTGTTATATATTTATCAAAATAAATTAAGGTCGTCCATCTGTTATAACGAGTGGTTTTCGATAACTTGTCTGTAGAAGGCGGCGGATGCGCGCGGCGTGCGCGTGCGCAACGGGGATGTGAAGTCCACTTCATACAGACCGAATTGTGAACTGTAACAATATTAATAATTATGTTTTTGAATTATGTCTAATTGAGACCATAATATTTCAATAATCTGTTTGTTGTAGTAACTTTGAATACATAAGTACAAGGTGCATACGAATTATGGCGCGCAACGCTTTTAGCCAACACGTTTGGTTAATGTGATCATAGTGTTGGCTCATATTTTGCACGAAGATAGTAAAGCGTAGGATAGGTATTGAGCATGCAACAACAGCCAGCATGTTGGTTCAGGTCGTACAAAGTTTGCAGTTATACAGACCGAAATTATGGATAATGATTACGGCTTGTGTTATAATGCCCAACTCCTCGAAGATAAATAAAAGTAAGTGAAACCGATATTAGAAGATTTTTTAGTGATACTTCCGCTGGCAAAAATGCATAGTTGCGGTGTGCACCGCCCTCCCTCTCGCATATAATGTAGGAAGTATACGGAATAAGCAACACACAAAACAACCCAATCAACCAAACTAAAAAAAAGCATTTTTTCCATCGGAACAGTCGCTAAATATTGTTTATTTTTTTTTATCGATATAATATAGATTTCCACAAAGTTAGGCCTGAATTAATATTAAAAAAAAGTTTAAAACTTCAACCTTGACTACTGAAAAATCAGGCTCTACAAAACATGAAATAAGATAATATTCTGATCTGAAATTGTTAATTAAAAACTATTTGATGTGTATCATGTTGTAAATAAACAAGATATACGACATACATATTTTATTGTATTTGAAACATATTCATAATTGTGTTTAAAAGATAACCGTGGTCATATACCAACTACCGTCACAGAACAACACATTCTGCACAATAAACTTTCGACCACGGTTATCCTCTGAACACCACTATAAATAATTATTTATGAAAAACAATACAATATTTATTACATGTCTTAAATAAACAAGTTACATAAACTTGTTTATTTAAGACATACCAAGTTTGTATATTACAATTTCAGGTGAGAATATTTGCTTGGTTCATACTTTTTAGAGCGGGGTTTTTTAGTAGTCGGTTTTTAGTTTTTAAACTTATTTTTTATTTAATGTATTTTGAGATTTTGCAGATCCACTCCACATTTTTTTCTGTGTTTGGTTTGTTGTTTTATGTGTATATATTTATACGTGTGTATATTATGCATAAGTTACAAGATAATTTTCATGACTTTGAGAGGATATATCTCGCAACCGGTACTCTTGACCATATGATGTACCAAACCTACCTTCATTTTTAAATCCCCGTTCAATGCGCATGATGAACATTTGTTTGTCTTATCTTCATGGCCACCAGAAGGTGCCATATTCAATTATATATGACGTCACATAGCTACAATACCAGTAGACAAACAAGACGCTTTCAATGAGACGAGGGGCCGTAGCACAAATAATTTGCGAAAAAATATTCGTATCGTAAGCGTCAACGCTTTACTACGGCGTACATTCTATGAGTTATCTGTGTCACATTTTGGCCTAGATTAATGACAGTTTGTGCTGTTGCACGTGAGTGAGACGTTGCGTTACATTTATGCAGTTATTCGTGCTAGGTCCACTCATTTGTTAAATTATAATAAATAGTTTGGAAGCTATGAGGGAACAGTTATACATACAAAACAACACCTAAAATGTAGATACGAGTACTTACACATATCCATCCGACCACTCGAAATTGTCCATGAGGGTCCAGGCTGTGTATCCCGTCACGTCCACTCCATCTTCTTTGATGGACAGGAGGATCTGAAACATTATTTTTTAAATATCCAGTGGCTGCAAATTAAAGTTTTTTTAAAAAGATACATAAAAGGACTTGTTATGAAATAACAGATTTTATTTATGATAACTTGGATGTAAATCAAGCAATTCATTCAAGTACTTTGGTGCATTCCCAGGTAGCAGACCGATGACGTAAGACGAAAAGTGACGTTGCACAGACGTCCATTTAAAGTAAATTAAGGTCGGTACGTCTTTGGACACAAATTAGACGTCTTCACTACGTCCTAAAATAGTATAATAATATCATATAGAGACCTTCTATATGAACTACGTCTATATGAAGTCAATAAGACGTCATATCTTTAGTGCCTACAAAAACTCCAAAACCTAACGTCGTCTTTCAATTGACCAATGGAAGACATCTGGTCAAAGACGTCCTTATTAAGTCGTAAAGACGTCATGTTAGTCGAAACCGTAGCTCAAAATTTTTGAACTAGATGGCGTGACTAATTTGCAAGGTAATTCTACATCGCGCAAGCGTTTGTCGCATGTGGTTCGTGTGTTCTCGCCTAAGCTCGGTTTTTGTTAATAAATTCACCCTATGGTTGCAATATTTATACTAAAACATGAAAGTATAAATATATAGAATGCTTATTGAATGACTGAACAAACAGTAATTTGATAAATATTCTAATGGCAAATATTTAAGATGTAGGTCTTAAATTTATTATAAGAATAAATACTTAAGCAAAAGATTATATTGCATTTTTTAAATCAATTTTTATATTGCAGATTTATTAGTTTCTTTCTTCAACACCATTCTGAGGGTACAGTACGTCGGAACGACGTCTTTGTAGATAACAAAGCCACGTTGTGTTGACGTGCACATAAACGTCATATTACCCTCCAAAAAGACTTATTTTTGCAGCCCCCAATTATATCTATATAAATATATATCATAGGTCTTCAAGACGTCATCGAAGTCGTCCCTCAGGCGTCTTTTTTCAGACACTGAGGACGTCATAAGGATGTGACATATTGGAGTCATTTTAGGGGTTCTTTAAGGTCAATTTTGGGATGTCAAAAGATCATATACTGACGTAAATTGGACGCCTTTACGACCAGTTTTTGCTACCTGGGTTACAGCGTAGAGCTCTCAGAATTGTCGACAACCCCAACCTTTTCAAGCTCCTACATGTACTCAGTATACGCAGATACATTGGTTGTCTCTGAATCTTCTAACGAATATGCAATGGAGACTATTCTGAAGAATTATTCAACCTTGTGCCAGCGTCGCGTTTTTGCTACCGCACTAGCCACCTACGTCAGAAAGCTCATGTACCATAGTCATGTACATATAATTGACCTGTCGAATTCACACACTGCGATTTACGAAAAAATTTTGCCTCGTATTTAAATGTGGAATAAACTTTCCCCTACGGTATTACTGGGAAGCTACAAGATGGGGCTTTTCAAAAGGCAAGTCAATAGAGTCTTAAAAGTTTGCCAACGTATTGGTGATGGCCCTATTGTTACATATATTCAAAGGCCCGCCTTTTGTTTTCCATACTTGGCATAAATAGAAAGACGATTTATATGAAATTTGTACGCTATACATGCGTTCTATAAACGTCAAATATGTAATATCCAGTATGCTACACATACTCGTACATTACTCATACATACATATAGATAATATATGTATGAGTAATCTGTGTTAGTATTTACCATTTACTGGCAAACAAAATTAGTTTTATCTTTTTATTTCTTATCCTACGGGGACACTTCAAAGATATGTTGAGGTCAAAAGATATTTTACGTGCGGTAGCAGCTAGAGGTGTTAAGTATTTAAATTTACTCATATAACACTATTATAAGAATTGCGTTTGATCATGTGAATATTTTATGATATTTTGGTATAAAGGCAGAGGAAAGGCCTAGGAGAAGATAATAAGCTACTCGAAATACTTATCCTGCGCAGATGTAGTCGCGGGCACCAGCTAGTATAAAATACATATGAGTCAATTCTCAGCGTGACGTGCAGTTGTATCTTGAAGTAGGTACCTGTTCTAAATGATCCCTATAGTATGCAATCCTGTCGTCATCATCAAGACCTCCTAAGTTCGGATACCCGTTCTCCGTGATAAGGATTGGAATATCTCCATATTGCTTCTTCAGCCAAGCCAACTGCTTACGGAGGCCTTCGGGATTTATCTGCACAAACAAAAAGTATTTTGAAAACAGTGTCAATTGACAAGTAGTTATAGTGTTCATTTAAAATTAATATAAAAATAAATAACTCTCTAGAAACACCAATGCAGTTCATGTCTGTAAAACGACGGACTAATGATAAAAATATAATTATTTATCGATCTTACAACAGTTTTCGTTACACTAGGCACTTTGTCGTTTCTATATTTACTGTAAATAGGTGCACATAATTATGGAGGTTGTGACAGTTAAACTATTAATTCTCAATACAATTATGTATAACCTGGTTCTATAGTGAACAATATGAGCTAAATAAAATTAGATATATGGTTGAGTGATGATTGATGAATGATATTATAATACGAATAATACTTACGTAAAACCACGCGGAGGAAGTGACTGGCCAGTCTTGATGTTTCACGCACTTGCCTTCAAAGTCAGGCATATCTCCTAATGGCCAGGCCGTCAGCTCCTCACCTACTTCAGCGGGACGGATCAGTCGACTCGTGTAGTGATTTAATGCGTAGTAGTCGTAGGTTCCTATAAAATGGGAGTAACTAGATTGTTTAAATGGCGTAAAAGTTCAAATTACTACTAATTTCACCTATTTATAATATTTACGCGGAAAAAGGTGTTGATATTAGGGACAGTATCAATAATGTCCTATGGAACCCTACTGTAACCAAAGTGAAAAAACAAAGCAAGTGGTTTCTCCGTGGTGCAGATCACACCACGATGTGATAAGAGAGGCCAGTCGTGCGCCAAGCGCTAAGCAACGCGCCTGCCTTTGGCGGTTGAAGAAGCACGCCAAACCACTCACAACTCATACAAATCAGATCCTGAACTTTGTCGAGGGTTACTATGAAACCATAATTTACTATTAAAATGTACAGGTGGAACCAAATACTCGATTTCATAGATTATTATTAAACATCAGAGTTACTTTCAAAAACCCTACTTACCCCTGATAAAATCAATTTCCTCCTTTGTGAACTCAGGTAACTTCGATCGATGTAGTCCTTGCTCCTTGCTTGTCTTCTCGAAAGCTTTTTGCACAGCTGATGGCCATCCACCTTCTTTGGAGTAAATCGGATGGGAGTAACGTCCACACTTAAAATAATCGTATATTATTGTTTGTCATAACATGGTAATCCACGTGCGGTGAACCACCATAGTGTAGTAATTATTTTTAGAGTATTAGGTAACTTTGAGAGTAGCAAGTTGTTCGAGATTGGTATTGTCGGCGTAGAGGGTATTTATGTACTGCAGGATTGTCAGAGCAGAATAGGGGTAAGTATAGAGTATTCCTGAAGTAGAGTACTAGAGTAAAATTTTGACAGTTTATTTCATATTTCAGACATTCAAGTAACCTCAGTGAAGGATAGACACGTCTTGTTTAACAGAATTTCATCATAATTAAGTATATGCTAATCCTTACATATTATACTATTAAAAATAGCTTACTTACCATATTTTCTCTAGCTAGTTCAGCTAACTCTTCGTGCTCCGGGGACATTGCCTCGAACCAAATGAGATGATTCGCCAACGACACTTGACCTAAAAACATATTTTTGCGTGAGTGATTGTAAGTTACTTTGTCATGTACTCTCTTTTTAACAGTTTTAACATTATGATGATAGGTGTAACGTCAGTCAAGTGACAGTGTCCCTATACATGTCACTAGTAAGTATGTCTACAATAAGTACGTTTTTATTCAAAACAGTATTTAGATATGTATTGCAACTAAATAGGTTTAGGTAAAGCAGCTTTGTAAGAAAAATAAGTATCGGAACCAGTCACCCACCTCCTTTGCATACAAATAATACCGTTGAATATTTGGCGTAAAATAATTATGTTTACTAAAATATTTTTATAAATACATCTTACATAAAAATAATATCCCTAGTGAAGGTTTTTACGTTAAGGTAAATCTAATGAGCCCAAACTTGATGCGTTTACTAGAAGCTATTTATGGTTTCTGCATCATAAATGAAATGATGATGTCATTGGAGTTATATACATTTTCAAAAATTCACTAGAAGTATGTGAGAATTGGAATTGCACTATGTCATTCCACGACATCGGTTTTTGTGCCTATTTCGCTCAGTAATGTCACTCACTACTTTATCTTTTAACTCAGTCATGCTTGTGCACTATTGCTTCGTAACTGGCACTCCAACCAAGCCAACCAAGACGCCTCTTGCACAAGAGGCCTGCCACCTAGTTGGTCAGGTTTCCTCGTTCCTCGTTCGATTCGCATCCAGACGGTGGAGGAGATATTCTTTAAATCCGTCCGAGTCATTATTAGTATACAGTAAATACTACTCTACCACTACTAAACTAGAACATTAATTATCTCACCATTATATTCAGGCCTGTACTCCTCATCATAGATCCTGTAAGCCATCGCATGCGCAAGCAAGGTATGTTTGTTACAGAGATAAGGAGCTACATTAGGGTCGTAAATCCCAGGAGCTATAGTGCCACCGTTGTAAGTCACCTCACAGATAACCATTGGCTCATTCAAGGTCACCCAGGTCTTCACACGGTCTCCGAATAGGGAGAAGCAGATGCGAGCATAGTCCGCAAACCAGTCTATGATAAGGGGGTTTGTCCAACCACCTGGAAGTAAATTTGGTGTGAGGCAACTAGATAGAGGTTTTTTCTGAATTAATATCTCGTGATGTATCGATTTCAGTAATATTGATGTAATCCTAGAAGTATACAATACTTTATAAAATTTACAGCAAGAATTAAATATAAAATAAAAAAGTTTTAAATTTAGGTACAAGTACCTTTTAGTATTCAACTCTAATATTGAAATGAAAACCTGCCATTTATATTCCCAATATCAACACTGAATGCCCTATCCGATTGAACTACCATTGTACCAAAATTCATAAAGATCCGATCAATCGTTCTGTAATCGTTAAACGCAAGTTTGCCACAATTTTAATGTATCCACCGAATTACTAGAACACGACCTAGACAGACCAGTGACTTAATAACATATTAAGGTATAAATTTATGAAATATTATTATTTACACTACTGTGGTAACATCGGTTAACATACCACCAACATCACTGGAGCAGTTGTGCCAGCGACCCAGGGCCATACTCCGTTATATGAAGGAGTTGGGATGGCTCGGGTAGAGGCTGGCGAGGTAAATGCACAATACACCCCAAGCGGGACGTCAGTGCAGGACTTATCGCCCCCACTATGAACAAGAACAAGAACAAGAACTACTGTGACTACGCGAATCACTGGATGCAACTATTTACATTATCTAAGCAAAATTAAAGGAAAACAAGTAGGCTGGAAATTCGAGTCTCATGTATCATGGGAAGAACTAGCTCTTACCAAGATCCTGTAAACTTTGTGGCAGGTCCCAATGGAAGATTGTAACGACAGGCTCAATGCCTTTCTCCAGCAGTCCGTTTATCAGATTGTTGTAGTAGTTCTTGCCATCTTCACTGATTTTGTTGGAGAATCCGTTGGGAAGAAGTCTTGTCCAGGAGATGGACAATCTGAAAGATGTTTGAATTTTGTGGCCAGCTTGCCCCTCAGTGGTAATCGGAGAGGCAATTGGAAATATCCAGAAAACGAAGGGTACAAAAAAAAGTTTGCTCGTTAACATAACGCAATTTTAATACGCAAAGGTCATCATCATCATCAGCATCTCAGCCGTAGGATGTCTACTGCTAAACATATGCCTCCCCCGCAAACTTTCAAAAGGGACCAGTTGGAGGCAGTCTGCATCCAAAGTCGTCCTGCTACCTTTATCAGATCGTCTATCCACCTTGTCGGTGGAAGACCTACACTGCGCTCGCCGGTCCGTGGACTCCACTCCAGAACCTCCCGGCCCCATCGGCCGTCTGTTCTGCGTACTATGTGGCTGGCCCACTGCCACTTCAACTGGCTTATCTTCTGGGCTATGTCAATGACATTAGTTTGTCTACGGATCTCCTCTTTTCTATTCTGATTTCGATCATGTACAGAAACCCCGAGCATATGCCTTTCTATAGCTCGTTGTGCGACTTTCAGCTTGCTTATGAGGCCCATAGTAGCCCCAAAGGTATCAGGTGTCAAATGAAAAAAAAATGACAACATGATTTTACAATTTTAGACGAACCAGATGTACCAGAATGTAGATTATATTTATGATATTCCAAAAAATAATAATACGCTCCATAAATAAATAGGTGATGGACTTAACAAGCAGTTATTTCATCTTTATAGAAGGAGTGCTAGCAATTCTATGTTTTGGTTTTAAGGCTATGTCTCGAAGCGATGAGCGCATTGCAGAACCATACGAAAATTACAACTTTAACCTTTTTCGGAACTATATCAGGTTACTGGTAATCAATTAGCATCCTGGTAACAGCATATTCTGTACATCAAAACAAACAACTTTTTTCTAGATCTTTTCCCAAAACTAAACAAATTTCCCAAAACAAATTATTTAAGTTTTTGTGATTCTCTCATACACTTCATAACTATACATCGCATCCACTTCATTCATCTACGTGTAACCATGCATGTAGTTAACAGCGCGTCGCAGCGTAGCACAGCTACGACGACCTTGACTTGCCGCGTCTCTTACGCCCGCCGCCGGCCGGGGCTTGTCGGCATAGTGTTAATTATGTTTAGATCGTAAAAATAGTTTTTTTTTTATTTTGTTTGGAAGAAAAAAATACGAATTTTTGAAAGTCGTAGAACAAAAGATGTTTGTTTTGATGTACAGAATATGATCTTAAAATGACGCTAATTAATTACCAGTACCCCTGTATATGGGATGAACCATCAAGCCTTTCTAGATAGTAGAGCTGTTTTGCATGTAGTACTTGGTATCAGGATCCACAGTACCAAGTATTCTGCCATGAAACTTGTAGTGTTTTGACTTTTAATTAATTAATTAATTTAATTAACTTTTAACTTTTTTTTTTAAACTTGCACTATTAAGGTTAAGGATTAAAGGAGGTAAAATTACTAAGCAACTAAAACTAGTCTAGCCACGCAGACATCTAAACCTCAAATATCAGGGTTGCACTGCAATTTGCATGTGCAAGCACGATGATAACTAATACATTACAGGTTATCAATACTATGATCTATTCAGAAAAGATTATGTTGCTATAAAATGGACCTATAATATTGAGCTCCGATTTCCTGAAGCATCTCGATGTCTCTCTCCCACAAGTGGTAGGAGTCGCAGGCCACATCGCCGTTGCTGCCATCCGCTATGAGGTCGGGCCGGGTGTGCGTGAACCGATCCCAGATGTGCTCGGTTTTATCTGAAAAGGAGCTTCTGTGTTTGAACATATAAGAACTCGTGAAAATATAAACAATTTGCTGTAAAAAAATATGTGACCATAAGCGATACTGAAAATAGGTAGAGTTGGATTCTTGATAAAGTTATGTGAAATATAGCAGAGCCATGATCAGGAATTTAATTATTTTTTTCTATTTGAGATGAAATGCATTCAAAACTCTGAAGGGCACATAGGTCTCATCTAATGTTCTTATGTAATTTAAATGGCTTTATCCCTCGGTTTCTCGAAAATTCGTGTAGAGAGGAATGGAACAGTTAAATTTCAAAATTGGGAACCGCACGGCATGTAATTGGAGTGATAGTGATGTTCGGTGGAGTGAACAATTTTGGTCTATTAAATACCTTACGTACGTCAGTTAGTAATATTTGGTTATTTTCTGTTCGTAGTAATTAAATATGGTGGTTTAATACCCGAAGATTTATTTTCTCAATAGTCAATGTAAAGTAAATCACCTTGCGTGTAACACAAATGCCACTTACGTAATTCATACATAAAAATTAATGATTGGGCTTAGGCCTAAATTAACTTCAAGTTTTTTGTAAACTTACATCTCAACTATTTCATAGTCTGTTTATTACAAGCTTAACGTCATCTTGAACCTGTTTATTGGTTCTAAAGTGCACTTTATCCGAGTTCATTCCAACATCCATACATTTACTTACCGCTGACATTCCAAGCACCTTCCACTTGGTAAGCAGCCGATGCTGTTCCGAACTTGAACCCTGGCGGGAAGCTTAGGTCGTCCAGCCCGCGTGCGAGGCCTAACAGCGTGCTGTCAAAAGTTATACATATAAATCGACGGAGTAGATGTATATATTAATTGGTGATACGAAAAGTCTTCTATGCCGTATGAAGAGCAAAGTTGTTTTAAGCCTCCACACAGGCTCAGACACAGATCAAGTACAAGCGAGATGTAAACGAAGAGCTTGTCGTTAATGTCTTTTTTAAATCTCTGTCAGCTTTTGGGTAAAACAACCCGTCTTTGTTTGAATTTCTAATATGCCATTGCCAAGTGGTAGTGTACAAATATCGGTAATTACTTTAGGATAGAAGCCCATATAAGTGAAATAACTAAAGGAATGAGGCTTAAACACCATTGTGTAAAGGTTTATCACGGTGAAGAAGTCAAGAGAATTGTACGAAATAGGAATATAAATTGTTTATTTAAAGTATTTTTATCCCGATTCAATTAGCATTTTCCGAAGGATGTTATTTTATATCACGAGAACGAAGCCGATTAGCCAGTAATATTACATATTAATGCTGATAGGTATTTCGTGTATTTCAGATAAGCAAAATGTCAGTCAGTTACCATTTGTTGTGGATATTGGCGATGCTTCAGCATACATATTTAAAAGTAAATATTTACAACAATACAGCACCATACAAATATTTTAAAAATTTCGCAATGAGAAGATGATATAATATAAAATCTATATATATATATACTCGTATATATATAAAAGAAGATGAACTGATTGACTGACTGACAGACAACGCACAGCCTAAACCACTGATCGTAGAGACTTGAAATTTGGAGGGTGTATTGTCCTTGATGCGTAGAGGTGTACTAAGAATGGGTTATTCGAAATTCTACCCCTAAGGAGGTCAAAAGAGGTGAAAACGTTTGTATGAAACTACTTTGTTTATGAACTTTTAGTTGTGAAAATTTGTATTTCGATAGGTCATTCAAAATAAAATATGTAGCATTAATTTTTTTGGATAGTGGTGGTTTAAGAGGGTGAAATGGAGGGGTGAAAATATGACTGGAAAGTTATATGATTATTAACGGGATATTTACCGTGGTAAGGTTGTGGAATGAGCTTCCGATATTTCGGCGCAGTTACATGCACCATGTAGACTGAAGTGGGAAGACTGAAGAATGCGGGTGGTTGGTCAAAAAGTTTAAAAGTTAGGTGCAGACATAACAATCTACCCTCTTTCTTAGTCTTTTGCTACGGTTATCACTGGAACTCGAACTCGATCCTAAGTCCCGACAAAACACACTTACTGTATCACTGCGTATAGTATTTTGAACACATTTTGAACGCGGACTTTTATTTTTAAAACAACCTAATACTGGATTCCACGCACTGGCGAGTTGAAAACCAGTAGTAGCTTAATGCTAGTAAAGGAAACTATTGAGATCTCGAAATGCCAGAATTTCAATCGAGGTGATGGTTTTCAACTTTACCATGGTAAATATCCCGTTAATAATCATATAACTTTAGAGAACAACCGTGATACTTTAAAACAGTGTTTGACTGGAAAGTTTTCTGTTTTCGAACATACAGTGGTGAAAATTACAGCATTTGGACAGTTTAAAGTGATGATTTCAATATTTATTGACAGGGATGACTTAAGGGGGTTAAACCCGTTTCACCCCCTTAACTAGATAGGTAATTCAAAATAAATAGTGATGCTTTCAATATTTTTGTCAGGGATGACTCAAGGGGGTGAAACGAGGGATGTAAAAACTACTACATATTATAAACTGTAGAGGTAAAATTTCTGTATAATGAAAACTATGCTAAAAACCGAGTCAGGGGATGTAAGGAGTGAAAAATAAGTTCAAATTGTTTGTTTCTCTGAATGTTTGTCTGTCTGTTTGTACGGGCTATTCTCCAAAACGACTGGACCGATTTAAATGAAATTTCGTATGGTGGTAATTTATATCCCTGATCAACATTAAAGAGTTCCCGTGGGATAATTAAAGATCTGTAATTACCGTACCGGCGATGCCGCGCGAGTGAAGCCGCTGGCGGGTCAGCTAGTAACATATATGCATTCATATCGACTATAAAAGTATATTTAGGCACTAACGTACACAGCACCAAATAGTAGTTTAAAGAACTTGTTACAAATTGACTAGCGTTGCCGCAGAGTAGTGAATTTTGGAGTCAAGATATTTTGAAAATGGCGCACCACGCAAATTATTACTATTACAAAAAATAATTGATGATAATTTCTTAGATTTGCCCTTTATTGTTTTAGGGAAAAAATATATTAGGGCGTTATTTTGTTATCAGAATATATTTTTTTATATTCCAGTGTAGTGTTTATAAAGTACTATCTGCGCTCCATGGTTTCACCCGCGTGATA
Source organism: Selenia dentaria (assembly GCA_917880725.1). Classification (NCBI taxonomy): domain Eukaryota; kingdom Metazoa; phylum Arthropoda; class Insecta; order Lepidoptera; family Geometridae; genus Selenia; species Selenia dentaria. The sequence continues at coordinate 3,384,313 of OU862880.1, forward strand.
AATCAAATTATATAGCCTATGTTCATCAGGGATAATGTAGGATTCTAATGGTGAAAGATTTTAGCAAATCGGACCAGTAATTTCGGAGTCTATTCAATTCAAACAAACAAACAAATCATTCCAAGTTATAATATTAGTTTATAATATGTAACTATTTACATATACTTAACTTCAAAACGCTTTTCTATAAATGCATCTTGAAGTTTTTAATTCGAATTATTATATATAAAAGAAAAAAGCAATAACCTAACTTCGATTATGTCGATTGAAAAACCAAATCAAGTCAAGAACATGAGCGCTAAAGTAAAATGTATGAGTTGTAGACTCAGCTGGTACGATAATTTGAACAAAATGAATCAATCTTCATTGAGTAGTATGTTCAGAAGTTGAGTAATAACTAAATTGTTTAATATAGGTATTTGTACTCGGCTAAGTGCAGTACAGTATAGATACGCATATACTGTAGACAGTTAAATTGAAAAAGAAAAAAATCAATATAAAGTATCTCACCAAAGCGCGACTATTCTATGAGAAACCATCGTGTAAACTGTAACTAAATAGTAAGAAGTAAAAAGATTCTATAAAATCTACTAAACGATAAATATGCAGATAGTTTATCTCGAGAGCTATTTCAGCAAAGCTAACATACAAAAATTATACGGTGTGTTCCCTGCGACGTTACTTGCTTTACTATATGCGCGCCTGTTCACAGCGACTTGCGTGATACGAGCAAAAGTAAACAAATTTAGGTCTTTATTTTGAGCCCATGTTTCATTGTTGATGTCCCATTCTCATTTTTATTCGACTCCACAGCTTGAGTAGGTTTCGTTCGTGTGGCACACGAACGAAACCTACACGGTGTCTCAGAACATATTGTTAAAAACAGTTTTACGACATGGTCGCTTTCAAATCCTTTCAGAGAAATATTAAAAATATTAATTACCATGTATATTTTCAGTGAGTGCACAAAATATCGGAAACTCTCAGAAAATATACACGGTAATTATCCCTTTGATAATTTTAATATTTCTTATCTTTGTGACCATGATAGTTTAAAAACTTATTATACCTTTCAGAGAAATCCAAATCCAAAGAGTTTAGACCTAAAAATCAAAATATTAGTTTGTAAGCCACAACTGTGTTCGTTTGTTTTTAAAATGTAGGGTACCTTTTACTATAATGTAGAAACATGAAGTTTCTTTGTTATATATCTCACAGGTTTTGATAAAAAACCAAATTCTTCACTGGTTTGTAAAAAAACATAATAAGCTATCTACGAGTTCCATGGCAACACCTTCCTTCTACGCCTTTAAGTATTATGATGGTAAAGGATGACCGTGAAAGTTTTTATTTATTATTTTCTGAACTAGGGTTTTTAGAACTTCTACTTCGACCACATAAACCTAAAAAGGAAAATTCGAGACGAAAAGAAACTATTTATATATATAAATAGTTTCATGATTCGTCGGATGAGCGTGACATAACATTTGATATCTACCATTCACTTCAATGAATGGAACGCGATAGATGCAAGATGATTCGGATAACTCTTATCGTTATACCTAGAACTAATATTGAACAAAATATATATTTACAGAGTATATACAAGTACAATTTGAAAAATTTAATACCGACTTCCATTATATTCAGTTATTAGAGTGTAACTCAAAAACTACTGAACCGATTTGATGAAATTTAATTTGGGATCACACGGGAAGCACCAGCTTTCAAACAAAAAATAATTTTGAGAATCGGTTCACCCAGTCGAAAGTTATGAGGTAACAAACATAAAAAAACAGTCTAATTGAGTACCTCCTCCTTTTTGGAAGTCGGTAGAAAAGTGTTGTCACAATCTCTTAGGTACTATTTGAAAAACGAAAAGGATGCAATGTTAATTAACTTTTAACGGTATGTTTGTTTGAAAATTATCGATAATTTGAAACATATATTTATTAAATGTCAAAGCTAGCTTTACTCGCTTAGTTAACGATCGTTAGAAATTTCATGAATGTTCAAGAAATATTTTTTAGTGACTTATGTCACTTTTTCCCAATTCACGTATTTGTTTCTTCTTATAGGCTCTAAATACTCACGTCGTCACTCAGGGCACACAGCACGCAGAACAGATGGCCGATGGGGCCGGAAGGTTATGGAGTGGAGACCATGGACCGGCAAGCGCAGCGTAGGTCGTCCACCGACACGGTGGACAGACGACCTGATAAAGGTCGCAGGACGACGTTGGATACAGGCCGCTTCCAAGCGGTCCTTTTGGAAAACCATGGGGGAGACCTTTGTTCAGCAGTGGACGTCCTACGGCTGAGATGATGATGACTCACGTCGAGAAGTAATATAAAACTGCTTACACTCACATTGTTTCTCACATGCTGTTCTCGCTCCCACCTGCGATGGGCGACTGTGCAGCAGCCTTAGTTATTTGGACATTAGCATATTATAACCATAATAAAATTAAACAAAGCGCAAAAAAAAAATCTACTCCACGCATCGTGATTGAGACTCCTGTCTTTATAATGCCGGTATCTTATATCCCATAAATAAAAATCAATTAACTTCAATTCTAATTTATTGCTCCACAATTTTATAACATGCACTTTATTACGCTTCCCAGTTCGCACTGAGAACGAAAAAGAATGAATGTTCAAAAATGTATTAATATAGATTTCGTTTAGTTCCTAACTCAAAAGTATTATAAGCAATTTATAATAATGTCATTCACATAGTCATTTTACATATTAATTTGATAAAAATAATTTGTGAGCTGCAATCTCCTTCCCAAGCGTGCCCAGCTTTCTGACATGTCAAAATAAAGAAACGAAAGAATTACGTTAAACCGAGAATTCAAATTATCAGTATCAGCTCTGACAGACTTCTACTTAGCATTATATTTGACAAAGTTGGCATCACCCCAGACTGAGGCTATCTCTCTTAACAACTGTGTCCAGTTCTATCACTATTTGTATTGGCCAAGTAGCTTTCTTAGCATGGCCAAAACAACCAAAAGTACCGTATTTTTAGAAACTCATTAATGTGCAGTAGTTTTATTGGAACCCCTAAGCACCGATACAATGATTTGTGTCTAGTAATAACATTATTTTTTCTGAAACTGATAACTAAGAGCAAATTTATGCATGAAGTTTTGTTCTGAGGTTGTCATATGCAAAAAGTGTATTTAGGCTTTGCCATACTGGATGCGGTCTGCGGTCAGGTAAAATTGAACCCAGCCCGCACTATGTATGAAAAACATTCTCAGTCTCTATATATATTTTGTATAGATATGCGATCTGACCTTGCGGGCACGTGAACTGAACGCAAGGACGCATACGGGCAGTCGGACAGCGGGCGGCGGACAGCGGGCGTGGGCAGGCAGGCGACAGGCAGGGCAACGGGAACCATAATAACACGGTGATCATTTTCCTCGATCAAAACGCAAAACAATTAAAAATATTCCGCTGTTTGCCCTGCCCGCATCGCTGACCGGTTTCCCTGCTCGGACCGCTGACCGATTGCCTGACCGACAATGTTGTTCATACATAATGCGGGCTCCGTCCCATTTGACCTGACCGCAGACCGCATCCAGTGTGGCTAATCCTTCAGCGGTTTGAGGCGTACACGAACAAAATGAACATTTTGCTGCTCCAATTCGAAATCTTGAGTTAGAAATTTACTATCTATATAAACAGCCAGAAATTCTGTACAGTTACTACTTGTAAGTGTATGTCGAATAGTGTTATGAACTTAAATACAAACCAACTTTAACATACCTAAACCACGTCAGATCTGTTTACACAACACAAGTGTGAAGCGTGCCGGATAGGGTTATTGGAAGTTACGAACTGTTTACCACATCATTAATTTTCCGGCTACTGTTGATTATGGATTCAGTAAAATTGGTTTGCGTAAGATGGAAGAATAGCAAAATGAAATTTATTTTCAGGATCTAGTACATGTTTAGTTGGTACGTATAACAAAGTCGTTGAGGCATACCTTTCCAGACTGTTCTAGGCTTCGAGAATGAATGTGGGGTTCAAACTCAAATAGTTCTCTGCATCAAAAAGCAGTTTATGAATGGCACTAACTTCACTGGAAGACTTGAGCTATAAGTATCTGATACTTGAAACTACTACGCTATGCTATCGTGTCGTATATCATGTCTAAAACATACCTATTACATAATCCTTATTTTGAAAGACTGTTTCGTAAGTATTTCGGTTGTCATAATGCTAAAACTATCATATGTGCGATAAGAAAATTTTTAATATACTAGAATACGTTTGCTTTTAAAACAACCTATTCAATCCTGTTTTATCCGAAGTTCTTGACCTTGACATGACAGGACATATGGTAAGTCTGGTTTCTAAAGAGGTACGAGTATAATAGGTATTTGTAATCTCTATATTCCAAGAGTCTGGGTCAAAACCATGCTGTTTGTATGAGAAATAATGGTGATCATCACATTAGCTTCGTTTTTCTGATGTTTGGTTTATACAGAGTTATTGGTTAGTCGACCTATTTCCGTTAAAGGCGCGTAGTTTACATCGTTTTTGACTGATTTGACTATGAAACACCGTATTATATCCTAAATCTAACCCATAATACCCATAAAAACCGAGATATTTGTATTTTATGGTTTTTTATTCATTTTACGTACAATATTGGTTATTGAGGTCATAAAGTATTTTATTTTACATGTAAAAATCAAATAATAGTAATAATAACACGTAGTCATTTAAATTAATAATTCAAATATCGCATTAACGGATATATTAATAGATTTAGGATATAATACGGTGTTTTATAGTCAAATCACTCAAAAATTATGTAAACTACATGCCCTTAAAAGGAATAAATAGGTCGACCAACCAATAACTCTGTATAAGAATAAGGGATACTATCAATGCCTTCGCAATGGGTTTGAGATTATAAGTTTAATAACTCTGTATAAGAATAAGGGATACTATCAATGCCTTCGCAATGGGTTTGAGATTATAAGTCCAATAACTCTGTATAAGAATAAGGGATACTATCAATGCCTTCGCAATGGGTTTGAGATTATAAGTTTAATAACTCTGTATAAGAATAAGGGATACTATCAATGCCTTCGCAATGGGTTTGAGATTATAAGTCCAATAACTCTGTATAAGAATAAGGGATACTATCAATGCCTTCGCAATGGGTTTGAGATTATAAGTTTAATAACTCTGTATAAGAATAAGGGATACTATCAATGCCTTCGCAATGGGTTTGAGATTATAAGTTTAATAACTCTGTATAAGAATAAGGGATACTATCAATGCCTTCGCAATGGGTTTGAGATTATAAGTTTAATAACTCTGTATAAGAATAAGGGATACTATCAATGCCTTCGCAATGGGTTTGAGATTATAAGTTTAATAACTCTGTATAAGAATAAGGGATACTATCAATGCCTTCGCAATGGGTTTGAGATTATAAGTTTAATAACTCTGTATAAGAATAAGGGATACTATCAATGCCTTCGCAATGGGTTTGAGATTATAAGTCCAATAACTCTGTATAAGAATAAGGGATACTATCAATGCCTTCGCAATGGGTTTGAGATTATAAGTTTAATAACTCTGTATAAGAATAAGGGATACTATCAATGCCTTCGCAATGGGTTTGAGATTATAAGTTTAATAACTCTGTATAAGAATAAGGGATACTATCAATGCCTTCGCAATGGGTTTGAGATTATAAGTTTAATAACTCTGTATAAGAATAAGGGATACTATCAATGCCTTCGCAATGGGTTTGAGATTATAAGTTTAATAACTCTGTATAAGAATAAGGGATACTATCAATGCCTTCGCAATGGGTTTGAGATTATAAGTTTAATAACTCTGTATAAGAATAAGGGATACTATCAATGCCTTCGCAATGGGTTTGAGATTATAAGTTTAATAACTCTGTATAAGAATAAGGGATACTATCAATGCCTTCGCAATGGGTTTGAGATTATAAGTTTAATAACTCTGTATAAGAATAAGGGATACTATCAATGCCTTCGCAATGGATTTGAGATTATAAGTTTAATAACTCTGTATAAGAATAAGGGATACTATCAATGCCTTCGCAATGGGTTTGAGATTATAAGTTTAATAACTCTGTATAAGAATAAGGGATACTATCAATGCCTTCGCAATGGGTTTGAGATTATAAGTTTAATAACTCTGTATAAGAATAAGGGATACTATCAATGCCTTCGCAATGGGTTTGAGATTATAAGTCCAATAACTCTGTATAAGAATAAGGGATACTATCAATGCCTTCGCAATGGGTTTGAGATTATAAGTTTAATAACTCTGTATAAGAATAAGGGATACTATCAATGCCTTCGCAATGGGTTTGAGATTATAAGTTTAATAACTCTGTATAAGAATAAGGGATACTATCAATGCCTTCGCAATGGGTTTGAGATTATAAGTTTAATAATTCTGTATAAGAATAAGGGATACTATCAATGCCTTCGCAATGGGTTTGAGATTATAAGTTTAATAACTCTGTATAAGAATAAGGGATACTATCAATGCCTTCGCAATGGGTTTGAGATTATAAGTCCAATAACTCTGTATAAGAATAAGGGATACTATCAATGCCTTCGCAATGGGTTTGAGATTATAAGTTTAATAACTCTGTATAAGAATAAGGGATACTATCAATGCCTTCGCAATGGGTTTGAGATTATAAGTTTAATAACTCTGTATAAGAATAAGGGATACTATCAATGCCTTCGCAATGGGTTTGAGATTATAAGTTTAATAACTCTGTATAAGAATAAGGGATACTATCAATGCCTTCGCAATGGGTTTGAGATTATAAGTTTAATAACTCTGTATAAGAATAAGGGATACTATCAATGCCTTCGCAATGGGTTTGAGATTATAAGTTTAATAACTCTGTATAAGAATAAGGGATACTATCAATGCCTTCGCAATGGGTTTGAGATTATAAGTTTAATAACTCTGTATAAGAATAAGGGATACTATCAATGCCTTCGCAATGGGTTTGAGATTATAAGTCCAATAACTCTGTATAAGAATAAGGGATACTATCAATGCCTTCGCAATGGGTTTGAGATTATAAGTTTAATAACTCTGTATAAGAATAAGGGATACTATCAATGCCTTCGCAATGGGTTTGAGATTATAAGTTTAATAACTCTGTATAAGAATAAGGGATACTATCAATGCCTTCGCAATGGGTTTGAGATTATAAGTCCAATAACTCTGTATAAGAATAAGGGATACTATCAATGCCTTCGCAATGGGTTTGAGATTATAAGTTGAATAATTCTGTATAAGAATAAGGGATACTATCAATGCCTTCGCAATGGGTTTGAGATTATAAGTCCAATAACTCTGTATAAGAATAAGGGATACTATCAATGCCTTCGCAATGGGTTTGAGATTATAAGTCCAATAACTCTGTATAAGAATAAGGGATACTATCAATGCCTTCGCAATGGGTTTGAGATTATAAGTTTAATAACTCTGTATAAGAATAAGGGATACTATCAATGCCTTCGCAATGGGTTTGAGATTATAAGTTTAATAACTCTGTATAAGAATAAGGGATACTATCAATGCCTTCGCAATGGGTTTGAGATTATAAGTTTAATAACTCTGTATAAGAATAAGGGATACTATCAATGCCTTCGCAATGGGTTTGAGATTATAAGTTTAATAACTCTGTATAAGAATAAGGGATACTATCAATGCCTTCGCAATGGGTTTGAGATTATAAGTTTAATAACTCTGTATAAGAATAAGGGATACTATCAATGCCTTCGCAATGGGTTTGAGATTATAAGTTTAATTACTCTGTATAAGAATAAGGGATACTATCAATGCCTTCGCAATGGGTTTGAGATTATAAGTTTAATAACTCTGTATAAGAATAAGGGATACTATCAATGCCTTCGCAATGGGTTTGAGATTATAAGTTTAATTACTCTGTATAAGAATAAGGGATACTATCAATGCCTTCGCAATGGGTTTGAGATTATAAGTTTAATAACTCTGTATAAGAATAAGGGATACTATCAATGCCTTCGCAATGGGTTTGAGATTATAAGTTTAATAACTCTGTATAAGAATAAGGGATACTATCAATGCCTTCGCAATGGGTTTGAGATTATAAGTTTAATAACTCTGTATAAGAATAAGGGATACTATCAATGCCTTCGCAATGGGTTTGAGATTATAAGTCCAATAACTCTGTATAAGAATAAGGGATACTATCAATGCCTTCGCAATGGGTTTGAGATTATAAGTTTAATAACTCTGTATAAGAATAAGGGATACTATCAATGCCTTCGCAATGGGTTTGAGATTATAAGTTTAATAACTCTGTATAAGAATAAGGGATACTATCAATGCCTTCGCAATGGGTTTGAGATTATAAGTTTAATAACTCTGTATAAGAATAAGGGATACTATCAATGCCTTCGCAATGGGTTTGAGATTATAAGTTTAATAACTCTGTATAAGAATAAGGGATACTATCAATGCCTTCGCAATGGGTTTGAGATTATAAGTTTAATAACTCTGTATAAGAATAAGGGATACTATCAATGCCTTCGCAATGGGTTTGAGATTATAAGTCCAATAACTCTGTATAAGAATAAGGGATACTATCAATGCCTTCGCAATGGGTTTGAGATTATAAGTTTAATAACTCTGTATAAGAATAAGGGATACTATCAATGCCTTCGCAATGGGTTTGAGATTATAAGTTTAATAACTCTGTATAAGAATAAGGGATACTATCAATGCCTTCGCAATGGGTTTGAGATTATAAGTTTAATAACTCTGTATAAGAATAAGGGATACTATCAATGCCTTCGCAATGGGTTTGAGATTATAAGTTTAATAACTCTGTATAAGAATAAGGGATACTATCAATGCCTTCGCAATGGGTTTGAGATTATAAGTTTAATAACTCTGTATAAGAATAAGGGATACTATCAATGCCTTCGCAATGGGTTTGAGATTATAAGTTTAATAACTCTGTATAAGAATAAGGGATACTATCAATGCCTTCGCAATGGGTTTGAGATTATAAGTTTAATAACTCTGTATAAGAATAAGGGATACTATCAATGCCTTCGCAATGGATTTGAGATTATAAGTTTAATAACTCTGTATAAGAATAAGGGATACTATCAATGCCTTCGCAATGGGTTTGAGATTATAAGTTTAATAACTCTGTATAAGAATAAGGGATACTATCAATGCCTTCGCAATGGGTTTGAGATTATAAGTTTAATAACTCTGTATAAGAATAAGGGATACTATCAATGCCTTCGCAATGGGTTTGAGATTATAAGTCCAATAACTCTGTATAAGAATAAGGGATACTATCAATGCCTTCGCAATGGGTTTGAGATTATAAGTTTAATAACTCTGTATAAGAATAAGGGATACTATCAATGCCTTCGCAATGGGTTTGATATTATAAGTTTAATAACTCTGTATAAGAATAAGGGATACTATCAATGCCTTCGCAATGGGTTTGAGATTATAAGTCCAATAACTCTGTATAAGAATAAGGGATACTATCAATGCCTTCGCAATGGGTTTGAGATTATAAGTTGAATAATTCTGTATAAGAATAAGGGATACTATCAATGCCTTCGCAATGGGTTTGAGATTATAAGTCCAATAACTCTGTATAAGAATAAGGGATACTATCAATGCCTTCGCAATGGGTTTGAGATTATAAGTCCAATAACTCTGTATAAGAATAAGGGATACTATCAATGCCTTCGCAATGGGTTTGAGATTATAAGTTTAATAACTCTGTATAAGAATAAGGGATACTATCAATGCCTTCGCAATGGGTTTGAGATTATAAGTTTAATAACTCTGTATAAGAATAAGGGATACTATCAATGCCTTCGCAATGGGTTTGAGATTATAAGTTTAATAACTCTGTATAAGAATAAGGGATACTATCAATGCCTTCGCAATGGGTTTGAGATTATAAGTTTAATAACTCTGTATAAGAATAAGGGATACTATCAATGCCTTCGCAATGGGTTTGAGATTATAAGTTTAATAACTCTGTATAAGAATAAGGGATACTATCAATGCCTTCGCAATGGGTTTGAGATTATAAGTTTAATAACTCTGTATAAGAATAAGGGATACTATCAATGCCTTCGCAATGGGTTTGAGATTATAAGTTTAATAACTCTGTATAAGAATAAGGGATACTATCAATGCCTTCGCAATGGGTTTGAGATTATAAGTCCAATAACTCTGTATAAGAATAAGGGATACTATCAATGCCTTCGCAATGGGTTTGAGATTATAAATTTAATAACTCTGTATAAGAATAAGGGATACTATCAATGCCTTCGCAATGGGTTTGAGATTATAAGTTTAATAACTCTGTATAAGAATAAGGGATACTATCAATGCCTTCGCAATGGGTTTGAGATTATAAGTTTAATAACTCTGTATAAGAATAAGGGATACTATCAATGCCTTCGCAATGGGTTTGAGATTATAAGTTTAATAACTCTGTATAAGAATAAGGGATACTATCAATGCCTTCGCAATGGGTTTGAGATTATAAGTTTAATAACTCTGTATAAGAATAAGGGATACTATCAATGCCTTCGCAATGGGTTTGAGATTATAAGTTTAATAACTCTGTATAAGAATAAGGGATACTATCAATGCCTTCGCAATGGGTTTGAGATTATAAGTTTAATAACTCTGTATAAGAATAAGGGATACTATCAATGCCTTCGCAATGGGTTTGAGATTATAAGTTTAATAACTCTGTATAAGAATAAGGGATACATCAATGCCTTCGCAATGGGTTTGAGATTATAAGTTTAATAACTCTGTATAAGAATAAGGGATACTATCAATGCCTTCGCAATGGGTTTGAGATTATAAGTTTAATAACTCTGTATAAGAATAAGGGATACTATCAATGCCTTCGCAATGGGTTTGAGATTATAAGTTTAATAACTCTGTATAAGAATAAGGGATACTATCAATGCCTTCGCAATGGGTTTGAGATTATAAGTCCAATAACTCTGTATAAGAATAAGGGATACTATCAATGCCTTCGCAATGGGTTTGAGATTATAAGTTTAATAACTCTGTATAAGAATAAGGGATACTATCAATGCCTTCGCAATGGGTTTGAGATTATAAGTTTAATAACTCTGTATAAGAATAAGGGATACTATCAATGCCTTCGCAATGGGTTTGAGATTATAAGTCCAATAACTCTGTATAAGAATAAGGGATACTATCAATGCCTTCGCAATGGGTTTGAGATTATAAGTTGAATAATTCTGTATAAGAATAAGGGATACTATCAATGCCTTCGCAATGGGTTTGAGATTATAAGTCCAATAACTCTGTATAAGAATAAGGGATACTATCAATGCCTTCGCAATGGGTTTGAGATTATAAGTCCAATAACTCTGTATAAGAATAAGGGATACTATCAATGCCTTCGCAATGGGTTTGAGATTATAAGTTTAATAACTCTGTATAAGAATAAGGGATACTATCAATGCCTTCGCAATGGGTTTGAGATTATAAGTTTAATAACTCTGTATAAGAATAAGGGATACTATCAATGCCTTCGCAATGGGTTTGAGATTATAAGTTTAATAACTCTGTATAAGAATAAGGGATACTATCAATGCCTTCGCAATGGGTTTGAGATTATAAGTTTAATAACTCTGTATAAGAATAAGGGATACTATCATTGCCTTCGCAATGGGTTTGAGATTATAAGTTTAATAACTCTGTATAAGAATAAGGGATACTATCAATGCCTTCGCAATGGGTTTGAGATTATAAGTTTAATAACTCTGTATAAGAATAAGGGATACAATCAATGCCTTCGCAATGGGTTTGAGATTATAAGTTTAATAACTCTGTATAAGAATAAGGGATACTATCAATGCCTTCGCAATGGGTTTGAGATTATAAGTTTAATAACTCTGTATAAGAATAAGGGATACTATCAATGCCTTCGCAATGGATTTGAGATTATAAGTTTAATAACTCTGTATAAGAAAAAGGGATACTATCAATGCCTTCGCAATGGGTTTGAGATTATAAGTTTAATAACTCTGTATAAGAATAAGGGATACTATCAATGCCTTCGCAATGGGTTTGAGATTATAAGTTTAATAACTCTGTATAAGAATAAGGGATACTATCAATGCCTTCGCAATGGGTTTGAGATTATAAGTCCAATAACTCTGTATAAGAATAAGGGATACTATCAATGCCTTCGCAATGGGTTTGAGATTATAAGTTTAATAACTCTGTATAAGAATAAGGGATACTATCAATGCCTTCGCAATGGGTTTGAGATTATAAGTTTAATAACTCTGTATAAGAATAAGGGATACTATCAATGCCTTCGCAATGGGTTTGAGATTATAAGTCCAATAACTCTGTATAAGAATAAGGGATACTATCAATGCCTTCGCAATGGGTTTGAGATTATAAGTTGAATAATTCTGTATAAGAATAAGGGATACTATCAATGCCTTCGCAATGGGTTTGAGATTATAAGTACAATAACTCTGTATAAGAATAAGGGATACTATCAATGCCTTCGCAATGGGTTTGAGATTATAAGTCCAATAACTCTGTATAAGAATAAGGGATACTATCAATGCCTTCGCAATGGGTTTGAGATTATAAGTTTAATAACTCTGTATAAGAATAAGGGATACTATCAATGCCTTCGCAATGGGTTTGAGATTATAAGTTTAATAACTCTGTATAAGAATAAGGGATACTATCAATGCCTTCGCAATGGGTTTGAGATTATAAGTTTAATAACTCTGTATAAGAATAAGGGATACTATCAATGCCTTCGCAATGGGTTTGAGATTATAAGTTTAATAACTCTGTATAAGAATAAGGGATACTATCAATGCCTTCGCAATGGGTTTGAGATTATAAGTTTAATAACTCTGTATAAGAATAAGGGATACTATCAATGCCTTCGCAATGGGTTTGAGATTATAAGTTTAATTACTCTGTATAAGAATAAGGGATACTATCAATGCCTTCGCAATGGGTTTGAGATTATAAGTTTAATAACTCTGTATAAGAATAAGGGATACTATCAATGCCTTCGCAATGGGTTTGAGATTATAAGTTTAATTACTCTGTATAAGAATAAGGGATACTATCAATGCCTTCGCAATGGGTTTGAGATTATAAGTTTAATAACTCTGTATAAGAATAAGGGATACTATCAATGCCTTCGCAATGGGTTTGAGATTATAAGTCCAATAACTCTGTATAAGAATAAGGGATACTATCAATGCCTTCGCAATGGGTTTGAGATTATAAGTCCAATAACTCTATATAAGAATAAGGGATACTATCAATGCCTTCGCAATGGGTTTGAGATTATAAGTTTAATAACTCTGTATAAGAATAAGGGATACTATCAATGCCTTCGCAATGGGTTTGAGATTATAAGTCCAATAACTCTGTATAAGAATAAGGGATACTATCAATGCCTTCGCAATGGGTTTGAGATTATAAGTTTAATAACTCTGTATAAGAATAAGGGATACTATCAATGCCTTCGCAATGGGTTTGAGATTATAAGTCCAATAACTCTGTATAAGAATAAGGGATACTATCAATGCCTTCGCAATGGGTTTGAGATTATAAGTTTAATAACTCTGTATAAGAATAAGGGATACTATCAATGCCTTCGCAATGGGTTTGAGATTATAAGTTTAATAACTCTGTATAAGAATAAGGGATACTATCAATGCCTTCGCAATGGGTTTGAGATTATAAGTTTAATAACTCTGTATAAGAATAAGGGATACTATCAATGCCTTCGCAATGGGTTTGAGATTATAAGTTTAATAACTCTGTATAAGAATAAGGGATACTATCAATGCCTTCGCAATGGGTTTGAGATTATAAGTTTAATAACTCTGTATAAGAATAAGGGATACTATCAATGCCTTCGCAATGGGTTTGAGATTATAAGTTTAATAACTCTGTATAAGAATAAGGGATACTATCAATGCCTTCGCAATGGGTTTGAGATTATAAGTTTAATAACTCTGTATAAGAATAAGGGATACTATCAATGCCTTCGCAATGGGTTTGAGATTATAAGTTTAATAACTCTGTATAAGAATAAGGGATACTATCAATGCCTTCGCAATGGGTTTGAGATTATAAGTTTAATAACTCTGTATAAGAATAAGGGATACTATCAATGCCTTCGCAATGGGTTTGAGATTATAAGTTTAATAACTCTGTATAAGAATAAGGGATACTATCAATGCCTTCGCAATGGGTTTGAGATTATAAGTCCAATAACTCTGTATAAGAATAAGGGATACTATCAATGCCTTCGCAATGGGTTTGAGATTATAAGTTTAATAACTCTGTATAAGAATAAGGGATACTATCAATGCCTTCGCAATGGGTTTGAGATTATAAGTTTAATAACTCTGTATAAGAATAAGGGATACTATCAATGCCTTCGCAATGGGTTTGAGATTATAAGTCCAATAACTCTGTATAAGAATAAGGGATACTATCAATGCCTTCGCAATGGGTTTGAGATTATAAGTTTAATAATTCTGTATAAGAATAAGGGATACTATCAATGCCTTCGCAATGGGTTTGAGATTATAAGTCCAATAACTCTGTATAAGAATAAGGGATACTATCAATGCCTTCGCAATGGGTTTGAGATTATAAGTCCAATAACTCTGTATAAGAATAAGGGATACTATCAATGCCTTCGCAATGGGTTTGAGATTATAAGTTTAATAACTCTGTATAAGAATAAGGGATACTATCAATGCCTTCGCAATGGGTTTGAGATTATAAGTTTAATAACTCTGTATAAGAATAAGGGATACTATCAATGCCTTCGCAATGGGTTTGAGATTATAAGTTTAATAACTCTGTATAAGAATAAGGGATACTATCAATGCCTTCGCAATGGGTTTGAGATTATAAGTTTAATAACTCTGTATAAGAATAAGGGATACTATCAATGCCTTCGCAATGGGTTTGAGATTATAAGTTTAATAACTCTGTATAAGAATAAGGGATACTATCAATGCCTTCGCAATGGGTTTGAGATTATAAGTTTAATTACTCTGTATAAGAATAAGGGATACTATCAATGCCTTCGCAATGGGTTTGAGATTATAAGTTTAATAACTCTGTATAAGAATAAGGGATACTATCAATGCCTTCGCAATGGGTTTGAGATTATAAGTTTAATTACTCTGTATAAGAATAAGGGATACTATCAATGCCTTCGCAATGGGTTTGAGATTATAAGTTTAATAACTCTGTATAAGAATAAGGGATACTATCAATGCCTTCGCAATGGGTTTGAGATTATAAGTTTAATAACTCTGTATAAGAATAAGGGATACTATCAATGCCTTCGCAATGGGTTTGAGATTATAAGTTTAATAACTCTGTATAAGAATAAGGGATACTATCAATGCCTTCGCAATGGGTTTGAGATTATAAGTCCAATAACTCTGTATAAGAATAAGGGATACTATCAATGCCTTCGCAATGGGTTTGAGATTATAAGTTTAATAACTCTGTATAAGAATAAGGGATACTATCAATGCCTTCGCAATGGGTTTGATATTATAAGTTTAATAACTCTGTATAAGAATAAGGGATACTATCAATGCCTTCGCAATGGGTTTGAGATTATAAGTTTAATAACTCTGTATAAGAATAAGGGATACTATCAATGCCTTCGCAATGGGTTTGAGATTATAAGTTTAATAACTCTGTATAAGAATAAGGGATACTATCAATGCCTTCGCAATGGGTTTGAGATTATAAGTTTAATAACTCTGTATAAGAATAAGGGATACTATCAATGCCTTCGCAATGGGTTTGAGATTATAAGTCCAATAACTCTGTATAAGAATAAGGGATACTATCAATGCCTTCGCAATGGGTTTGAGATTATAAGTTTAATAACTCTGTATAAGAATAAGGGATACTATCAATGCCTTCGCAATGGGTTTGAGATTATAAGTTTAATAACTCTGTATAAGAATAAGGGATACTATCAATGCCTTCGCAATGGGTTTGAGATTATAAGTTTAATAACTCTGTATAAGAATAAGGGATACTATCAATGCCTTCGCAATGGGTTTGAGATTATAAGTTTAATAACTCTGTATAAGAATAAGGGATACTATCAATGCCTTCGCAATGGGTTTGAGATTATAAGTTTAATAACTCTGTATAAGAATAAGGGATACTATCAATGCCTTCGCAATGGGTTTGAGATTATAAGTTTAATAACTCTGTATAAGAATAAGGGATACTATCAATGCCTTCGCAATGGGTTTGAGATTATAAGTTTAATAACTCTGTATAAGAATAAGGGATACTATCAATGCCTTCGCAATGGGTTTGAGATTATAAGTTTAATAACTCTGTATAAGAATAAGGGATACTATCAATGCCTTCGCAATGGGTTTGAGATTATAAGTCCAATAACTCTGTATAAGAATAAGGGATACTATCAATGCCTTCGCAATGGGTTTGAGATTATAAGTTGAATAATTCTGTATAAGAATAAGGGATACTATCAATGCCTTCGCAATGGGTTTGAGATTATAAGTCCAATAACTCTGTATAAGAATAAGGGATACTATCAATGCCTTCGCAATGGGTTTGAGATTATAAGTTTAATAACTCTGTATAAGAATAAGGGATACTATCAATGCCTTCGCAATGGGTTTGAGATTATAAGTCCAATAACTCTGTATAAGAATAAGGGATACTATCAATGCCTTCGCAATGGGTTTGAGATTATAAGTTGAATAATTCTGTATAAGAATAAGGGATACTATCAATGCCTTCGCAATGGGTTTGAGATTATAAGTCCAATAACTCTGTATAAGAATAAGGGATACTATCAATGCCTTCGCAATGGGTTTGAGATTATAAGTCCAATAACTCTGTATAAGAATAAGGGATACTATCAATGCCTTCGCAATGGGTTTGAGATTATAAGTTTAATAACTCTGTATAAGAATAAGGGATACTATCAATGCCTTCGCAATGGGTTTGAGATTATAAGTTTAATAACTCTGTATAAGAATAAGGGATACTATCAATGCCTTCGCAATGGGTTTGAGATTATAAGTTTAATAACTCTGTATAAGAATAAGGGATACTATCAATGCCTTCGCAATGGGTTTGAGATTATAAGTTTAATAACTCTGTATAAGAATAAGGGATACTATCAATGCCTTCGCAATGGGTTTGAGATTATAAGTTTAATAACTCTGTATAAGAATAAGGGATACTATCAATGCCTTCGCAATGGGTTTGAGATTATAAGTTTAATTACTCTGTATAAGAATAAGGGATACTATCAATGCCTTCGCAATGGGTTTGAGATTATAAGTTTAATAACTCTGTATAAGAATAAGGGATACTATCAATGCCTTCGCAATGGGTTTGAGATTATAAGTTTAATTACTCTGTATAAGAATAAGGGATACTATCAATGCCTTCGCAATGGGTTTGAGATTATAAGTTTAATAACTCTGTATAAGAATAAGGGATACTATCAATGCCTTCGCAATGGGTTTGAGATTATAAGTTTAATAACTCTGTATAAGAATAAGGGATACTATCAATGCCTTCGCAATGGGTTTGAGATTATAAGTTTAATAACTCTGTATAAGAATAAGGGATACTATCAATGCCTTCGCAATGGGTTTGAGATTATAAGTTTAATAACTCTGTATAAGAATAAGGGATACTATCAATGCCTTCGCAATGGGTTTGAGATTATAAGTCCAATAACTCTGTATAAGAATAAGGGATACTATCAATGCCTTCGCAATGGGTTTGAGATTATAAGTCCAATAACTCTATATAAGAATAAGGGATACTATCAATGCCTTCGCAATGGGTTTGAGATTATAAGTTTAATAACTCTGTATAAGAATAAGGGATACTATCAATGCCTTCGCAATGGGTTTGAGATTATAAGTCCAATAACTCTGTATAAGAATAAGGGATACTATCAATGCCTTCGCAATGGGTTTGAGATTATAAGTTGAATAATTCTGTATAAGAATAAGGGATACTATCAATGCCTTCGCAATGGGTTTGAGATTATAAGTCCAATAACTCTGTATAAGAATAAGGGATACTATCAATGCCTTCGCAATGGGTTTGAGATTATAAGTTTAATAACTCTGTATAAGAATAAGGGATACTATCAATGCCTTCGCAATGGGTTTGAGATTATAAGTCCAATAACTCTGTATAAGAATAAGGGATACTATCAATGCCTTCGCAATGGGTTTGAGATTATAAGTCCAATAACTCTGTATAAGAATAAGGGATACTATCAATGCCTTCGCAATGGGTTTGAGATTATAAGTCCAATAACTCTGTATAAGAATAAGGGATACTATCAATGCCTTCGCAATGGGTTTGAGATTATAAGTTTAATAACTCTGTATAAGAATAAGGGATACTATCAATGCCTTCGCAATGGGTTTGAGATTATAAGTTTAATAACTCTGTATAAGAATAAGGGATACTATCAATGCCTTCGCAATGGGTTTGATATTATAAGTTTAATAACTCTGTATAAGAATAAGGGATACTATCAATGCCTTCGCAATGGGTTTGAGATTATAAGTTTAATAACTCTGTATAAGAATAAGGGATACTATCAATGCCTTCGCAATGGGTTTGAGATTATAAGTTTAATAACTCTGTATAAGAATAAGGGATACTATCAATGCCTTCGCAATGGGTTTGAGATTATAAGTTTAATAACTCTGTATAAGAATAAGGGATACTATCAATGCCTTCGCAATGGGTTTGAGATTATAAGTCCAATAACTCTGTATAAGAATAAGGGATACTATCAATGCCTTCGCAATGGGTTTGAGATTATAAGTTTAATAACTCTGTATAAGAATAAGGGATACTATCAATGCCTTCGCAATGGGTTTGAGATTATAAGTTTAATAACTCTGTATAAGAATAAGGGATACTATCAATGCCTTCGCAATGGGTTTGAGATTATAAGTTTAATAACTCTGTATAAGAATAAGGGATACTATCAATGCCTTCGCAATGGGTTTGAGATTATAAGTTTAATAACTCTGTATAAGAATAAGGGATACTATCAATGCCTTCGCAATGGGTTTGAGATTATAAGTTTAATAACTCTGTATAAGAATAAGGGATACTATCAATGCCTTCGCAATGGGTTTGAGATTATAAGTTTAATAACTCTGTATAAGAATAAGGGATACTATCAATGCCTTCGCAATGGGTTTGAGATTATAAGTTTAATAACTCTGTATAAGAATAAGGGATACTATCAATGCCTTCGCAATGGGTTTGAGATTATAAGTTTAATAACTCTGTATAAGAATAAGGGATACTATCAATGCCTTCGCAATGGGTTTGAGATTATAAGTTTAATAACTCTGTATAAGAATAAGGGATACTATCAATGCCTTCGCAATGGGTTTGAGATTATAAGTCCAATAACTCTGTATAAGAATAAGGGATACTTTCAATGCCTTCGCAATGAGTTTGAGATTATAAGTCCAATAACTCTGTATAAGAATAAGGGATACTATCAATGCCTTCGCAATGGGTTTGAGATTATAAGTTTAATAACTCTGTATAAGAATAAGGGATACTATCAATGCCTTCGCAATGGGTTTGAGATTATAAGTCCAATAACTCTGTATAAGAATAAGGGATACTATCAATGCCTTCGCAATGGGTTTGAGATTATAAGTTTAATAACTCTGTATAAGAATAAGGGATACTATCAATGCCTTCGCAATGGGTTTGAGATTATAAGTCCAATAACTCTGTATAAGAATAAGGGATACTATCAATGCCTTCGCAA
Organism: Selenia dentaria; assembly: GCA_917880725.1. Classification (NCBI taxonomy): domain Eukaryota; kingdom Metazoa; phylum Arthropoda; class Insecta; order Lepidoptera; family Geometridae; genus Selenia; species Selenia dentaria. Next base: position 3,404,284 of record OU862880.1, read on the forward strand.
TGGGTTTGAGATTATAAGTTTAATAACTCTGTATAAGAATAAGGGATACTATCAATGCCTTCGCAATGGGTTTGAGATTATAAGTTTAATAACTCTGTATAAGAATAAGGGATACTATCAATGCCTTCGCAATGGGTTTGAGATTATAAGTTTAATAACTCTGTATAAGAATAAGGGATACTATCAATGCCTTCGCAATGGGTTTGAGATTATAAGTCCAATAACTCTGTATAAGAATAAGGGATACTATCAATGCCTTCGCAATGGGTTTGAGATTATAAGTTTAATAACTCTGTATAAGAATAAGGGATACTATCAATGCCTTCGCAATGGGTTTGAGATTATAAGTTTAATAACTCTGTATAAGAATAAGGGATACTATCAATGCCTTCGCAATGGGTTTGAGATTATAAGTTTAATAACTCTGTATAAGAATAAGGGATACTATCAATGCCTTCGCAATGGGTTTGAGATTATAAGTCCAATAACTCTGTATAAGAAAAAGGGATACTATCAATGCCTTCGCAATGGGTTTGAGATTATAAGTTTAATAACTCTGTATAAGAATAAGGGATACTATCAATGCCTTCGCAATGGGTTTGAGATTATAAGTCCAATAACTCTGTATAAGAATAAGGGATACTATCAATGCCTTCGCAATGGGTTTGAGATTATAAGTCCAATAACTCTGTATAAGAATAAGGGATACTATCAATGCCTTCGCAATGGGTTTGAGATTATAAGTTTAATAACTCTGTATAAGAATAAGGGATACTATCAATGCCTTCGCAATGGGTTTGAGATTATAAGTCCAATAACTCTGTATAAGAATAAGGGATACTATCAATGCCTTCGCAATGGGTTTGAGATTATAAGTCCAATAACTCTGTATAAGAATAAGGGATACTATCAATGCCTTCGCAATGGGTTTGAGATTATAAGTTTAATAACTCTGTATAAGAATAAGGGATACTATCAATGCCTTCGCAATGGGTTTGAGATTATAAGTTTAATAACTCTGTATAAGAATAAGGAATACTATCAATGCCTTCGCAATGGGTTTGAGATTATAAGTTTAATAACTCTGTATAAGAATAAGGGATACTATCAATGCCTTCGCAATGGGTTTGAGATTATAAGTTTAATAACTCTGTATAAGAATAAGGGATACTATCAATGCCTTCGCAATGGGTTTGAGATTATAAGTTTAATAACTCTGTATAAGAATAAGGGATGCTATCAATGCCTTCGCAATGGGTTTGAGATTATAAGTCCAATAACTCTGTATAAGAATAAGGGATACTATCAATGCCTTCGCAATGGGTTTGAGATTATAAGTTTAATAACTCTGTATAAGAATAAGGGATGCTATCAATGCCTTCGCAATGGGTTTGAGATTATAAGTCCAATAACTCTGTATAAGAATAAGGGATACTATCAATGCCTTCGCAATGGGTTTGAGATTATAAGTTTAATAACTCTGTATAAGAATAAGGGATGCTATCAATGCCTTCGCAATGGGTTTGAGATTATAAGTCCAATAACTCTGTATAAGAATAAGGGATGCTATCAATGCCTTCGCAATGGGTTTGAGATTATAAGTCCAATAACTCTGTATAAGAATAAGGGATACTATCAATGCCTTCGCAATGGGCTTGAGATTATAAGTCCAATAAGGGTTCATTTATAGAAACCGATTTATAAAGGTGAATTCGTTTAGCTTATGAGGGCATTGGTGGCGTTGTCATTGATGGCTCTTTTGTTAAAGCGTTCGTAAAGCTCAAAAACGTTATTTTTGCCACCTATGCCACTTTTGCTCACACCCTATTCGAACGCTCAACTGAGCATAAGACCTTAAATCACATGATTATGCTGTCAAATACATAGCTGTCAAAAACGATCACAAACAACCATGCTCCGGACGTGGGTCAAAAATTGCACTTTTCGGTGGCAAAATACCTCTTTTTTAGCTTTCCGAACGCTGAACAAAAAGAGGCATGAACGACATTTTCACCCACAGATTCCCAATTCGAACGCTCCTTGTGAGCGTTTCTAGCGTTATTTTCGCTAAAAACGATCACAAAGAGCCTATTCAAACGCACTATAAGTGGTATGACGCTCTGCGTGGCGTCTCAAGACGCGTCACGCGTATAAGCTGGCCTCATACATCCGGAACGGCTCTCTGGATTCATAATCTCAATTCGTATTATTAATTCAGAAAGCCCGAAATACCATACAATATCAGTAGGTATACTCCACACACATTTTGATTTTTTCCGATTATGAATTTCTCAGATCGATCTGTAAGAATGATACTGATGAGCGTTCTGAATTCCGTACGGAATATTTAAGATTATGATTTCATAACGCACGTAGTCCCATACATTTTAGAAGAGCGGCACACACATACTAAAACGCAGATTATGAATAGGGTAAAACCAGGATAGATGCAGCAGTAGGATAGACGTCTCGTTTTCAAAAAAACCTAATTTCCCAAACTCGACACCAAAAATTAATAATTGAAATAATAAGTGCAGACGCCCTACATATAAGTCCCTAGCAGGCTTTTATGCGCAATAAACTTGTCTCCCTTGTGCGTGTGATTAACTTTCAGAGATAAGTATTTGAAGATGTGTAACTTCTAAACGTAACGTTAAGTATATTTTTTCTTGTGTCAATACACGGGTTCATTAAGTTAACACCTAGGTGATACCTAATTGCTTTTTTGTTACTAGTTTATTTAAGACAAGTACAATTTGAAAAATTTGATACTGACTTCCATTCTATTCAGTTATTGGAGTGTTTCTCAAAAACTACTAGACCGAATTTGATGAAATTTAAATGGGACCACACGGAAAGCACCAGCTTTGAAAGAAATTTTGAGAATCGGTTTACCCAGTCGAAGGTTATGAGGTAGCAAACATAAAAAATACAGTCGAATTGAGTACCTTCTCCTTTTTTTTTGGAACTTCCTCAACTTTTCCTTTTCCGTCTCAATGCTGATAATGAACACAAAATCAATAATTAGACTTCCGATAAAAAAAAACTATCGTCAAAAACCTGGTGACGGTAGTGGTACCGCATGGAACGTCCAACAGCTGAACTCGTAAGCAACTGAACACTCGACCGCAAAACTGTCCGCGTGACCGCTCTCTGTCTGATCAGACCCTTAAAGCTACTATATATGTGTGAGAGTATTTTTTTAAATGTTTTTTTAGTGTACTGTTATGTATTTCTTAATCAACAACTGATATTATATATAATATACTGATAGTATAATGATCTCTTTGGCTTACGCAACACTGAAATTAAACATTAAACGTATTATTAAATCACCTGTAATTTTATATTATTTTATCCTGACGTTAACAGACAACTGTCGTCTAGTGTACCCGTGACCGTACCGTGAAGTGTTCGAAACGGCAGGTAAACTATTAAATTATACTGATTGTATGTTTTGATATTAACCACGGCATCTATACTCTAAACGTGGTCTCTTACTGTGGGCCTCATAGATAAGCTCAAAGTCGCACAACGAGCTATGGAGAGGGCTATGCTCGGGGTTTCTCTACGTGATCGAATCAGAAATGAGGAGATCCGTAGAAGAACGAAAGTCACCGACATAGCCCAGAAGATTAGCCAGTTGAAGTGGCAGTGGGCAGGGCACATAGCACGCAGAACAGATGGCCGATGGGGCCGAAAGGTTCTGGAGTGGAGACCACGGACCGGCAAGCGCAGCGTAGGTCGTCCACCGACACGGTGGACAGACGACCTGATGGAGATCGCAGGACGACGTTGGATGCAGGCCGCTTCCAACCGGTCCTTTTGGAAAATCATGGGGGAGGCCTACGTTCAGCAGTGGACGTCCTACGGCTGAGATGATGATGATGATGATGATGATCTATACTCTGATAGTAATATCGGTAGCATATAGTGTTTTATTATCAGTTATTTATAAAAAAACATGTCTTAAGTGCGTTAACTAATGCCTACTGATTGTAGGTGGATCATGCTACGAAAATACAAAATAAAAGAAGGAGTGCAAGCTCTAGTATGTTTCTCGGAATTCAGAACAATTACAGTTAGTTTCATCTAATTAAAAACATTACCACGCTTCTTTTGGTCAATCAACGACACGATTCCCGCAATTTGGATCCTATTATTTTATCATTATGGGAATATTACGGAGTCATTTTGTTGTCAGCAACAGTTGATATTTAATAGATACTCAAGTGCCCTGTAGAACATTGTTAAAACCATGTTCTACAGAATCTTAGGCTATCTAATTTACTTATTTTATTAAATGGGGCATCTACCCCGGTTTTGTCCTTATTACAATGATAAAACTTTAAAAAGATGCACATGTTGTAATTTTAATTACTTTTATTAATGAATTTTATACAAGCACACCTAAAAACATTAAAATTAAAACTTAGTGGACATATCTTTTTTTACGAAATCATATTTTAAGTTTAAAGTATTTTTGACATATTGTTTTTAGCAAAAACAGCTAGGGTTCCGGACATTGGCCATATTTCTTAAGAAGTTTTGTAAATGTTTACAATAATTAATACCTAGTTTAGAAAAGGGTATTTCATGAAATTTTATTATATATTGCCAAAACAATGCGATTAGTATCAAATCCTCTTCCTTATAGACGTTCGCATGTGCCGGGAATCACGAGACTACTGATCAATCTGAATTTTTAAGATATGTGTGAGACAAGTTGCCGGAATTAAGATTATGAATACAGAGAGCCAGTCCGGATGTATAAGTCCAGCCTTATAGTAAGGAAGCGGGCAAAAAGTGATTGTTTTATTAGGTCATCGGCGTCGCACGCGTAACCACTATCATGTTGTAAAAAATATCATCTTATATTTGAATTAACCGCATGAAGTGCGACGGCGTCGCTCATTGCAATGGCTCCCGTAATGCGACGTGAAGAGAGGTAGTAAAAGAATGTTTTTACCGTCCACATCGGGACGAAAATCGAAAACGCAATGAAAATTTAAGTCAACTCTAGTGCAAAAGACCATATAGATCTTACCAGCGCAGACATTCTGCAGTGATTCAATAGTACGCTAGCATTACTGTTTTACAGTTTGAAGAGCAGTGTAATTACTAATAGTATAAGAGAAGAGACGCAAATAAGTGTCTAGAAGAGCAGAGCAGTGCTGTGCAAAACTTCAGCTTGAACCTTTGGGTGGCACACCAACTATTAGGGGCAGACTTGATGCTTACCATAAGCCCCAGGCGTAAAAAAATACCTGAGTTTAAAATTTGGAGGCCAAAGAAGCAAGCATTAATTAAGCAAAAGTTTTACCTAAATTCCTTTTATGTGTACTTATTCACAGTACAAACACATGTATCTGCTTTCCTCACGTTCAATCTCGAAATCAGTCTCTTTGTTTATTTTGTCGACAATAAAACAATTGCTTTACAAGAGAAGTAGGTACCTGTGTTTTGTGCCACTTTACAGTCTCTTAAATAATCTCATAAATATGTATCGAAGGAAATTGACAAAGCGTAATTAAGCAAACACAGAAGGCACGAACAAAATCAATAGCCTTTTGTAGCCACTCTATGCTAATTCTCCGGCGTAAAGTTTTACAACCCACTTTAAAATTCTATGCCTCTGGCTTTAAAACTCTGTACCTTTGTAGGTAGTTACTTTACAACTCTCCCCGTGTAAACACGACTTGTGCTGCAGAGGATTTGATCGCCGGGGAATGGTTTTTATATATTGAAATAAATAGAAGCGGTCAAAAGCGAGTCGGAACTGTGTTATATTCGTACTACCTATATAACATTATTGTCTTGTGTGATCAAATAGATGTGCCCATGCTTACTTAAGTGAAAAATATTAAGGTACTTACACGCATAGATAGTTGCCACAGTACAGGCCCTGCCTGGTTTGGGACCTGAAGGCCTTGTGTGGATGTTGTTGCATATTATATTATTCTTAGTACATTACGGTTAGTGTCTGTACCAATCTGTACTTTATTTCTATATAGACTGATGGTTTTTTGTATTATTCATCTGGAGCTTATGTCAAATTTCCGTCAATTTGTCCAAATTAATGAATGATGGTTGACAGAAACCAGTCGAGAGTAACATCACTTAGGACGGATCCCAATAATCTATCTATCCACAGTTTTCCTTACTACCGATAGAAATTTGACATAACGTTTATACAAATAGTGTCAAATATCTATCTCTAGTAAGGTAAACCGGCGATAGATAGATTATTGGGACCGGCCATTAGTAGTTAAATTATACTTACGTCGCAAGAAAACGTATTTGCTGTAAGTAGCCAAACCCCAACTTTTCACCAGAGTTACTTTAACTTTTAAAAAGTTAGAAAAAACATAACTTTTTATTGTCTTTGACAAAAAGATGGTTTTTGGAACACAGTTTTGTTAAAATAATACTCATGAACAGCAACGAAAATATTTTTGTTAAAGTTATTAACAGTAGGCTTCTCACTACTTAATGCAATTGACTTTTAATATCAAAAACCTGAAGAACGTCGTAAGTAGTTTAGTGACTTCTTTGTAGATAGCTAACTTCCGTATACTTTCAGATATTTAAAATGTTGATACTTAAAATACATAAGAAATTACGTACTAATTAAATATAAAATTGCTGATACCACATATAGGCAAAGAATGCTGTAAGTTATATCAGATGTTTAGTAAAAAACCGCACTTTTGTTGTAGTTAAAACATATATTTTTTAGGGACGTTCAGCAAATGGAACAAGGAAAATTTTCAAAATTATACCCTTTTTACAAAATTTTTGTCGTCGTAGCCGTATGAGACCCAGACTATTCGACGCAATTTTTTTCTGAATCTGGCTGTGTATTCAGTCTACTTACGCCATTCTTGCTACTTACAGCAAATACATTTTCTTACGTCGACATAATTCTTTATCACAGTTTTTTTAGTTGGATGCAGTTTTTCACCTCTTACATGAACGTGACGTTTACATACTCATACACACTCATACCCCCGCACTAGGACTCTGTGTTGCTGGAAGCATCGACACACAATAACACATCACAACATCCAAGACCGGAGAACAATAATGTCTGCTCATTATACAAATATTTTCGCAGGCCAGGGATCGTTCCTGGAACCAGCGCGCTGATGGTATGATCTAACGGAACCGCCGTATTATATCGACCTACTTTACGTCACAGTCCTTTTTACATTTGTAGCTTACGTGAGTTCAATTGTTTCTTATTTTAAGGTTTTTATTCTAAGCTGCCATTATTTACCAACTACTCGTACCTAGGCCAGATCGCGGTGGGATGACATTGCCAAATTGCCGGCCTAATGAATAAAGTTAATGATCAGATAACCGCAAATGCGCAGCCCCCTTTTAATTAAAATAGTATCAAGGTCGAGGAAACAGTGAATAGAGGAGAAATCTGCTCGAGTCGATCACGGTGCTCTGCTCCGAATATTCTTCGACTGTGAAGTTCGTGAACCGTTTGGTCTTATTAAAGCATATATGTATCACTTTTACTCGGCATCAAAAGGTTTGGTTTACAGCTTAACATTTTTAGGGTAGTTAAACTAGCTTTCCAGTTCGTCTGCGCTAGCGTTAACATTTTATTAAAAATCATTCTAATATAGTATCCAATTATATTTATTGATTGGTCGGTAAGTACTATAGTTACAAATAACAATGTACATATTTACTAACTCCTATAAATGAATACACATGTTCGTGAGCCTTTCGGTCTTATCAAAGCATAAATTTGTAAATTTTACTCGGTGTCTAAAAATTTGGTTTATAGCGTACCGTTTTTGGAATAGTTAAACAAGCTTTCACGCTCGTCCTGCCCATGTTAATATATAATTTAAAAAATATTCAAGAATTGTATCATAAAATGTTATCGCTTGGTAAGTACTATAGTTACATATAACTGGTTTGAATGTATACTCATAATACATCTTTGACATTGAATATAATTACACTAATATTTAGATAATGTTGACTTAAAGTAAATAACAATTGCTAGATTTAAGTTATTTTCTAAAACTATTAATTTATTGCATTTTCAATTGATGGACCAAGCTGTTGGGAAAATAATAATGTATACGATCGATAATGTGACACAGTTAAACAATAAAAATAAATCTTAATCTGAATCTACTCAGGTATTCACTGAAATAACTCCCTTTAAAAACACACATATTTAGCAAATTATTGTACCTAACTCCTTTTATTTTGTCATCAATAAATATTTATTAATCAGAATAAAAAATAATTTGCTTACGTTACTCAATGACTTTAGCCGCACTACTTAGTCCTATTTTGATATTTATTTATATATATAATAGAGCGAGCGAACGATGCGTCTCTACACACGACTGTAGGCAAAGTGAACGATATATTGTCACGTTGCCATTTGTTTTCCTGACCAATAACCTTAGAAAGTTTTAATTATTCATCCATTGTATTATTAGAACGGACTTAGGGGAGTGACTTAAAAGCTGACTTATTTATGTGACTGTGATTTGATTTTGACTGCTTAAATGAATATCTAAAATCACGCAATCATAACTCTCTAAATAAACAACTTTAGTAATGGTAAATGTACTCGTATTAAAGTACGAACACAAAAAATAGTATCCATACGAACTTTAACGTTCCAAACTCAAATCATATATATATATATCTTTTGGATTTTTTATATAACTTTTAATTCCTTGGGATAGTAAGGCTTGCTTTATGTCAATATTACATAATATCAACATTCTCGAGCATGTGGTATAAACATTATATATTCTACGTTTAATAGTTAGATATACCCCATGACTGATGAGTCAGTCAGAACTCGTACAGTTATTTGAAATAATACATTTTAGAGAAGCGTTCCGACGCCCCAATCAATAAAATTGTGTTATATAACAAGTGTTTATATAGCCGCATGTCAAAATATTGGCACCAAGGCTAATATATTAGATAGATAAGAAACATAAAGGTAAATCAGTACTAGAATGGAATCCAAATACTAATAGCGTAATACATACAGCGTGCAAATCCCGTCTATAAAGTTTCTTTATAGGAACTGTATAGACAAAACACTAGTGATATTTCACTAATGTGTTGGTTCGGTTTTGCTGGTCAAGCATCTTAACTCCATACCTTTGTTTTTCAGTGGCTAACATAGTGTTGGTTGGGCTTCCAACATCGAACTGTTTTCAACTGTAATCGATGGATGGACTTAGTTTAGATTAATTAGTTGGGATTTGCGGTTAGCCATTATCTATTCATGTAGCATTACATTATTGTGTAATGGCCGGCCCGTTTTCAAATTGGACTGGAGTTCAGATCACAGTTTTAAGCAAATTGATTGTGCGGTGAGGTTATATATTGTGTTGTAGCTAAACGATGTTAACAACGTAACCTAGAACTTCTAAGTAAACTAGAATCTTCATCACCAATCTCCAACTTCTCCAATCTCAGTCAGATGCCAATCGGTGATATGGTGGTAGGACTCATACAAGTCTTTGTTGGTGCCACCACAGGCACAGTAGAAGGAGTAGAGTATTCCCTTCGCCCACGCAGTGCGAATAGTAAGAGGCAAGGAAACCCGACTCACCAGGTGTTAGGGCCATTGTGTTAGAGGTTTTCTTGGCTATTTTTATTTATTATATATTATGACATTAAAAATACATTTGTTTACTAACTATCACCTGTAAACCTCGTAAAGGTTTGTCGCAGTACTAGGTCCTCTTAATTAACAGCTTTATTAATTTGTAAAAACAGAGTAAACAATTAAAACGTGTAACTAAGTACCTAAATACCTACATAATAACTAGTTATAATAGGTAGATAAGTAGGTTACTACAGATAACGTAAAACAAAATAACTGTGCTAACCTAAAACAAGTAACTAATAAAGACAACTAAATAAACTAATAAAATTGCCACTATTTAGGTAGTTATAAGGACTTATAGTTGGTCGATAAGGCTAGTAACGCCGAAGTGCCAGCTCTGCGCTCTAGGTGGCGCTGCAACAGTCACGGGCAATCATAGTGCTTAATATGTTTAATTACCTACTTTAAATAAATGTTAACATAAAAAATACTACATATACTACAGTACCCGTCACTCCGTAACACAGTAATGTTTGTGCAATATTGGTTCGCGGCAGAATATGTCTGATGAAGTTCGTCTCTTGCACATCACATCTACAACGCGGTCACATTAACTCGACGCATCGCTGGAATGCGGGCCCCCCTCGGTTCCCCCCGCATTCCCTTCTCTCGCCCGACAAGTGTCAGTACGGTCAGCATCTTTGTTACCGATACACGCGTTACACCGATACACCGATACATTTAACAAACTTAATTTTTAATCAATTTTTACACGATCTTAATAAAGGCCACTTTGCCGGTTTTTTTTTGCACACCGTACTTGAGCGCCAAAATGACGTCACATGGTAAAGCGTCTAGTTAATGTGACCGCACTGTACCTACGGAGCCTACCTTTATACCTCACTGCTATATTATTGTTATGTTATAGTTGAAGACAGTACAAGTACGCGTACCACCTGGTATTAAGTGGTAACCTCTGCCTTAAACACTGTGGCCGTAACCATGAGACAAGCTGTTAAGTCTCCTGTACCTGTAATTTTGCGGCACAATGACATACCTTTCAAACCAGAACACAGTATTGCGAACATTGCTGCGTCACGGCAGAAAAAGGTATGGCAGTACTACCCCGGACGAACACATTCACAAAGTGTTCATTGCTACTAAATATATATCATGAAGGTACACAAGCAATATCCGGGGATATATTGAAGTAAACCAATCACACTTCAATCCATTCAACAAAACATCAAGTCACACACCTATTCGCTCCGTGACTCTGCGTATCTAGCTGCCGCGCGTAACAGCACGGTGCGATACATTCTGCAAGGGTACCAACAATCGGTGCCAGGGAACTGCTCGCCAGGCGCCAGCGGTTGCATCCTCAAAGGTACTGACAGGTAATTGCTTGTGCGTGATTTGGCTAAAACATAATTCGATTTGTACGTGCCGCCTCGTCGGGGCCGCTAACAACTTCCGGGTGGTGACTTTACAGAATAATAACTGACATTACAGTTCCGATTGGGGGGATGCTTAATAGGATATTACAATAGAGAAGTGGTGAGCTGTTTTATTGATGTAAACTCCTGTTTATTAACCTCAAATAAACATACAATACATATAAACAATACATATTGAATATGACGGTACTTGACTGTGTATTTAAATATCTGTGTCAGTGCAGCTCCGTAGCTTATGTACTCATCTGGGATCAAGTGGATCTGCCGTGCGATTCTGTAACTATTCGTCGATGCGCTCGTCGACGAGCTCACCGATGTCAAATACTTTATGAGATATTGCTTTTGTACACAAGGTTGTTTTTCCAACGTTTCTTGTCATCTCGTCATTGGTTTCACAGATGCAACGATGTCTGCTCTTAGAGAATCGTACGGCTGATTCTCAAGCGTTTCTTAGCTGAATTCATATATTTCTCATCCGCATCAGAGATCCGAATCGTAAGTGGTAAGAAAACCTGACTTATGAGTTGACAGGTGACTTCTGCAAAAGGCCGTCTTGGGTAAATGATGCTAACTTACGGTGCTCATCATCACCATCGTCTCAGCCGTAGGACGTCCACTGCTGAACATCCCCATCATTTTCCAAAAGGACAGGTTGGAAGTGGCCTGCATCCAACGTCGTCCTACGACCTTTATCAGGTCGTCTGTCCACCGTGTCCACGACCTACGCTGCGCTTGCCGGTCCGTGGTCTCCATTCTAGAACCATTCGGCCCCATTGGCCATCTGTTCTGCGTGCTATGTGCCCTGCCCACTGCCACTTCAACTGGCTAATCTTCTGGGCTACGTCGGTGACTTTCGTTCTTCTACGGATCTCCTCATTTCTGATTCGATCACGTAGAGAAACCCCGAGCATAGCCCTCGCCATAGCTCGTTGTGCGACTTTGAGCTTAGTTATGAGGCCCACAGTAAGACCACGTTTCAGTGCCATAAGTCATCATTGGTAACACACATTGGTCGAAGACTCTTGTCTTGAGGCACTGAGGTATTTTTGACGAGAAGACTTCGCGAAGTTTCCGGAACTGTAATTATTGAATTGGTACCTCTACCTACTATGTTAATTATTTTGATTCACAATAAATAGTTATTAGTAATAAACAGTTAGTATTTTATCTCCTAAGTGTTCTCGCTGCTGAAGTGAAAAGTTATGTGTGTTACACGAGAGCAAAGTTTTTGCATCTCATTCGCCTTTGAATCCCTCGCCACACTCATGTTTCAAAATCAGCAATCGCAGCTAAAAACGACTTTGCTCGCTTATTGCACAAATAAAGTTATTTCATATAAATATAGCTATTCATTTATACTAACTTTACACGCATAACAGTTTACTCTCGATTAACGACTAAGCTCAAACAAGAAGTATGCTGAAAACCATCCTTTCATAAACATCCCGTAAATTTATATATTTCATATCATCATACATTTTCTCATGAAACTTCTATTTTTTTTTTATATTAAAAACTTCTTCGTAATTGAACAGCAAACCGTAAAATTTTAAAAATATAAGAAAAAACAGGAGTAACATTAAGAAAGACAGGGAGAAAAAGCGAAAAACGGCAGAAGTGGGATTGGATTTTAGAAACAACATATCGATGCCTTAGTTCACAATGGTACTAACTACAAAATATCAATATTCACTTCTTTAGTGCCAAATACACTAAAAGTCATGCTCTTTCGTTTGCGCGTATCGAAATGTCGTTAATCCGTCTCTTTCTACCGAAACCCTAGGTTACAGCTGTAATAAATACATTCCGAGAATGTCAATATACACTAATGACCTTTATTTTTGCGAAAAAAACACAAACAGGATGTGACTTAACTGGTTTTAAATTTATCAACTGCAGACAATTTCAAGAGACAAACATGTTACACGCATTTGTAATAGTTTATTATTGGTAGCCACGATTTTGGTACGAGTGTATTTTGTCTTGTTAATACAATGTGTTATGATTATTATGATTTTGAGTGGGGTGGCTCCTTTTCTTAAACAGGCGGGAGTTTTTTTGCAGCGCTATTTACAGACCGAATTTTAAAAAAAATTGTACCTACACACATTAGGTACATGACTTTGAAGAGAAACGATAGGATGGAAAGGTCTGGTTTCGCATGACACTTAGGACTTGTAAGCAAGTAAACATATGTTAACCTTGTTTGGCAAAACATAATGCTACATGCCATATACTACCCTCAGTCGTCGCCTTTGAATTATGCGGGAAAGCCGACAACGTCTAGGCTAGATAATTTATGCGATCACTGACGAATAAAGATGCAAGGGATGGCACGCGTTATACATAGGTACATAGTTTTATCACGGTCATTTGTACAGGCCTAGCTGTGCTGTTAATTTAACAAAAAGTCCAAGCTCACTTTAAAACCCGGACTTTATGTCGCAGTAATCGTTCCACCTTCATAATCGCGCATACAATGCAAATAGCATGAAACTAATAAAAATCCTTATTGTTTTTTACCTTTTCGTAAATGTTTCCCTTATTGGCGTAAAATATTTGCGTGTTCCGCGGCTTCCGCCCTTTGTACACATGCCGGGGAAGGACATTACAAAAATTGTACATTTTGTTACGACATTTTTGTAAAAATAAACGCGTTTGTTTATGCGGTTAATGTGCTTCGTCCGGTGTTAAAAGGGAGAATTTGAATAATGAGACGACGACGGCGTTTTGCAGTTATTTCTTTAGAATTGTTATGGACGGGAATCATGCCATGTGTTTGGGATTATTGCCCGTGGTCCGATCATGGACTTGAACTTAAGGGTACACAGTAAGCTTGGGCTTTTGTAAATGAACAGCACAAGTTGGGCCGTACGAATGAGGGTGATCATACTATGTGCCTATGTATAAAGTGGACCATGGACTCGCGCTCCGAGAGTTCCGTATAATAAAAAAGTATTTAAAACATGACATAACTGCTCAAGTATTTAAAACATAATTAATAAAATTTTAATTTTGATAACCTAGTTAGGTTATCAAAATTACTACAAACACACTAAGTTAAATTAAAATCTTAACTTTACCGTTCGATCTTTATACACGGTAATTGCACCAATTGCAAATAATTTGTAGCAGTTTCTAGATTTTTCCTAATAATTGTAAGATTTGCGTTTTGACAAATTTCATGATTAACTCTAGGTCAACGGAAAGTACCCTATAGGTTTTGATTTCCTTAAAATGTGACATAAACAGTTATATCTTTTGATATCGGCAAAATATTTGGCACTTCGGCGGTACTAGCGAAGAAAACCTCTAACACAATGGCCCTAACACCTGGTAAGTCGGGTTTCCTTGCCTCGCACTGCGTGGGCGAAGCGAATACTCTACTCCTTCTACTGTGTCGGTACCAACAAAGACGGAAACTTGCAAGAGTTCTACCACCATATCGCCGATCGGCATCACGCGGCTGATGGGAATGAGAGGAGATTAGATGTTGGAGATTGGTGATGGAGATTCTAGTCTAGAAGGAATGTTATTAGCATATTTTAGCTACAACACTAAATCAGGGTTATAAAATTGAAAAATTATAAAATTGAAAAATTATAAATATGAAAAATTATAAAATTTTACAGGCTCCGAAACTACAGAATCAATTTAAAAATTGTTTCACCATTAGAATCCTACATTAGCCCTGATGAACAAAAGCTATATATTTTGATTAATCATCATCATCATCATCATTCATCATGAATAAGCTCAAAAACTACCCGAGCCATTGAGAAAAATCTTTCACCATTAGCAATCTAAAGGTGATAGATTGTTTACTACAACTACTTTTTTGCGTGCGGAAAATGCTTTCACGCATACCCGCTCGCTGGGGAAGGTGTAACAACCTGCCTAATTTTTTTTTAATTTTATTCTTATAAATCGTATTGGCCAATGATCGTCTAGTCAAGGAGGACCCTAACACTGTGAACCGCTGCTGTAACCTTGCTCTTTTCGGAAAGAATTGAAACAGAAAACTATTCAGAACTATAGATGCCTAGAGAAACCAAAAGCAACGCCTAGGTATTCTGCTATTACGATGGATAACCTACTACTACATTACTGAACTGCTAGCTGATAACGAAAAATTGCGATGAACATACTAGATTGCAAATACTTAGTTCTTACAGACTGACTGACTGAGCTGATCCTAGATTTCTAGCTTATGTACTTGATTTGACTTCTAATCGTGGAAGATATTAATCATCAATATAAGTTTCTGAATTTAAGATCTATGTTATTTGACCATAGAACATAGAAACAGTAGGATATTTGCAAGTTTTACTATATTATTATTAGCTTGCAAAACTATCTGTTAAATATAATAAATCAGTTTTGATTAGTGAAATAATATATAAACAACTCCATTAAATAATATCAGATTTACGCATGATTTCCGTTATTATTAATAACAGTTATAAACCTGTTAATTATATAACTAGCTTTCTTTATAGGTTTATGTTTGTTGCTATGAGCATTTAGCTGTTGATAAGATTGATATAATCTCTTGCAGACTAAGTGTCTCTATATATGTACTATTTGTTTCATTTATGAAAACTGTTAGGAAATAAATGTGAAATGAAAGCAAAAATACACTTTATATGCGCTTTAGAAATCTTTTGTGATCAGTAACTACTACGCTGATTATCCAATTCCTTTAGATAAATATTATCAGCCACTATTCCCTGAATAGTTCAATTGTTCAAGTTTAATCATTTACTTGTTTACTGAAAGCAATATATGGGAAATAATATCAGTGACTTAGAGAAATCTCTAGACCCTTGTTTGTGGTTTACAAGTATTCTCAAGGTACTGCATTGCTGGACCAAGTTTGATAAGACTTACCACATACATAAATCTCTTATTTATACGAGATTGCTATACATAGATTACTAGTGCTTTACATGTCATCTATTGAACCATTGTAGGAAAAGTAATTATTTTAGATACTTGAGTATTAGCAGAATTTTTGTTGTGTTGGTTATCTCAATACTAGCAGACATTTATTTATTATGATGATTATTATAACAGTTAGCTTTATTTTGCCGAGTAAATTATTGCTAGATATCTCTATAATTTAAAGATGTAATATATTTCATTAATTTTCATATTGTAGTAATTAGTTTGATTTCTTTAGAGTTGCTGTAGAATTCTAGATTTATTATGATTTAGAAAGTAGGATTCTTGGCATTTACAAGGCTTACAACTCGTAATGCTGGATTGAGAGTACTCTTTACTGTGACACAAATGTTCTCCATTATGCCAAGATCCTCTTCTATTTACCCCAAAATTAGTAAGGCCTTACTAAGTCCGTTTGGTAGTTTTCCAAATGTAGAGTTTGCGTTTATAAGCGATTATAATCTTATTTATCTCTTCTTAATATTATTATTTATCATTATGAATTATCATTTGATTCTAAATATTACATTTGATACTTTCAGCAAATAATTCAATTACTATAATTTATTACCACATTCTCATGCTAGAATCAGAGTTGACAATCTAGCCCAAACTCGATTCATTAGCAAATATATAACATATTATTGCAACAAATACATTACATTTTGAACTAATATTTCTATATTCCTTTGCAGGCAAATATTCTGTATTCCTTACTTTATACTGATTAAAAATACATTTATTTTGTCATTTTTATTTCGTAGTTAGTCTTTAGTTTCTAAGTCTAGCATACTAATAGATTGTATTGATATGACGAATTCATTATTGAATCCTACGTCTCTAGTGGTAGACACCACTAGCGCGTGAATTTACTTATTTACTCCCGATTGAACCATTACGAAGTTAATGTATATCCCGGTAAACAAAAATACTGTTGTACGTCCTAAACCAACTTCGGTCCTAAATAAATTCCTAGTCTGCTAAAGTGTGTGTAAATCCCCAACAAACTCCCCAAAGTTAATTGCGCATGAGCTTTCATCCCCCTGATAGGATGGCTCAAGTTTGATCCCTATCTAGCCTCTAAAGTTCGGTGCCAAGCCGAGAATCGAACCTATGGCCCCTAGGGTGTCCAACTCCACGCACGGAAATAGTCGCGCGACTATACCGCTATAGCCGAAGCTATGGAAGGCTGCAGAGCGACGTTCTAGTATGAGAGGAAATAAATACATATAATAAATAGAAGACACTTCCACTGAAATATTCTTTCCAATCGAAGTGAGGAGCAGTTAATCGTACCCATTGCAATAGGTTAAAGCGATTGTTGACTCGCTCCCAAAAGTGTCCAACTCTAAGGATTGGGCGTTCCCTATCGAGGTGGATCTTAGTTGTCACCGTGAGGTATCCAACCCACGTCCGGAACCATGTCCGTAGCAGAATATATTACCTCACAGAAGTTCGGGAATTTAATAAGCATTTTCTTGGTCTTTCTGCTGCTTATATACTTTCTCAAACTTGACAGTGACGCCGATTTGAGGCCGATAGGTATCCAATCAATGCCCTTTCTATCGGCGTCAAAACGGCTTCAGATCCACCTCAGCCAATCTCTGCCCTCCAGCGCATTCCTATTCTTATTTCAAATTATCATCAAAATCCGCTCATGACAACACATATTTTGAATTTCGAATGACGCCGATCAGAGGTACGTAGATCCAATCAAAGCCCTTTCTATCGGCTTCAGATCGGCGTCAATACTCATTTGTTTTAGGGTTCATTTTGATGAAGCAAACTCAAATACATGGACACACAACGAAAATGTGTTCCTCACATAACTTTGTATGGTTAGAAATATCAATGCTGCTTATTTTCATGGTAATTTTATTAATTTTGCTTGTAACTTTTATGTATTTAAAGGATTACTCAACATTTCATTTTACTTGAAGTAACTTATCAGTTCTATCTGAACAATCGATTTAAATGGTTAATACATAGAATATCTTGATAGCTTAAATATTCTAAGCTGCTAATCATTTTCAGTAAGTACCTATAGTCTTGCTATAAGAAATACCTAACATCTAAATCTCAATATTACACATTAACGCTTTCTTCTACTTTTGATTGTCTAAATTTCATCAATATTTGTTCATACCAAGATGCTTTTTAAATGTATCTATATTTGTGAATCGTGACGGAATCCTCATCCAGAGCCTGTTCCGTTACAAAGGGGAATCGCGCGGGTTATGTCGGACTTTCACTACCGACTAAAAACCCCACGATGTCCTTCGGCAACGACTGCAAACAAGGCCACGGGTCCGTTTGCGCACTCTCCGCAGCCCTGTCTTGCCGACGTCCGCCCATCGATGTTTCAGGGCAGACCCACCTCGGAGGAGGGACAGAACGTGCGAGCTCTAATAGCTCGCCTGCGTGTCCGCGCGCTCCGGAGCGGGAGAGAAAGAAGATTCATCTCTCTCTCGCGCTCTTCGGTCTCCCTCTGAGACATCACGTCCTCGCAGAAAGAGACCATCGCTTTCCATGACCTCTCGTCACCGATCATCCTGGCTAAGATGGTCGGTAAGGAGAGGTCTGCCCCCACCACTGCGATCAAGGATCGCCTTGATTCCGCCGCCCCCGGGCACGCCTCCTGTACGTGTTGCAACAAGCCTGGGGGACAACTGCTGAAGGTGGACCCTGAATCTCCACCTGCTGTCAAGTACGATGCCGAGATACTTCAGCGTCGACTTGACAGCGATGGAGGTCCCTCCCACCATAATGTTGCTGCCTGGAGGCAGCGCCCTCCGAGGTCCGTGAAAGCAGATAGCCTCAGATTTATGTAGCGCCACCTCAAGACCCAACCGCCGGATCCTTGCCACTACCGCTACAACTCCGGCACTAGCCAAAATGGACGCCTCTTGGACCGTTCCCCCCTGGGTTACTACAACTACTGCATTATCCCTCAGTAATATAAGCTCAATATTTTGGTTCATTTGATGATATTATTATCACCATCCATCACCACGCGGTTGAAACTGCAGAGCACAGCTAGTTATGATACTCGTAATATAAAGATACCGGCTACACTCACTAGGTATTATGTCAGTTTAAGTGGGACGACGTTTCGAACGTATAATAAGACGTTCTTGTTCAGCGAGTGTTCACGCTCGGAGATCGCGTCGCGCACTTAAAGCGACATAATACCAAGTGAGTGCAGCCGGTATCATTATATTATTAAAACACAAAATATATGTAATATTGAAAACCTCACCGCACAATCAATTTGCCTAAAACTATGATTAACTCCAGTCTAATTTGAAAACGGGCCGGCCATTACACAATAACATAATGTTACATGAATAGATAATGGCTAACCGCAAATCCCAACTAATTAATCTAAACTAAGTCCACCCATCGATTACAGTTGAAAACAGTTCGACGTTGGAAACCCAACCAACAATATTACAGCCACTGAAAAACAAAGTATGGAGTAAGGATGCTTGACTAGCGAAATTAATCAAGCATATTAGTGAAATATCACTTAAGTATATGAACTTTATTGACAGAACTGTTCACGCTGTATTTGCATTCCATTTTGGCGTTATACATCTCTTGTATCCTTAGCCTTAGTGCCAATACTTTGTCATGCAGTTGTATAGATACTTGTGAAGGTACACAATATTATTGATAACCAGCTGACCCGCCAGCGGCTTCGCAGCGTGGAAGCGCCGCTTTGGAGATTCCCGGTCATATTTTCGATACCCAGGTCACACATTCTTTGTGCTTTTCTGTCAAAAAACCTCAATAGTAGATGGCAATAGACTCGCCTTGATTTTGCCCTCAAAGAAATAATATGTATAAGAAAATTCCAAAGGACATAATGTGATTTGAGTTTGTAACGTTAAAATTAGTATGAAACTCTTTTTTCATTATATTCGTTCTTCGATACCTACATTTGCCTTTTCTCGGATTATTTCTTTATTTAATATCAAAACCGACTTTACTCACGTAATTAGCCGATGTTGTCGACCTAGGTTTTCAGCATGTTCGATGCCATCCTCAGGGAGTTCAAGCGGCAAGATCGCCACGCAGTGGTCGCCGCGATCTTGTCGCTAATTACCTACGTGGGTAAAGTCGGTTTGGATTTTAAAAGTATGTGTCATACTCGCGAGAATTTAAAGAATATTTATATAATATTTATAGTAGCCTCATTTTAGATTTTCAATCATGCGGTCAGAGTCAGTTCACAGTCACATAATCCAATCAGTAATTAGGTGTCGTATTACTCATTCCTGTCTAAGTCCGTCTTAGTAATGCGTTGGATGCCTTACTAAAACGTTCTAAGGAAAACATACACCAACGTTTAATAATTTTGTGCACATTGTTTACACTCATTCGATTCATTTTACCCATTACGATACCACACACGTCAAAACTTGAAGAAAAACATATTAGGCAAAATCAACAAAATCAACGATAGCCATTGTTGGCCATTTTTCCCGCCATCCACTGGCATGAACACTCTTAAATAAAGTAAAAAGGTAAACAGAAAATCCAACTAGCCACCATACAAACGACACAAAAAAGCGTGATTGTAATGAATTTGAAACAAAAGACGGTTTTTGGTATTAATGATTTAAATAAAATTAACAATAATTTTAATAATAAAAGTTTTAATTAAAATAATTTCATATTAATAATTTTAATAATAAAATTAATATAAGTTCTTTATTCTTCTAAGTTAAGTATTTAATCACGTAGACTCGACGAAAAAGTCGGGCGGTAGTGATTTGACTAGTCTACAGGCTTTACTAGGCTAGGGAACAGTTAACAGACGCTTTACTAGGCTAGGGGTAGTCTAGGGGTAGCCTTGAGTGTTTTTTGTCTTCATCTCTGCGATAACGCCTGTCATAGTCTTGGGCTTTGTTCTTCCGCTGCAATTATTTTATATTTTTTTTTTATGAAGAAGTACTTAAGAAATTAAATATTATTATTATTATTCTTCAGTATTCGTAGTATCTCAAAAGTATTGGTAAGAGAGTTGATAATAGTATGTTTCACAAATGGCTAAACTTCCGTGGTAAAATAATATTATAATTATTACAATTGCAAATATTAATTTGGTGGAAAACATTGTAATAAAAAATATTATGTATTATGTTATTTTCCATAAAAAGATTTTTATGTTATAAGCGTGGTTATGTAACCACGCTTATAACTTATACTTTTATAAGTATGAAATAACTTAAGTGTTGAAGTCGGTTTAAGTTTTTTGGTATTTTCATTTTATTTATTTCAATATATATCAAAGCAACCATTCCATCAAATCCTCTGCAGCACAAGTCGTGTTTACACGGAGAGAGTTGTAAAGCAACTACCTACAAAGGTACAGAGTTTTAAAGCCAGGGGCATAGAATTTGAAAGTGGGTTGTAAAACTTTTCGCCGGAGAATTAGCATAGAGTGGCTACAAAAGGCTATTGATTTTGTTCGTGCCTTCTGTGTTTACTTAATTACGCTTTGTCAACTTCCTTCAAAACATATTTATGAGATTATTTAAGACACTGTAAAGTGGCACAAAACACAGGTACCTACTTCTCTTGTAAAGCAATTGTTTTAATGTCGACAAAATAAACAAAGAGACTGATTTCGAGATTGAATGTGAGGAAAGAAGATAAATGGGTTTGTACTGTGAATGTGTACACATTAAAGGAATTTAGGTAAAACTTTTGGCTAGTTAATGATTGCTTCTTTGGCCTCCAAACTTTAAACGCAGCTATTTTTTTATGCCTAAGGCTAATAGCATATAGGTAAGCACCATGTCAGCCTCTAATAGTTGATGTGCCACCCCACACCACACCACACCCAAAGCTGAAATTTTGCACAGCACTGCACTACCCTCCTAGACACTTATTTGCGACTCTATTCTAATAATTTTACTGACTGCACTGATTAAAAAGTAATGCTAGCGTACTATTGACATATCACTGCAAAATGTGTGCGTTGGTAAGATCAAGACGGGCTTGCACTAAAGTTGACCTCAGTGTTCATTGCGTTTTTCGATTCCGTCCCTACCTATTAGGACGGTAAAAATATTAATTACTCTCTCCCTTCACGTTGCAATACGGGATTCGTTGTATTGAGCGACACCGTCGAGCGCCGTGTGGTAAATTCAATACCTTCTGCCGTGCGATTCTCAAAGAGCAAACATGGTTGCATCTTTGACAATATCCTTGAAACAAATAACGTGATGACAAGAAACGTTGGAAAAACAACCTTATTCACAAGAGCGATATCTCATAAAGTATTTGACATCGGTGAGCTCGTCGACGAGCGCATCGACGAATCATTAGAGAATCGCACGGCTGAGGTCTGCCACCGCGGTGACGAGTTAGCGCGTCCCGTTAGTGATTCCCGCACTTTTTATATGTTATTTTATTTATTTCTCTACTCATATAAAAATGATATCTAGGCTTTGGAAGTATTTCTAGATATTAAACATATACCGATAGAATCTTACCACATTACATTACTTTGACAGCGCACTCTTAGACCTAGCACGCGGGCTGGACGACCTAAGCTTCCCGCCATTGGAAGGTGCTTGGAATGTCATCGGTAAATAAAAAGATAATGTTGGAATAAACTTGGATATAGTGCACTTTAATACCAATAAACATGTTCAAAATGCGCGGTCGAACCTCAATTTTAAAATAATTTACGATAAGAGGTATACAAATTATCAACGGGATAATTACCATGTACATTTTCTAAGAGTTTCCGATATTTCGGCACTGTTGCAACTAACAGTGCGAACAATAGTAGTGGTCCCTCGCATAGCAAACGAGTACGGAAGAGGGTAGACCGTTTCGTCTGCTCGTAAAACATTCACCCACCCGCAATTCCTCAGTTCATCCGTGATCATGGCGCTTGCAACAGTGCCGAAATATCGGAAACTCTTAGAAAATGTACATGGTAATTATCCCGTTGATAATTTGAATACCTCTTATGTTTGTGACCATGATAGTTTAAAAACTTATAATTTACGATGCTTTACGTAAGGTGGAAAATCACTTGTTAGATTCGACGATGTAATGCGAAAATGCATTAATTTTGTACGTGTTACTAATATAATTGAATGAAGTTGGCTATGTATTACTTATAAAATAATATAGTGTTATCGCTGAAAATTTTGAGAGTTTAGACGTGAAAGTTTATTTTTGTGGACCTATTCAGGAGTAATATTTATGAATTCTGTTCGGTTATTACTCTTTGCCTGTTCCTTTTCTAACCCGAGTATTTTTTTCATACAATATTATTGATCTGTTTCGTTACGCTAGATGTTTAAAGATACTGCTTTTTACTATTATCAGGATACGACCGCGTCTTAAATAGTTTGGATATAAGTTAACAAGAAAGTTTTTTTGGGCCTAAGAGAAATAATTAATTTTAATAGATGAATTACATAAGTGACGGTGGTGAATACACGCGAGTGATGTACTATATATTAATTGTTATGAAAATCAATCATAGGGTATTGAACCATATTATTGAGTTGCTACGAACAGAAAATAACCAAATACTACTAGCTGACGTAAGTAATAGTAGATTATGCACCAAGGGAGTAAAGCAGTGTCTTACGTAATGGGCGGTATATTGAACCCTGAGTGTAACGGGGACTCTTGGGTTAATATTTAATAATAATTTAATTTAATTCCCGAGCATAGCGAGAGAGTTATGTAGAGTCCTGAGTAAAGCGAAGCGTTAAAGCCGCCCAAGACGAAGACAAGCTTAATCCTCGCAGTGCATACTCTACTTTTCATACCTACTGCGAGACAATAAAAACTCAGAGTTGTAAAATAACAGTTATATAATTAAAAGTAAAATACATTAATAGTTAACATTCATATTGAACACATTTGTACCGTTATAGAGGGACAGAGAGTGCGAGGATGTGTTGTATGTGTATAGGTGGTATGTGTGTATTTCAGGGTCAGTGTGTGAGTGGGTGTATGCGCGAGAGTGTATGTGTGATAGTGTGATTTAAATTGATGCTACTCGTACTATTATTACGCTCTAATAGTCTGTCATTAAGAATTTTCAGAGTTTCACGCCTGAAAACATCTTTGCTACCATAAAAAATGCCTGTTTTGTGAAATCTTTTGTTATAGCTTCTCTATAACCGACTAACAAGTGAGTTTTGAGCATAATTGGTTCTTGTTTGGGGAATTAGTAAGTTAATCCATCAAAGGTCACACGTCCAGACACAATAGAAATTTCATTGTTTTATGACATCGAGCCTTGAGAGGTGCTAAGTACGAAGCTTTGGCACATAGAAGCGTAAAATTTTAGACGATGATTATTACAATCCACACTAATGGTAGTAGACATACTTGTGATGTGATATATAAATATCAGTTGACAGACGAGATGCCTACCATCACAATGTAAAAAACTGTTTAATAGAAAGTAAGTATATGAGTAAGTAATTCACAATCATTCATGCAAAAATATGTTTCAAAGGTCAAGTGTCGTTGGCGAATCAGCTCTTTTGGTTTGAGGCGATGTCACCGCAACATGAAGAGTTAACTGAACTAGCCAGAGAAAATGTGGTACGTGATTTTAATATGTGTGACCTTTCTACTCACCACTGACGTTACTATCTCTGAAAATACTCATAATTTGACATAATATTAGAACTCCAGCACTGTCTTCAGGAATACTCTATACTTACTTCTATTCTGCTCTGACAATCCTGCAGTACAAAAATATACTCTACGCCGAAAATACATAACTCTAGCCTACTCTTAAAATAATGGCTACACCATGGTAGTTCACTAGGATTGCCATGTTGTTACTTTTTAATTTTACACCAACAGAGTAGGTACATAAAACAATAATATAGGTACTATTATTTTAAGGGTGGTGGTGGAAAGGTGGCTGGCCATCAGCTGTGCAGAAAGTTTTCGAGAAGACAAGCAAGAGGCAAAGACTCGATCGATCTAAGTTCACAAAGGACGAAATTGAATTTATTAGGGGTATGTAGGGTTCTTGAAACCAACTCTGATGTTTAACAATAATTTATGAAATCGAGTATTTTGATCCAACTGATCAATAAAGATCTGAATTTGAATTGTATGAGTTGTGAGTAATTTTGCGTGGTAGTTCAACCGCCGAAGGCAGGCGTGAAGCTTAGCGCTAGGCGGACAACTGGCCTCTCTCGTTACATCGTGGTGTGATCTGCACCACGGAGAAACCACTTGCAATGATTCACATTAGGCTTTCTAAGGACATAAATGATACTGCCTCTAATATAAATACCTTTTTCCGCGTAAATAATATAAATAGGTGAAATTTGTAGTAATAAGAACTTTTACGCCATTTAAAAAATCTAGTTCCTCCCTTTTTTAGGAACCTACGACTACTACGCATTAAATCACTATACGAGTCGACTGATCCGTCCAGCTGAAGTAGGTGAGGAGCTGACGGCCTGGCCATTCGGAGATATGCCTGGCTTTGAAGGCAAGTGTGTGAAACATCAAGACTGGCCAGTCACTTCCTCCTCGTGGTTTTACGTAAGTATTATAGAGGTATCATCGTATCATTTACTTATTATCGCCATCACTCAACCATATATCTAATAAACTCCTATTGTTCAGTGTAATATCAGGTTATGCTTAATTGTACTAAGAAGAAATTGTATATGTGTCTTGGACAACCTCCATAATTCTGTGCATCTACACACCACACTACTATTTGCAATAAATATAATAACTATAATGTGCCTAGTGTAACGAAAACTGTTGTAAGATCAATATATAATTAAATTATAATCATTAGTCCGCCGTTCAGCAGCCATCAACTGCATTAGCGTTTCTAGACAATGATTTATTTTTATATGAATTTTAAAATGAGTCTTTTGACTTGTCTATTGACTCTGCTTTTAAAATACTTTTTGTTTGCGCAGATATATCCTGAAGGCCTCCGTAAGCAGTTGGCTTGGCTGAAGAAGCTATATGGAGATATTCCAATCCTTATCACGGAGAACGGGTATCCGAACTTAGGAGGTCTTGATGATTACGACAGGATTGCATTCTATAGGGATCATTTAGAACAGGTACTTCCAGAAATTATAACTGGACCTCACGCTAAAAACTGACTCATATGGGTTTTTATATCATATGTGATCATCATAAATTATGTGAAGCTAAATGTAATAGGCTGAGAATCGTATTTAGAGGAACACTTTGATATATCAGTGAAAGCGAGGATAGGTCAGGGATTGGCTGCCAACATAACGGACGCTGAATCGCTACCTCGGGTGTGAGCGTTTAGGTAACGTCGTGATGAAATTCACAGCGTGGTGGTCAAATTTGAAAACCTGTCACGAAAAATCTAATGGTGTGTTCCAGCACCTATCCTTCAGTGCTTCGTACCAGATTCATTCGCAATTTTAATGTGATACAATCTTCAACCGCATCATCACTCATCTCCAGTGAGATATTAGATTATCAAGTAAAAAAACTAGCAACGACATAGCTTCGAAGTTTTCTTAAGATAGGATAAGATAAAACTCATTTATTTTCTAATACATGGTAAATACAAACGCATCTCAATGATGGTACTCGTACCATAAGTGAACCGGATCTCACACATTCAACGTATATGGAACACATTCCATTGTCATCTAACTTAATTTCGTATTGAAATAATAGCATTTGTAAAACAATTACTTTAATATAAATACAGGTTATAATGTAGGTATTATTATAAAATACATAAGTCGTGATTAGAATTAATTTTAATTACAAAAAAAAACAACAAGTATACCGTTACATTGAATTATTAGAATAAATATTTATATCATTCTTTTATTTTATGCCCTTGGTGGCAAACAAACAGGCGATACTATAGATATCTGTAACAACGGCAGGATCAAAAATACACTGACGACTTTTAAAGGAGTTTGTTGCCTAGCCTTATAAAAAGCCCCATTTTTCTTGGAAATTACGTTAGAGATAGCTCATTCCACATTTTGCTGGTGTAAGACAAGATCGTGTTAATCGCACAGTATGCGACTTTAAATTAAATTATATGTGAATAAGCTTTCTGCATATGCGGCTAGGGCGATGGTAAAACCACGACGCTGGCACAAGGTTGAATAATTCTTCAGAACACTCTCCATTGTATATTTGATAGAATATTGATAGACAACCTATTTATTTGCGGATACTGAGGACCTCTAAATCTAGGCTCTTAATATCTAGGCTCTTAGGAACCTTGTGGTTGTCGACGATTCTGATAGCTCTACACTGTAATGCATAAAATGGCTCGAATTGCGAAAGAACCCGCGATTTCATAAAACATTTTAGCTTTTAAATTCTTAAATGTGTTTATTGAAAAACCTTTGCTTTGCAGTTATTGGGTATTGAAAAAAAATCTGGTCCTACTGTCCATCAAAGAAGATGGAGTGAACATGACGGGATACACAGAATGGACCCTCATGGACAACTTTGAGTGGTTGGGCGGATATGTGTAAGTATCTACATTTATAGTTTTTTTTCTCTCCGTGGCGTTTGGTATTGTTTTGTAACAAACTCTCAACCTATGGAAACAACAGTATTTATTTCGCTGAATCTGTTCCAATTGTTGTTAAAGTTCGAAGTCAGTTAGTTGCATTGAAAGGGTTCATTTCATCCCCAATAGAACCAACTTCGAGGGTCCTAAATGCGATCTAAGGCATCCAATCGCATTTAGGACCCCTCTTTTTGCCTGTGTTCATCAACGACTAAGTATTTAATTCATCATCATCTTAGTAATTTCACGGTTGCCTCCTTAACTTCTTTTTATAAGTTTATCTTTATAAGATTGTTCATTCCATCACAGATACTTCCAATTTACTATTACACTTAACCCCTAACATAAAATACAATGCACACAGATCAAAAAATATCTTGTTGTTTGTTCTTAATGTTGACAGTAACAACATTTCTTACCATAATCCCCTTGTCCGTATGGCCGCCAAGTATAACGTAACTTTCGTAAAATATGCTGAGCTAGACGTATTTTCTCCAAAATGTAGTATTTACATCAAAACTGTTAAAGATAAACTATATATAGTTCCCCAAACCAAATAACGTAGACATGATCGGAGCTGTCGCGCCTCGTCTGTCTGAAAAACTGTTTGATTTTGGTTCATTTTATATTTTTTTGAGGTTTTCTTTTTTATATAATTATATTTGCATTATTATTAGCTACAAGCACACGCCTATGATTTTATGTATATTTTCTATAGCTAAAAGCGCATGTACTTACTTGGATCGCAATCTAGTTATAAAAATTACTAAATCTATATTTTATATTATATTTATTGCGATCTGTTTTGTGCTTTTAAATAAATAAAAGAAAAATTATGACCCAAGCCGTAACAATGCTTCACAGTTTCGGTCTGTTTAACTTTGCAGTTATACGGACCGAACATAATGGAATATGTAGAAAAATAAAAGTACGACCTGAACCAATATGCTGGCTGCATTTCCATGCTGAATAGCCAACACTCTAACTACATAAATCAAACGTTGGCCAAAAGCGTTGGCCATAATTCGTATGCACCTTGTACTTACGGAGTCCAAGTTACTACAACAAACAGATTATCGAAATATTATGGTTTCAATTATACATAATTCAAAAACATAATTATTAATATTGTTACAGTTCACAATTCGGTCTGTATGAAGTGGACTTCACATCCCCGTTGCGCACGCGCACGCCGCGCGCTTCCGCTGCCTTCTACAGACAAGTTATCGAAAACCATTCCTTATAACAGTCGATGCGCCCGTCGACGAGCTCACGGATGTCAAATACTTTAAGATATCGCCCTTGTACACAAGGTTGTTATTCCAACGTTCCTTGTCATCTCGTCATTTGTTTCAAGGATGTTGTCAAACATGCAACGATGTTTGCTCTTAGAGAATCGCACGGCTGATCAACGGCCTACATTTATTTTGATAAATTTAATATAAAACAGCGTGAATTTATATTGTGTTATATGTGTTTTATTTTTCACTTTATTTGATTTTTTTAATCATAGCGTAGTAAAACAGGGTGTTTAGTGATATTTGTGTTATCAAGTTACCATAATATAAGATAATACTTAATTAAAAAGATATGGGATAGCATCCATAAAAGATTTTCTGGGCCCAAACTAAGCAGACCCTGCACTATGGTAATCTAATGACTGATACATCGACATACTCATACACATATTTATACACACACGAAGGCCAAACAGACATGTTCATGCACAGTAATAATCCGGCGATAGAACCTGAGATCAGTGGCTCAGAAGACAGGGTTGCTACCAACTTCTTTTTACCGACCAGCCAAATATTTTGTATTTATATTTTAAGTATATATGTACTATATAAATGTCAGCGCATAGCTTTAACCGATGTTATTATTTAGTCAAGCGCCACCTAGTTTAGTTTTGGTGGACTAAGGATGCAAAGTGGCGCCATCTCTGGTATAACTCTGGTAGCGTGCGCTGTTTGCTGATTGGTCGGTCGGTCGGTCGTTGATAGCTAATTACCGTTGAGTACTTACGAGGGTGAATCAAAAAATTATTGGAATCAATATTAAAAAATGCAAAGATTTAAATAATAATATTTTATTTTTCTACATAATCTCCCTCCAATGCAATGCATTTAGAATAACGCGTTTCTAACTTCCTTATTCCTTGTGAAAAAAAAATATTTTCTTGACTCTCGAAAAAGTCCTCTACGGCAGCTATAACCGCGTCATTATCGTGAAATTTTGTTCCACGAATTTCCTCTTTTAATTTTGAAAATAAGTGAAAATCACTTGGGGCTAAGTCCGGAGAATATGGTGGGTGGTCAAGGAGATTGAAGCCAGCACAGCGGATTGCGTTGAGCGCAACTTCCGATCGATGAGCAGGAGCGTTATCTTGAAGGAACAACTCGCCCAACGACAGTTTTCCACGACGTTTTTCTTTAATCGCTTCACGCACTTTCGGGATTAAATTTGCATAATAGGGTCCAGTAATCGTCTGGCCTTTTGGCATGTAATCAATAAAAAAGGATTCCTTCACTATCCCAGAACACAGAGGCCATAACTTTGCCAGCGGTAGGAGCAACTCGAAATTTCTTAATGGATGGAGAGGATGGTCGTTTCCAAGACATGCTTTGTCTTTTAGTTTCAGGATCAAAATGGTGGACCCACGTTTCATCCATGGTGACAAGACGACGGCAAAAATTATCCGAATCACGCTGGAACATTTCGAGATTACGCTTGGAAATTTCCAAACGTCGCTTTTTGTTTTCGTCGGTTAACATTCGTGGCACCCATCTTGCAGACACTTTTTTGAACCCCAGTGAATCAATTAAAATGGATTGAACGCTACCAAAAGATATCTTTAGGATCTCAGCTATATGTTTTATAGTCATTCTTCTGTCTTCCAAAACCAGATTCTCAACCTTTTTGACATTTTCTTCTGTAACGGAGGTTGAAGGCCGCCCAGAACGCGGGTCATCTTTACAGCTTGATCTACCTCTTTTAAATTCAGCCACCCAGTACGCAACCGTAGAATAGGGTACAGCATCACCCCCTAATGTCTGCTGAATGTCCAAAAAAATTTCCTTCGTAGACATTTTTTTCAAACTGAGATATTTTATCACCGCACGTAACTCACTTTTATCCATAATTTTGACTTTTTAGCAACTCGTTGCACAAAAAAAATTATTACATGCGAACGAACTGACAAAAACAAGTGACAGTCTGCATAAATATAGTGTGATAGACACTCTTTAATTTGAATATCGAACTTGATCCAAAAAGGTTTCATATATATGCACTTCTAAGAACTTTTTGATTCACCCTCGTATAACGTCCGACAGAGGCGTTGGGAAGGAGCACGCGGACACACTCGTAGGCTCGGAGGAGCTCACTTTGCGTTGGTCGTGGCGTTCGCTACTAAGTGGAATACCTTGTCCCCAAGTTAATTAAAGTTGATCTCTGAACTCTATGTGCTGTAATATTAAATCTCAGTGTGACGTAATAAAAGCAGACTCATTGTACATGTGATATCTTATTCTCCTCGCCCGCTTAATCCACGCCTAGCCACGAAATTGGACCATGCCATCCGCCGCAATAAAGACATGTATTTTTGTTTTTTTTTATTTATAGGGCTTACAAGTCTGAAACTCTTTCAGCTGTCGCGGAACCAGACACGATAGCTAATCCATGGTTATCCTGGTTAACGACAGCGGAGGGGTTTCGTGATAAGACCGTTACAGCATTTTTAAATATTATTCTTGTGTTGCGTCACTCACCCTAAAAAGTTTAAGTAATACATCCACCGCTTACTAGAACGTGGCGAAACAAGTAGTGTTAGGTACGTGACTGGACTTGAATCTGACTATTTGAATAACAACCTCATTCAATGCTACCATTATATACATAACTAAGAGGAATGCAAATGTACAACTGTGCGAGGCCGTTAGAAGGGAAAAAACAAGAACCTGGAGAAGCCACAAACTTACCCACTTCACTTACTAAGATGTAGGGCAAGACAACATTTCTAATCTAATAAAATACTATATATATATATATATATAAATATACTCGTATATATATATATATATATATATATATACGAGTATATTTATATATAATAAATATTCGTACACTAGCAAGCACTAGTGTAAGCACTATATATATACTCGTATATAGTGCTTGTCACAGATTGACATAAAAAAACATATTTCGTCGTGTTTGTTATCACGAATCTTATTTAAACAGTATATTTAATATTGAAACGCGATAAGTAAACTGTTATAAAATAATATGGATTGAGGTTGAAAAATAAATATCTACAATCTGCACCCGCAGCTCTGTTCACGTTAAAATACTATTTCTTTGTCGTGATCTATGTTAAAATGTTCATACTTATCTTTCGGACCTAAACTATGCAAAAGTTTATCAAAATCTGTTTAGGCATTTCAGCACTGTGGGGCAAGAAATATACTTCTAGAGTTAAGTTTAGAAACGGGATATTTAAGTACCATGTATTATATTTAGGCAACTCAATTTACATAAATAGGTAATATGTAGTAAAAAATACACATTTTCTTTCCATATCAGTGGTATGTCATTAAATGTATATTAGCAGTAACCTTAGATCTACTTAATTAGTTAGAATTATTCCCCGCAAGCACAACAGCTCACTCTTAAGTTCCCCGGAGACGGTCATTCGCAATTGTCAATTTATACGTCATTGACTGTTTCAATTGAAGTTGCGAATGATGGATGATTCATACGATGCGTAAATTGCTCGCCCACATTTACCTACTTTTGGCCAGTACGAAAGGAAGACGAACGAAGATGTCGAATTCACATCCGCAACGTTTCTACACTAGCGAGCGAATGACTGAAATCTGTCAATTGCGCAACGAGACGTTCAATTTATTACGTCATTCGCGATTGTCAATGGGCTTCAATCAAAACTTCCATATTTCTCCTTCAATCACGTAGTTGCGAATGACAATGGCTTCATATGCCTACATGAACGATCATTTAGTACATCCATGACGTAAAAATTGACAATTGCGAATGACCTTCTCCGGGGCACTTTACAGATTGTTCTTACGCTATGTACACAGTGATACAAATGTTATCTATAAAAGTTCTACGTGAATTGATGCAAAAGTAAACAATGATAAGATATTGCAAGTGGATGATGTACGAGGATAGAAGTAGGTACTTATTGACTGATCTATCTGAAGTACTGATATCTACATTTGACAGTATCGACCCCACGTGGGTGTATCACTATAAGCGGCTAACACCACCTGAGAATGGCTTAGTGTTTTCAGCACTTGTCATGCCCTAGCCTGTAGTCGCTGTAAAAATGTTGGATTATGGTAAAGAGGAAATTACCCGATTACCTTGTCCAACATACTCCAAGAGGAGCAGTAGAACTCTTTGAGAATGAATTCGTCCGGGGAAGTACTGCCACTGCATATCGCGTTCCTGTGTTCCCGTGTGAAGGGTATGCCGGCGAAATTACAGGCACATGAGTTATAACAACTAAATGTCATTCAGATTTCAAAACAATAAAAGTTCAAAACCTTGCATGGCAGTGCGATGCGCTCATCACCCTGAGATATGGGATATTACATCTCTTGCAATGTAATTTCTCTGGAAACATTGCCCTTCAACGAAACCCAGTAATGTTTGCACACTACTGCTTCAGGATTGAATAACTGGGAAAGTTACTTCCCCAGGGGGATTCTTCCAAAGTCCTACCACTACAGACAAATAGATGACTCACATTACATGAATTTATTTTGACCACTTTCATGTCTTCAGTATATTATATAAAAATGACAATATATATTGTAATGTCATTACAACATATATTACTATCGTATACTTACTTAATGCAATAACGTAGTAAGTAGTTAAAGAGACAAGTAGTTTACTTTTTAACAGTTTGTTTTTAATTTGGATAATATTTACTACTGCCGTTCAACGCATAATAAGAAGGACTGACTGTACCCCTCCCTGACGCTCCCATGTTTGTTAATAATACATTTTCAATATTTGACAGTAATAACGTCATTCAAAATACAATAAAGTCCATAAAATATTCATAAAGTTCAATCAATAAAACATCTTACGTCTGGCTATCTATCGAATAACGAGCCATTTAAATTTTATTGCCGTGCGATTCCTATAATGATTCGTCTATGTGCTCGTCGACGAGCTCACCGATGTCAAATACTTTATGAGATATACTTATTATTATTCGTAGGATATCGCCCTTGTACATAAGGTTGTTTTTCCAACTTCTCTTGTCATCTCGTCCTTTGTTTCAAGGATGTTGTCAAAGATGCAACGATGTTTGGTCTTAGAGAATCGGACGGCTGGTTGTCATTGTTACATATTTTCAGCATGTTCTTTAGAAGCTTGAGGCTCAACATTTTCCGTTTTCTTGGAGTCAATACAAGACTTCACAGCTCGCCATGTCAGTACACACAGCTCCAGAAGGGTCAAGATGCTGCAGCCAAAGAAAACATTGAACACTCCGCCAAGTTGAGCTGAAACATAAGCAAACAAAGCTTACGTAAGATAGTTAAGGTTGTGCTCAAAACAACCGATGCTTACAGCATAAGCATAGCATTATCAACCCATAACCTTCCCACAGCTCTAGCACATGAGTAAAGTTTTGGCATAAAAGACTAACAGAATGTGTCCTTCACACACTCATACTCACTAGGATTACCTGTGTCATGGAAGGCACGGACACACACATTGAAACATCCCAAACTTCCAAGACTCCAGCTCAAACATTTCTGCTGATCACACAAATATTTGCCCCGACCAAGAATCGAGCATGGGACTCCTCACTTTTAAGCCAGAGCTACTAACTTAGCTGATAAGCCCATCACATCTGTCCAAAAATACATGCTTATTCAATTAACATATTCATCACCATCTCAGCCTCAGACGTTCACTGCTAAACTTAGCATTAAATTTCCAAAGGAACCGTTTGGAAGCGGCCTGCATTTAACGGCGTCCTGCGGCCTCTATCATGTCCACCTTGTACAATTAAATGGTAATGTGATAAATTTCTGGTCACTTACAAAATAAGTCGATGTTATTAAAATAAGGCCAACGGGCGTAGGTCTTCACTCTTCTACTCTGGATAAACGTTCTTACAATCGTTACTTTACTGAAGTCCAGGTCGTCACTGAGAACAAAATTTTTAGTGGTTAAGTAATTTTCAGTGTTAGGCTCTAATCGATGCTTGCCCTCGTCGTGTTTTCATCAAAAAAAAGGTATTTTTTCTCAATTCAGAGCTAAAAAGTTGTAAGGTACGCTTAGCTTAAGCCACACGCTTAGTAAAACGACAAGAACAATAGTCGTTACTAAAAATTTCTAATAGTTGGTAAGAAATTTGAGTATTTGGAAATGTTAAGGCATATAATTTTTAACCTAGTTAGATAAAAATATGTTAAGACATATTTCTATCTGCAAAGGTGAGCAGGTTGTTTCCATAATGTGCCTGTTTACATTGTTTTAACATAGTAATGTAAAAGTAATTATTACCTATATTATAGGTACATACTTACTAAAATACATCAATGGGTCTCACAGTACTCAACAGTTCGAAGGAGGTGATCTGCACGTAGTCGGTGGCTGAGTCGCATGCAGCCAAGCAGCTGCACTCGTCGCTGTCGTATGAAACTGTAAAACCAAACTTGATTAAGTAACAAGAAAACCATTTATTGTACAAACGTATACTTTTTAAGAGGCTGTATATAAAGAAAAGCATGAAGCAAACGCCATAGAACGTGGCAAAATGGACAGGCTATTTGTTAAACTTAACACACAGACGACGTTGTTCTAAAACAGGTAAGTTATAAACTTTTGTTTGTAGGGGAACTACACAAGAAAGAACACGGTCAACGACTGAAATCAGCAGAAGAAACAAACGAAAGAAAACTTGTATCGAACAGTGTAATTTTCACAAAACCGTGCAACCTGTAGGTAATGAAAAATGTCATGTGATCCTTATTACAGAGAGGGATAGCAAAACAAGGAGAAGGGTTATAAAATCTAGTGTACCCGATGATTTTAACAATGTTCGTTCACTGATATGAAAGCGCGCATTTAAGTATCCAGGATAGTTCGAAAGCTTATACGTGAGCATGTCACATAAAACCAGCCGTGGGAGAAATAGTCCTGCTCCTAATCAACTCCAGCTAAATTTTGAAATTTTCCCTTTGACTTATTGATAGTCATCGCGAAACTTACCTTAATTTAGACCTGCTTTGATTACAAAAATAATGTTCTATACAAAGTTTCATCCCCCCCTTCAGCCATTTAAGTCATTCCAATCAAAAAGATATGAAGAAACACAATTTTTTTATTTTTAAATGAGCTATCTAAATACGAATTTTCACAACTATAAGTTCAAAAACTAAGGACATATATATATATATATATATATATATATATACGTTTTTGCCCACTTTTACCCCTTAGGAGTTGAATATCAACAAAACCCTTGCTTAGTACACACTCCTAATTTTAAGCCTCTAAATCTCTACAACCAGCAGTTTAGGCTGTGCGTTGTCTGTCAGTCAGTCAGTCAGTAAATCAGGAATTTAATTATTATACATTATATTGATTGATTGATACAACTAAGTAAGTAAGAGCAGTAGGACTCTTTGTGAACGAGTTCGTCCAGGAAAGTACCTACTGCCACCATAATTATTTCTACCATGGAGCACTAATATTCTCATTACTGTGTTCACGTTTGATAGATTACTTTACATGTAATTTATCAACATCTCAGTGTGAGGTGCAGTGCAGTTTGTCACTTGTGATGGAAGGCATCTGTTAAAAGCTGAGGATACCGCTTAAGTAGGACTCGTGCTTGTACGGTAACTCAATGAAATAAAGAAGCCCTAGTACATGCCGCCTACGTTTTTTGTAAGTCGAGCTTACCTAATCATTAGTTAGTCGGTAGGCCGTTGTATCTGTTGCGAGAAATTAACTCTCCTTCTGTGATCTTGCGATATATTTGGCTGGTTTTACAGTGACGCTTACGCCTGCGCATGGCTCTTGTGCCATACCTATAGCGAGTTAAGAGACGAAATTTTTGTCAGAGATAGTTGAATAACCAAGGAATCTGATACATAAACATTCATGTCAAATGTATTAGTAAAATATTATCTTACACGAGGACAAGCTTGGCGTAGCCGAAAAATCTGAGTTGATGTGGAAAAAAAGTGTAATATAAAAATTTTACACTAATACCTATAGGTTTTTGCGGTAATTAAATAGTGAAAACACATATCTAACTAATTACATTCAAATATTTGAATTCGTAGAAGAAATATTATCATAAAAAAAACTTGCAATCTGACCACAAAAATTAAGTTTTATCAATAAATCATGCTTACAAAGACAGGATTTTGATTTGATATTTATAAATATTTTGAATGTCTAGAACTGAAATAATATTTTTACCTAGTAACATATGCTTAGGTTATTAATAATTACACAAAAAATTAGAGCTACTTTGAAATTTCGGCCAATAACGTTTTTTTTTCAACTTGGGGGCCCATTTTCTAGACTTAGACATGGCGATTTCTAAAAAATTTTTTTTTCATAAAATATAAATTTTCTTGTTGGTTTTTTATTTTAGAAATTCTACAAACCAAACTAGGTTTCAAAGAATAATTATAAATCAGAAATATTTTTTTTTTTTATAAATTTTGAATGTTTAGTACAAGCGAATTTAACTGTCACGTGACTTCGATTTTTTATCGATCCTGACATGATATGGCGTATTTATCATATTCTAAGTGGGTGTAATTACTTGACAAACTTATTTCTGTGATATTTTACAATGAAAAGTAAAATCTATTCAAAATAAAGCAAATTATAACCAATCATAACAATGAGAATTAGCTTACCGAGAGTTGTCGATTCGTGACAATTTTTTTTCGTGTAAATTTTGATGTCAGAATCTAAATCACATATTTACAGTATTCCTTACACATTCACGATCATATTCATGTATAATTTGTATCAAAATCATGAGTTTAACCCTATTTATTTACTAAAAACTATAGCACAAAACATAACTTCACCGCCAAACACAGATGAAAATATAAACATTGATTATATTTTTTTTTAAAGTTCACAGATAGAACATGTCCGTGTATAGTGTTGCCATAGAAAGAAAATATATTACGCTAAAGAATTAAACTCTATGGTTAAACATTGGCATGACTTTAAAAAATAAACAAAAGAAAAACGCGCGTGACACTTACTCACAACAATTGTTGCGCCGACAATTTGGACCTCAAAAATCCTTGCAGTTTTGTGGCGCGGGCAAAGTAATCGATAGGGGAATAATAAAAGATTAGCATCGAATATAACATAACATTAGTTAATTAGGAGTATACCCATAGCTTGCTTAGCACACAGCAGACGGCTCGCGCTGCAGTAGGGGGCGCCTCTCGGTCGTGGGTGTACGAGTCGCACGCAGTTGCATCTCTTCAACGTTTGGACCATTTCGCATTCCACCACGCAATACTTCCTGAAAACATAGAAACACTCAGTACAAAAGAGTTAAATAAAATTACAAAAAAGATTTCAACTTTACCGTAATCCAAACAAAAAGTACGGCAAGCACTATACAAATAGAATTGGATATCCAAACTCAATCCTACATCTTTGTTACAACTTCCACGTACTTAGAATAAAGTGGGAAAAACTTCAATGGTTCGTTAGTGAAGCTGCATCGCCTGAGATTGGAGTTAAGACTCCTCGCCTCGTCAGCTATCTGGAAGTTCCTGATGTGATACGCCACCCACTGTTCAGAGCCAGGGTTGAGAGCGGTCCCGTTTATGGTAGACTCTACGTAGTGCCGGCTGCTTTGGAGAGCTAGCTGCGAAGTAAAATGGTACTCTCACTAAATAATTTTGTAAAGTTTTTTAAGTTGCGTAGGTTGCCAATCGATTATTTTATTTGTTTACGTATATGTATTTAAAACTAGCTGCTCTCCGCAGTTTCACCCGCGCGGTAATGGATGATGATGATGAATCTTATATAGCCTATGATACTTAGGGTGAATGTAGCTTTCCAATGGTACAAGAATTTTTGAAATCGGTCCAGTACTATTTGAGCCAATTCGTTACAAACATACTTACAAATCTTTCTTATTTATAATATTAGTATTAACGCTGTTTATTTTTTCAAGTTATGGTCTAGTTCTGAACTTTTTAAACTTTAACAAGTATTATAAAAGGTACATACTTACAGAGATTATAAGACACTTAAAAATTTATTAAATATACATAATAATATTAATATTGTATATTTATTTACTTTTTAAATATATTACTTATATGTTTACTTTTGTGTGCCATAATAAATAAAAATGAAAAGACAATGAAAGAGAGACACGAGTGAAAAACACACGGAGCTTAAATAGCGATAGGGTCTCACAGAAAAGTTGTGATACGTTTAGTGGTTCATAGACTCATATAAACCATAAAAATCTTCGAGCTTAACTTTTAAAAAAAGGAGTGGGAAAGGTCTTACCTACTAGATTTATTCCAGCGTCATAGTTGCCTTACCCGATACTTAGGTTATACTGGTAGTTTCTGGATTCTCATAAATAAGACCCGATATTAGACATGATACTTTTATTGTTTTTCAAAGTATATACCCTCCCATTTTTTAGTAATTTGCATAAGCTAAAACCTTACTACCTATTATGTAACCGCAGTCACCGGCCAACCTGTACATGATTTACTGTACATGATTTACATTTCTATGACGATGTACATCGTCATAGAAATGTAGAAATGATCATGTACACAACTAAATTCTTCGAACCACGAATACACTGGGGGCTTCATCACCAAATGCAAATAGAACTCTTTCTGACTTAAGCCACAGCGAAAATCGTAAAAAATAAATACGCGAAAATGTTCACAAGATATGTTGATTGTGATAGCGACACACAATTTTAAGGACACAACAATAAAAAAAAAACGCAAAAAAAACTCCCAAATAAAAAGTTACATGTTCCAGGAGGTTCCATTTTTTAATGCCGTCTTTTTGTTATTGTAAGCGGCCAGTTCCAGAAACATTCAGTATGCCCCACGTATAATAGGACTGTTTAATAGGACGATATAATAGGATGCTAAAAAAATACCCTCATCAGCGTCATTATCGTCACATCCAATACTGATGTTGTCCTTCCCATAGATTTCCGAAGGACCACTTGGAAATGGGATTTGATTGGAATGATCTGATTAAACTAATTTACAGTTGCTGTGAAACTGAAGGCAATAACTGGGACTTTATCTTTAGTGGTGTGTTAATTATTTGTTACTCAGTACACTTACCCATTTGTAAGAAAGATCAACATCGGAAAGATCTTGAGATTGGTTCACAGCTAACATCAAACCGCTATCGTATCCGAAAGATTCTGTCTTCCATTTCCGATATTGTTCGTTAAAGTGTACGTTGCTGAGTTCACTGTAAGTATTACACTTTAATGCGAAAGTTTTTGGGTTGGTATATTTGTGTTCTCATTTATGGATTCTCTAGCATTAGGATGCAAAGGCCTGGGATGATATAAATAACAGGTATTGGAATACACTAGACATTTCTAAAACTTTTACCTGCTTAACGACCTTCCGTTAAACACGCAGCAATATCCATCTGCCGTAAGTCTCAAGTGAAACACGTTGGAGCAGTCTAACATCGCACCCTGCCAGCGACATCTGGAATGAAAGGAAAATTGTCGGTCTCTTTAGTTCGTTTGTTGTACCCTGTAACTTCTAATTGGTTAAATTAATCAAGCTCTGAGAGGCACCGCAAAGCAAAGGTGGGCAAGCATAACAAACGGGAACCGGATGACATCATGGTGAGTTTTGACGTAGAGGCACTGTTTACCAATGATATGGATTAAATGGATGATGGATTATGGATTCTTACACATTGATATTAAACAACGCGTACAATTTTAAATCATTCCAGGCGACGTTTCAAACACTTTTCAGCGAACATGGTCACCGTAAACGGCCAGTGTAAAAAATAAAATAAAAGCTTGTTGGGGTAGGTACTAGGTATATAATGAAGAAAACCTGATGATGATGATGAGAACATAATTATTAATTGAACAGCGTGAACTATACTATTATAAAAAGTTACCTGATCAAAGTGTTCTCACAAGAGGTGGTGAGCAGTCTACCAGCTGTATCCACATCCATGTTATTAAACTCTAACAGGTGTTCAATGTTCTCTAGGTCTTCAAGCCTGTACATCATATCCTGGGAGAAAAATGCTCCCATCTGATGCATGACCCCTTTCAAGTAGCTAACGTTGAGTGGTGGTGGAATTTCACTAAAAAATGTAGTTGTGTCATAGACCTGATGATCTTTGTGACCTAAACACACACTACAAGTAGCCGTAATCTTCTGTGACCTATCCAAGGCGTTTGACGTCACTGACCACCATGTGCTTGCCGCCAAAATGAAGTATTACGGTATCGATGGCCCCGCTCTGAGTTTGCTGAGCGAGTACATGTCGGGAAGGAGCCAGGTCGTAGTTGGGTGTGGAGGTGACGTTAAATCTAAGTCACTAACAACGCAGATTGGCGTAGCACAAGGCTCCTCCGTATCTAACATCTTGTTTTCGGTGCTGCTTAACGACTTGCCCGAAAACGTAGGAAGAGGTCATGTGCTCATGTACGCCGACGACGTTGCTGCGATAGTAACCGCACCGAATGTCGACCTGCTCGAGAGTAACCTGAATGCAACTTCTTTCGATCTAAACAGATGGTTCGAAGCCAACGGGCTTATATTGAACGTGAGCAAGACTCACTTCATACATTTCAACCTGTCAGGTCGTAAATATAAGAAACTGTCTGTAGACATAGGCGCGGAGCGTATACAACAACTGAGCTGTACAAATTTCCTAGGTTTTCAGCTAGACAGTGGTCTAACGTGGGAATGGCACATCGAAAAGCTGAGCGAGAAGGTGGGTCGTGCCTGCTTTGCTGTATGGCGAATATCTGCTATTTTACCTGAAACCACAGCTAGGAGCCTGTACTTCGCATCAATCCACTCGCTGTTACAGTACGGCATCGAACTCTTCGGACGCGCTGCCGACTGGCAAAGAGTCTTCACAATGCAAAAACGAGCAGTGAGGGCCATCGTGCGAGTGTCGAGACAAACGTCCGCTCGGCCATTCTTCAAGTCTCTAGGGATACTTACGGTCCCTGCGATGGTAATCCTTCAGACGGCTCTGTACGCGAGAGAGAATCTGTCATCGTTTACTAGACTGGGGGACTCTCATAAATATAACACTAGAAAGGCGCAGACGCTGAGTGCTATTCCACGGCGACTGGGCAAGTCATCGAAGCTGGTGCACGTGATGGCTCCAACTGTCTACAATAAACTGCCAAACGATATAAAAAATGCAGCCTCTATGCAATCCTATAAAAATAAACTAAAGAAGTGGTTAGTTGAGCAAACACCCTATGATTTTGAGTTATTTACTTAGGTAAATGTATTTATTTTAGTTAATAATTGAAAGCACATACTTATAATTAAGTATACTTGACATTTTTAAACACTTATATTAAATATATATTTTTTGACATGTAATCTGTATTATGAATAAATGAATATGAATATGAATATAAACACCCACGCTTGTGGGAGGTTATACTGATAACTTCTATACGCGATTATCGGATGTTAAAAATCATATTGGCAATATCATCAGGTGAGGAGCTAGGTGATGGGGCTCGTGTGAAAGCGTTACTGAGTTAAGTTGGGAGGTCAAATATGGCTGTCAATGCATCGAGGCCTACCTGCCTAGGTTTCAAAATCTTTTGTAGTCACTT
The DNA here is from genome assembly GCA_917880725.1 of Selenia dentaria. NCBI lineage: Eukaryota > Metazoa > Arthropoda > Insecta > Lepidoptera > Geometridae > Selenia > Selenia dentaria. The sequence continues at coordinate 3,446,745 of OU862880.1, forward strand.
TTTGATCGAAAATTCATGTTTTATTTGGTTGTAAAATATAATTTGATATTCAATTTGTATTGAAAATAATCTTGGATGTGTTAATTAAAACCATTTGGTATTTAGTTGAATTGCGAATTATCAGATACTTGAACTGAAGTGAAAAATACACCGAACGAAATCGGAAAGAGCTTGCTTCGTGGGGAAACTGGTGAGACTGGTTGGTATTCCTTCTCCCGGATCCCTCCCCCTTCTTATCTCCCTGCACAGAACCAACCAAAAGATACAGGTTACTATGATTCAGAAATTTACAGTAAGTCATATAATTTCCTAAGTACTTAGCTACCATTTGCCTCAGAGATCTTGATGTTTCTGTGAGCTATTGCAAGAGAAGAGATTTGAGAGGCAAGAACTGTCTTGGTTGCTATAACTCCTTCTTATCGAGGATAGAAAAGTAGTGTAAACTTGTCCAATTCCACAGATCACAAACAACTAACTTCCACTGCCTTAAGTGATCTGCTGGCAATTTGATCTGGTCTACTGCAGAGCTAATTGTTTAAGCAGAAATGAGATTATTCCTCACAGATTTGCCAAAAACCTGTCGACTTTGTCCTCCCGGAAGAAGACCTCTGGACAGACGACTACTGAGGGGAAGTCCATCTTGTTTTCTACCGTCTCCACGGTCACCATGTAGGTTGGGTTGTCGAGGTACCTCCAAACGGTGACGTAGATGACTGTCACTGCTGAGCCGAAGAGCGTCAGCATTGGTACCCACCAGAACCATCTGAAATGTTACTACTTATTTAAAAAAAAACTATTTTCTTATTATTTATTTAACACGGAAACATAACTAGTAAAACATATGGGGAATATACACGAAACAAGATTGAACTAAAATATGGCGAATTGCGAGTTTGGTTCTTATCGACAGTTTTTTAGTATATCTATTACCAACAAACAAACAATCAAATCTTGCCTCTTTATATTTTTAGTTTAGATTATATATATGCGAATGTTTAATGATTGGAGGTGTGTTACTCAAACACACCGGAACGGCTGAATGGATTTAGGAGAAATAATTTGGTATGTAGATAGGTGAGGCTCTGAATAAAATACATTAGGACTTATCATCACCATTATCCATCAGCACGTAGAGAAAACCTCGGGGCGCAGCTAGTATAAAATGCAGGAAGGCATTTGTCCACAATTTATTATATTAATGGAAAGACAGTTGGCGTCATAAACTCTTTTTCTAATGCCTATTTGTTTAGTTATTAATAATTTACTAGTCGCTTGATGACATGCTGTGCTTTTTATCCATATGCATTATTATTTCTGCTTTGCTAGCATTCCTGTTTCAGAACCTTATGTTAGAGTAGGCAGTTGCAAACTCTATTGTAACACAGTGGTAGCCGACATCTGAGAACATTTCCTTTCTCCCGAGCTAAGCCTAGTTGGATACGTCTCGCAATTTCCTTATTTGGAACTACAAAGAAACATTTACCTACCGGTAATTCCCGTCCGCAAGCCTCCTGCCTCCATGGAACTGTAGCTCCTTCACCAAATCATTAACTTTCATTATAACAAACAAATTGTTTAGCTCCTTGTTGAGAGGGTTCACCGGTTTACCTTCGCGTCGTTCCGGTCCGTGCAGCACCTTTGAACCTATCGAGTGCGGTGGTTATTAATTTTATTAACGGTGCGCGTTTGAAATCAATCACTCTGACAATTAAGATTGTATCTGATTGTCGTTCCGTGCGTTTTACTGTAGATGACAATTTTTATTTCTACTAATTGACGAGCTTCGACATTTATTGTCCGAGTCGCTTCGCCCTGCGGTTTCACCCGCGTGGATGATGATTATGATGAAAAGTATATTTTGTCCTTTCCCGGGATTTAGTCTAGATATTTTTCAAACTTTATCGAAATCAGTAAAGTCGTTTTCAAGTTATGGCGTGACCAGCGGATATTAGGATTAATTTGTATATAGGGTGTTTGGTAGAGGGACCGACAAACCAAATGAGCCTGTTCGGGGGACCACTTGGAGAATACAAGTTGGCCAAAAAAAATCCCTGACCCTCCAATATGTTTAACTTTTTTGTGATTTTTTCCCTTTTTCTCCGAAATTATACGTATTTACCACCATAACATTTGTAAAATCTGTTTTAGACCGGATGTTTTAGTTAAATTTGGTCTCTAATACACCTTCAGGCCACGCAAAGCAAAATTGGATACAAAACAGAGCTAACTAACTGATTTAGTTAAAAAAAATTGGGGTGTTGGGGATTTTTTTTGGCCAACTTGTATTCTCCAAGTGGAACCCGAACACGCTCATTTGGTTTGTCGGTCCCTCTACCAAACAACCTGTATACAGCGTGTTACAAAAAGGTAATACTGAAAGGTGTGCATATGTACCTAGTCAAGATTCATTCATTCATTCACATGGCAAAGTATCAACATTTAAATCATTTATAATTTTTTTCATACAATGTTAAAAAAAAACGATTTTTGGACTGCCCTATTAGACATGCCTATTCTAGGAGTTCGTTAGAGTCAATACGCTCTGTAATTCTCTTCAAACTTTATGACCCATTTTCGAACAAGAGGAATACTTGGCAGAATCTTCTAAGCGCTACAGTCGTCGAATCACCGTTTGTGTAAAACTCTCGCACGAACAACTGCTCCCGGTCTACGCGGTCTGCTCCCGAGAAACGCTCCATAGAGATTGAATGAATGGCTATGGAATATGGACTGAACTCCCAAGAGCCAGTCTACCGATTGACAGAACCCCCACGCCCCTCGGATTCGTTGAGTTCACGCAGGAAGATAAATAAGTATGTATAAACTTAATTTTGAGACACTTGTACAAGTCAATGCTTCGATTTCAAACGTTGCAAAATTTGATTGTTTCTAGTATACTAGTTGTCAAAGAGTCTGTTTTCTACTTGTACATTATTATATTTTTAAATTTTATAACACAAATAATACCGGTATTGTAAGACTTATTCCTATCACATTATATATGTACAAGTACAATTTGAAAAAAATTAAACAGACTCTCATTCTATTCAGTTATAGGAGTGTAATTCAAAAACTACTAAACTGAATTAGACGAAATTTTAATGGGAGCATACGGGAAGCACTAGTTTTCAAATAAAAAAAAGAATTTTAAGAATCGTTTCATAACAAACATTAAAAACAGTCGAATTGAGTACCTCCTCCTTTTTTGGAAGTCTGTAGAAACAATGTCTGATTGGATGGAAGGATGTATAGATCACTCTTTCACATCGTAACCGAATTCATTTTACCAATTAGGCTGAATTCAAAAAGATGAAGAATTAATAAGAGGTTAACTTATGATCCTCAAAAAATATTCATATGAAGTGATTATTAGGGATCACTATTTTTCGAACATTTTTTGTCCTAATTTAATTTGCCATAATGAGTTACCCGTTTTTGTCATTATAATATTTAGACATAATTGTTTTTTGATATACTATTTCAGTAAGCATAAATATAGTTTAGGCTAATAGTTTTGCCCTTATTTTGATTTGCATAAAGTTGTAAGGCATATTGTTTATTCGCCAAATAGTTATTAGGCACCTGTGATGTACCTGTGAATTCGCTTACTTCGAAAAATATAGTTCGACAACTATATAATATACTACATACCTAGGTACTCCGCTACGTTTTGTGGGAGAAATTCTTGTTGTATATATATGATCGCGCCAAAGGCGCGACGTCACCTGAAGGAATGCCCCGCGCCCGCACGTTCCGCCGCCGCTGTCCTGCAGCTGTCAAACTAGAAGCAGGCGGCTGAAGGGCGGCGGAAAGAGTCACCATTTTAGAGTCGAAGCTAGCGGACGTATACCGCTCCGCTTCCGCGTCGCGACCGCATGGGAACCGCCATTATCAGCCCCGCGTTTACGCGTCAGCCCAAGAGTGACCTTTAGGGTGTGTTCGGCACGGCCACACACCACCTCCTAAATCAGCCCGTGTTTACGCGTAAACCAGTGCACAACCAATAGAACACTACAAGGACATTGTACCTACAAGTGAACAATAGTTTGTCAGCCCCTTCAGCACGACGTCCACAGCAGGACGCCTCCACCGAGGACTCACGGTCACCAGCCCCCACCAGTTCCAGAGTCTCCTGACATCCCGATCGGAAACCAGGTACTTACAAAACCTTCCCTAACTATTGTATGGTTGCAGGAAACTGCTCAACCAATATATGTTCTGTCGAAGCAATGACTTGTTGTTTTCGAAGTAAGCGACTTGTCGAAGTATTGAACTTTTCAAAATTCATAGCTCACCCGTAGTAGAGGTACACCCGTATTTTATGCAAACACAAAACTACTAATACATACTTTTCCCCTATTATGTTTAGCGTAAGTAAATTTAGGCTTAAGGATAGTATGCTTAACAATTATTTTGCAATTAAACTCCATGTTTTAAAAATTGTGCCTTTATTGTTATGCTAAATGAATATAATGCGTTACTATTACTAGGATAAGTAAAAGTACGCCTTGTTAAATAATGACATAAAATTGTATGCAAAAAAATAGGGAACCATTATTATCCATGCGGAACCGTGAAGCGAAGCTAACAAACCACAATACAGAGATGTCTTTATATTTGTCAGCACTTAGAACCTTAAACAAAACACAAAGGTGTCGTACTAAACGGCACCTACGCTAATTAGATAAAAAAATGTTCATATGTACTTATTTATTCGAGTAGTATGAAGTGACTTTAATTAAAAAGATCAAAGCGTACGCGTCTCTCAAACAAACCACATGTGTTTGCCATTTTCATCGTGTTCTTAATGGCAGTAAACGCTACACTTGCTTTTTTTTATGTTTTACTAGCGACAGCCCGCGACTTCGTTCGCTCAGTAGGCTCAGAATTAGGCCTCGCCGTAACCTTCCATCTTTTCAAATTTTTTTTTAATGTGAAAACCTTCTACTACTAACTAGACTAACACTTGTTAGAAAACATTTAAAAAAAAGTTGAATGATTTTTTTCCACAGCCGAATGGGCCAGCAAGACCAGGGAAGTACTACACTCCTACATAACTCCGACGTGAAGTTACGTAGCTTGCTATTGCGTTTCATCGGTTTGTAGGAGGTTCCGGAGGCCCGATTACCCCTTCCCCTGCCCCTCTACCCTCACCCCTCTCTTTATCTCTTCCTTCCTATCGTCCTTCCTCAAAGGTCGGCAACACATCCTCGAGACCTCGGGTATTGCGGATGTCTGTGGGCGACGGTATCACTTACCATCAGGTGCTTGCTAGTTTGCCAACCTATCCCATAAAAAAAATCAGCAAAGCAGTTCGGAAGTTATAGCGAGACCAGAAAAAAATAGGGGTTCATTTTTATATGTAAGATAGATATAGTCTTCGAAAACTACTTTTGTTTTTTTAGACAAAACTTATGTAAATAACTTAAAAAGAGAGTAAATACGAGTACTTACATCCGATACAGCGGGTCAAAATTTTTAATAACACCACTACTGAAATGAGGGGATAATAGTGGTGCTGATACTACTTCTCACTACACTAGATCAGCCGTGCGATTCTCTAAGAACAAACATCGTAGCATCTCTTTTTTTAAATTAAACTGCGCATTAACATAAACACTACATATTTTACGGCAACACAGTCTCAACAGCCCAGTCATTACTGTAACTGGAACCAGTTTATTTATTCACGTAGAGTCGGGAAGGTCCCCGTAACTCGATGAGGCTAAGCACAAAGACAACTTTAATGAACTTTCTAAAACCAATACTGAATGAAGCAATCTAGCGAACTTCTTGCTCACGGTAGGAGTATCTATGTTGAATACTTTGTAAACTTGCCTTAACGTGTATTATTGTATATTAAGTGATAAGACAGAAATGTCGTGTTGGTAAGCATGATCTGCCCATGACAGTTGCAGTATCACCCAGAGCCAGAAGTGTTGAAGAGTACACAGAACTCCATTCTACGAGATTTTGGTTTACGAGTCTCATTGGCTCATTAATTTAATTGACTGCAATACCCTTCTAACTTATGCTTGCACACAATATTGTTTTACAGTAGAATATCTGGCACCGTGGTAGTACCAAACAAGACGGTAGACATACTACCTAGAAATAAAATCTTCATCTTATAAAACTTTACCTGTTTATGTACACAAATTGGCATCTAATTATAATTCAGTCCTAAAAATAAAATACTGTTTATGTTTTGACGATAACGATATTTTTCTAGCGTCATTCTGGAACAAATAATGGAAAAACATTAAACGGCTGATGACACCACAAATGCGGCTCGTATATACGTTACGTAGTGGGTGTAAGGTGTAACCGGTGTTGTATGCGCGCTAAAGCTTTGTTTATTAGAGATCAAACTCTGAAATCGAATAACAAAATGAAAACAGTTTGGAAGACTACAAATACTGAGACCGGTAAAAATGAACCAAAAGACACTGCTTGTGTCGTTGTAGTTAACAATCAGACTGTCTCAGAACCAATAAATGTAGCAAACACTTTTCATAATTTCTTCTCTAATTTACCTCTAGAAGTCACCAAGTCACTGAACTCTTGCCCCAATGCAGCAGAAGCTATTCTTAAAGCTAATTTCACGAACGAAGTATGCAGTTTTTCTTTGAAATTTACTTCAACTGTCGAAATTATAAAAACATTTAAAAGCTTAAATATAAAGAATACTGAAGACTTATAGGGAATGTCGGTAAAAATTGTAGAGCCAATTATTAGTTTTATGGGTCCTATTTTGGCCTGCTTATTTAATCTTTGTAAAGATAGAGGTACCTTTCCTAATTTAATTAAATATAGTAGAATCACTCCAATTTTTAAGGCTGGAGAGAAAACAGTCCCATCAAATTATAGACCAGTATCTATACTACCAATTTTGAGTAAGATTTTATAAAAAAATATGCTCACACAACTTTTGGCGCACTTCAACGAGCATTCAGTACTGCACGAAAATCAGTTCGGCTTCACGAAAACAAGATCAACTACGGATACCGGTGTGAAGTTAATGATGTATGTCTTAAAGCCTTGGGAGAGCTCACAAGACACTCAAAGAAATCAATATATTCGCTTTGACTTTCTTATATGTATATGAAAATATAATGTATGTTCGTAAAAATTTACATAAATATACTCGTAAGTTAAATAGTGATCACCACACTTTTAATACTAGAAATACAAATAGGATAGCTGTACCTAGTTTTAGACTTGCGAAGAATAATAAGTCATTCCTAGAAAAAAGTGTGCGTTTTTACAATAAAATCCCAAAACACATAACGGAGCTCACAGAGGGCAAATTCAAGTTGACTGTAAAAACGTTTAAATAAAAAAAGCTTATTATAAAGTTCGACATTATATAGATGATAAAGATGCTTGGAATACTCCACTTCTGGCAAGCTGTCACTCTGCCACCCAAAAAATGTAATATTTGTAGTACCTAAGTAGAAACATTGTAAACATCCATATAAAAAGAATGGCCCGAGTTTCTTGCCGCTTCTTCTCGGTAGGCTCTATTTATTTTGGAAAGCAACGGTAGACTCTTAAAAGTACATCATAATGAAAAATTGACGTGCGTCTTTGATGCCTAAATTGAATAAATGATTTTGATTTTGACTTTGACTTTGACTTTGACTTTGACTTTGACTTTGGCTTTGACTTTGACTTTGACTTTGACTTTGACTTTGACTTTGACTTTGACTTTGACTTTGAACATTTGTTAGCAACCCAGAAACATAATAGCCCTACCTATGTCTGACTTTAGTAACTTATGTCAAAGTAAATACTTTTTCATCATTATATCACCGAAAAATCCTTATATCACGTACGCTGCGGAAACTATAGACAATAGAGCAAAGTGATGTAAGTGTTATTAGCTACAAAAAAGTCTGCAGTGCCATTATGTCTAACTATTACGGTTATGTCACAATAACTACTATTAATGTACGGGGGTCGAACCCGCAACCAGCGGCTCATAAGGTAGGGTTGCTACCAATAGCGCCAACCGGCCAGTCAAAAGGTTGGTGTGATGAGGAGACATATGCCTCTCGCGACAGATGGCGTACTAGTGCGGGGTTGTGTGTGATTTATTATTAAGTGGCACAATAATGCTAATGTTACTAAATTCAGTGATCAATATTGTTCTTAAAATTATTTCCCTGTACTCCACATATAAAAGATACGCTGTATGTATGGTAACAGTACCTCATAGACGAGGTATTCCAGTCACGCGCGCCCAGCCGATCTGAAAGGTGGCCAGGATTGAATAAAGATGCCGGGAGCCTGCGGTGATCATTGGCCTCCGCATAAACAGACTCTTCGGGAAATTGATTTTATTGGCTATACACGGCTACCTATAAATAGATAGTGCAATGATTCTCTTACAAACGAAGTATATGTTGTAACATATAACAGGGATTATTGTATATTTATAAATCGGATCGTAAGACTACTATAAGACTATAACTCACAGTTTTAATTTGTGTTTTAAGACGCGGTCCAACCCCAATTTTAAAATAATTTACGACGCTTTACGTAAGGTTGAAAATCGCATGTTATATTGGACGATGTCATGCGAAAATGCATTAATTTTGTACTTTTTCTTAATATATTTCGATATTTACTAACACAATTAAAAAACTGCTGGTTACTAATTTAGTACTATATCTTGGCTATGTATTACCTAATAAAAAATATAGTGTTATCGCTGAAAATTCTGAGAGTTTGGACGTGAAAGTTTATTATTATGGACCTATTCAGTATTTTTTTCTGGAGAGAGCGAGTAATACAAATACAAATGTGGAAATTTCTTAAAACGCTCGGAGTTGGGTCTTCGGCTTCGGATGTACGTGTGGTATTTGACTTAAATGCACTCAACAGTTATTTTTCCTTATCACCTACTACATTAAATAACTCTGTGAAACTCTCCTCTCTTACTCTCCTCGCTAACAGCCCTAAGCCCCAGTGTTCTCCTTTTGTTTTTAAGGCAGTTACTGAAGATGAAATTAAAAAATCTCTACTTTCGATTTCAACGACGGCTGCTGGCTCTGATAATATCTGTCTGCAAATGCTGAAACCTATTTCTGCTGAACTTGTCCCCATAATCACTCATCTTATTAATCACTCTTTAGAATCTAGCTCTTTTCCTTCTGACTGGAAAAAAGCCTTCGTTATCCCATTACCCAAAACTAATAATCCCTCTTCATTATCTCATTTTCGGCCCATCTCTATTTTACCTATCTTGTCCAAAGTTTTGGAAAATGTAGTGCAAAAGCAACTTTCTTTTTTCCTTGCTTCTTACAATCTGCTGAGTCCATTTCAATCAGGGTTTCGTCCTAGCCATAGCACAGTTAGCGCATTGATTAAAGTATCCGATGATATTCGCTGGGCCATTGATAACAAACAACTTACTGTTCTGACTTTGCTGGATTTCAGCAGTGCATTCAATTCGGTCGACTATGACATACTCCTTGGTATCTTGTCCTCTCTAAATTTTTCTCCCTCAGTTATCTCTTGGTTCGACTCTTACTTGAGAGGACGTTCTCAATGCGTCCGCTATGACGGGAACCTCTCTGGTTGGTGTGACCTCTCAGCTGGCGTTCCTCAAGGGGGAGTCCTGTCCCCACTTCTCTTTTCAGTTTTTATTAATACTGTAACATTTGTACTCTCCTCTCAGTTTCACCTTTACGCTGATGACTTACAATTGTATCGACATTTCAAGGCTGATGAGGTTCATGAAGCCATTGAAATGCTCAATTTGGACTTGGAAAAGATTAATAACTGGGCTAAATCATTTGGTCTACTAGTCAACCCTTCTAAATCACAAGTTTTGGTAATAGGTAGCACGTATATGCTTAATAAATTAGATCATTCAAATCTTCCGATAGTTATGTACGATAACGTCCCGATTCCGTACACTAAAACTGCCAAAAACTTGGGTGTAATGTTTGACAGCCAATTGTCGTGGGCTACTCACGTCAACGCCGTGAGTAAACGGGTTAACTTTTCTTTTCAATCCCTTAAACGTCTTCAGATATTTTTGCCTTTCAAAACTAAAGTAACATTAGCTCAAACCCTTCTCCTCCCACTTCTGGACTATGCGGATGTATGTTTTTTAGACGCCACGGAAGAACTTTTGAACAAACTGGAGCGTCTTCAAAATTTATGTATACGATTCGTTTTTGGGTTGCGTAAGTACGACCATGTGTCAGAGTATAGATCTCAATTAAAATGGCTTCCGATCCGCAAGCGCAGAGACTTGCATATTCTTTCTTTTCTTTACACAATATTGTCTAGCCCTCGTGCTCCTTCTTACCTGCGTGAGCGCTTTGACTACCTTGTGCCACGCGATGTTGCATGCAGGAGTACAAAATCCCTTATTCTCAAAACACCCCCTCATACGACTGCTTTATATGGTGGCTCGTTTACTGTGACTTCTGTGAGGTTGTGGAATTCACTTCCTCAGAATATCCGTGCTAGCCGTTCTCTGGATGATTTTAAAGCGAGAGTAAAAGAGTATTACCTCTCCAACTAATTCTTAATTGGCGTATGTTTGTATTGCTTATATATTTATTATAGACTAATATGTATTTTATACTAATATGTATTTGAAACTCATATGTATTTTACACTAATATGTATTTTATAATGATTTGTATGTATATATTTTGGTTAGTATTATATTTTTATAGTAATATATTATGTTTGTATATATAGGGTCTTCATATTATTTTATAGTAGTAGTAGTATCATCATTATTTTTTATCTTATTGATTGATGTACACAGAAACCTACTTACTTATACTTAGTTCTCTGTCCTTAAGGTTTGCTGGAAGAAAACTCTCTTTAGGGTTAAGCTCGCCTATGTACATGCTTTTATCTAATACCTCTACTGTATCTGTGTTTTGTGTACAATAAAGAATATGAGAATAATATTTAGGAATTCTGTTCGGTTATTACTCTTTGCCTGTTCCTTTTCTAAACTAAGTATTTTTTTCATACAATATTATTGATCAGTTTCGTTACACTAGATGTTTAAAGATTCTGCTTTTTACTATTATCAGGATACGAGCGCGCCTTAAGATAATGAAGTATTGGCTACATCACTCTACATGTAGAACTCACGGTTTTCTACAACAGGACTCATGGTTTACCTTTTATCAGGTATCGCGGATTCTTGAAACAGGCAAGTCAAAGTGAAGTACTTACAATCATTTATTATTAGTTATTTTAACTAAATAGAAGTATTTTAGTCAGAGTCGAATCTCAATCCGACAACCCCTCACCGATTGTCAATATAAGAATGAAATTTCTATTGATTTTTTTCAGTATTTCAAATTAATATAAATTACTTTTTTTAAAACTTAAAAAACTGAAAATCTAAACGGACGGACATAATCACTGAAATCGGACAATGTTAACAGTTATAAAAGAGTTTTTTCTTTTAGTATGGACAAGCACTAGCTATGCAATCCACTTAACCGGCAAAACACGTTAGGGATCGAATACGTCGACCCCTCGTTGGGTTTCGAGCATGTCTGATGCTCATCTTCAGGGCGAGTTCGCAGCGGCGTCTGCGAGCCCCCGGTGGGCACTGGAAAACCCAGGTCGACGTATTCGATCCCTAACGTGAGTGTTTTGCCGGTTAATAGTAATAAAATTAATATGTGTCAATCTCAAGAGAATTTCAATACATAAATAAGTGTGTTATAAAGTCACTGTTCGGTTTGACGGTTTATAATCCACCACTTTTACGTCAATACTAGAACAACACAACACAAGTCTAGAAAAATTAAACTAAATCAATGTTAGCCATTGTTGGGTTTTTTTCCGCCTTTCTCCATCATTTTGTTTGATTGTGTATTATGTTTCATACAACAAAGACCCCGGGATCCTCCTGAACAAAACAATTACAATTGAATTGAGAGAGCGCTGTGTCTATTCATTGTCAATATTCCTTCCGACTTGTATCCACGAAGCTTTTGTGTAAATTAGTTCTATTTCCGAAACAAACCGAAACCATTTTTTTCGACGGAACAAGACACGTCCATTTCTCAGAAACAGTATTATCGGGTCTCAGCAGTTTCTTTCCCTCCCTACCGAACGATAATCACCGGAAACCGTAATGATCTCGGACATCTTCATTTTTCTCCCCCAATTTTGTATAAAACAAATCGATATTCGGTTCCATTTTGTAAAGTTCATCCACAAATTGATACAACTGTTAGTAGTGTTAGTATCTAAAGTGCCTATTGACTAGAAAAAAAACATAACCAGAGTTTTGAAAGAAATTTGAAACATTTTAATTTTACATAACGGATACGGAGCTATAAAATAAAAACGGCATCAATTTAGATATATTTCGATATATTTTTCATGTAGTATGCATCTACATATCTACCTACTTAGAATAAGTCCACAATATACGTAATAAGAATCGCTGTGAAGCGCTGTGAAGGTCATGGCGTAGCTCTACTTGGCGATCTTAACCGATCAACAAGTTAGCAACACTTGTTGCGGTCAGGAGTTGGATGGGTGACCGCTAGTGGCATTATTCAACTGAGCGCTTCCGTGCTTCGGAGGGCACGTTAAGCCGTCGGTCCCGGTTGTTTGTCTTAGGACAACAGTCACAACAGGCTATGTCGAGGACCTTCGGGCAGCCTGAAAACTTCGACATGGGTTGGCCACTAACCTATCCACCAAGCTGCACTGGGCCCGAGTGGTGGATTATGGCCCAGCTCCTCTATCTGAGAGGAAGGCTCGAGTTCCAGCAGTGGAAACATAATGGGCTGATTATGAAATGTGATTGAGTAAGTGCGTTGACTTTTTTGTTCATACACGATGAAATACCGGAATGGAGTTGGATGAAATTTAGACGCAGGGGGAAATGGCAGGGAACCCCCCCCCCCCTACCATTTCCCCCTGCCGGAACCGCGTAGTTTTTTTTTTAAATTTAATATCAAAGATAATTTTGTCTACTCTACTAACACTTTTACACCTAAATTTAGGGGGGGGAGAGAGAGGGGGGGGGGGGGTCAGAGTTGGATTTGTCACTAATTTCGACCTAACCGGTCTGACTTGGACTCCGGGTGGGCTCCCGCCAGAAGCTCTAGCGGTCGCCCCTGAACGTTGCTTCGCCGCATGAAGTCGAGTTGAGCGAAGGGGGGAGCTGGCGAGCGAAGCGAGCCGGCGACCTCCGTAGCGAAACGACAGGCTCCCCAAGGTGTCCTAGGCCCCAAGTCTCTTCGCTATTGATCAAAAGCCACACTACTGGGTTTCTTCGCGATTGAACTGTCTTTAATCTCAAGTTCGGTAGTCTGTTAGATCTAGCTCTCAATATTAGCAATAACATAGGGGTTGTGTGGCTGTGCTACACAACTAAAACTTGTATCAATCAATCATCAATACAGTCGTTTTCTAGCAATAATCACAATAAATTAATACATTTTAACCATTTAACTGACTTGCTACCTAAAAACCTACACCATTACGAAACAGACATTATAAAACAATGCTGACGTTAGAAATATTCAAATTATCAATGGGATAGTTATCATGTATATTTTCTATGAGTTTCCGATATGTCGGCACTGCTGCAAGCGCCATGATCACGGATGAACTGAGGAATTGCGGGTAGGTGAATGTTTACGAGCAGACGAAACGGTCTACCCTCTTCCGTTCTCTTTTGTTATGCGAGGCACCACTACTATTGTTCGCACTGTTAGTTTTTGTTTTATCCCGATACACAACACTAACCGTATCAGCTCGAACTTTGACTATTAGAAAATTATAGAAAATATAAATGGTAACTATTCCGTTGCTAATTTTTAATATATCTAATGTGTGTGACCATGATAGTTTAAAAACTTAAATGATGCTGAATTGTTAACGCAATTTCAACACAAATATTAAATACAATTGCAAGCCCCTGGCCCACAATCGAACCTAAAGTAGCGAGCAGACTGCGAAAACTGCCGAAAACATTTTTATACAATTGGGTTGCTAACGCAGTTCAATAGCCAAGAGACTTGAGCCCTCGATTTGGCTCATACACGCACTTTAAAAATGCATTAATACAAACTACCCTTCTGTCAAATTTCAGGAAGATTCAATTAATCCTTGAACAAACAAACAAACCGATCAATACTATACTTGTACTTACCTTGTAAATTTAGTGCATCAAAGTAAATCGGAGATAGTGAAGGCATTCAGAGCAAGCATTCAGGATTGCAGTGTTTTATGGAAGCTGTAGTCTGGATTGCAGGGGCTTTAGCGAGGTGAGACTCATCTGCATCGCGGTCGCGATAAATTGTTAATTCAGACCCTTTTAAAACATACAAAGTTCTCCCCGCTTCGAACTTGGCTCCACTATGTTAAGTAGGATGCCTGCACTTTGCGATAAACTTCGGACTATTTTTTGTAATTGGCGGAAGTTCCATTTTGTTGTTTTATTTGGGGCTTTTAAAGGTATCGAAAAATAATCAAATAGTCATATAGCGGTCCGGAATCTGGAACAGTGTCCCGTAGATGGCCCCGTATTACATGAGACCAAAAACATAATGGGGAAACGTGGGTGCGATTAAAAACACCTCTATTTCTACTATCTTACGATTTTGCTAGTGTGAAGCGTTCAACGAACAGTCCAGAACGTGTCAACAGAGCACACACAAACGTTTAAGTATACTGTGCCGTCACAGTACATAGATGCCGTCTAGACAAAATTTGAATTAATTAAACGTCCAAACATGAATAAGAAGCAGCGTGATGCTTTGCGTCATGAATAGACATGGGCTTCGACTACGACTTAGTTACAGAATCCTTCATCGCATATTTGATCTCATGTTATGTAGCAGTTATACAAAGGTATATTTTTATATAGGACACTGGAGCTAATATTCGTAGTACCTAAGTAAAACATTGTTAAAAACATCTATATAAAAAGAATGGCCCCGAGTTTCTTGTCGCTTCTTCTCGGTAGGCTCTATATATTTTGGAACGCGGCGGTAGAGTCTTTAAAGTGCATTATAATGAAAACATTGACGTTCATAAGTGCGTTTTTGATGCCTTAATTGAATAAATGATTTTGAATTTGACTTTGACTTTAACTAAAAAAGCTTTGGAATCGACTTCGACGTTATTTCACGCTTTTAGTGTGGAAGTAAATTCCCTTTTAGGTAAAAAAGTTTTTAATCAATTAATTAGGTTCTACCCTAAAATGTTATGTACATGTTATATAACTATTTAGTTTTGTAACCTTATTTATATTCAATTATGTGTATACATACTAGAAATTGAATTAACTGTAAACTTTGTTTTTAATAAGGAACTTTCTGTACGATTTCTCCGGAGGAGGGCGTTGACATCTACGACACAGTTATACACTTCTGCAGATGTCATCGATTCTCATACGTTAGAAGCTTAATAATGTTATGGTTTCAAATAAATAAATTTTGTTTTGTTTTTGTTTTTTGTAAAACTATGTACCTGTGATGATGGCTGTGTGATGACTATGAAAAGTTCAAAAACTAAAACCCGACTCAAAAATCACGCTCAAAAAGCATGAAATAAGAAAAATTTCTCATCTGAAATTGGTATGAACAAACTATTTGATACGCATTGTGTCGAATAATCGCTTCGCGAAGTCTTCTCATCAAAAATACCCTAGTGCCTCAAGACAAGAGTCTTCGACCAATGTGTGTTACCAGTGATAACTTAGGACACTGAAACGTGGTCTATTACTTACACTACGTGATCGAATCAGAAATGAGGACACCCGTAGAAGAATGAAAGTCACAGACATAGCCCAGAAGATTAGCCATTTACAGTGGCAGTGGGCAGGGCACATAGCACGCAGAACAGATGGCCGATGGGGCCGGAAGGTTCTGAAATGACCACGGACCGGCAAGCGCAGCGTAGGTTGTCCACACGGTGACACGGTGGTCTGACGACCTGATAAAGGTCGCAGGACGACGTTGGATGCAGGCTCCCAACCGGTCCTTTTGGAAAATTATGGGGGGAAGCATATGTTTAGCAGTGGGCGTCTTACGGCTCAGATGATGATGATGTGTATTGAATAAACAACTTATATGTTATAAATATTTTATTGCGTTTCATACAATCATATTCATACTCACCACTATGAATATGATAATAATATTAATAAATGATTAAATTATTAATAATATTGTTGATTACCACGGTTAACCGTGGTCGTATGCCACCCGTCCTAACCAAATAATACATTATATACAGTTCTGTAGTGGCATACGATGATTTTTAGAACGTGATTGTTAAGTAGTAGCGTTTTAGTGTTTGAATTTATTTTTTATTAAAAGTATTTTGGGGTTTATGCCAGGGAGTACATATCGAAAAAAACGATATTAAAAAATATTTAGTGACACTTCCGCTGAAAAGAAAACAATGATTTTGGCCCATTTGGGGGGCGTGCACCACCCTCCCTCTCCACTCGTCTAGCGCTCGACGAGTCAACATCTCCTGAGGATGCCTCGTGTAGAGGCGAAACACGTGTCGAATCGGTTTTGGTTTATTTGGGGTTTCTTGTGTTTTTTATTTTGTATTCTTCCTATTAGCATTTTGTGCGGGAGGGAGGGTGGTGCATGCCCCCCAAATGGGCCAAAATCATTGTTTTCTTTTCAGCGGAAGTGTCACTAAATATTTTTTAATATCGTTTTTTTGATAATGGATTTCCGCAAAGTAACGCCTGAATCAATAAATTATCTAGAGTACATATCGGTATAAAATATTTAGATAGTACGAGTACTAGTTATATATCAGTACTGGAATTTGTATACTGGTCCACGGAGTGTAGTAATGGTAAATGTTCATGGTCACCTTAGTTATCCTCCTCAAGTGTACCCGCGAAGTTAGCGAGCGGGGCGGGGCGGGGCGAGGAAGTCGGGGCGAGGTCGACATATCTAATTACCGCCCAAACTGAATTGTTGATCCGTTTGCCGCGAACCGTGCTTAGCTCTTATAAAGTTTCTTACCTGACGTTCCAGATGGAACTACACATATGAGATGACAGCTCATGTAACTATTATCATAGTATAAAGATGCAACAGTATGGAAACTTAGCCTACCGTGACCACTCGTCTTGACGCGGCCTCGCTACTGACAGCACCGCGACAACCGCTTAAGCTTTGGTTTCCTAGGAAAGCGGTGCCGTCTTGCCCTACTGATACCATTATTATGTTCTCTTTTGTAAGGCAACACACTGGAGCTAATATTCGTAGTACCTAAGTAAAAACATTGTAAAAACATCTATATAAAAAAAATGGCCCGGGTTTCTTGCCGCTTCTTCTCGGTAGGCGTTATATATTTTGGAACGCGGCGGTAGTCTTTAAAGTACATTATAATGAAAAATTGACGTTCATAAGTGCGTCTTTGATGCCTAAATTGAATAAATGATTTTGACTTTGACTTTGACTTTGACTTTGACGTCATATAGCGGCCGTAATACAACAGTGAATGACGTCACTAGAACGTTGTCTATGTAAACAAAATGGCGCGGTTTCCTAGAGAGCGGTAACTGACACCGTAACGTCAAAAAGCGGTGCCGCCATTTGCATGACGGCCGTCTTGTCGGTGTCATATGGTTTCGTGAACGTTTCATTGATAGCGGTGAAGCTATTTTAAATACGTATTTGTGTTATTTTTTTACCGGAACAACGTACAAAATGAGTTCCAACTCTTAGAGCAGCGAGGACGACGATATTTTAATAGATTTCGTACGTGACCATGAAGCTATTTATAATATAAAAAGTAAAGAATAAAAAGTCAATTGAAACATAATTGGTGGCGTAACTATTACGTAAATATTAAATAAAACAGGTTAGTAAGTATATACAATTTACAATAAGTTTATAATTATCTATTTTAATTTCACAATACTTAATACTTAACCCGTCCGCATCAGCGCAAAAAATAACAATAGATTTATGAATGAAACTTAACTCGAATGAGTCTTGCTGATTCGGACAGATTAAAACGGCCGTGGAACTTTCCACATGTCGTCACGTGGAAAGTCGTAAAATTACGGCCGCTATATGAAGGCACCGCTTTCCTAGGAAACCAAAGCTTTAGGGCTCTCGTCGATGCGAATGATTGCGTGAGTGCTAGCCGTTCCGAACGTTTGTAGGTAGTTTCCGTACTGTTTCTATATATTTACACTGTGCTATTATCGAGTTTAATCGAAGGTGTGCTTAAATATAACACAATCTATATAGGTATAATTTCTTTAAACAATTTTTTTCCAATAAAAGTATATTAATAGCGAATATCTATACAGATAAATAAATTTGAAATGTCTGTTTTTAATTCTAAATTAACAGCTGTTCAATAAATGCATATAAGAGTATACACGGTAGGATAAAAAAACAAACATTAAAAGTTTGTCTGTCTGTCTGTTTGTTCCGGCTAATCTCTGAAACGTCTTGACGCAGTTTAACGGCACTTTCACTGGCAACTGATGTTATAAGGAGTAACTTAGGCCACTTTTATGTAATCATCATCCATCACCACGCGGGTGAAACTGCAGGGCGAAGCTAGCTATTAACAATACTGTATATACCTACTAGCTGTTGTCCGCCACTTCTAAGGTTATATCGATGTCTTGAGCCTTGCATATTGAATTAAGAAGAAAAGTAGCTGACTAATAGAGCCCGAAGCTATCAAGTATAAACTTTCTTCTTGATCCGTCCCATATATCCCAAATGGCAGCTAGATCTCTGTATGCTACACGGTCTCATATAAACCTGGGTTCTCGATAGATGATCTCGAGAGATGACTGGTCGACGCGCAGGAACTTCTATGGCTAGTGCTAAAAACCGTTATAATTAAAAATGAAACACAGTAATATTTATTAGCAAAAATTTAAAAAAACAACGTGCTGCTATTGAAATAATATAAATGAAAATAATGCAAAACATGTTATTTTAAACACAACATAACAAATCGTCACACCTATATATTCTCGAAGGGGTAAGCAGCGGTGTTTTAAACACCTGCGTTTTCGCTGGTTATATTTTTGCTTTTATGTAGGGAGCAAGCTAGACTGTTATTGAGAAGAATACGTTTGTCTGAAAACCCAAATAAAGGTTCGACCTGGGTATTGAGCCCACGACCTCGAAATCCCAAAGGCCCCACCACTACGCCGAGACCAAGCGAGCAAAGCCGCGAGCGAGTCATCATCATCATCATCTCACCCGTAGGACGTCCACTGCTTAACTATATGCCTCCCCCATAATTTTCCAAAAGGACCGGTTGGAAGCGGCCTCCATCCAACGTCGTCCTGCGACCTTTATCAGGTCGTCTGTCCAGCGTATCGGTGGACGACCTACGCTGCGCTTGCCGCTCCGTGGTTTCCATTCCAGAACATTCCGGCCCCATCGGCCATCTGTTCTGCGTGCTACATGCCCTGCCTACTGCCACTTTAACTGGCTAATCTTCTGGGCTATGTCGGTGACTTTCATTCTTCTACGGATCTCCTCATTTCCGATTCGATCACATAGAGAAACCCCGAGCTTAGCCCTCTCCATAGCTCGTTGTAGCCCTGTATGTGGCTGTTGTAGTGTAATAAACTAGCTTGCTTATAATAAAACAACAATGTATGTTAGAACTAAAAGTACCTACATAGTTGAATGTGACGCGCAGATTTAATTCCACTCTACCTTAGTATTGCCATCAGGTATTTCCTCGTTCCCTCGCCACTTCGCTCTACCTTTGAGTGCAAGAGTGCGAGTGGAAAGTTTGTCTCCAAAGTACACTCCGCTTTTATTGTGTAGATGTCTGTTCGCACCTTCCGGCGCGGTAAAGGGGCCATCTCGCGCCAAGACGCCCTCCGACCTACTCGCTAAGTCGCCACTTACAGAGTTTCCTTTGACCCTATTTACACAACAAAGCAAAGAACTGTGACTCACTATGAGTCTGCCTTTACTTATTTAATTATTATTCATAGTACGAAGCGCTCGTAGTGGAGCTTGACTTGGTGATCTAAACGCATTAACAAGTTAAGCAACACTTGCTGCGGTCAGGAGTTGGATGGGTGTGTGCTAGTGGCATTATTCAACTGAGCGCTTCCGTGCTTCGGAGGGCACGTTAAACCGCCAGTCCCGGTTGTTTGTCTTAGGACAACAGTCGTTAGGCTATGTCGAAGGCCTTCGGGCGGCCTGAAAACTTCGACATGGGTTGGTCACTAGCCTATCCACCAAGCCGCACTGGGCCCGCGTTTACATTTTCAAAAAGAAGACTTTTGTCACGAGGCTACCTATAAGAGTGTTTTAAATATATTGTGGCTTTAATTATTTTGTGGTAGTTAATGCACAGAAATAAAATCAGCGATATCTTAACACTGGCTCAAGAGTTCGCTAATTATAATGTAACCTGCAATTTTATAAGTTTTATACATTCGGAACAGCTTCAAACTTCGCGTCCTTTAACGTGCGCAAAATGGGTCTTTTATATTTCGCAGATAATAACTGTTCATCGTATCCTTGGAAGGTTAAAGGGCATTGTCCATTGTTCCTGCCGTGAAGAGTAATCCCGGATAATAAAATGGTTATTATCAAGGAAAACTGCTAGCGCCTGAAAAGAACACAATAGCACAAGTTCCATACCGTCCGTACGCGTTTACTAACTTCGCAGGCGCGCGTATTGTTTCAAGATTAAACGGCACTTCATAAAGTTTCTATCGATTTCACGGTCATTTGCTTTTTACGATTTTCATTTGACTGCTCAACCGTAATCATAATAAAATGCACGCGTTCTTTCACACGTTTATTCGTAAAATTACTAGACTTTGTGTTACGATTGCGACATAAGCCAAGAAGCGTTTAAAACGCATACAATTTCATTTTCTGTGTCAAATTATACACACAGAAGCTGTTAAAATGGCTAAGAGGGTATCGAGTCATTGTCTCAAAACATAACTTCGGTTATATTATTATTGTTAATATATTAATTGTTTCGTGCATTTTACATGAATTTAATAAGCGTAGCACAGGCTACAAAGCCACTTGGATTAACTTGATCAAACAAGGAGAGTAAGATCTTACCCGAGAGCTGTGGGCCTATTACGAATAACTGCGCAAGTGCAACGTAACATGTCGTTCACGTGAAACTGTACAAACTGTCATTTATCTAGTGCAAATGTGACAAAAATAACCCATAGTTTGTACGGCGAAGCGTGACACGTTGACGTTTTGTGCTACAGCCTCTGGTACTTATTCGAAGATGTTACTTTTAAATACATTATTGCTGACAGTTTCTGTGCTTTGTGACGTAAAGGACGGGATAGTGACTGGTAAAGAGACTGTGATAGGGAACGAAATAGACTACACGAAGTTGGCGGGAGAAGCAGAAATGCACAAGGGAAATGTCCTCGCCTTCCTAAATCAAACTAATGTCAAAGAAAAGTACAAGGAGCTTTATCAGTGTTTACTAGATAAGTTACTCAGTAAGTATTAAGCACGTACTTTAACTATTTTATAAATTACATGACATATATGTATACATATATATAAATTACACTTGACAAGACGATGGTACCTATTTATACAGATAAACGAAATTGTATATTCTGTTTGATATTCCAAAAATTACATCAGCAGGTCTATTATGTATCTCAGTTGCTAACAAATGTTGATTGAAATCAAAATTCAACATCAGCATCAGTGCTGTTCACTTAGCATCAGTGGTCTCACAATAATAATGGATGGATAATGGTTTATATACGGGCTTGGTTATACGTTACCCTTGTGTAAGAGAAGTCTACCAATTAGTAAGTCGGGCTTCGTTCCAGTCGGCAGCAAGGCATTCTCTGTCCCCCACGTACTGTGTATATTTATACACTAGGTACCTACATGATGTACCTAGTGTCGTAATATAAGAATGTACTAGCTGCGCCCCGCGGCTTCACCCGTGTTGTAATGATGACAAGTAACATATGTGCTTCCCCGGGATTTAATCTATAATCTTGTCAAATTTTATTGCGCCAGTCCCGGTTGTTTGTTTTAGGACAACAGCCGTTAGGCTATGCCGAAGGCCTTCGGGCGGCCTGAAAACTTCGACATGGGTAAGCCACTAACCTATCCACCAAGCGCACTGGGCCCGCGTGGTGGATTATGACCCAACTCCTATCTCTGAGATAAAGGCTCGAGTCCCAGCAGTGGGAACAAAATGGGCTGATTATGAAGTGAAATTGCTCGAATCGGGCGAATGTGACCCGCAAACTAATACTCGTATCTTGGGGACATGTGACTGCAGTGCGTTTGCCAACTTAACATCGGTGTAATTTCCCGTATAATTGATTGATTGTATACAAGTACAATATGAAAAAAAAATACCGACTTCCATTCTATTCCGTTATTGGAGTGTAACTCAAAAACTACTAGACCGAATTTGACGATTTTTTTAAATAGGACCGCACGGGATACACTGGTGCTTCCCGTGTGGCTTTAAAACAAAGAAACAATTTTGAGAATCGCTTCACCCTATCGACAGTTATGAAGTAACAAACATAAAAAAACAGTCGAATTGAGTACCTCCACCTTTTTGGAAGTCGGTAGAAACCAAAATGAATCGATACTTGAATAACCTACTACGAAATTAACTGTTTGTCATTTTTGTTTCAGCGAATGTAACCATGAACCGAAGAGGTAAGGAAATTCAATTTTATTGTCCGTCAAACTGTCAGTCCAGTTTTAATGGGTCGGTGGTGTCAGTTTTCTTAGGTGCCAATCACTTATTATCTTGACATGGGTACCAATTACTTGATATAATAGTAGGTGCATTAAGATGTAAGTGAGCTGTCTTCGGGATCAGTCGAATTTCCAGATTCTTAATGTTTACTGAGGATAGATTCAAGAATAAAGTTTATAAGGCTAGATTGCAACCTGTGCTGAAAACGAGGCCGAGGGTTTAATGACCAGTGCTCTCGTATTTCGTGCGACGCTTTTTGACGTACTTGCA
This sequence comes from Selenia dentaria, assembly GCA_917880725.1. NCBI lineage: Eukaryota > Metazoa > Arthropoda > Insecta > Lepidoptera > Geometridae > Selenia > Selenia dentaria. The sequence goes on from OU862880.1 coordinate 3,469,740, forward strand.
AAGTTTTATTTAACATCAAGTGACCAGTTAGGATTAATAAAATAAAATTTTTCGTGGCTCGAAGTAAAAAAAATAAACCAATTGCTCGATAATTTTTCATTATAATAGGTCATGCAATCCTAACCAAAAGTAAGTAATCATCCTATATTATAAAGAGGAAAATCTTTCCTCTTTATATGTATTTGTATGTATGTTTGTAACGCATTGGCGCAAAAAGTACTGGACTGATTTCAAAATTTTTTTCATTACTAGAAAGCTCCATTCACGCTGAGTAACATAAGTTATATAAGATTCATCATCATCATCATCATCATCGATCACCGTGCGGGTGAAACCGCGGAGAGCAGCTAGTTACCTATTCCTAAAAGAGTCATATTCTACTGAATTACATTACAAGTCGGAACCCGACATTTTTTTTGTAAAATGAGAGATTCTTGCTGTCGATGAGTTAAGTTTATCTACCGTTATGCATCCGTGAATATTACCGAATGTATACCGAAGTATAGGAAACAATATATATGACGAAACGATTAGTTATAGCAAATAAATCAAATTCTACCTTAATTAATCAAATTACATATAGGTAATCGTGTACACTGTTATATTCTTAAGTCTTAAGTTTAAGATACCTAATGGTGCCAGTTGGTAGCCGGCTACACGTAGCAGCAGCAGACGACGTGTCGTTGCTTCGTGTCGCTGCAGTCATGATTTCGAACCCGACTGCTGACGACAACTGCAGATGGCATCAACCATTTGAAAAGCGATACGAAAGGTTTTGTTTTAAAGCTTTTCAGTTGTTTTACTACGTAGATTGGTACTCGGCGAGTGGCACTACTGATCTGCGGTCGGGCGACAGTGTCGTCTGCCTCTCGTCTGACAGTGCGTCTAGCTTCGTGTCACGAACTACGAATGGTATTTCATAGAAATACGTAGAAACCAGTAGTGTCGCTGCGACACGTCATTTGCTGCGGCTTCATGTAGCCGGCTAAAATTGCACCTTAAGTCTTATAAAATGTTTTTATACTTTGTAGGTACGTAATTGTTTCGCTGTAAGTGTAAAATCATATTTGAAAAATCGAGAACAATTAGTAGAAATTGTACATTATAATCATAAAAATAATACCATTGAAAATGTCCGCTCCGATACAATTAAGGTTAACTCTTCTATTCCCCACGGAAGCGTTCTTGGATGTCTGATTTTTTTGATATACATAAACGACCTGTCTAAATGTATTAAAGAGCATTGTGTTTGTTTAGCTAACGATGTCTCCCTCCTAACTTCGACAAAGAATAGCATGAATGTACATACCAAACTCACCACAATGCTCCAACAAACTACCGACTGGATGCATACACATAACCTTGAACTCAATCTCGCCAAAACAAAAATCATGACTTTTCACCCGTACCAAAAACCATCACTTGATTTGAATTTTTCATTTCACGGCACAAAATTAGAAACAGTCAAAGAATTCACTCTGTTAGGAATAAAAATTGATACCCACATAAACTGGCAATCACATATTATGAAACTTAAATCTAAACTTTCATCTCTCACGTACGCCCTTCGCGAAATCAAAAAGACAACTGATTTGAAAACTGCAATTGCAACATATTATGCGAATGCCCATTCAAGAATAAGTTATGGTATCGTGCTATGGGGTAACAGCAACGCTGCGAGCGATATATTTATAATGCAGAAAAAATTCATCCGGATTTTAGCAAACATAGAACAGCTCGATAGTTGCAAACCATATTTTATAAAATTCAAAATTTTAACCATGGCTTCGGTATATATTTTCGAAATTTGTAAGTTTGTACGCAATAACCCTCATTTATATAAAGCTGGGCAAGACATAAAAACTCACATTACACTTCGACATTGGAACCGGTTATTGTTACCCAAATCCCGGCTGCAGACGCACTCGTCTAGTACGTTACCGATGTCAGTAATTATACACCCGAGAGCAATGAATCCGGGTCACTTAGAGAATGTTAAAAATCTCGGAAACTAAAAATGATAGGTTAATGCAATAAATTGTATTTAATAGACAATGTAATACTGCTTAAATGAAAGTAAAAAAATATGAGTCACCATACATTTTATTAACACAAAATTAAATAAAGAAAAAAACTGCTGATCTCTCCTTAAAACAAAAATAGGAAACATGAAATTTTTGAACTTTATTACGATTTTCTTGAATTTTAATACTTCGTATTGCCTCCTCGTGCTTCCATTACTGCGTTTACGCGGTTTGGCATGCTGTACACCAAGTTCCTTATACGATTTTGGGGAATATTCTCCCATTCCTCTGTGAGAGCAATTTTGAGCTCACGAAGCGTGATTGGGGGAGAGTTTCGTTGTTTTACGCATCTGCCTAGCTCGTCCCAAGCATGCTCGATCGGGTTGATATCCGGGCTGCGCGCTGGCCACTCCATACGAGTAATGTTCATCTCTTGAAGGTAGTCATTCACAATCCTACCTGTATGAGGTCGGGCACTGTCATGCATAAATATAGCATCCTCACCTAAATTGACCATAAATGGACCAACGTGATCATTGAGGATTTCTTCCACATATCTTTCGCTAGTTAAAGAGCCGTTTTCTATGATCACCAGCACTGTGCGACTTTCAGAAGAAATTCCGGCCCACACAAGTACAGACCCACCACCGTAGGCTACTTTTTCTTCGATGCATGCTTGCTTGAATCTTTCCCCTGGTCTTCGATACACTCTGTGTCTTCCATCGTGCTTGTAGAGCATACATTTTGATTCGTCGGAGAACATAACTTTTGACCAATCTTCAATACTCCAATTTACGTGGCTCTGGGCATATCTTAGTCTTGAAATACGATGCCCACGCTCCAGTTTAGGGCCGTTTGCAGGTCTAAGGGGTTTTAAGTTAGATTCAGCAAGCCGACGTCTTACTGTCCATGCACTTGGGTTACTTCCTCCGAGGCGTCGAAACTGATTTGTGAGTTCAGTTCCTGTGAGAAAGCGATTTCGAAGCATGGTGTTCACCAAGTATCGGTCTTCTCGTGCTGTGGTACACCTGGTTCTGCCTGTTCCTGGTCTGCGTAGGTTAGAACCAGTTTCTTCGTAACGTCGGAGAACTCTTTGTACTGTTGATAGCGACACACCGACAGTCCTGGCTGTATCGCGCTGACTCCGGCCGGTTTCCAGCATTGTAAGTATTCTGGTGCATTCTTCAGGCGTAAGCGACATAATTTCAGCTTGAATAATGAATATAGAGCACTATCAACATGGTTTATGTACCCACATAAATGACAGATTACAAACAAAAGCAAAACCAAATGCTGTAATTTCGTAGTTCCATCTTCGAAAGTGGCCCTTTTTCAAATTTGATTTTGTTATGATATAACTTTACAATAACTAAGAAGTTTTAATACCTTCATTTAAGGAGTATTACATTGTCTATTAAATACAATTTATTGCATTAACCTAGCATTTTTAGTTTCCGAGATTTTTAGGATTCTTTAAGTGACCCGGATTCATTGCTCTCGAGTGTATACAACAAAATACAAAACCAACTTGATTGTGAACAAAATGACAAAATATTTATGACTAAACTAAAACTATTTCTACAAAACAAATCATATTACTCAATAGACGAATTTTTGAAAGATAAATAATATAATTACGATATAATTAACTATTGACATTTAAATTATTTCTACCAATATGTTACAAATTAATTTATATTTATATAACCATAATTGCGTCTTCCTCTCTTCTAACTTTGCGGTGCCCGACAGGGGGGTCCATATAAGACTTTATGTACATTTTTTTAACACCTTTACATTGTATATGGAAGCAATAAAATATCTGAATCTGAATAAAGTTATATTTTACAGTAATACCGTTGTGGCAAGACAGCGAGCGATTTAACGAAAGGACAGTCTTCTGTTCTCCTTTGGGTTGATATTTATTGCCATTTCAGCTCTTAAATGGTATAACTGCCAGTAATAGACATAAGCATAAGAGGAAATAAAAATATCCAGTATGAGTTACTTTAAAAATGCTCGTCGTGAATTTTACATATTTTTTTAATTTTACTTAATTTTTATAAAAAAAATTATGTCACTTACCCATAAGCGACTTCGCTCGCTTGGCTTATTGTAGTAGTGAGTGGATGCGCCGCTTTGAAATCTCGAGGTCCTCGGTTCGATACCCGGGTCGGTCTCCTAGTTTCAGAGTGATGCGCGTACAACACAATAGACGACAGACATACAGACATACAGACATACAGACATACAGACATACAGACATACAGACATACAGACATACAGACATACAGACATACAGATATACAGACAGACAAATCAATTATTTCCGATACCCACGGCTTAAGTCTCTCTCCAGATCAGTAGGTATTAATCTAGTAGTATTTATAATGATGCAGTGTAAACTGATGGTGCAGTGTAAACTGATGGTGCAGTGTAAACTGATGGTGCAGTGTAAACTGATGGTGCAGTGTAAACTGATGGTGCCGTGTAAACTGATGATGCAGTGTAAACTGATGATGCAGTGTAAACTGATGGTGCAGTGTAAACTGATGGTGCAGTGTAAACTGATGATTCAGTGTAAACTTGTAAGTCATACTTGACCTAGAATGGCCGGAATCAAGGACAGCTGCCGGACCATGAAGAGCAGTTTTTCAATCTTTAGGGTGGTAGCTAGCCAAGGGAGGTATCTACCTCTACCACATCTACCACCAGGCAGGCTAATTACCCCCATGGTTGTCTACGGTTTCAAAATCATCAGTATCGTAAAATTACTTTACACTCCTTATTTAATCCAGGTTCTACCAGAAGGATTGTGTCTGGACACAACACATCCATAGCAGCCGTGCCGTGGCAGCTCTCCCTCAGAGAGAAGACCTACCCCATCTGCGGAGGGTCAGTGGTCACCGACCTGTGGGGGCTGACTGCGGCGCATTGTTTGCTCAGGTCAGTTTCGTACTATATTGTATTACTCTGCATTTGTCAACCGCTTTAAGGCGAAATGAGTGTAGACGACCAAATTTCATGATTCGCCTTCGCGAAAACTTAGTTTTTCGACGCTTAAACCTAATAACCAAAACTTGAAAAAAAAACAATTGTAAATTGAATATACGTTCTTATGAAGTATGGCAGCCAATACACGATTGAGCAAACTTGATTTTGCAATTTTTCTTACGTGCCTCGTGGGAAAAAGCATTTTTATTCAATTATGGGCAAATCTATTTCAATGATGAGTATCATATTCGAATTCCCAATAAAATTTACTAGTAAACTATGAACTCCTTTATCATTAAAATTTTATCATTTGATTGTACGAACTAAATATACAAAGTATTCAATTGCATCTTCGCATTACATCGTCCAATCTGATAAACAATTCTCAACCCTATGTAAAGAATCGTAAATTGTTTTTAAATTAGGATTGGACCGCGCCTTAAACTTTTTGCTCGAAACTAAATCTGAGTGGTTTAGTTTATATCGCGCTCCCTCGGAAACGGCTTATGTATTTGGTGTAGAAGAAAAGTAGTTTAGACCCCCGACTATATCGACTTTTCCTCCGTGAAACAAAAACAAATTAACAAGTCATTCATAAGCTAAGTTTATCTACATACATTTCATACAGAAGCATATGTGTTTAACGACTAGTTTGCCCGCGCAACAAAACTGCAAGGATTTTTGAGGTCCAAAGTGTCGGCGCAACAATTGTTGCAAGTAAGTGTCACGCTCGTTTTTCTTTTGTTTATTTTTTAAAGTCATCCCAATGTTTAACCATAGAGTTTAATTCTTTAGCGTAATATATTTTCTTTCTATGGCAACACTACACACGGACATGTTCTATCTGTGAACTTTAAAAAAAAATATAATCAATGTTTATATTTTCATCTGTGTTTTGGCGGCGAGGTTATGTTTTGTGCTATAGTTTTTAGTGAATTAATCGGGTTAAACTCATGATTTTGATACAAATTAAACATGAATATGATCGTGAATGTGTAAGGAATACTGTAAATATGTGATTTAGGTTCTGACATCAAAATTTTACTATATAAATTTGTCACGAACCGACAACACTCGGTAAGCTAATTTCTCATTGTTATGATTGGTTATAATTTGCTTTATTTTGAATAGATTATACTTTTACATTGTAAAACATCACAGAAATAATGTTGTCAAGTAATTACACCCACTCAGAATATGATAAATACGCCATATCATGTCAGGATCGATAAAAAATCGAAGTCACGTGACAGTTAAATTCGCTTGTACTAAAAATTCAAAATTTGTAATTTTTTTTAAATATTTCTGATATATAATTATTCTTTAAAACCTAGTTTGGTTTGTAGGATTTCTAATAAGAATTCCAATAAAATAAAAAAACCAACAAGAAAATTTATATTTCATACAAAAAAAAAATTTTGGAAATCACCATGTATAAGTCTAGAAAATGGGCCCCCAAGTTGAAAAAAAAATCATTATTGGCCGAAATTTCAAAGTAGCTCTTATTTTTTATGTAATTATTAATAACCTAAGCATATGTTACTAGGTAAAAATAATATTTCTGTTCTAGACATTCAAAATATTTATAAATATCAAATCAAAGTCCTGTCTTGGGAAGCATTATTTATTGATAAAACTTAATTTTTGTGGTCAGATTGCAAGTTTTTTTTATGATATTATTTCTTCTACGAATTCAAATATTTGAATGTAATTAGATAGATATGTGTTTTTACTATTTAATTACCGCAAAAAACCTATAGGTATTAATGTAAAATTTTTAAATTACAATTTTTTTCCACATCAATTCTGATTTTTTCGGCTACGTCAAGTTTGTCCTCGTGTAACATAACATTTTACTAATACATTTGACATGAATGTTTATGTATCAGATTCCTTGGTTATTCAACTATCTCTGACAAAAATTTCGTCTCTTAACTCGCTATAGGTATGGCACAAGAGCCATTTATTCCCAACTCGGCGCAAACTTTTGACGCGGGCGCAGGTCGTAACACTCGGGAGCAATCACGAGGGCGCCACAGGGCTCCTTAGGCAAGCTAGTCGTTAATTAACTGTGGAAATAGTAATTTAATAGTCAAAGAGAAAATGTGGTGAATCAACATAATTGGTTATGTAACTTCACAGATAGAATGATGTAAATCCGAGAAACATACAGCTACCTACATTACCAACGACTTGAACAGCTTCGCGGGCCTCTCACTGATTTGAAAAGAAACTACAAATGAATGATTACGGAATCAAATGCAACATGGTTACGTCTATCATCTTAAAAGAAATCAGAGCATAAAACGCTCACCTAGTCCTGTCATTTAAGCTTAATAAGATTTATGAATGAAATGACTTCTTATTCTACACCAACATTGTAGCGGAGTAGCAACTCCTTCTATGTCCGTCTTCAATCAAATTTCCCGCTAACGGAACAACATACGTCCGCACGTGTACCGCGTACAATATCCGCACATTGTCGTCAAGCTTTTTCCATTCCACACAAAACGGCAGGGCCACTGTCGGTGTCGAATAAATTCCAGCGCCGTCCATACACGTCGTTCTCGTTTTACGGCCCTCCCCTTGCGAATTGCGTTCCTTTCGACAATTTCAATTTATCCTCGGGTGGGTTTATTTTTTCCGATGCAAAGCAGGACCGCCTTCGGGCCGACAAAACACCGGTGTTCGTTACGGTGGTACGGCCGCTGCGTGCCTCCAGCTCTTCAGGGAGTTACGATTGCTCTGAGAAATTTATAGGCGCTCGCTCGGGAAGCGATACGTTATCAGCCTTCTTTCGACTGGATATCGCTGTATTAGAATGTAGTTTTGTCTCCGAGCGGTGTGAAATAGCGTTTTGGGATGTTCGCAGATAGGATAGCTATTGGAAGGAATATTGGTGTGGGAAAAGACAATAATACCGCAGTAACTTGAAAGGCGCAGGAAGTTATTGGACGCGTATTATTATATTGTCTGACTCAAACAAGTGGGTATAAAAGTAAAGTAAAATTACGTTTACAATATTCCACGTGGGCCCAGTGCGGTTTGGTGGATTAGTGGAGAGTCTAGCTAGTGTCTATATGTTACGAGGGGCTGACAGCCTCCGACATAGCATAACGACTGTTCTCTACAGATAAACAAGGCGAAATATGCACTTCAATATATGACTATCTTTCATCCGCAGAAGTTTCACATGCTACAGTGCCCTTCATACTCTAACACAATTATGCTTGCATGCTATTGCTTCGTGGCAGAATATGGCACTGTGGTGCCAACCAAGACGACCTCTTGCACAAAAGTTCAACCAAATATAAAGTCAGGTTTCCCTGCGACTTATGCTTCGTATCTCGACGGCGGCAGCGGAGGGATGATTTCAACAATATCATGTAAATTCACGTTATTTTCAAAGTATTTTTAATAATTTTACCACCTACCTGTGAAACTGTTAGTGACTTGATATGACTAAAATAAAATTAAAAAAAAATCGCCTTGATTAGGTATCTTTCCATCCAAAGACCAGTCTTCACATACATATGAACACGACAAACATAAAAGGGACCACAACACAAGATTCCACATCCCATACTTAGTATTAGATTAGATATTAAATTCTGTGCCCTAGTACCAAATAAGCAATTTAACTTTACGTCTCCGGTATCTGTAATCAACTTGACTGAAAGTTTCTCCACTACAAAACCACAAAAGAAAAAAACTGTGTCTAATTAGAAATTAGCCGCAAATTACAATTAAACTAATGGCGAAGGCCAATGGACGAAGTCAGGCGTTTTTACAATAAAGCTGCTTTCTTGTGCAATACAAATACCACAGACCAATAAACCACTTGAGTGAGCTACCCCGCACTCGCCAACAATATGCAGTTTATAACTAACTTATCGTATCTGTGATTAGCGTTGCCAGACGTCCGGATAAAGCCGGATAAATGTAGGCTTTTTAGAAACCTGTATGGCCAAATTTTACGGTGTCCCGTCTGTCCGGATTTAGTAAGGCTTTTTTTACCTCGTAGCGACCGAACTGTGCCGCACGCTTTGCGTCTCGCATAGATAAATACCAGGCGACTCAGACGTAGCGATTTGACGATTCAGTACGAGTAATGAAACATTTTATAGCACATTATGTTATGATGGTAACTTTTATAAGATATAATAAGGAACCGATACTTTGGATTCACAAATTAATGTTTTATTGTCATTTACATACAACGCTACTGCAATTTCGTCCGCGTGGAACACGGTGGTCGGGATCCTTCAGGAACCTGGGCATTAATACCTATCTCCTATTTCAATTTCATCCGTTAAGACATTTCTTGTAGAACGTAGCAAGCATACACTTACACACACTCATATCCTCATTCACATCCTCACTCTCTCACAACTCTCACATGTGTTATATTCGTGTAATACTTATGTAAAACATCTATAACACAATCTGCACATTACGTCACCAACTACTAGATGACGGGTTTTCCCCTCAGAGAGAGGTATGGGAATAATCCACTCAGACCAAGAGCAGAGTAGCATGTACCTGTAGTTACGTACTCTACCTACTTACGAAATAATTACTTAATGAAGAAAAAAAAAAGAAAAAAATTGTTATAAATTATGTAAAATAATATTGGTCCCTTTCGCGGACCCCGCGCCTCATAACAATGGAGTTTTTATTGTGTTTCGTAAACTTCTGCATTTAGGTACAGTATATTAAAACGTTTGATATATAGAAATACAAAATTTCATGTAATTGGTTGAATTTTATAAAATTTTATATATAAAAATGAAACCCTATTCTTCCTGGTCACACTATAACTTGAGAACGACTTTACCGATTTCATTCGTCTTTTTTTAAATGTGTTTGATACATCATAGAAGGTTCTCACATAAAAAATAAGAAAATACGGGAGGTTTCGACGAGGCCGAACGCCGAGCCTACTATGCCTACTATGCCGGGCAGTCGCTAGTCTATATATAAAAATGAACCCCTGTTTCTCCTGGTCACACTATAACTTGAGAACTAATGGGACAATTTCGCTAATTCTTTTTTTTTGAGTTAATTATTGACAGGAGAAGATTCTTACCAAAGAAAAACCAAGTAAAGATGGGAGGTTATGGCGAGGCCGAAGGCGAGCCTACACCGAACGACGTCGCGGGCAGGGCAGTGTGGGCTAGTTAATTAATAAAATGTTATTTTAACTTTTATTAAATCTACCTGCTCGACTCTCATTTGGAACGTCACGTATAAAATGCGTGATCGAAAATTCATAGGCCATTATATAATAATGATGATAATACATATTCTTATTAAAGTGTTAAGTAATCCAGGCGTGTCACTAGGGTTGGCCTCGCTACACCCGCCCCCTAGGGTACAGTTTGAGAATTGCCTCAGGAAACTAATCGCCCAAGCACAAAGCTTTCCTTTCGTACCATATAAATTAGTAATATTCATTATAGGTAATTGGTAATTTGTATTGGATGAATTTTAAATGAATACTTACCTATAATTATAATCATTTCTAACTTATAGTTTATTTATTTATTAATATTATAACTAAGACTATTATTAATTAAATTACCTAGTAATCTGTCGTTTTAATAATAAATTTAATAAAAAAATAATGGGCCTAACTCCTTCTTAGTAGTGGACACAGTAAACATTTTCTGCAGCGTTCTAAATGACGCGTTTATAAGTAAGGCCGAATAAGTATATACGTAACCTTACATGTAAGTATGTCTATTTGCAGAGCCAAAGCGAGCGACCTGAGCGTCAGACTGGGCTCGTCGTGGAAATCTCACGGCGGGGAGATGTATGACGTGAAGGAGAGCTATGTACATCCGCGATACACCAGCAAGACAAAGGTGAGACATCAACATCATTATCCATCACAGTATCCTTAGATTTGAGTCCACTACTGACCCACGGGCGGCCAACGAACTACCGTTGCATTGGTTCTCCCTTGCCCCCATCCAAACAGTCACTTCTGCTGCATCCAGAAGGTGGGAAGATTACATCAGTGGTCGCAAACGGGAAACAGTGCAGACCATGGGGACTGGTTCTCCCACATCATTATACCTACTAATGATGTGGGAGAACCAGTCCCCGTGGTTGCAAAAAAACAGTTTTAAGGATGATTCACGCTACACCGTGTAGCGACCGGGCCAAACATTATTGTATATTTTAACATTATTGTATGAAGTGATTCATGCCTGACCGTGGCTCGGCCGTGCCCCAGCCGGGACTAGGCCGGGGCACGGCGTTGAAATGTCGATGGGTACCTATTGTTTGCCGGCTCCGGCACGGTCCGGCTCCGACACGTAACATGAACATATGCGCCCGCCGGACGCCCGCAGAGCAGTCAACGTCAAATCTTAGTGAGGTGAGCAGCTCAACACCAAAATGGACGATGAAAAATTAAAGTCGAACCTAATAATTCGTCACTTTATTTTCTGAGTTCACGGCAGACGCGTAATTACTGAATAAATACTACCTATGTAAATTATAAACATTTTCATTTTTCTGCAATCCCCATTCCAATTTTGATTATTTGAAACTGAAGTAGCTATTCAGAAAAAAAAATCTACCCGTCTCACAACCATCCATAGGAGCTGGTTGAGAGACGGGTATTTATTTTTCATATTTGTGATTATTTACATTTGCATTTTTTTGTTTACGATTTACCTGAGGCAGACTGCTGGCACGGTGAACGTGTCCTGGCCGAGGCCCGGTCCGGTCGCGCGACACGGTGTAGCGTGAATCATCCTACTGTGTGGCACACTCTCGTGGGAGTGGTAACTTTACACACGTGTTTGAGAGGTCCTACTACCTAGAGATTAAGTAAAGTAGCGCCTTTTAAATGGGATGTTAGGGAATGGGACGGACGCACCTCAATGCTGATCTAACAATCCTCTGTCATCAATATAAACATATATCCTATAAAATCATTAATAACTATATTTTCCGATGATTTCTTTAGTTTAATATTAATCCTGTTAAAGGTGAACGACGTCGGGCTAGTGCGGCTGTACAGTCCCTTGCGGTTTTCGGCCAAGACGCTGCCGATACGGATCGTGGCGAAGGGGACGAAGCTGCCTGCTGATGTCGCTGCCATCGTCTCCGGCTGGGGGAAGCTCAAGGTATACCTTTGTGGTCTCCTAGTGCACGTTGTTGCAAATACGAGGTAAAAATACCAAGCGTAACTCTGAAATGACGACTTCTATATAGTCTGGGAATAAAATAAAAATAGAATAGTCTGGGAAGAGATTGGAGATTGGAAGAGATACTTTTACATATTTTGTCTCACTCTATGTTCAGTGATGATGCGGTCGAAGGTGGTTTTGCAATAGATGCTAACATGTGAATGACTTCTTTTTTGGCGAAGGATTGCCAACTTGAGTGTGGTAGCTAGCCAGGCGGCTACCACGAAGTGCCATACAATACAACTATACTGATGTCATCACTGTCTCACTCCTCTCTGCCTGTCTGATTGCTCCGGCTATTCTCCCAAACGGATGGACTGATTTTTACCGGAATTTCACTGGATGATGTTATTAGGAGTAACTTTAGACTAGGTACTCTTATTTCAGACGAAGTCGCGTACGGGTCAGCCAGTATTTAATTAAATTAAGCATAATTGCAAGATGCTTCGCTGTAAAAGCTAAAAGTTGTATAGAGTTAAAGGTTTTATATGTAGAGTTAGAGTATATCAGTGTTTATTAATACTGCAATTTTAAATACTATTTGTATATATTATCTTACCATTCAATAAGTGCAAGCTATTAATTTTTTTCTTCATATAATTGAAGTGTCATGAGCCGAACCTATGCTCTAAACCGTATTTTTAATGTTACATAAGGCTCGTTGCTTCCGTTATTGTGTATCGGTTCGGGTCGGGACGGGACCGAGACAATTTAGATGTACTGTATACAAAATGTGGTTTATTTGAGACCTCTACCTCTCAAAATGTAAACTCTAGTTAGGTTGTAGAGACCACGGTCGCTCGAATTGTTTTTATCAAGACAATTTTAAATTGTAGCTATTTCGTGTTATAATATATGTGAATATTTTTTTAGGAAGGAGGGCCCAGTGCCTTGTACCTGCAGTCATCGACCATTAAAACAATAGCTATGAAGCTTTGCAAGCGATCAGGACTGGAGAGGAAGGCCATCGATCCCTCGACAATGTTCTGCGCAGGATCCTTCAGCCATTCTTCCCCAGACGCTTGTCAGGTAACTTATTGAAAATTTCTAGATTTAATAAGATTATTTAACTAAATACACAGAATGCTGGGCGATTGAAACTGAATTGAGATCTTCAGATCCTATCGTCAAAAAAATAAAAGTAGGTGCATATAAGTTGTGTCAAAAACCATCATCATCATCATCATCATCTCAGCTGTAGGACGTCTCTGCTGAATGTATGCCTCTCCCATCCTACTATCCTATCCTACTAATATTATAAATGTGAAAGTTTAGATGGATGGATGGATGGATGTATGTATGTATGGATGGATGGATGGATGCATGGATGTTTGTTGCTCTTTCACGCTCAAACAGCTAGGCCAATTTTGATGAAAGTTTGTATGGAGGTAGATGAGGCTTTGGATTGACACGTAGGATACTTTTCATCATCATCATCATCTAACACAACGCGGGTGAAATGGCGGATTGAAAGCGGCCTGCTATCTTGTCGACGTCACTCCAGACTACGTCAGTACGATCACTCGTACGTGAATTACTTACTTACTCGTAAAACTTGTTTTTTCTGTATTCTAACGTTTTTGTGTGTTTTAGGGAGATAGCGGTGGACCCATCGTTCATGACGGGGTCCTGATCGGGGTGGTGTCCTGGGGACTAGGCTGCGCCCGCGGGAACTTCCCCGGGGTATACACTCGGCTGTCACAGGATGTCATCTGGGACTGGGTGCAAAAACACATCTCGCAGAACAACGATACCAGCAACTTGTAGCACCTGTGTTAAGGAAACTTAGTGATATTGAAATAAGTTTTAGTTATTTAAACTCTTTATTAATACACAATGATAAATGAACAATAAGAAATAAGCAACTCAAAATGTATGCACATATAGCTGCGCCCCGTGGTTTCACCCGCGTAGTGATGAATGATGATGATGCTCAAAAGTATCATATTTTATGTGTATAACTAAGTACAGCACAGTATACCGTATTAATTAATTTATTAATACACAATATACATATACACATTATATAAGGCTATTCATTATCATAATGGTGACGCGGGAGGCCGCTTGTGTGGGACTCAAGGTGTGCTGGCTCACAGTCGGCAAGTGCTGCTGCAGAATCTGCAGTAAAACTCAGACGATGTGATATGCTTATTTTGGATAATATTGTATATCTTCCCTTTTGGGTTGAAACCATGTGTCCTCGGGCTTCAGATGCACAGAGTTTAGTGCAGAAGGTGTTCAGACGCTTTAAAGAAACTACAGGTGACAAGAGCTGGTGCTTACCTCGGCCAACGTACGTAGCCTGGCGATTCAACAAGGTAACGGTGCCACCTTTTTGGGCACTCTACCCGCAGACAGTTATTAATTTAATGCTACTTTAATCTATATAGGTAACATTTTAATTTTAGATATATGTAATTATATAATAACTTAGTTAAGTATAGTTTATATTATATTGTAAATAGTATATTTTAAGTAGTTTGTTTTAGTTTAGTACGTGATTTTGTTTGTATGTGTATGTTAGCAGCTGCTTCAAATCCAAAATAATGATTTCTGGAAAAATGTTTATTTAAATGTCGGATTAAACAAATAAATAAAAATATAGTTCAAATTATAACATGTAGCCCGTGGAATCCTGTTGCTATAAAAAATATTAGTTAGATATTTCTGATTTGTATAAGTCTAAACAATAATGAAAATAAACTAATAGTAGTTTGAAATAAATAGAGAGAAAAATTCCATCCTCGGACGGGATTCGAACCCCGTTGGATGGTACTGTTAAACTGTCCAATAGATGTCGCTCCGTCCCCGCAAGACGGTTAGTCAAATAGAGAGTTAAAATTCGATGCTCGGACCAGATTCTCGGTGGCCTAGTTGGTCGATGGCGTCTGACACGGAGAGTCAGAAGACGCGGGTTCGAATCCCGTCCGAGGATGGAATTTTTCTCTCTATTTATTTCAATGTTTGAGATCGCTTAAGCAGGCGTTAGTGCTTTAAAAAAGTAATACTATAATAATAGTTTATTTATTAATTATTTTTATTATAAATTATTTGACTATATGACTTTTAACAAGTGTATATACTAATATGTATAAAAACTGCGACATATATTTAATAAATACATATCATGTTATATCCATACTAGCGATCCGTCTCGGCTGGGCACGGTTCATAGCAAAAAGGTGTAAAATATGAAATTTGTTTTTCCTACTTCGATTAAAACCTATTTTATTTTTTATTTATGAAAACACCTTCCCTAAAAATTTTCTATAATCCATCAAAGATCGGCTAGACACAATAGAAATTTCATTGTTATAATGACATCGACACTTTAAGTACAAGTAAATGGGTCATTATTCGCTATGACCACTCAAACGAGTAACGCGGCGCGCTACGATATCTACAAGGAATTACCGTAAAGTAGTTACAAATTTGCTATCATTCCTTGAAGATATCGTAACGTCATAGTCTGGCTTATTAAATGCTCGTAGCACGTCGTAGTGAATAAGGCCCCTGGGGGCCTACTGGCGTCACTTATTGCGATCTATTTTAGGAATGAATTGTTCTGCTTTATCGTACCATGACTGCGTAACTAAATAGTACGGGAGCTCACGACTAATAATTTAGTGTCGTAGCAATACAACCAAAACCACATCAAATCCATAGATCCGATCCGAACACGAAAATACCACTGACATACTGAGATTCAAACAAGTAGGTAAAATTAAAAAATATTAATACCGACTTCCATTCTATTCAGTTATTGGAGTGTAACTCAAAAACTACTAGACTGAATTTGATGAAATTAAGCAAGACTACACGGGAAGCACCAGCTTTAAAAAAAAATTGAGAATCGGTTCATTCTATCAAAAGTTATGAGATATCAAACATAAAAAATACAGTCGAATTGAGTACCTTCTCCTTTTTGGAAGTCGGTCGAAAATCGCAACAAATTTTACCAAACAGTTTTTAGTAATCCCGGCAGCCTAAAGAATATTTATAGGTACATATACTTCCTAATTTGTGCATACGAAAGGTTTATAAACATATTTATCTGAGTTGCTACGATACAGGCCGGCAATTTTTTTTTCCTTTTCAGAAAAATGCTCTCTGGCTCCATGTTACAGGCAAAATATCTGAAAAACAAACTTTTGCGTCATAAAATTTTAAAACCTATGTACATTTTCAACACCAGACGTATTGCTGTAGGTATTACCAACTGCATGCTAACTATGTGCGAGATGGTCCTAAGTATTTCTTTCTATACAGATAAATAAAATTGAAGTGTCTATTTATAACTTAAAATTAACAGCTTTCCACTAAATGCTTATGAAAGTGCACTCGTACTATGTAGTATACTTAGGTACATAATAATAAAATATTCAAAGCTGCATCCGTGTGTAGTGGCATTAGTTGTTGTTATTTAGAGTTTTAAGAAAAACCATGAAATTGCCTCTCAATCTGGCCAAACTTTCTAGTTATTGTGTCATAAATGATTTTTGAACAAATTTAAATAACTCGTGTAAAAAGTATTTTGCTCATTCCATGGTTTTCCTTAAAGAATTTTCGTATGGACTTTTGGCTTTAGTGCAGCAGCGGGTCAGGCCGTCTTTCACAACCATCGCAAAATACAACCAGCGCCATTTTTTCAGCTTCCAAACAGACAAACATAGCAACTATGTTTTTATTATATCTAGCGCAAGCGTCTTTAATCTTCGCGAAAACATATCTAAATATTAAAATGTATTGTAATAATTTTGTTGAAATATCTCTTGAAAGAAACAAATCATACGCAAAACTTAAAAATAGATACCTAGACAATACACGACGTGCGCGATGCGATCTCCAAGCGTGAACACTCCTTGAAGAAGAACGTCTTACACGTTCGATACGTCGTCGGACTTAAAGCGACATAATACCAAGTGAGTGAAGCCGGTATCTTAATATTAGACAATACACATTCAACAAGTACGATAAAAATAACATTGTAGAATGGGTAATCTTATTTAGTACATAAGTCTAATAATCTAATAAACTGTAATAGACGGTGGAGTAAATAAATGTAAAAATACTTTTAATAAAAATAAAAATATGCAAAAATATTGCACCATAAACGATAAACCAACTTACATCACAATAATATTTTTGTAATTGTTCAATTGTTTTTCCAGTTGAACGGACTAATGTGATTTATTTATTCGCATCGAAGTACCGTAAGCAAGCTAAGTACTATTGGCAATATTTTCTCAGTAAGTAGGTCGGCTCCAACATCTCGAGATGACAAAATAAAGTACTGTTCTAGGGGCAGTAGTGTCAGCATAGCCAGCGATCGCTCTACAACCGATATAGTTGGTAAATCGTCACAACTGCAAATGTTTCTTAGCTCCGCAGGCAATTATGTATTTTAATTGCTAACAAATGTTGATTGAAATCTTGAAAAAAGGCGGCTCTCTGTTAGTTTTGACAACTCCAGTAACCAAAAATGTTAGCAAGTTGATGACTGGAGCTAACAAAAGTGACAAAGGGGCTTTTTTGTCGATTTCAATCAACATTTGTAAGCAACTGAGATACATAATAGCCCTACTGGTCATCCTCGTAACGGGCCTCGCCAAAATCCTAGACTGTGACGATTTAACGACAGTCGTTACGGTCGCTAACTCGTGCTGACATGTGGAGACATCCGTCCCAGGAGCCTTGTGCTGTCTTAAACATTTTATCTGTGCTAAGTCCTAACAGTGTTACTAATAAATTCGATATAAATATTTAAACTAACTATAACGTTGGTATAGTCAAATTCAATAGTAATAAACGCGTAATACGCGGGGTAGCGTCGACATAAATTAACTGTCAAACGCTATACCAAACCAACCCTGACTAGTATTTATAAGCTTGTTCTAAGCACAGAATAAGTAACAGTAAGTATCTACCAAAATATTTTTATAAGGGTGGTTTTAAAGTGACGCTTAACGTCCGGAGCACGGCCGAATGACTGCCGTCAGTGCGGGCCATCCGCGCGTGTTGGTAGGTATGTAATGATCCTACAGACGCAAAACTCGTGGCCCGCCACGCTTACCAACCGCGCATCACTGTAAAACCACAATAAACGCAAAAAAACTCTGAATTTGAATAACAAGGAGGTCTGTCTTTATAACTGCTTGCTGTAAAACTTTTCAATGTGCAAATGTCATTCACAGTGAGTGACAATGACAGCTAGGTATTAACTGGGCGACGTTGCCGTTCCTTCGTTTTAAAATAAATATGGTAGGTATGGAAAGTTATAACGAGTTTATTGGCATCTATTGGTAAGAAACTATGCCGTAAATATCAAGAATATTGACACTATTGACGGAATAAGAGAAGTATATAAGAATATATTATTAAGTAAAGCTGTAAAAGTTAGAGATTTGAGACCAGTGCCAAGACACTAATGCCCGTTTTCACTAACATATAGGTAACACCTAAGCCAAGTTCGGTTTCAACTTTGTACTACTAAGTGTTACCTAGCTGGCCTAGGTATTACCTAAATTTTTGGTGAAATCGGGCATAAGTATTGGAGCTGAAATTCGAAGTTATGTACAACAGTACAAAATACCTACGTCAGATATATATATAAGGATGGCATGTGGCTGAAGATCTCGGGAAGGCTAAACCGAGTTTTAATCAAGAATGTCTGAGAACGAACTAGTTTAATCGATTTAAAGCTACGATGCCAAAAATACACCCAGATGTCTGAAACAACCTGTATTTTCCGGTCTAATATTGTTAACGATAAGTTAGTACTGCGAGAATATAAAGCTATTTCCATTAAAATCCTTCGTTTGTACATCAGCCTGCATAAAGCTGCGGTTGGCATACTGCATACATAGCTGAAATAAAAAATAAGGTTATTTTACAATGATTCATCAAAATGACTCTCTCGCCTGATGGAAAGCGGAAATGGAATCAAGAAGCGATAATGATTAATACAGCCGTAAGCTGCGTTAATCACCACCCCTATACAATATATAATGACCTGAGTTATGCTTTTTACGCCCCGCTTTAAAGATCCAGGGTCATAGTTGCAAGGAAAATCGTACGCCGGCAGAGCATTCCACACTTTACTTACACGACAGATGTAAGAACTGCCAAACTAAGGTAAATGAAATACTTCATTTTTGTATAATATATTATGATTAACGAATAATTATAACGTTGGTGTAAAAACAAAGTGCTTATTAGGTATTAGTACTGCACAATAAATAACACAACTATAAAAAAACTGTAAACTAAACATGTTAAATTCAATATACTTACAAACTACTGCGAATAATTAGAACAGTCCCTGATGATTATGAGAAACCAGAAGAATGCTTCAACAATATTGCATTTAGATCGGGTTTTAATTAATAACACCTTTCTTGTACATTACAAATAATAAGTACCTTATTATTATTTTATGATAAGCTCTATTCGCACTATTATAATTCCACGGTAGCTCCACTTTAAGCGGGTTGGATTAGTAATAAAATGTTTGCTACTATTTATAATTAATCTGTCGCTACAAACAGCCCAATCTCATTTTTAGGATCTTTTCAATAGATCCATAAAACCACTATATTTGCATGACTGGTGAACGTTTTTATTTATGTGTTGGTTACTGACCCATGGTGGTAATTGATAATTACCACCATGGGTAAGTAAATATAATTACTAAATATGTATAATTACTAATTATACATATAACATAACGCGGTGGTAATTGTTTCAAGTCGTTTACTTAGGATTAAATGACTAATATTTTAAAAACAAAGGCAATGTACCTAAAGAAAGCATCATTTATTCCCCTTTGTTGCATCTTAATTTGATAAAATAGGAAAATATGATGTAGTTACGTCCAAGTATTAAAATAATATAACAAACTATATACACTCCAAATGGGATGACGAATTACATTCGACGTATTGGTATAACTTTTTTTATTGTTGTTTACTACGAAAACATCTTTAGGAAGTTATTAGTAACTTACTATTATGTGAGCATCATCACTGTAGTTGTTAATACAGGCATAAGTCCCTTTTTCAAGATTTTATTGCAACAAGTACAATTTGAAAAATTTTATACCGACTTCCATTCTATTCAGTTATTGGAGTGTATCTCAAAAACTACTGGACCGAATTTTAATGAAATTTAAATGGGACCACACGGGAAGTGCCAGCTTTCAAACAAAGAATTTTGAGAATCGGTTCACCAAATCGAAATTTATGAGGTAACAAACTTAACAAGTGCAATTTAAAAATTTAATACCGACTTCCATTGTATTCAGTTATTAGAGTGTATTTAAATGGGACCAAAATTATTTTGAGAATCGGTTCACCCAATCGAAAGTTATGAGGCAATATATGACAAAAAAAAAACAGCTGATTGAGTACCTCCTCCTTTTTGGAAGTCGGTAGAAAAGAGTAACGTTTCGCCCTGCTTACACAAAAAAGCGACGACTATTCGCAACTACAGACTTACTGAGATGTGAGTGATCGTTACCCGCTGCGAAATTATAGTACAATGCAACTTACTCGTCATATCAGCATACGTAAATCTCACCACACTTCTTTCTGATCCGCTATCCTCTATGCAAAGTATGGTTGTCGTTAACTAGTTAAAAATCTCCTAACCTTGCCTTTGACTCTACAACTTATGGCACATAGTTGACGCCCAGACTCGAGTTTGCTATCGTGCTGGTGAGAGTCAGACAGCCGACAACAGCCAGCCACAAACTGTTGCGCGCCCTAAGTCGTGTTACACCTAATCAATCCTTTCAAATAGAACTTGATTCTAATCCTTATCACTTATTCTCTAGCATCTAACATTTAGATTGTGCTTGTTCAAAATTGGTGCTTCTTACGCGCTACAGAACTTAACTAATAGTCATCTACAAGAGGTTAAATTCAGGCTGACTGAGGTTTTTGGATTTGAGAAATAACAATAGGCAATCGTTTTCAAATAGGATTTAAAGCGCCAACGTCTTGTCTATAGTCTTCAATTACAATGTGAGAGCACTAGTTATTTATGACATCACAACCATGTAACGCAATCTAAATTACGTGTAGCTTTGAAAAAGGAATACGGGCGGCTTCATCTGAGTCGGAACTAAAGTAACTTAAGTGATAATCGTGGGCATGATCTGGTTCTCTCTCAAATTGTATTTAAAGCCGTTGAGCCACTTCACTTTTGAGGTTATTTATTTTTAATTACTTTTAATTCCGTACGGGACGAGAGGTCACGTTTGTTCCAACAATCATTACCTATTTGTTGTTTCAAATCGGAATGGAGAAGATGTGAAGTAGCGGCTTAATGGTTTGTGGCGCCTCTGGGGACGCCATCTAGAATTGTTGTGGCTTTTAAAGTTATGTTTTACATCAAAAATCGTAGTTACGTTTCAGTATTAGAATAAGTAAGATGCTACTAAATCTATCTAATTAACATTACATAATCAATACCATTCAATAAAAAAATTTGGTTGGTGCGTTTTGTCTTTGGGTTTGGGGCATTTTTGTTGTTTTAATTTATTTTACTTATTTATAATCTAACATAGAAAATCTACATTTCAGGTTCCTTGTAAAATTATGCTATGATTTTTCCTTGTCTAACTTAATTATTCATATATACAATTTAAAAACAACCTTTTTAATTATAAATGTACATTGACCAATTACAAGGCCAGAATTGCTTAGGATTGTATCCAATGTTCATACATATCAATTGCAATTTATCCTATTAATTTGCTGCGTACACAGATTTTTTAAATTACAATATTTATTTTAATTATAATCCGTTTACAAAATAATTAGTTGTTATTAATTATTATACCTACTATCAGCTCGCTTAAAGTCTAAGATCGTACATCCATAACCCATTAATAATATAAGATAAACCATATCACATAAATATGTAGATACGTAGGTACCTATACTATCACATTTAGACATGTATATACAAAATACAAACACACTATCACATTTGAAGCTAAAACTGTCCACTTTTAAATTGTAATGTTGGTAGAGCACCGCTGTCAAAGCATCGGTGCCACCACAGCAAAACTAATTATAAGGCCGGCAACACACATCGCACGGCCTTGCGAAGCCTAAGTCTTTTTCTGTAGTTGAGGCCTCCTCAGCAAATGAAGGGGGTCTTTTCTATACCTCGCGAATAGTTCTCTTTTAAAAGTCTCGAAGTGTTTCCGGTTCTTTTCATTCTGCTTTTCCCTCCAGAGGGGACGGTTACGGCGCGCCTGCAGACCCCAGTGGATTGTGAAGATCGGTGACAGCACTTTAAACTGGTACCCGATCAGGAACATTTCGTATACCTATAAAAGTAAAACAAAAACGTTACTAGATTGTAGATCAGAAAACTATCCAAATATAATTAATGAGGACGATGAATCATAATTTGATCAAGTATATGATTTTACCTAGCATACGTAACCATTTCTAAAATTCAAAAACAACGACTCTACTACGGAAAATTTTATTTTAAAACGTAACAAAAATAAATTAGTCCAGATAACGCGAAATGTGACGATGCTTATCGACGAGCGCGTTATCAACTCTAAAATGTAAAGTATAGTTTTTCAGTTGATTTATAGTCCGGTAGTTTGCGTGATCCAGTCTCGAAGCGAAGCCACGTTAGTGAAAACAGTTGGGGAGAGAGGCAACGCGCATCCTCGGGCGAAGGAGACCACACCGAAGGCAGTTCCTCTGAACACTGCTGGACCTCCTGAATCGCCCTGAAAATTATAAATAATAACATCATTTTCTAATTGTAAAGTAGACACGGTCCTGCATTTTAATTATTAAACATTTCCTATAATTAAACGTCCACTGTTCGACATAGGCCCTTCCTTATGTACCATCTCACAGAGCTCAATCTTCAGCGTTCTGCGTACAGTTACTGCGACCTGACCAACTGTCCTCTGAGATTTTAATTCTACACTCGTACCATAAAGGTACTTCATTCCTAAAGACGCGTCTTGTAGAATGACTTACGGGTATGTCGTGAAAACAATTTATCACCGGCAAATATCTAAATGTAATAGTAACAGATTATCATAAGTTTATTGATTTTCAGCCATTTTCATCAGCTATGATGTGGAAAATATTCTCTTTATCATCAGCAGTTTTAATGTTATTTTTTTCAATGACCATAACACGCTACGTACATAAAACGATTATCTCATGCTTTTATCAGTTACAATAAACAGGGTAGGCTTATGTAACGTAGTGTAGTGATTTACATATCCTTAAAAATCAGATCTATATATAACCTGGTGGAGCCAACATCTAGGCAAAATACATTTTTTAAAACCTTCAATTATTGTTGACTCATACCTGGCAAGAAGACACTCCTCCAATGAGGAAGTGTCCTCCGCAGAACATGTTGTTCGTGAGGGCGTCTCCGTACGACAGTTGGCAGAGCCAGTGAGGGACCACCGGCACCTGGGCTTCCATCATGATGCGGGGGATCCTACGTCCTCGGGGCTAGGAGAAAATACGAGCATAAGTTTAATTATTTAAAAATATGTCAGTAAATAAATCCACATGCTGAAAATCATGCGCAGAGGAGGTACAAAGCTCGCTACATTGATAAAATATAATAATCATTAGGTGTGTTATTCTATTTTACTGTTTTGCCGTGGACTCCGTCCTTGTTATGGGGCGTAGGAACAAACTAATGCGATGACACCTGCTATCAATAGATATTTTGTAAGCTTGATTGCGACTGCATAATGCAAGGTTTTGCAACAAGGTTGAATGGCTATACCACTTTGAGCCTTGAGGATAAGTAGTCAAATACGTACGAAAATTATTGGTATCGATTTTCATTAAAAATATAAATGCATCATTAGATGTTTTAAATTGCCGAGATTTATAATAACGTTTTTGCTATTTCACGTGAAACGACGTGCAATTCGCCATCCATGCCATCTACTTAAAACATTCACAGCGGCTTGTTAGCATGGCGCAAGGGAAAAAACTGCTGGCACTGACTTGTAATCAATTTGATTAACGGATCATCAAAGATTGGTATGAATGTCATTTCTGAATGGGTGTCAATTTTAAAATAATAATAATTATATGTGCTTTGATCCATAGATGTGACGACAGACTTCAATCCTTCAAAGCAAATTAAATTATTTAATCTATTCGTATATCTTGACTAAGTAGCATGTAACCATGGTAACCTGCAATGTTATTCCGGATACCTTTCTAATAACCGTGTAACAATCGGTAAACATGTAAGCCAACCATGTTGCTAAAGCAAATGAGTAAAACAGTGAGTGAGATCTATCTAATGTATTAATCTGTCCACATCAGGTTTACGCTATAACAAAAGATTTATGAATGGACTGGAAGCTGATTCGGACGGGTTAATAAAATATGTTTCTCATGTTTTCATTACTTACAGCAGTCAATCCCCATCCCGTAACCGTAAGCCTGACAAGCGGCACTCCCTGGCCCGGCGTCGGCAGCCTGATCGACCTGATGTTATCGCTGAACTGTAGCGGCTGGACCAGTCGCAACACTGCAATGTCGTTGTCAAAACGTGGCTGTCCGTACCGGGGATGAACGGTCACGTTCGCCACCCGGACGATCCGTCCGCCCGAGTCGCGCCGGGTGCTGCCTACTCGGAGCCGGATGGCAGACGGTGATACGCTAGAATTTAGAGTTGTGCAGATGGTGTTTTAAAAAGAGTCCCAAGAACCAGTATCCCATGTAAAATAACTTCCCCGCTTGAATGTGAACTACAATTTAGGTTTCAGAACTAATTTCATGAACGTCCTTTCAGTCGTGTAAATTTAAACAGACACACTGACAAAAAAAAAGAGGGATATATTTTACCAGTATGGATTGTCTGAAATCTTAGAATGGGTTTAACATATTATTATACTGATGATGTCTATAAATATGGTAAAGTACTCGCTAGAATACATTTTTACCATTGCAAAAGTGTATATAATTAGTATATTAAGTACATATTATTATTGTTGGGTATGACAATTTTCGAGTACATGGTAATAATATGATATAACAATAGTTCGTATGGTTATATCCCTTTTGTGTTATATTATCTCGTTAAGCTATTATTATATCTCCAATCTTTTTTTTATCCTTGTGTTTTTGTTTCAACAACACGCCCATGTCGATGAATTTTAAACATAAACATCCATGCTATGGAAGAGATTGCTTTTACTGATAGGCCGTCCATTGTGACACTATCTTTACAATTCTTAAATGTAAGTATAGTATAGTACCTCGAGGTAACTTCTCATCCATTTTTACACGTATGATTTTTAGTTGGGATTGTAAGTGCTAATCCAAATCGACGAGAAATATAGATTAGTGGTATAAGGAGGCATGAGCTCGAGTTTAAAACAAAAACACTATTTATCATTTGTTTCATTTGTTGAGTGCGAAATATAAACCTATTAATTTGTGATTGAACTTTTGTTGCTTTAAGAATAAATACTTTTAAAGACTTTTTTACAAGCTTACATAATAATAATTAGCTATAATAATTAGCTGTCGGGTTCACTTTGCTTTGTTTATTTAGCTTTACTTATCGGTATTTCCAAACTGATTTTTGCGTATGATAAAAACTAACTATAATTTCATGTAAAACCTTTTTATGTTAATATTCTCTCTCTCTCTCTCTCTCTCTCTCTCTCTCTCTCTCTTGTTCTTGTCTAATCCGTTTACACAAATTTAACGCGATGTTTACTTACTAATAATACTTATCTATATAATAAAAATGAACCCCTATTACTCCTGATCACGCTATAACTTGAGAACGGCTTTAACGATTTCGTTCAAATGTTTCCTAATATTTCATAGAAGGTTCTTGTATTAAAAAAAATAAGAAAAGACGGGAGGTTATGGCGATGCGAAGGCCGAGCTTAGTACTCGAACACAGTCGCTAGTATGCAGTATCTGCTTTGTGTGTTTCTCGGTACAGATTAGGTAATTCTATGCTTACAAGTAATTGTTCTCTATGTTTATTCGTTACAACTACTTTTCACGTGGAGCTATTTCTCCACTGAATACATTACACTGTAAGCGGTATCAATACATGCAGTGTTTCCAGCGCGAAGAATTAAAAATAAAATATAAGAAGTTTGTGTTTCTCCATGTCGAATTTTTATTTTAACCAGTTGCCAAGTTCCAGTCGCTTTATATTATGTATTATGTATGTATAAAATATATGGGTGAAATGTTCGCATCTGCATCTGTCCAAAAAAACAGCATTTATTTATTATAATTGGTATTTTTAGTACTTACGTACTTTGAAAATTGTTTCTCAAATAACTTATAGATATTGGTTTCTGCATATCGGGCTTATATCCTGAAGAATGCTTCATAAATGGCTGAAATGGTTGAATTTGAAAGTTACTTTCTAATTTGTGTACACAAAATACGTAAACTTTCCGTCCAGTTATAAGTCAGTATTCCAGAAATACGCCCAGTTGTGAAACTCAACTTGTGTGCAGATTTGACGGTAAATGTCATACAACATTTACTCAGATCTTTACTCAACTAGAGCCTGGATTCACTGCTAAGCGTTACTGCTAGAATACGGCCCTTAGATAATTAAAAAAAAACAAGAAATTGCTTTTGTGTAACAAAAACATTATCTTTTTGTTAATAATTTTTATATATAATACTTAATTAAAAATTAAAAATTTAAAAAAACGAAAATTTTTATAATAAGTTGTTAAAAACAAGAAATCTTACATTTAAGAATTGTAAAGATAGTGTCACAATGGACGGCCTATCAGTAAAAGCAATCTCTTCCTTAGCATGGATGTTTATGTTTAAAATTCATTTAACCTTTTTATTTTTACTTATTTTTTTAAATGACAACTACCTATAATTAAGCTCTAGATAAGTTCTATATATTTTTATAATGTAAATATCTATTTCACATCTAATCTGAGTACATATTGTTACGCTTATCTATACCAAAAAACTCTTACAGCATCGAAGTAGAAGAAGTTCTTTGCTCTCCGGGACTTAAAATACAATGCAAAGTAGATTCATCTTTCTTTCCATAAACCGCTGACAGAGGTGTGAATGCTTCAGCTATCTGGTGGTGAAGGCAATGGAAAAAAATCTACAGAGACTAAGCAAGTATTTTAGTAAGTATGTATGTATGTATAGTAAGTATGTAATTAAAATATTCTGCAAATATTGGTTTCCTGTATATGGAAAGTGTGGAACTGAAAGCTATTTCGCTATTTAAAGAGTTCGCCGACAAAATCGAACGCGACGGCGCTCATCCGGTTTCGTAGAGTTCAGAATCACCATCTTCCATAGTAGCGGTATAGGAGCGGCCATAAGTTTATAAAGTTTTTTTCCTGGAGCGACAATGACGGATTCTGCTCGCGAACTATATCATTATATTTTAGCTATACTGGTTACGTAGTTCTTTTATACATGTAGCTATAGAGTGGCAGCGATGGCATCCGTTCGCGAACTATTCTAGTTCTACCGACTTCATGCTGGGTATCACGTATAAGAAGTTATTTCCTATAATTATGCAGCGGCACCGACAGCATCCGATCGTGAGCTATTTTAGCTGTCGCCTTTACGTATCACGCTCATGCATACAACATTTTCTAATAATCTATAGGTACTAATATTTTAGAGGGGATTTTTTTGTTTGTTTGAATTGAACAGGCTCCAAATCCTACTGGACCGATTTGAAAAACTCTATCAATATTAGAATCCTGCATTACCCCTGATGTGCATATGCTATATACTTTGATTCATCATCATCAGCGTCCATCACCACGCGAGTGAAACCGCGGAGTGCAGATATAGTAGATATATCGGCACCATCACGAACAGTAAAAACAAGTATACGTATCGTCCAGTGGCCCGAGCACGAACATTTGCTCATGTGTAACGTTTACGTATCGTTGACGTTTACAGTACAAACTATCACTGATCTAGTACACATGTGGCACAGATAACTCACAGTTTGTACTGTATACGTCACCGATTCGATAACGTTACATTTTAGCAAATGTTCGTGCTCGGGCCACTGGAAAACAACTGAGAAACACGTCGCACTTCGACGTATAAAAATCAGTCGTATTTGTCCCAATTGTGCCACACAAATAATAGGTTGTACTTCATTCAGTTGTTTTACTTTAAGGAATACTTTGTTTCAGCAAAATACTCCTGCTAACCCTGCGAAAGTATTATCGCTCTTTGACAGAACTTTTACCTGTTAACTTCATCATAAAATGTAGTATGGTCTCTACTCAGTATATTGACTTTCCAAATCACGCTTCAACAGCAATATCTTTTCCGTACAAACATCCAGTAAGCTTCATACGCCTGAACTACACTTTTATCTATTATTTAATACATCGCGCTGGATATAAACCCCTAGGAATGTAATGGTGATCATATGATATTCATGTCAGAAAAATCAGTCGTGTCCAACGGGTCAGGACTATAAAGTATAAACGCCGTAGCCACCCGTAGCTCTAGGAAAGCTTGTTGATGGTTACATTCAACAAGCTCAAACGCCCCTAGATATGTCTTGACACCTGCCATAATCCGATTACCCAACGGTTCTATGTATTTGCCATTATATTATTTTGTGTAGCGACTGCAACAGCACCATCAGTAGTAATTAACAATTAGATCTGAACAAACGAAATGATAGATTTTAATTAGTTGTATGTACACAAATAAATAGATCTTAGTTATAATGTCGATAACACAATTAATTATTAGACGAAAAATGTGTTATCAAATGACCACGATATAGCGTATTTAACCGTAATCTAATGAGCTAAACGTTGTATGTTATTTTGTTTGTTTGTCGAAGGCCCCTTAAACAACAGATGAAATTTACACGTCTTATTCTGGTACCATGTGTATGACTTAAAGTACCTATCATACAGTCAATTAAAAATGTTTGTAACAATTGTCTAGGATATCTTCATTAATAGCTAATAATTAAATTTATTAGTTATACTTGAGACTGTAATGTGAACGCGCTTTTACAAAACCAGTATTGCAATCGTCTCGTGCTGTAATCGTCATGACCGCGCCAACTAGTTCAGTTTTATTTATATTTGTAAATACCCTCTTTCGCTCGCTACAAAAATTTTGTTAATTTAATTTACTATGTAAGTTATTATTGTGTAAGTATATTTTCTTGTAAGTGATTTATAATCTTGAGAGAAAATAATAAAGATATATCATAATAATATACTTCAGACACAGAATAAACAAGAACAAAATATATATTCTAATAACTAAATAAAATTTGCAATTGTAATGTAAGTGGCGTTGATACGAGTACGTTTCAATCAGCAGCAGTCTAATAGCTAATTTAATAAATAATAAAAAAAAACTAATAAATATCTACACTTAAACTGTCTAAAGCGCCGTTCATATGAAACACTATATGTATTTGATTCCGTGTCCAGTTACACAACTTCTCGTATGGATTTAAAGCTCGCTGGTTACATTACAACATTGCGAGAGGGACTGACAACAGCGATAAGCTGTAACTGCTGTTAGCAGCTATTTCGGACTAGAATAGGGTATCGTGCTTACCCGTATCATGTTGCCGATTACACCCTAGTACGAGTTTAGCGGTCGGTTATTCTACTGTGTTGCCATTATGATATTGCAACCCTCATTATATCCACGTACCTACATTATTGGGGTTGGAAACTTTGCTTGTATTGTAAGTAACAATTTTGGCATAGAATTTAATTTGCTAAATGCTTATACTGAAAACTATTATTTACTAGTTGCGCTCCGCGGACTAGTAAATAATAGTTTTCAGTATGAAATGTATAATGTAATATCAGTATGATGGATGATGATGATGAATCAGATATAGCGTACTCAGGCATAACGTAGATTTCTACTGCTGAAAGAATTTTTTGAATCGATTTAGTAGTTTTTGTGTTCCCATTACAAACAAGCAAACAATGAAATCTTTCTTTTTTATTATTTGAATTAAATACTAAGGTACGAATAACGTGGCTTAGTTTGTACCGGCGTCAATATTATTTCATATTTAAACGTGAAAAAGTAGTTATTGTGACAACTGTAATGTTGCAATTTTTTTTTCAATAGCGGTCGCTACGTCCCCATACGACGGTTTAAATCAGATAGAGAGTTAAAATTCGGTGCTCGGACTTCGAGTCTTGGCGGCCTAGTTGGTCATGGCATCTGACACGGATTGTTGGAAGACGCAGGTTTGCATCCAGCCGAGGATGTGAATTTTCTCTCTAAAAAAATTGCCATTTTACAGTTATCACAATAACTACTTTTTCACGTTTAAATATGCAATAATAGTAACGCCGGTACAAACTAAGCCACGTTATTCGTACCTTAGTATTTAATCCTAATAATAAAAAAGAAAGATTTAATTGTTTGTTTGTTTGTAATAGACACACAAAAACTACTAAACCGATCAATATTGCATTCATATTGCATTCATCAGCATCAGATCAGCAGTAGAAAGCTACGAGTACATTATGCCCGAGTAACATACGCTATATCTGATTTATCATCATCATCATCATCGTTAAGCAGGCGTTAGTGCTTTAAAAAAGTAACTATAATTGTAATAGCTGACATAATATAAATAAAAAATAATAAAAAGCCTTTATTCTCCCACAAAAATCTAACATAGTTGGCTTATGTAATTAACTATTGATTTTATTTTACACTATAATGTATCGCCTCTCCCGCGCGGGCCTCCCCTAAATCTGTTCACTCTACTTCTCTTGCCTTCCTCATCCAGTCGGGTCCGATTATCTTAGAAAATATGTCCCTCCATCTTTTCCTCTGCCATTCTTGGTTTCTTTTTCAGTCCAGAGCTATTCACTCTTTAAACCTTTTTGTCCATCTTTCGTTATTAAGTCTGCAGACATGGCCTGCCCATGTCCATTTCAATAGTCTTATCCTTTGTGTTACATCTGGTGCTTTAGTTCTCTTTCTTATTGTTATATTACTTACTTTATCTAAAGTTTTGATGTTTAAAATGCTTCTATCCATATTTCGCTGGCAAATTGAAATTTTCTCTTCGTCTTCTCACCTAAGGGACCATGCCTGGCAACCATACGGACACGTAGTTACTACGTACACCCTTACGTAGGACGTATGGTACTGCAGGCTTTTTCGTAGTTATTCATGTCCTCCATAATACCTACATCACTTTGCTCTATTATATCAGTAATTTTCGCAGCGTATGCGATTTAAGGATTTTTTGGCTATACAATTACATTATGTTAACATGAAAAAGCATTTATTTTGACATAGCTTTAAAATTCAGACATATGATATTGCTGACATTTTTGTAGACATTGAAGTCTTCTAAAAGGGTACTATATCACTTTGATCTTTGTGAATAGTTTTCGTAGCGTACGCGATATAAGGATTTTTTGGCTATACAATTACATTATGTTAACATGAAAAAGCATTTATTTTGACATAGCTTTAAAATTCAGACATATGATATTGCTGACATTTTTGTAGACATTGAAGTCTTCTAAAAGGGTACTATATCACTTTGATCTTTGTGAATAGTTTTCGTAGCGTACGCGATATAAGGATTTTTTGGCTATACAATTACATTATGTTAACATGAAAAAGCATTTATTTTGACATAGCTTTAAAATTCAGACATATGATATTGCAGACATTTTTGTAGACATTGAAGTCTTCTAAAAGGGTACTATATCACTTTGATCTTTGTGAATAGTTTTCGTAGCGTACGCGATATAAGGATTTTTTTCACACCTTGTGTTATATTATCGAAGTTTTCATACGTTTCCCTGAATTTGTGCAAATCTCCAACGTCCTATGTTTATCAGGGATAGTGAAGGATTCTAATGGTGAAAGAATTTTCCAAATCGGTTAAGTAGTTTCGGAGCCTTTTATATACAAACAAACAAATTTTTCCTCTTTATAATATTAATAATATAATAGTGTGGATAGATGTAGATGTGAATGTAGGCAAAACATGTTGGCTGCACATGTACTTAGTAGTAAATTAGTAGAAGGATAATATACGTTGAAAACCCCGTAATGTTTTTGTATCCGAAGGTATTACTTCATTATTAGGGCTTACGTTTAACTCATCACCAAATATAGCAAAACAACGTTAGATAAATACGTTTTCTAGTACGTACCAATATTTAGTAAATGATTACAAAAAAAACCGATTAATGTGAACTAAAACCAAAAAATTAACTAATCATCTAATACATATAGCAAAATAAGTTTAACCTAACTTAAAATGTTTGCTGATTTACTAAATTCGGTCTTCGAATACATTTTGAATTGAAGTCGTAGATAAAAGTAGTACTTCTGTAATTTTAAACTTTCGAGTTCTGGGAGATTGTGTTACTTTTTTTTAAAGTATTGTATTAGTATTTTTTATATATTTGGTAGGTAACGGTGTCGAAGTATTTTTGGTGGGCATTATATTTAACACTAGCGGATGATGATGAACTAAAATAAGGTTTTATGTTCATCAAAGACAGTGTAGGATTCTAATGATGAAAGAATTTTCAATTGTGTCCAGTAGTTTAGGAGCCTATTAAATTTAAATATTCGCAGCATCAGTAGTATTCATAACTGTAGATAATAAATAATAACCATGAATCGTACTATATGTTCTATATTCATAATATCTCATTATCGTTATTCAAAGCATGGAAACAACGAGGTTTGGTCTCCGCTACACGCAAACTAATAATTAACTGTTCCAAAAATAGCTGGAACATAGATCACTTTACATCACAGTATAGTCGATGTCCAGCTGTGTTGTGCTGCTGACTACCTACCTACATATCGCCTACACTCATTCACGTTTCCACATAAAATAAAACGTGGAATTTATTATTACATTAACAGCAGAGATTTTATAATGTTACAGATTGGTAAATAACTTTGAGGAAAGTTTTATGAGTAACTGTTCTATTAACGTATGTATCGTCTATACAATAACCATAGCATACGAGTAACTATGCACACACTATCACATTAATTACATTAATATTATAGTGCATTTGGATGTGTGTTATGATAATCGTATCAAATTATAAGAAATTAAAAAAACTGTATCACACATTCACATACTATGTAGGTACAACAAAACTAGCGCCTATTTATATGATAAAGTAACAAAATATAAGAAATCTAAAATTAAATTATCACACATACGAAAATCTAGCGTATGAATTAAATTTTTGTAGCGCTTTTATCGTAGAGAAAATAGTTTTGTTATTTCTTCACTAGAAGCGTTAATCGTCGAAAAAGAAGAAAAAGTCGTCGTCGTCCACTACTGAATTTTCATATTAGGTAATACCAGCAAATTATAAGTTCGTGAAGTATGTGAATGTAGTACCAAAATTGTGAGTAAAAAACATCGGATACTCATGAAAGCTATCAACAGTGTTTGTTAATTTAAAATTAAGACACGAATAAATTCGTAAATGTGATAGATTTCCCGCTTACTTTAAAGCAGAAATAAATAAATGTTGAAATTAAAATAGATCGAAAACTTATAAAACAGAAGCATGTAAGTACATTCGTCAATAATATAGACATATTCGTTTTTGACAATAAGTCATTCGAACCGGATACCACCAGAAACAGATACTAACGCAGGGTAAGCAGTGAAACTTGCAAGTCGAAGCAGAAACTCAACTTTTACGAGAGAAATCTCCGAGACATTCGTAACTCTTTCAATTTTATTTCCATTTCCAAAAAATCAACAAACAAGCTCGGTTTTTACGTAGGCCCGAGGATAACTACGGAAGGCATAAAACTAACATAAAATGTAAGTTTCCCTAAGGTTTTACCGCCACTAGAGCCGTAAAGTTAAGTACCGTTACGACCGCCCCTCGGCCTCGCGCCTTGAAAACTAGGATAACTCCCCGTCTTTATCTTACTGCTTCCTAATAAAAGGGTGATACGTGTTTTGTAATAAAATCTATATCTTTATTGGAACTTAGAAGTGTCCTTTTCAGATCCACAGAATGGAAAACTAGACCTTTCTCGCCCATCAATATTTTACAGCACAGTTTTATGATTTTTATTGTCTACTTTACGCTAAGATTATATTTTTATGTGTACTAAAAAAACATCAACTAAGCCGCACTGTTGATCATACAGCTCATACTCTTCTCCTTGACAGGAAGGCTCGAGTTCTTATATGAGAATGTACGAAACAAGTACAATTTGAAAAAAAAATACTGACATCCATTCTATTCAGTTATTGGAGTGTAACTCAAAAAGTACTGGACCTAATTTGATGAAATTGAATCGGTCCACCCTATCGAAAGTTATGAGGTAACAAACAAAAAAAACCAGTCGAATTGAGTACCTCCTACTTTTTAGAACCGGTAGAACCTGTGCTGTTTAAGCATTTAGTACATATTAACACAGACTAATGAATAATCATAATTATAGTATTGTAAACCGTGGATATATTTGTGTAAGGAATATTGTACTCGACCAAATTTTCAGTGTAATAAGCTATTGTTATACGTTCCACGAAGCCTAGACAAGGATCCAAATATTTGAGGGCAATATACGACATTAGAGGTTAGACCGCCCTACATGAAGGAGGTTTTTATTATTAATTTATGGTGACAGACTTTGTCGGTATTTTGGTGAAATCAACACGTGGCCTTCAGACCAACATTGTGATTATATTGATTGAATACTATCGCTCCGTGTTGGACGGTACATATATTCGACAAGAATAATGCCCACAGAATTAGCGGAGTATCTACCTAGTCAGAGCAAAGTCACAAAGTAACAAGTCAATAGGTGAGACGACGAGCGAAGCAAGGAGCGTTAGGTTTAATGGTGGCCACACAACGAACGGACCAGAATTAGAGTAACCTACACCTCGATAGGGGAACGACTCAGCACTCTTGCAAAATTTTGTTCATTTCATACATATTTTGTTTACAAAACTGTTTCTGGCAATTATCACTGGATACATATACATATATCCCTTGCAATATTTTATAATGTATGCCTTCGATCATATATAAATGTATGCTTACAAAGTGAGGGTTCTCCCCGACTCAATTATAGACTATATGTAACTAAATATAAGTAACAATAATTAAAGCTGTGAACTTTTTGTTAAATAATTAAAATTAGGTATTGTCGAATAATATGTCCTGTCGATGCAATGACTTGTCGAACTATGTTATTCCGAAAAAAGTGACTTGTCGAAACATTGAACTGTCAAAATTCAGTATACCACCCACCATCGCTATACCAGAATAGTTCTGGTATGCAGCATTGTGCAAACACCGGTATGAGGGCTTTACGGAACTGAAATTACTCGCTTAATATTAAACTAAAGAATGACATAAATGAAAGAAAAAATATGACTTAGGATGATAAACACAATGCATCGTCGCGCAGAGCTCTGCTCCGTTTGTCACTGCAACTGTTATAAAGAACTGTTTCAATTAAAATCAGGAGAACTAATATCGGTCACTTGTGTACCTACCATACAACTAGCAGACTTATTAAAGAAAAGTAGTTTATAATAAACACCGATACAAAAACACACCAAATACAGACACATACTTACTTTTGCACACAATGTGCCGCTGTCATCACATAATCTCTGCTGATGATGAAGCCTCCGCAGAAAGAGTTCCCATTCAGCACCATGGACACCTGGTACGGATGCCTGTTCACGGAGCTTGGTCTACCTCCAATAATCTGGCCGCTTAGTTCCGGGCACGCTGCTTCCAGGTCCAGGTCTTGGCTCTCGATGTCTTGCAGCTCATTCTGGTCAGGTTGGATCTCTTCTGAACATTCGCTTTGACATTCTGTGTTGGTCGTTTGTAAATCTAAAATTCAGACATTGTTTTAATAACGAACGACGCCATTTTCTACCGACTTCCAAAAAAAAGATGAGGTACTCAATTCGACTGTTTTTTTTTTAATGTTTGTTACCTCATAGCTTTCGATAGGGTGAACCGATTCTTTAAATTATTTTTTTGTTTGAAAGCTGGTGCTCTCCGTGTGTCTATTTAAATTTCATCAAATTGGGTCCGGTAGTTTTTGAGTTACACTTAATAACTTTTGAGTGTGATAACTGATTTTTACTAAAGTAATGAATGAATGAATGGCAGTCGGTATTAAATTTTTCAAATTGCACTTGATGTTACCCTGCTATCTGTTATATCTCACTGAGTATAACACTTTAGTTTTGCCGTTAATTTTTAAACAGAAATTCTAGGGTTTCTAGTTTATTTAGTTTTGATCGTTTAACCCGTAGACTCGCCATTCGTTATAATAAGGTCCTTACATATGAAATTGGCGTTTTTCGTACTGGCCACTTTAATCACGAATTTCTCCTCTTTGGTAAGGAATTCCAAATTCAAATTTGTACAGCTATAGACTCATGTATTTGTGCTTCGATGATCGTCATTCATTTGTTTTTTTCTTCTGTTTTTTTCTGTTTGCGTCACTCATTTTACAAAATGGAAAACTTAAAATATCGCATTATTTACGAGTACGAGTTCCGCCGTGGCACTAGTGCTGCGGAAACAACTCGAAGGGTGAATGATGTGTATGGCGGTCGTGTTGCAAAAGAAAACACAGTTCGTTTTTGGTTCCACCGTTTTCGTTCTGGAAATTTCGACCTGCAGAACAAGCCCCGTGGACGGCCTGAGACTCAAGTTGATAATGAAGAGTTGAGGGCTATTGTGGAAGCGGATCCATCGCAAACCACGTCCGAGTTAGTTGTAGGCTTCGATGTTAGTGATAAAACTGTTTTAATTCACTTGAAGCAAATTGGGAAGATTAAAAAGCTTGGTGGGTACCTCACGAATTGACTGAAGCAAATCGGCAAACGCGCGTCGACTGCTGCGTTACATTACTAAACCGGCACAATAATGAAGGTATTTTAAACCGAATCATTACCTGTGATGAAAAATGGGTTCTTTACGATAATTGGAAGCGCTCAGCGCAATGGTTGGATCCTGGCCAGCCAGCCAAATCCTGCCCCATGCGAAAATTAACCCCAAAAAAGTTACTTGTAAGCGTTTGGTGGACTAGTGCCGGTATTGTTCATTACAGTTTTCTCAAATCTGGCCAGACTATTACGGCTGATGTCTATTATCAGCAATTGCAAACCATGATGGAAAAGCTAGCGGCTAAACAACCTAGGTTGGTCAATCGCTCCACGCCACTGCTGCTTCACGACAACGCTAGACCACACACTGCGCAACAGACGGCTACTAAATTAGAAGAGCTTCAATTGGAAAGTCTAAGACATCCTCCGTACTCCCCGGACCTTGCTCCAACAGATTACCATTTTTTTCGAAATTTGGATAACTTCTTGCAAGGAAAAAAATTCAACTCCGATGGGGCAGTCCAAATCGCCTTCAAAGATTTTATTGATTCCCGTCCGACTGGTTTTTTTAGTAAAGGGATCAATGAACTACCTATGAGATGGCAAAAGTGCATAGAAAATAATGGTTCATACTTTGATTAATTAAATATATTATATTAAAAAATATTCGACTTTTTGTTCCTCCCATACAAAACGCCAATTTCATATGTAAGGACCTAATATTTGGCCAATAAAACAATAGTTTTCTCATCTCTCAAGAAATCATACCACTTTTGCAGGAATTGCGATATGTGTGGTTAAGAAAATGTCGTAACTAACATTTGGGAGATAAATAGTTAAGTAGCTATTACGTATAAGCCAAACATTACGTAAAATATAATAGTTCTAATAACAATAATACATCAACATTAATCTGCACTAAAAGTATGTAAAATTATTATATTACGCCGGCTTCGAATTATTTATAGTGTTTATCGCGTACGCTTGCAATGTAGAAAACATTTTCTGTGTTAAACCAATGAATTTGTATGATCTATGAACATGACATATAACGAAACCATATTTTTAGAATGTGTATCTCTTAAGATATCTATCTATATAACATATCGTTGACTTCGTAGAAACACTCGCAGTTCAAAGCCAAGATGTTATATAATTCATAGTTTATCGATTTAGTATTTTCCATTTCCACTTAATATGTCTACAGGTGATAATAGCCGTCAGCCACTAAGTCTACATGTTTTAAATAAAGTATCAGCATAATCATATAACAAGGAACTAAAAGCCGCTTATTGCTAATAATAACTTCCATATATTTACGTATTCGGGGTACTTATAACAAGGAAATAATGACGAATTAAATAAATTGCTGTTTACTTACAATCACATATTATCAACTAAACCATTACCTTATAAACCCTTTCATATTCATGTGCCTGTATAAATTGCAATGACCTTCAACACTAAATTAATCTTAAATACGGTTTCTAAATCATCAGCTATGCAATTTAGACCAAATTAGGGTCAATACCATATTTTACTGTAGTTAGGCAATGCTAAGTAGTTTTTATAACAGTAGGTAAATACTTAAATACTTCAATACCAAGATGCTTGAGGGTTATACTATATTTACCACACCGCTCCCTCAAATATCAAATAATGTTTGGTTATGAGGGTTTTTTTTGTATGACCATGTATGAAAAAAAACATAGTAAAATACAAAACATCTGCCCGGTACTCACCTACGGTCGCCAATAATCCACAGAACACGAGCACATATGGCCAAGCCATCGCAGACCAGACACTAAACACTTGGCAGACACTAGTGTCTGTGGACAGTGCACACACCGCAGACACTACCCTGGCGGCTTCAGCTTCACGAATACCCTGACCACCTCCGCCAGACCTGATGTCCTAATTCGGAGACAGTTTCACAACGCGACGATTTCGCATGGGCATTCACGGTCGCGACCTTTTCATTAGGGTTCTATTCTTCAACAAGTTGAAACTGTTGATCTTTCACTATTTTTAACTAAGATTTGTTTAAATAGATAAATGGATGTCGTAATTTATACCTATACCTTAATGCATTAAAGGAGACTCCTGATACTTGCTTTATGTAACATTAATCTTTGAAATGAAATAAATAATTCTGTATTTGTATTGTATACTTAACTCAATGAAAAATGCAAAAGAAAAGTAATTAAAAGAGTAATTTTAGAGTAAGTTGTAGACAAATAGCATTAATTTAGTTAAAATTTGTAGACTTGTTTAAATAACTTAAAATCTAAGCACAAAACCGTTCTCTGAAAAATACTACACTTTTAGGTTAGAAGATTATGTTTATTCATAGAATTATATTTATACGTTTAAAATTATGATAAAACTTTTATTTTTCACAACTTTGATTTAATTAATAGGGTAATCTTGTTTGAATATTGCGTTCTTGCGTTTGGGGGAGCTATATGGTATAGTATCCACCCTACACCATATGCCCCAAGTGTAGATGTGTAGGATAGAATGAGCGAGCGATTCTAAGGGTTAAAAGTTTGCATTGTTTATTTTTCTCAAAAAAAATTAATTCCATTTTTTTTTAATTAATTTATTTTTCTCTTGTTCAAAAAAAAGAGGAGGTACTCAATTCGACGGTTTTTTTTATGCTTGTTACCTCATAACATTTGACTGGGTGAACCGATTCTCAAAATTATTGAAAGCTGGCAGTTCCCGTGTGGTCGGTTTACAATTTTTCAAGTTGTACTTGTTCATATAGCTCTCTAGTTAACGATATTAAGTGGTGAAAGCTATGCGATGAAGTGGTAGGAGGCAAATGAAAGTATTACGGTTGAAACAATCGTACGTAGTGAATGCATATACTCGTATCTACCGCAGATACAGAACAAAAGAAAATACACTTACTCATACAAAGTACAAAAAATCTCTTGTATTCAGA
Organism: Selenia dentaria; assembly: GCA_917880725.1. Lineage (NCBI taxonomy): Eukaryota > Metazoa > Arthropoda > Insecta > Lepidoptera > Geometridae > Selenia > Selenia dentaria. The sequence goes on from OU862880.1 coordinate 3,509,828, forward strand.
GTTCATCTTGTTCTTTAACCTTTATTGAAATACGACATACCTTACCCACACAAAATAAAATAGAATTTATGTAAGCGGACGAAGCCACAAACAATTTGGTCAGGTTGTAAATTATTTTATAGGTGTGCTCTTGGTAGTAATAAAAATTATGTGTATTATATTTTTGTGCGGAGTTTTCGGAATATTTTATGAAGGTTCCGGAGTGTTAAAATTAATGTAATCATGACTAAATATTTTAATTTTTTTCTCTATTATACGCGATTTAAATTTTTCGGGTACTAGCCCTAAACTTGGGTTTACGCGAGGAAGCGCTCTACAAAAAGTGAAATTCTTTTTATTATACCGGTAGGTACATGAAGTCACACTCAAATCCTCAGATTGATTTTGATTGCTGATTGATTCTCTCTATTTCGTCTATGTCTTAGGTGTAATATGGGGCATAATGCCCGAAATAAAGAATTTTTGATTTCATTTAATTTAGAAAATCTTTGTTTACGGAACCCGTTCACCATTTGCGTCGTTTAATATTGTCTTAGTACATTAATCGATTATAGCAAAATACACCTTCTTATCGATATAATAGATCGATTCAGGTGTCCATTCAACGGTGGAAGATTAATTTCACGGTTTTTACAGTTCACGGCCAATTACTTGTATTATTTATATATATTCAGTAGAACTATGGTTATTTATACATATCGAAAATATTGTTTTAAGAAATATAACACATACGTGACTAAAGCCATCTCATATTTGTATGTACCATCCATTATTTTAGTCTAGAATTTTATTATTAATGTTTACTGATTGATATACTAAGTATTGAAATTTACTCATATAATACTATTGTAGCAATTGCGTTTGACCATGTACATATTTTATGACATTTTGGTATAAAGATAAATATCTCCTTGAAGAAGATAATAAGCTACTCGAAATACTAATCCTGCGCAGATGTCATCGCGGGCACCAGCTAGTATTATTTAAATCTCCATATTTTGAATCGTTAAAGTTGTTTCATATAAATTTATAATCATAATAAATAACAAAGTCGGGTTAGTTATACCAACTATGACACAAGAACTGGATTTGGATGAAACTAGGTAAATAGATGTACGAGGCACTGGATTAACGCGTAGGATAGTTTTCATCATCATCATCATCATACATCACCACGCGGGTGAAAAGGCGAGGCGCAGCTAGTACAAAAAGCTATAAACCAGTAAGTCTTACTAAAACCTCCCACGTTTGGCTAAATCCAAATTTGAACAAAAAGGCTTGAACAACAGTAGTTTCTTTACTTCTAATTTAATAATTAAAATTGCACTTACAATATTTCTTCAGGTTAGATGTAATGTAGATATCACACAATTATATCAGTGAACTAGAAACATTTGTACATTTTAAGCCAGAGTTTCTGCTGCTGATAAAAGCTCATCACCTGTATTTCAGCGTACAGCGCTGCTCCCCTTATATCAGACTGCTACTAGCCTTTACTTTATATTTTAAATTAATATTACTATAAAATGGAATTCATACAAGTGATTTCTTAAACTACTTTGGGAGACCGTGCCTCTCTTTGTAAATAACTTATCAAACGAAAGAGTATGGCTTTCTGACTGTTAAGCTCATGCAAGGATGGTATCATCCTTGGCTCATGCTAGGTCTACCTCTAGTATAATCAATAGTAGTTGGGTCCTGTCCAAGACCCCTATCTAGGTCTTAGGGTGACAAAAATATACCTGCAATTTCAACCAACTTCTAAAAGGAGGAGGTTCTTAAGTCGACGTGTATATTTTTTATGTATACCACGCATAAATTCTTACAGAGAAGTCCATTTTTCATTTTACGGACAGCTTTAGCCACATCTGTAGTCCTAAATATTACATTTTTAACACTAGAGATGTGGGCATTCGATGATGCCTCCAACGTATTTACGTGCAATTCCGGTTGGACTTTAAATCTATTCGAGAATAACTCTGCTATGTCTTTAGGATTCTTCAAGCCGTCAACCGTCACCGTTTTTGATAATTATTTGTTTGTTTGGTAGAGGTTCCTAGGTAGTCCCATTTGAATTTCATTAAATTCAGTCTACTGTTTTTTGAGTGATCCAATACTTAACTGAAAAGTGGTGACTACAATTTATATGTAGCAAGACCGAGCACAATGTTAATAGGTAGTTCTCCTGGACCTAGTGTCCAAGCTCTCGCACGTACATAAGTCCGCATGTCAAGTGTGTAGCTATAAACTTAGGTATTAAGGAATGGGAACATAGTTTGTATTTTGGGCATAGTGGTATTTCCCATGCATGTTTATTTATTTGCAAAAGCCTTGTATTGACTGATAGCATTAGGCAATTCTAAGGATGGCGCATAGATGCCTATGCGCCATCCTTAGAATTGCCTAGCTAGCAAGCAGAAATAAGTTCGGATTAAGGTGATTGTAAAGATGTAAATTAAAATAACCGTATTCAATGATACTCCAAAATAAATAGGGGTAGGTATTATACAATAATAAAAATAAATAACTGAAAATGGTTTCGCCTATCTTGATGACATCCTCTTGAATCTCCTTTTGAACTATCATGTTACCGACTTCAATAACGGCCGGTCCCAATAATCTATCTATCGCCGGTTTACCTTACTAGAGATAGATATTTGACACTACTTGTATGGACGTTATGTCAAATTGCTATCGGTAGTAAGGTAAACCGTGGATAGATAGATTATTGGGACGTGCCTTTAGTTATTTCACATTGTATTTTTGAGTTGAAGTCGGTTTAATTTGTTGGTAATAAATTCTATAAAAATGATCCCTTACAATCAAGAAGTTTTAATACTGAAATAGTCTTAATTCATTCGAATGAAGCCTGACGCAGTAAATACCATCCAACAGCAAACCACTTACAATTAGTTTGTGTTGACGACAAACGAACGGTCGGCAGCGGTCGCGTCTATTCTTGCGATATATTTAGGACAACCATCCCGCTGTACGCTAAAAATAGCAAGTCACTAAACGCTTGCAATATAGAATTCTTCGAATGTTGCGGGAGATTTGTCACTGTTTGAACCAAATAGTTACGATTATAGAAGCCGAGAAGTTTGCGGCAGACCCCGAAAAAGTAGCTAAGCTTATCAGTTGGAACTACTTAGTTTTTAAATCATATCAAGTGACAAGACATATGTTTTACGCTTAATGGTAAGTAACGCGTTTGCCCATGACAGTCTGAGTGATACCCAGTGCTGAAGTTTGCGAGATATTGTTCTACGCTCATCACCCTGAGATTGGGTGGTAGAGTTTCATTTAGGGGAGAGCGGGGCTAGAAGTTCCGATTTTTAGTTAACCTAATTTTTTTATACCTGATATTTGATTTTATTATTTCTATGCTATGAATAAATTAACTTACATATTTCACTTTACTATTAATATAGTTATCGTGGTCATTGGCTGTGAGATTTATTTGTTATTCATTTTTTTAGGACCATAGTCGGAAAGTAACAACTTACCCCGGCTCGGGGCAAGTTGTTAAGAAGTCGGGGTAAATTGTTACGATTTCTGTTAATGGTTTAATTTCTGAAATGAAAAGCAATAAATAATTAAATCAAGTATGTTTATTAAGTATTATATAATCAACAATATCCTACGTATTATCATAAAACATTTTTAAGTTTTAACCAGTGCTAATCATTATTTGTACTTCAACAATTATTTAACATTAGAAACTTATGAAATAACTTGCAACTATAATCAGCCTTTATAATTATTTCAGTCTTTAATCACAGTAATGTCTTGTCTTAGGCTGAAACTATCAATAAACAAAAACATAAAAAACGCCGTCATAGGCAAAAAAAAAAAAAAAAAATAATTTATAATTAGCCTTCAGAAGATATTTCAGAATCACAGTTCGGGCACACATATGTAAATAAAGATGGATTCTGCGTACATCTAGCATGAGCCCAGTTCTTGCAATCTTGACATTGAACCCATTCTTCTCCAGAACGCGAATTAGAGTAACTATCGCAGCACACTAGACAAAAATACTCTAAGCCGTCCTCTTCACTCTCAGAATTTTCACTACTTGTATGTAAAACCTGTCGTTTAACAGACTTTCCCTTTCCCTTTCCCTTTCCCTTTCCTTTTCCCTTTCCTTTTTCCTTTCCTTTTCTATGTTCTTGACTTATTTTACTCTTCCCTTTTGTCTTCTTGCTTTGCTCTTCTGCTAAGGCCTGTTTTTCAGGAGTGTCCGTTAAAATGGTGGATTTCCTTATACGTCTCCTTTGAGTTCCAATTCTTGGAGGCGCCTTTGGAAAAGGACGTATATTTTCTGGAGAAAAAGGGGCATACTTTCCGAGTTGTTCTTCTGTGACACCAGAAGGTGAAGGCAGATTAACAATCCCTGATGACCCTGGCGTATCAAAGGTTTGGTTTTCACCAAAACTGATGTTTACAGTTGCAGGTGCACAATCGTCTAATCTGGTAATAGTCTCTGAGAGTAGTTCTGGAATATTCGTAATTATATTATCTGAAATAGCTAAAGATGTAGCTTCAGAGGCGTTATTTAAAGCCAAAGGGCGATCTGTAACAAATGACGGAGAATAATCGTCCTCTGTAAAAACATTGGGGTCAAAAGGCCAAATACCAGCTTTTCGGAAAGCGCTCATGACGTTTACGGGAGTCACTGCAAGAGGTAATGCGTATTTAACTATTTCTGGTATCTCATAGATACTCATTGTCTTGCCCGGATTATTTCGCATCCAATTGTCCTGAGCTTTTGCACAATAGTTTTTGAAAGGTGCATTTACTCCAACATCTAGTGGTTGTAGGCGGTGTGTGCAATGAGGCGGAAATGAGAGCATTATAATGGAGTTAGATTTCGCCTTCTCCACCACATTGATGTCGATATGAGATTGGTGATTATCGAGCAATAACAAAATCGGATCTGAAGGTGATGGTTTCGTGTGCTTGATAAAATGATCCATATATATCAGGAACTCCGTGGCTGTCATCCATCCTGAACCGTTTCCTGCGCCGATAGATTCAGGTGGGCCACTTTTTATAAACAAATCCTTGTATTTAAGTCTCGGGAATATAAACATGGGAGGGACTGTATGACCTGATGCATTTACAGCCAGTTCGACAGTAACTAATGTCCCGCGTTCAGCTGATACTATGGCCCCTACTTGCTTAACTCCCTTCTTGGCAACGATTTTCCTCGGCTTTAAGACTGTGGTGACGCCCGTTTCATCTAGATTGTATATTCTTGAAGGTGGAAATTTGTATTTATCCAACACTGTGCTTAGTTTCGTAAAAAAATCACCAACGTTGTGCTTATTGAAAGATGTTGCCCTACTGGCACTAGTTGACTCCGGTGTTCTTATAGCAAGATGAGAATTTCTTTTTAAAAAACCAGTTAGCCAATCAGGACCAGCTTTTTTATTTTTGTGCCAAGATAGTGGAATATTGGGAGCATTGAATTTTACTGCACATTCGTACGCTAATTTTTTGAGTTCTTCTGGTAGAAGACCAAAGAAAATTGAGCTACATTTTAATATATAGTCAGCCAACTTATCTTCCTGTTCTTCCGTAAACACAGCTCTTGTTTTTTTGTAGCCTGTTGTGATATTTTCTTCTCGGGATCTTACTTTCTTTACAAATCTGTACAAAGTCATATGACAAATTTCAAGCTCTCTCGCAACAGTTTTAATTTTTCTGCCGTCATTAATAACTGCATTTGCTGCTGTTTGCAGTAACTCCTTTGATATTAAGCCTCGGGTCGATTTTCTTTTATAAGTTCGCATGCTGTAAAAGAAAATAACAATAAAATAAATGCCTCATTTTGGCCCTCGTTGGGGGAAGCCTATCTTCAGCAGTGGACTACTAAAAGCTGGTTATAATGATTATAATGATACCTCATTATTGGTACAAATGAATTGGGGCAAGTTGTTCCGAGGTCACAACCTGCCCCAGAAAAAAGGAACATCTAGCCCCAATCACACGAGTTGAAAAAAACACAAAATGTAGGTTAAGTTACAAAACTTACGCCAATTACGCATTGTTTATCACAACAATAGATAAATCCTTACATTGAAACAATGAAACACTCAACGCAAATTGTTAAAATTCATGAAATAGACCAAAAATAATAAATACGAAAATATTTACTTACGTGAATCAGCGACGCACATGCGGTCGATCCAATATTCCCGGCGCCACTGGCCTGTTTAAGATAGCCGCCGTCGATGCGCTGTGGCATTGCAAGTCATGACGCGTTTATTGAATATTCCTATCTCTTTTCCTCACGGAGTTATTTCAATCGGAACAACTTACCCCGGTAACTTCTAACCCCGCGCTCCCCTACTTATCTATCTGAAGTCTGAACCATTCGCTCACTTATTTCACTTACTGCAGTACTTTTCAAATCTACTTTGACAAAAAATTAATTAAATAGAATTATAATTAGTAAATATTAAACACAAGTACAATTTGAAAAATGTTATACCGACTTCCATTCTATTCAGTTATTGGAGTGTATCTCAAAAAGTACTGGACTGAATTTGATGAATGTTAAATGGGACCACACGGGAAGCACCAGCTTTCAAACGATGAATTTTGAGAATCGGTTTACCCAGTCGAAAGTTATGAGATAACATACATAAAACAAAATACAGTCGAATTGAGTGTCTCTTCCTTTTTTTGGAAGGCGGTAGAAAACTACTCTATAAACCCCGTGATGGAACAATGGCCGAAATACTGTCATCATTGCCACGCTCGATGGAAATACAAAATTTTGACCAAAATAGGCGCCAGCATTTCACAACTTTTTACAAATACGCCTATAAAAATGCATACACCTGAAATTTTTAAATTGTCTGGTTCTTTATTGTGCAAGTTTTCAAAATAGTAATTCAATCAAGTAACAAGACGTGTAAAACGAATCCGTTTTCTTTTCACCGATACCGATGTTGTATTTCTGAAACAGTAACGTGGAGCAATCGGACAGTTCGATGATTCAGCGACCTTCGACAGACCGGTGACCCGGTGCGGTAGGCCAGCCACGTTTCTAATAAACAATATTGATTTAGCTCTATCTGTTATTATACCTAACTGAATATCACACCGTGCGTAATATAGTTGGAGACAGTTTGATATTCTTTCTGAGAGCCACGATATTTAACTTGTGTTTTCATCTAAAGTAGAAGACAATTATCTATCAGAATAATAAGTACACAGTTGCTTTATACTAGTTTGAAAATGTTCGCATCCGGTGCATGCACAAAACATGATAAATTTTATGCAAATGGACTTACACGTGAACATGGATTGTAAACGGGTTAACTGAATGCTAGTAAATTATAATATACGACATCAAGTAGCGGTATATTTGTTACAAGGTTTTTTTTTCTCTCTATTTAACGGTAAGAAACTTGTGTAGTTTGTCTCTAGTAGATAGGTACTTCCTTTAAATACCAGGTTTTGTACTCAGCGCACGGATAGGCATCTTTCTAGGGGGGGATCCACGGTTCTTCTTACTACCGATAGAAATTTGACATAACGTCCATACAAAAAGTGTCAAATAGCTATCTCTAGTAAGGTAAACCGACGATAGATAGATTATTGGGACCGGTCGTTAATCTCTATGCCATACCTACACCAATTCACTGTATCTGACATATCAACATTAAACATTCTCTATGTTTTAAATAAAATAAATTGACTTGGTTATCGCATGAAAACACAATAATCTTAAAAGTAAGTAATACATATTACATTAAATAAGATTGTTTAGTGCGATTGCCAACTCAATTTATTTTATTTAAAACATAGAAAATGTTTAATATTGATATGCTTACTATAAGATGTTGTTAGGTTAGTTAGTTACGTAATAGGTCCCTTAAATAGGGACTGAATAAATTAACTGACTTGGTTTTACATGGATCTCAAAACTTTTTACGGTAGAAGAACAGTAACTGAGTTGTTGAGTTGGCGAGACTTGGTTGTTTTCACAAGTTTTGTTTTTGATAGCATATATCTGTCACCAAAGGCTGTCTAATTTACGGCCGGTTTCATTAGTCTATATAAACACAATTTACCTTACTTATAGGGGATCCCAATAATCTATCTATCCACAGTTTACCTTACTACGGATAGAAATTTGACATAACGTCCATACAAATATTGTAAATATCATCTCTAGTAAGGTAAACCGGCGATAGATAGATTATTGGCACAGGATTTGACAATGTCTATAAAAATAGTGTCTATCCCCACCCCCAGTAGGGGAAAACCGACAATAAATAGGTTATTAAAAAACGTTTATTATGTAGGTATCAGTATATTTCCGATATAAGTGTGTTTAAATATAACAGCTGCCTCAATGCTGGTGTAGTTTGTATTGAAGAGTTTGAACGTAGTTTTTAACTACTTTGTCAATGAACTCTACTGGTCTAAATCGAGCTCGTTGTGTCACGTATACCTACCGCAGTGTGCTTACTGCACAATAAATGGAATGTTGGTATGCACACTCTAAAATAAAAACATTATAAAGTAGCAATTTATGACATGGTGTTATACGAAATTTATAATATTGTCGTTACAAATGCTAGATTCAAGCTAAGATTTAGTAATGTGAAGTAGGATCTGTCCAATATCTTAGGTTTATTAAATATGTTTATAGTTTCTTAAAATATTTCTATGCGTGTTCCAGAGGGTGACAATAAACCCACGGCAGAGCGAAAGCCTGATAAAAAATGGTATCTCATGTACTGCTAAAATCAGCAGCCCATGTCTTTTAATCATGCTTGTATTACAATAGAACTTTGCACCTGTTTTATTCGGGAATAACTAGCACGCGATGCGCAATCCAAACCACCATATATTTGAGACTGACATTTATTGTAAACAAGGAGGTAGATATACATATCATGATAATAAGCGGAGGTAGGAGCAACAAGCTTACATATATAACATCTTCCCACCTCTGTTTCAAACAAGACAACCATGATATTACGTAATTACACAATGAGAAAACAGATACATAAAAGTTCATGGTTGACTGACTTGACGTTTGATATAACTACGTTTACAGTTAACGCGTCCTTTGAAGCGTCGTTCCTTCATTGACAGTTTTGTTCAAGCGAATGCCTTGACAATTTACGTAGGGCTTCTTGATTAATATCTAACCGTGAATATGATCTAACTTAGCGCTATAACATGGGATTATAAATAAGCAACATGAGACATTGATCATTAAGTATAAATAATTATAAAGATACATAGCTTATAAAAACTCATTTATGGTGTATATTTATGCGGGTAAGTGCATACGAAAGGTGAATCTATAAAGTTATCTAATAAAAATAGTTAGTTTAGTAAACATTTTTACACAATCCTAAATCGGTCAACCTGCCGGCGCACGCGTCGTGGCGTTGCCACTTCCCTCTGTGACTCTATTATTGTAATCGGATGACAACCTTCTTCACCCATGACTATCGCCTCACTATCTACACTTATATCCTTATCTTCAGCAGTTTCTTCTTCGTTCCATGGCATACTGTTGAAATCACCTACTTCCCTGTTGCTAGTCGTATTGTGATTGCGTTGAGTTTCCTCCATTCGGTCAGCGTCAAAATTTACAGTGCTGTTTCCCTGCCATTTAATTATATGATCTACATGTTTTTTAAGCTTTTTATCTCCGTATTGTATTAAGTAGGAGACGGGTCCTAGACTTTTGTCTATAATTCCTTTCTCCCATTTGAATTTATTATTTCTGTAGCATTTGAACAAAACTTTGTCGCCAACCATGAAATAACGTTCAGTGCCCTTCCTACTATTACTCATTTTTTTTTGTCTGTCGCAAACGACTTCGTAGATGTCCGGACGCAAAATATCGTATGATGTGCGTATTTTACGGCCTAACAACAACTCGGCCGGTGACTTACCCGTTAAGCTGTGAGGGGTTGATCTGTAAGATAACATGAACTTGTCGAGAGCGGAGCCTAAATCAACCTTTTCGATTGATGCTTTTTTTAAACAATTTTTTTACGATTTTAACGCATGCTTCAGCGGCGCCGTTGCTACTCGGTTTGTATGGCGCTACTAAAACATGCCTTATTGCACAACTTTCCATGAAAGCTTTAAACTCATTACTGCCGAAGGGCGGACCATTGTCCGATACCAACTCGTGAGGAAACCCGAACTGACTAAATATTTGCCTCAATCTTGCTATGGTGACATTGGCAGATGTGCTGCTTATACAATGAGTTTCAATCCATTTAGAATGAGCATCCACCAGTACTAAATATGTCACGTTGCCTAACGAAAAGAAATCAACATGTATTCTGTACCATGGAACCTGCGGCCATGCCCAAGGATGAATGGGAGCCGGCGGGGGTGAGGAGCGCGTCGAAGCACATGTCTCGCAGCTGAGGCACTTGCGCTCGATGTCTGCATCGATACCGGGCCAATACACGTACCCTCTAGCAATGCTTTTGCACTTCACGATGCCTTGATGTGCGGAGTGTAGCATTTGCAATATTGAACCTCTTAGCGACTGAGGTATGATTACACGGTGACCAAATAAAATACAACCGGACTCAACATTAAGATACTGTTTTATGTCGAAAAAAGGTTTCAATTCATCGTCTTTGCAATACACCCAATTAGCTTGAATCGAATTTATCACCTTTTTTAACATGCTGTCTTTAGCCGTGTGCAACGCGACTGTTTTAAAATCTATTGGCGCCTGTTCAGAAATAAAGTGAATGTATGATTCAGTTCGATATTCTTCTGTATTATAGTTAACTGGTAAGCGAGATAAGCTGTCCGCGACACAATTATCTTTTGACCCTATGCACTTAACTTGGTAATTATAAGCACTTAAAATTATGGCCCATCTTTGAAGTCTATTGCCTGCCATAGAGGGAATTTGTTTCTTTTCGCTAAAAATTGACGCTAACGGTTTACAGTCTGTGATTAATGTAAACTTATTTCCATATAAATAATCATGAAATTTATTAACTGCGAATATGATCGCTAGTCCCTCACGACATATTTGTGAATAATTTCGTTCAGCGGGCGTGAGCGTGCGCGAGGCGTGCAGCACCGGGCGCAAAGTGCCGTCGTGCGCACGCTGAGCCAGCACGCCGCTCACGCCGTGCGGCGACGCATCGCATGTCACGAACGTCGGCCGCGACGGCTCCCAGTGGGCTAGAATGGGCGCATCGCTCAACGCTTTTTTTATGTGTTTGAAAGCTATCCTACATTCTGGTGACCAATAGTACTCTTGTTTACCTTTTAGTAACTTGTGCAACGGCTCTAAAATATCGCTCAGATTACGGACGAACTTTCCATAATAATTAACTAAGCCTAAAAACGCTTTCAACTCGCTCACATTCCTGGGTTCGGGCGTGTTATTGACTGCGTCAATTTTTGAAATATCCGTTTTTAATCCGGTTTCATCTATTACATAGCCTAAGTATGAAACAGAACTCTTGAAAAAACTACATTTTTTCTTTTCAATTTTTAGACCGCTCTCTGATAATATTTTGAATACTTTGGTCAAAATTTCTATGCTTTCTTTTTCGGTTTTAGAACTTGTTAGTAAATCGTCTTGGTACACTGTGACATTAGGCATACGAAATAATTTTTCCATCACTCGTTGGAATTTGCTCGCTGCACACTTGATTCCAAAGGGTAATCTATTATAAGAATACATTCCTTTGCTCGTTACTATTGTGCAATACTTTTTTGATTCGTCACTCAAAATTAATTGCTGATAGGCTCTGCTCAAATCAATTTTATTGAAAATTCTACCTCCCTGTAGCGACACAAAAATGTCCTCGATTCTTGGTAGCGAATACCTATCTTCTACCAGTACGGGGTTCAGAGTGGTTTTAAAATCACCGCATAATCTAACTTCGCCGGATTTCTTAATGACCGGTACAACGGGCGTCCCCCATTCGCTCCATTCGACGGGCGAGATGATTCCCTCGCGCTCGAGCCGCTCGAGCTCGGCCTCCACCGCGGGCCGCATCGCGTACGGCACGGACCGCGCGCGCCGCCATACCGGCACTGCGTCCGGGACCAACTCCAGGTGGACCTTACCTTTATTAAAAGCACCTATGCCTGGCGAAAATACGTCGCGAAACTTTGTTTCTAATTGTTTAATAACGGATTGTGTGTCTACCTCGCCTACATGACCTAGCGACTCGTTACATGGAGTCGACGGAAACCGAATGCCGAACGCGCGCATCCATTTACGACCGAATAACGGATTACTATCGTCATTGTCAATGACAACCAAGCGTAAGTCGTTTATTGTTTTGTTATGAAGTTTTACACTACATTTAAATTCACCTTTCGGCATGACTTTCTGACCGTTATACATTCTCAAGCTAGATTTACGTGGGCTTAGTTCAATGTCGCTAAAATATTTTTCATACATACTTCTATTTATAATGCTAATACTAGCTCCCGTGTCCCCCTCCATTGTGATCGGCTTGTTGTTGATCTTCACTCGCAACAACCACCGCTTGTCCTCTTCTTTATCACTCATCTGATAAATCTCGTCGTCCTCCTCTTCACTGGACGCGGAGGAGCTCGCTTTCTCAGCGGCTACTGCATGCACCTTGCCACTTTTACGCGAACGGCACACTTTAGCTATGTGGCCCTTGTTGCCACAAACAAAACACTCCACATTTATGAAAGGGCACTTATCCGCTCGATGCGGTTTACTACAACGAAAACACTTAGGGCGCTGCTGTTGCCAACCACCCGTAACCGGCTGTGGCCGTGCGTCTCCGCCGCGGCTTGAAGATACAGCGCTGCTGCGCGCCTGTCTGTGGTAAGGTGGGCCTCGAGCCCTGCTGGCACCGCTCGGTCCGCCGCCCCCTACTGCCTGTACATGATCTCCATGTCCCGTGCCAGCTGCCTCCTGTGAGTCTCTGACTGCAGCTTCCAACGACAGGGCCAACTCGCCCGCTTTGTCGAATGTCAGGTCCCTTTCGGTCAACAAACGTTGTCGAATTGTATCACTTTTTAAGCCAAACACAAATTGATCCCTTAAGTTTTCTTTCAGTACCACTGTGTTTGAAAACATACACGCTTTACTTAGCTTCTTCAACTGCGCGAGATACTCACACACCGTTTGCGATTCTGCTTGCTTGCAAGCTCTGAATATCATACGTTCTGCTATGATGGATCGTTTCGGTGCTAGATGTCCTTCGACCAACTTCACTATAGACTCAAAATCGACTTTATCCGGTTTTTCTGGATAACATAAGTCAATCATAAGGTCGAGAGGCTCCGTGCCCACAACAGCTACTAAGTATTTTGAATATTCCGTAGGTTTTACATCGTGTATTTCAAACCACGCTCGCAGCCTGCTGACGTATGTCGATCCAAATGCTAATCCAATTGCTTTGCACGCGTGGGTTCGAATCCCATCCTCGTCGCCAATGTTTTATTCGGGAATAACTAGCACGCGATGCGCAATCCAAACCACCATATATTTGAGACTGACATTTATTGTAAACAAGGAGGTAGATATACATATCATGATAATAAGTGGAGGTAGGAGCAACAAGCTTACATATATAACAGCACCATTGTAAAAATATTTGTTTTTTTTAGTAAAAAAAACCATAGCAGATAAATCATAACTATTTCTATATAATGGAATGCATTCCATGTCTATATGTAATTCAGTTTCAAATAAAATATTATAGCAATAACAATTTAGACAAATCAATTATTCAATTTGGTCATCAAGGGGATCCATATGATAGTTAATAATTTTTATTACTTACTTTAACAAAATCTACCGCCATGTTTTAAGTGATTCAGCGTCGCAATTACCGAGACGAAGCTACAAAAAGCTCAAACCACTGTTTTATAATATGGTTTTACAACTAACCTATTGCTTGTATTTTTCAAGACTGTCATAACTAATTAGGGTTCCATGGCAGGCGCGGATTTAGCCCACAAAGAAAGTTGTGGTCACAGCCACTCGAAAATCGGCCAAATGCGAGTCGGAGCATGAACTCTCTCATGATAGATGTAGTATCAAGTCGCTCGCCTGATGTTAAGCGTCACGCTTGCCCATAACAGTCCAGTGCCATTCAGAATATTGAACTAGGTTCAACATTTCAAATCCATGCATGGCAAAGCACTGCGCTTTTTACTAGGATATATAAGATGTTCTTGCGCTGTAATTTCGCTGGAAACAACTACAAAGGATATCAAATTATGTCAAATTACCTTAATTTAAAAAAAAGCTTACGTTTCTCTTTCGCGAACACGTTAATAATTTCATCGATATCCAGGTTTTGTCCCCTCGCCAGTCGATTGTCAATATAACAATGAAATTTCTATTGTGTCGGGGTCGTTCGACTGATGAAGTAATATTTTATAAAACGTCATATCATCGGCCTGTCGAATATGAAAGTGTGACGTCTGATGTCTTTTAGGGTTGTGAGCATGCCCACCGTGCGCTCAACGGTGGATCCGCGCTTGTTCCATGGTACCATGAGGTACTCTTATAAGATCATTATCACGGTAATAGTAACATTACCGTATCATTATCTGTCTAATCTTGGTCTCATCTGTCCGTTCTATTCTCTACAGCTCAATAACTCCCATAGTTTTTAACGCACATTAAATTTTGTTCCGTATAGTCTGCACTAAAATCTAAATTTTTGTAAATCAAGACATTTAGTTTGTGTATTTTAGGAGTGATGTAATGCGAGTTAATTTATTTCCTTTACATCCCCGCAGGTGTAGCGACCAAACTTTGTATAAAGGCACAGTAAAATTATCTATCATATTACCGTGATAAAGCATATCAATATGATAGAAAATAAAGGTCCTATTTGCGGAATATGGCCAGCCAAAGTGTCTTGCAATGCGTATTAGAAATGGAATAAAAGCCTCTTCCTTTTCTACACTACACAATATAGAAGCTAATCGTCTTCTTTGTTGATATAACTTATCAAAAAGTAAAAACAAAGTTATGATACCCTGACCTGAAATGTTTTTGGTAAGTTAGTTTGTATCCTAAAACGATGTGTTCAAAATGGATGACAAACATTTCAATACAATTTCTATACTACTGGACATAATAATAGGTACTCGTTTTATTACTGGGGCGTATCGTAGGAAATCATTCTGCGGGCGGGCTGTCGTCACATTCTAGAACGTCCTACACTATATTAACATTCATCCAATCAGCACTACTGAAGCCCATAAGGTTAACCAATCAGCCCGCTTGATCTCCAACCGTCAGTCCGATGGTGCGACCACTCTCGCAGCGCAGACAATATTAGGTCGAGTACTCAAACGATATTAACGGCTGGTTTATCAGTCGCTTCCCCAAAGCTATATCCTACACCCAAAGGAAATCTAGTTTGAGATAATCATAAAAACGGGACCGCCGCCGTCGGGAGCCTATTGTAGGACTCATTCGGTGTCCGTGTGTACACTATCCCGATAACTTCATACATACATGTAGGTATATACATTACGACATTAGATCTGCCTCTTCAAAACATTCGTCATACGTGCTGATTAGAAACAACTATTGAACTATTGAATGAATAAACTAAATAAATGAATTATGATAAAAATACAGATACCAAGCTGAAGTTTTGTTATAAAAACTAACGTGGTTTTCACTTATTTTTACTGAGAAATATGGGAATACTCACGTAATACTTGTCGGATATATCCCACTATACTTTTGAGAGTTTTTGATAGTTTAAATTAGTGCTAAGCGTCGTCGTCGTGATAGACGCGTGCGTTCCGAACACTCCTTGAAAATGACCACCCGATGTGGTCGAAACTATGTAATCGAATCTATCCGACAAGTATTACGTGCGTAATCCCGTATTTCTCAGTAAAAATAAGCTGAAGTTTTGCGCTAGGTATCCTTACATATATATATGATACATATATCTATAAATTATATATATTTATATATATATATATAAACATAAAATATACATATAACATAAAATACAAAAGAATGCAAATTAGTTTTAATATATATATATACTGATAAAACTAATTTGCATTCTTTTGTATTTTATGCATATTTATAGTGGAGCTCAGCAGAGCTATTAGGTACGTAGTTGCGATCAAATATAGGTTGAAATCTAAAAAATATGTCTTTATGTCACCGGCTTCATGTCCCGCAATAGAAATATATAACAGTACATTATGTTACAGGTGTGTAATGTTGGTGATTAACGCTGAGGCGCCATTGAGACCCGAGCCGTTAGGTAAAACACGTGTATCATGCGACGTTTTTCAACACACTTGTGAAGAAAATAATACTATAAAATCATTTTACTTAGTAGCGCTTGCACCTGAAAATGGCGATCGGTCATAGTTAAAAGAATGAGGCTTATTTTCTACCGACTTCCAAAAAAAGAAGCAGGTACTCAATTCTACTGTATGTTTTTTTCATGTTTGTTACCTCATAAATTTCGACTGGGTGAACCGATTCTCAAAATTATTTATAGTAAAAGTACAATTTGAAAAATTTTATACCGACTTCCATTCTATTCAGTTATTGGAGTGTAACTCAAAAACTCCTGGACGGAATTTGATGAAATTTAAATGGGACCACACGGGAAGCACCAGCTTTCATGCATTTGAAAAGAATTTTGAGAATCGATTCACCCTATCGAAAGTTACAAGCTAACAAACATAAAAAAACATACAATCGAATTGAGTACCTCGTCCTTTTTGGAAGTCGGTAGAAAATACAAGACTTTTTAACTCACTTTTAAATAATAGCACTGAAAAAAGTCACAGTTTGATTACAGGCATCATTATGTGCCTAATTGCGGTGAATATTAGAGCCACTTTATGAGCAAGCGTGTTGAAAAATATTTTTTCTATTAATATCAGCAAAGTAACTCCTGAATCAAGATTTTTTTTCAATTAAACTCATAACATTGACATTGACATACCTAATGAATCATATGCACAATTTCAAGGCCGCACGGTCTAGTACTTGGAAAATATAATGAATGTTTGCCAATATAATTATGCTGTCCTGCGCAACAAAGATAATAAGTATATTTATAGCTAAAGCTAGACTTGTAACAGTAAAAACAGTAAGATTTGCATGTTTAATAAATTACCGGCTTCTATAAGAGACTTACTTCTATTGAATTTGAAATAAAACGCAATTCGTCGGACCAACGCCTTTTATTCATTAAATGAGTTTATGAAACTAAGTCTATTAAGTCTTCGGTATCGTAAGAACAGTACAATTTGAACAATTTAATACCGAGTTCCATTATATTCAAGTATTGGAGTGTAACTCAAAAACTACTGGACCAAATTTGATGAAACTTTAGTGGGACCACACGGGAAGCCCCTGTTTTTAAACAAAGAATTTTGAGAATCGGTTCATCCTATCGAAAGTTATGAGGTAACAAACAGATAAAAAATAATACAGTCGAATTGATTATCTCCTCCTTTTTGGAAGTCGGTAGATAAATGTGCTAATGGTAGAATGTGTACCTACAAGAGAACAGACAAATAACTATATAATGTAGCTTTGTAGGAATTATTATATTATGCGGCGTACTAGGTTATAATTTTACTATGCACGTGTGTGCTATAGCTCGGTGTATGGTTCTAAAAGGTATGTAATATGGCTCACGAGCAAGTATGATGAAAAATATTTTTATAGCAATTGATCACTGGATTACTCGTACTTGATTGTCAGTGATGAACATAAAAACAAATCACGAGTATGGCAATTAGAAAATACCGGCACCACCTATTGTGACAATCTTTGTATTGTCTAAATTGGTCCCTCTTGCAGTTTTTATATTTTTTTTGAGGGGGGGAAATGTTGTCCACTTCCCTTCCGCCACGAGGGTTACGGGTATGTGGGGCTCAAACCCACTAAAACCCCCTGTGATCAGTCCTCCGCCAAGGTAGGGCGAAATGCGGTGCCAGTGCCTATGCCGGGCCTACCACTGGGCCGAGATATATCTCGCCCCAGTGGTAGGTCCGGATTGATCTTAACCGGGCCCCAGCGCCTGTGAAGGGGTGACTTTGTTTACCAAGGCCACCCCCTAGACGTGTAGGGCCGTGCAAGCCGGCAAAGAGTCCCTCGACGCTCCGTCAGTGACCCCACTACGGCGGAGAGAGGAGGCGTGCGAACTGTCTCCTCTGTATCCCCGTTCGTCTGCGCCGGAGTGAGTCAGCTCAGACATCGTTCTCTCTGACCCGCTCCGCGGCCTCCATTTGCGCTATCACCGCCTCGCAGAAGGTGTCCACCGCGCCTATACTAACCGTAGCCCAACATACTCTTACAATGTCTCTAAATTTAAGTGGTAATTGATAAAAACATGTAAAAGGTAAAATTATTGAAATGCATGCATAACAGTAGAATTGATCTGACCTTCAAAGTGATCATCATATTGTCTTATTTATAATATGCTACTTATCTTAATCCAGTGGATCAAGACTTATAGATTGATTGGATTATTATCGTAAATAATCGTAAAATAAACAATAAATTCATGTTGCATTGTTGATACCTACATTGTATTAAGATATAAATGAATCTAGATATGTTAATTTGTTAATTATAACGTTGTTACACTTTAAATATTGAATTTCGCAGTGTAAGTATAAATGTTATAACGACAATAAATGATTATTATATATATATTTTGTCGCATTCAATGATTCAAAATCTTGAATCTATAATCCAAATTCGACAATTGATTTGTTTGTTTGATTGAATTGAATAGAACTACCGAACCGAATTCAAAAATTCTTTCACTATTCAAATGCTAAATTATTCCTGATGAACATAATATATTTTAATTCATCATCATCATCACCCATCAAACCGCGGAGCGCACCTAATACTATCTAAATATTATTCAGCCAGCTATCGTGTCACACCATGCTGGAATAAAAACATACAATCTACAAAACTCGCAGAAACCATGGCTGCCCAGCACATCAGACGCTATATTTATTAGGCCGTCATTTTCGTTGTGCTCTGTGGCTGTCATTGTTTGGGTACGTAAGATAATAATAGATAAACTAGATTAAAAAATACCACGAAAAGCTAGAAGCAAAGCAGCCTCTTACTATTCGAATACCATATATGCAGATGTACGGGGAAGGAGCCAAAAAGCAGGGTAGCACTGAGGAAATGGAACTCTGCAGAACCTTCAGCAATAGAAGTGCGGAATCTCCTGAGTCGCTACACAGAAAGAAAACACCAAAACTGTTGGGATGACAGAAAGGACTGTAAGCATGCGAAATCCATGTTTCCAATCCTAAACAAAAATACAACGAACAAATTACTACAATTACAACGGCAGGCCCTTCGCTTAATGGTGGGCATTATCACTGGTCTAAAATAAATAATCTAAATTACCAGTCACACAAGGTTGGAGTAACGAACAGCTCACTATGTTGAGGCTGTCTGCAGGAGGACCAGGCATCATGAAGCATCATCAGCATCATCGACAGTTTAGGCCTTACTTAGCTATGTGAAGGAGTTAGGCGAGTTTGAGTAAATGCAGGGAGAATGCACAAAACACCCCAAACGGGATGTCAGTGCAGAGCTCATCGCCCCCTAAACGAATAAGAATAAGAATGCAGATGGATTTATTTATTTCGTCCACCACTTTATAAGTAAAGTATTTTTATATATTCAGCTCGAAATATTTTCATTAGTCGTAAGAAAGTTATTTAAATGACTTCCGATTCTACTGCTTAGTTTTACAGTTAACTATAACGGTATTTAAAAAGAAATGTTTTACATGCTCGGGCAGGATAAAAACCCGCGTCTTCCAAGTGTCTGTATCAGACAACATGATCGCTAAGTCACAGAGGTGATCCGTCCGAGCATTCAATTGAACTCTTTAGTTTATGTATTACTGTTCTACAGTACAAAAAACTTGAACTAACTTTTAACTAGTTTTTGAACATAACTCTCCGATTTTAATTTATGTTTCATAAGTTTATGAACCAATAAAATTACAGTTTCTGATTAAACACATACAAATGTCTACAATTAGGTGTTAAGAGTTATGAAAATTTGCTACATTTTCATAACTCTTAACACCTAATTGTAGACATTTGTATGTGTTTAATCAGAAACTGTAATTTTATTGGTTCATAAACTTATGAAACATAAAATAGAAACTTCAAGATATTTCCCCAATAACCTACTAACATTTCTACAGAAATCGAGTTTTCACAATAAACGAGTGCCTGCCGTAATTTCAGGTCACAATGCTAGAAATAATAACTCAGTTGTCATCCAAACTGTTGGATCCCACAGAGACTGATCACGTACATTGAACTCATGAACAGTATCAAATTATAAATAACTGATTTCACAAAAAATGGGTCAGTTTTTGTAAGAAGCCTAGACCGGCCTAGATCAAGATAAACCTAATCCAACAATAAATAATCGTTTCAACAGTGTCAAGCGTGCTCTACAAAGCTCTAATGTATTTATTGGTTGCAATGGGGCTCTTTGTTAGCGCTAGGATTTACGATTTTTTCGAACTGGGATAAGATCTTGATAGTAGTGCCCTCCCTGTTCTTCCTCTTCTCGCGTTTAAGATAAATTATCTACTTCAAAAACGACCAATTTGTGATCTTTATTATCCATCAACCAGGCTTCCGTAAGCTGGGTACATATTGGAGCAAGTTTTAAATTTTTACTAATACCACCTATACTCCTATCTTGGACTGATTTGTCTATGAATTCAAAGTTTAACTTATAGAGTCTTCCATTATCACATTAATACACTCGAGAGCAATGAATCCGGGTCACTTAAAGAATCCTAAAAATCTCGGAAACTAAAAATGCTAGGTTAATGCAATAAATTGTATTTAACAGACAATGTAATACTCCTTAAATGAAGGTATTAAAACTTCTTAGTTATTGTAAAGTTATATCATAAAAAAATCAAATTTGAAAAAGGGCCACTTTCGAAGATGGAACTACGAAATTACAGCATTTGGTTTTGCTTTTGTTTGTAATCTGTCATTTATGTGGGTACATAAACCATGTTGATAGTGCTCTATATTCATTATTCAAGCTGAAATTATGTCGCTTACGCCTGAAGAATGCACCAGAATACTTACAATGCTGGAAACCGGCCGGAGTCAGCGCGATACAGCCAGGACTGTCGGTGTGTCGCTGTCAACAGTACAAAGAGTTCTCCGACGTTACGAAGAAACTGGTTCTAACCTACGTAGACCAGGAACGGGCAGAACCAGGTGTACCACAGCACGAGAAGACCGATACTTGGTGAACACCATGCTTCGAAATCGCTTTCTCACAGGAACTGAACTCACAAATCAGTTTCGACGCCTCGGAGGAAGTAACCCAAGTGCATGGACAGTAAGACGTCGGCTTGCTGCATCTAACTTAAAACCCCTTAGACCTGCAAACGGCCCTAAACTGGAGCGTGGGCATCGTATTTCAAGACTAAGATATGCCCAGAGCCACGTAAATTGGAGTATTGAAGATTGGTCAAAAGTTATGTTCTCCGACGAATCAAAATTTATGCTCTACAAGCACGATGGAAGACACAGAGTGTATCGAAGACCAGGGGAAAGATTCAAGCAAGCATGCATCGAAGAAAAAGTAGCCTACGGTGGTGGGTCTGTACTTGTGTGGGCCGGAATTTCTTCTGAAAGTCGCACAGAGCTGGTGATCATAGAAAACGGCTCTTTAACTAGCGAAAGATATGTGGAAGAAATCCTCAATGATCACGTTGGTCCATTTATTGTCAATTTAGGTGAGGATGCTATATTTATGCATGACAATGCCCGACCTCATACAGGTAGGATTGTGAATGACTACCTTCAAGAGATGAACATTACTCGTATGGAGTGGCCAGCGCGCAGCCCGGATATCAACCCGATCGAGCATGCTTGGGACGAGCTAGGCAGTTGCGTAAAACAACGAAACCCTCCAACTATCACGCTTCGTGAGCTCAAAATTGCTCTCACAGAGGAATGGGAGAATATTCCCCATAATCGTATAAGGAACTTGGTGTACAGCATGCCAAACCGCGTAAACGCAGTAATGGAAGCACGAGGAGGCAATACGAAGTATTAAAATTCAAGAAAATCGTAATAAAGTTCAAAAATTTCATGTTTCCTATTTTTGTTTTAAGGAGAGATCAGCAGTTTTTTTCTTTATGTAATTTTAGGTTAATAAAATGTATGGTGACTCATATTTTTTTTACTTTCATTTAAGGAGTATTATTACATTGTCTATTAAATACAATTTATTGCATTAACCTATCATTTTTAGTTTCCGAGATTTTTAACATTCTTTAAGTGACCCGGATTCATTGCTCTCGAGTGTATTACAATTGAACAAGAAATAATTCTGTTTCAGTGGATTTATGGATTTTGGTTAACATGTTACACAACTCAGGTAGATATTAAACATTTAGACCATTTTAGAAGTATTACGGAATACTGTATACCTCAAAAAGATCTTGTGTCATTAGCATTAGTCATGGGTGACATAGATGGTGTGGCAGAAGAATGTTGGGGTTGTTCTGATGAGTATGCACAATGTATAAATATATATTGAGCTGAATGTGAAACCCTCCAAAGAGACCCTTACGGTGGACCCTTTGGAAGCCATAAGAGATAAGTGACTGAAGAAAAAATGTTCACCGCCGAGCTCTGAAATGCTTGTGAGTTCGGGTCTGGCGGGACCGCAGGCCGTACCTTTATGGGGAGAAACTCACGATCTCTCTAAATCTCAGAATGAGAAGTATTTTTCGGCATGTGGAGAGATGAGACAACCGATTGAAAGTTGCCCTGAATATCAAATATTAAGTACATTTGGGATTATCTTACAATCTTGTACGTGAATTGTGGCCCTTATTGTGATTACGAGTGTTGTTCAAAAACGCATAGTCACGTACTTACACAATAGATAAAATTGTATCTCTCGCGTACCGCGTACCGCGTGTATACAAGTCTGAATCTCATCTCACTCTAATTTTCATTAACTGATTGGTTCCTACTTCAAACGCGATTCCAGTTAAGATTAGATTTAGTTTACAAAATTATAATTATGAATGTATCAAAACTACTTAGAGCAAGTGGAACAATAGGTATACTATCTTTTACTATGCCTTGCCTATTAAAGCATTAAATATTCAACGTGAAATGGACAGGACGATCATTTGTCAACAACTCGTATTTGCTATGGGTGTTTTGTTAGACAATGTGTTATTGAAAATAATATATTCAATATTGAGGAGTAGTAGACTATGATAATTATCTATAAAATATAATAGTGTACAACAAAGAAGAAAAACTTTAACCTATATATTCTTTGGGGCTTTATTCAAATAATTAGTATTGATTGTCCTTCATTGGGACTAGGGATCTACATAATATCATATAAGGTTATTTCTTCGAAAAACGATATATTACAAGTTGTAGAACCATGCTTATAGAATCGAAGCCTTTGAACCCTGATCAGTACCTATCCTCTTTCTATACTGATATTCATTGACATTCATAAGAGAATATTTCTTTCTACTAGCATGCAAATGTTACCACGGGATTGAACTCTTATGTGAAGAAATTCATCTTCATTAGCATTCAGCTTGCATTAGTATACTGCTGGACAGTGGCATCTTCCAATGCAATCTACTGTGCTTGATTATTGGCTTTTCTTATCCAGTCACTGTTGCAGATATCAGATACTGTACGTAAATTGTCACTCCACCAGTGGGCCTTCTACTACACTACATATCGATTCCTAAACTATACCTGCCATTTGCACGACTTGGGAACCTTCAATAAGAGAGCCTATTTCTTCCTCAAAGACTGGCAACGCATCCTTGAGACCTCTGGTATTGCGGATGGCCGTCGGCGACCGTGATCACTTACCATCAGGTGAGCCACCTGCTCGTTTGCCCACTGATACCATGAAAAAACCTACATAATAACTATAAAAATATCTAGGATAGGACACAATAAAGCATTTGGTCGAGATCTCATTGTAAGGTTTTCGAGACACTAAACGGAAAACATGCAATGATGTTACGAGTATATTATATTAGGTCCTTACATATGAAATTGGCGTTTTGTATGGGAGGAACAAAATGTCGAATATTTTTTAATATAATATATTTAATTAATCAAAGTATGAACCATTCTTTTCTATGCACTTTTGCCATCTCATAGGTAGTTCATTGATCCCTTTACTAAAAAAACAGTCGGACGGGAATCAATAAAATCTTTGAAGGCGATTTGGACTGCCCCATCGGAGTTGAATTTTTTCCCTTGCAAGAAGTTATCCAAATTTCGAAAAAAATGGTAATCTGTTGGAGCAAGGTCCGGGGAGTACGGAGGATGTCTTAGACTTTCCAATTGAAGCTCTTCTAATTTAGTAGCCGTCTGTTGCGCAGTGTGTGGTCTAGCGTTGTCGTGAAGCAGCAGTGGCGTGGAGCGATTGACCAACCTAGGTTGTTTAGCCGCTAGCTTTTCCATCATGGTTTGCAATTGCTGACAATAGACATCAGCCGTAATAGTCTGGCCAGATTTGAGAAAACTGTAATGAACAATACCGGCACTAGTCCACCAAACGCTTACAAGTAACTTTTTTGGGGTTAATTTTCACATGGGGCAGGATT
The DNA here is from genome assembly GCA_917880725.1 of Selenia dentaria. Lineage (NCBI taxonomy): Eukaryota > Metazoa > Arthropoda > Insecta > Lepidoptera > Geometridae > Selenia > Selenia dentaria. The sequence continues at coordinate 3,534,505 of OU862880.1, forward strand.
TGGCTGGCTGGCCAGGATCCAACCATTGCGCTGAGCGCTTCCGATTATCGTAAAGAACCCATTTTTCATCACAGGTAATGATTCGGTTTAAAATACCTTCATTATTGTGCCGGTTTAGTAATGTAACGCAGCAGTCGACGCGCGTTTGCCGATTTGCTTCAGTCAATTCGTGAGGTACCCACCTTTCAAGCTTTTTAATCTTCCCAATTTGCTTCAAGTGAATTAAAACAGTTTTATCACTAACATCGAAGCCTGCAGCTAGCTCGGACGTGGTTTGCGATGGATCCGCTTCCACAATAGCCCTCAACTCTTCATTATCTACTTGAGTCTCAGGCCGTCCACGGGGCTTGTTCTGCAGGTCGAAATTTCCAGAACGAAAACGTTGGAACCAAAAACGAACTGTGTTTTCTTTTGCAACACGATCGCCATACACATCATTCACCCTTCGAGTTGTTTCCGCAGCACTAGTGCCACGGCGGAACTCGTACTCGTAAATAATGCGATATTTTAAGTTTTCCATTTCGTAAAATGAGTGACGCAAACAGAAAAAAAACAAATGAATGACGATCATCGAAGCACAAATACATGAGTCTATAGCTGTACAAATTTGAATTTGGAATTCCTTACCAAAGAGGAGAAATTCGTGATTAAAGTGGCCAGTACGAAAAACGCCAATTTCATATGTAAGGACCTTATATAAACGGAGGTATCTCATTGGGAAACATGATAATTTTCTACGTGCAAATTAGTGTGTTATCCATTTGACATCGTATACAATGTGGGCGAGTTGCAAGACGAAATAATATTTGTCATTTAATAAATTTGAATCGCTTTTAATAATTGCATCCAATAAATAGTATCGCATCGAAAAAGTTATAAAATATTCATGAGGAATACATGAATATTTTTTGTTCCTCGCTTCAATTATAAAAGGTTTCATGTATATCCCAAAAATTGGGAACAAACAAAGGCTGGATAAAGTAATAAAAAAGCTAGTTAAACATGAAGATGGTCCAGATACGAGCGGATTCCCGCGGGGTCGTGTTACGTACGTACAGAAATATTCTGTGCGTGTATTTTCATATTGGACGTGGCTATTTGTGTGCCGACACAAACAACGCGTGATGTTCCTTTTCCTCTCCAGTTTAATAGTCAATAACTTTGTCTTTGTTAGTCAATAACATAACAACAGGAAAGAAATGTTTGTCTACTAATTAATATCTCTTTAGTACAAATACAATTAGAAAAATTTTATACCGACTTCCATTCTATTCAGTTATTGGAGTATATCTCAAAAACTACTGAGCCGAATTTGATGAAATTTAAATGGGACGCATGGGAAGCACCAGCTTTCAATATAAAAGAATTTTGAAAATCGGTTTACCCAGTCGAAAGTTATGAGGTAACATAAAAAAAGGAAGACATATATTACAGGCGAATAAAGTACCTCCTCCTTTTTTGGAAAATTTCTCTTCGTCTCTATTTTACTCATGATGGGTGCTCAACTAAGAACCTTGGGAGTAATGACGTAAAAAACTAAAATCAATAAGCTACGTAAATGCCTAGATAGAATAGTTTTTACGATCACTAAGCAATGATATTGCTTAGTGATCATCTTTGACAGGCCTGTTGGTCTAGTGGTTAGTGACCCTGACTGCTATGCCGGAGGTCGTGGGTTCGATTCCCACCCAGGACAAATGTTTGTGTAATGAGCACGATCATTTGTTCTGTGTCTGGGTGTAATTTATCTATAATATTTATGTATTTAGAAATATATAAGTATGTTTATCAATTGTCTAGTACCCATAACACAAGCTCTGCTTAGCTAGGGACTAGATGGCGTTGTGTGATAGTTGTGGAATATTTATTTATTTATATTAGGTCCTTACATATGATATTGGTGTTTTGTCGAACTGGCCACTTTGATCGTAAATATCTGGCGTAGGAATACCAAATTCCCTATTTATCAAATTTAGCCTTGTATATTTGTGTTTCGAAATTAGTTTCATTAATTTGATTTTTCTTTGACATCGGTTTGTTAACAATATGGAAAACATAAAATAAAACGTTATTTACGAATACGAGCTCTACCGTTACACCAACACTGAAATAAGTTTTACTAACAAATTGGACTTTAAGTTACTTTTTAACTACTTTTACTAGATTTTAACTACAAATTACCAAAACCGAGGGACTACTAATCTGAGGGCTACTATAATAGTTCGCTCAAATAATTTTAATAAGAGATTTCTTGATGTCTTAATTGATGATTTGAATTATTATAATTTGGTGTTCCAGAGTTTCTAGATAAAACAACTGCTCAAATCTCCAATGTAGCGCTATGGCGTAAGTATAAAGCCTAAAGTAGTTATTAATTAAAATTATAGTTGTTCACTATTCGTTCTAGTTTCTATATAATAAATTCAAATTCGCGCGTCTTGCTCGTGGGTATAGTGGTTAGCCAATAACAAGGCTCTTGGTCTTGTTGACCAAGAAAGAGCCGGAGCCAATCAGAGACCAGAAAGGTGCACGCACCTTTCTGGTCTCTGATTGGCTCCGGCAAACTGTGCTTGATGGTTGAGTGAAGTGAAGAGCGGCCGAATCATTCGATGTCAACAAAGGTTGAAAAACACGTTTCATATTAACTGTCAATCGAAAACCGACAACCTAACGTTTTGGAGTGGATAACTGTGTGTAGTGTGGTGCGAACTATCTAAAACCCATAACAAACAAGTGAAGAACCAATCCGCGGATGGACATACCATTACAGTAGATAACGACGAGTAATAAGACTTCGCTAAAGCTTGGGAGGCACGTTTGGAGGCTGGATAGCTAAGGTAAGGTGCTGTATGTACTTGTTATCAGGGCATCTAGACTACTGAACCACGGTCAATACCTATTACCGGCGGAGATTCTGTTTTGATTCATTTTCCGACCCAGAGTGACGTTGAGGACCCCTTACGGCAGGGCCGTTTCGTCACAATAGTACTTATCCACACCTAATACGCAAAATATCTAAAAAAAACCCTCAAATGGAACCGATTTAAACATTAAAAAGTGTGAAATAACTTGTAAAACTTGTGGTAAATTGTTTTTAACCCTTTTTAGTGATCCTTGCTACTTACGGGATCGATTTTCATTCATCGTCAATAATATAAGGATATCATCAAGATAGGCGAAACTTTTCAGTTATTAGAATGTAACTCAAAAACTGCTAGACCTTATTTGGAATAGGGCCACCTTGCGCAGTATACTCTACCAAACAAAAAATAATTATAAAATTCGGACTACTCTATAAAAAGTTTTTTGGAAGTCGGTTGAAATTGAGTGCATTGCATTTTCCTGCAATGATAGCAACTTCAGGGTATATTAATACATGGGGATATATAGATCCATATATTCATACATCCGTATGTTTCTTCCACAGGTCTACAACTGTTAGTGCAGTGGAATATTATGTGACACTGTTCAGCGCTCGTCACCCCAAGACCCCAAGTTTTAGAGTATAATCTTTCGACCAGTCATTTCAGTAGCTACGGTGCCCTTCACAATATGATATAGTAATGCTCTCAGCATAATATCTGGAACAGAGGCGCGTTCAGAACCTCGATTAGAACGGACTCGGAGCGCACTAATACCGTTCAGAACCTCGATTAGAGCGGACTCGGAGTGCACTAATACCGTTCAGAAGCTCGATTAGAGCGGATTTGGAGTGCACTAATACCGTTCAGAACCTCGATTAGAGCGGACTCGGAGTGCACTAATACCGTTCAGAACCTCGATTAGAGCGGATTTGGAGTGCACTAATACCGTTCAGAACCTCGATTAGAGCGGACTCGGAGTGCACTAATACCGTTCAGAACCTCGATTAGAGCAGATTTGGAGTGCACTAATACCGTTCCGAACCTCGATTAGAACGGACTCGGAGCGCACTAATACCGTTCAGAACCTCGATTAGAGCGGACTCGGAGTGCACTAATACCGTTCAGAACCTCGATTAGAGCGGACTCGGAGTGCACTAATACCGTTCAGAACCTCGATTAGAGCGGACTCGGAGTGCACTAATACCGTTCAGAACCTCGATTAGAGCGGACTCGGAGTGCACTAATACCGTTCAGAACCTCGATTAGAGCGGACTCGGAGTGCACTAATACCGTTCAAAACCTCGATTAGAGCGGATTTGGAGTGCACTAATACCGTTCAGAACCTCGATTAGAGCGGACTCGGAGTGCACTAATACCGTTCAGAACCTCGATTAGAGCGGACTCGGAGTGCACTAATACCGTTCAGGACCTCGATTAGAGCGGACTCGGAGTGCACTAATACCGTTCAGAACCTCGATTAGAGTGGATTTGGAGTGCACTAATACCGTTCAGAACCTCGATTAGAGCGGACTCGGAGTGCACTAATACCGTTCAGAACCTCGATTAGAGCGGACTCAGAGTGCACTAATACCGTTCAGAACCTCGATTAGAGCGGACTCGGAGTGTATTAATACCGTTCAGAACCTCGATTAGAGCGGACTCGGAGTGCACTAATACTGTTCAGAACCTCGATTAGAGCGGACTCGGAGTGCACTAATACCGTTCAGAACCTCGATTAGAGCGGACTCGGAGTGCACTAATACCGTTCAGAACCTCGATTAGAGCGGACTCGGAGTGCACTAATACCGTTCAGAACCTCGATTAGAGCGGACTCGGAGTGCACTAATACCGTTTAGAAACTCGAGTAGAGCGGACTCGGAGTGCACTAATACCGTTCAGAACCTCGATTAGAGCAGATTTGGAGTGCACTAATACCGTTCAGAACCTCGATTAGAGCAGATTTGGAGTGCACTAATACCGTTCAGAACCTCGATTAGAGCGGACTCGGAGTGCACTAATACCGTTCAGAACCTCGATTAGAGCAGATTTGGAGTGCACTAATACCGTTCAGAACCTCGATTAGAGCGGACTCGGAGTGCACTAATACCGTTCAGAACCTCGATTAGAGCGGATTTGGAGTGCACTAATACCGTTCAGAACCTCGATTAGAGCAGATTTGGAGTGCACTAATACCGTTCAGAACCTCGATTAGAACGGACTCGGAGCGCACTAATACCGTTCAGAACCTCGATTAGAGCGGACTCGGAGTGCACTAATACCGTTCAGAACCTCGATTAGAGCGGACTCGGAGTGCACTAATACCGTTCAGAACCTCGATTAGAGCGGACTCGGAGTGCACTAATACCGTTCAGAACCTCGATTAGAGCGGACTCGGAGTGCACTAATACCGTTCAGAACCTCGATTAGAGCGGACTCGGAGTGCACTAATACCGTTCAGAACCTCGATTAGAGCGGACTCGGAGTGCACTAATACCGTTCAGAACCTCGATTAGAGCGGACTCGGAGTGCACTAATACCATTCAGAACCTCGATTAGAGCGGATTTGGAGTGCACTAATACCGTTCAGAACCTCGATTAGAGCGGACTCGGAGTGCACTAATACCGTTCAGAACCTCGATTAGAGCGGACTCGGAGTGCACTAATACCGTTCAGAACCTCGATTAGAGCGGACTCGGAGTGCACTAATACCGTTCAGAACCTCGATTAGAGTGGATTTGGAGTGCACTAATACCGTTCAGAACCTCGATTAGAGCGAACTCGGAGTGCACTAATACCGTTCAGAACCTCGATTAGAGCGGACTCAGAGTGCACTAATACCGTTCAGAACCTCGATTAGAGCGGACTCGGAGTGTATTAATACCGTTCAGAACCTCGATTAGAGCGGACTCGGAGTGCACTAATACTGTTCAGAACCTCGATTAGAGCGGACTCGGAGTGCACTAATACCGTTCAGAACCTCGATTAGAGCGGACTCGGAGTGCACTAATACCGTTCAGAACCTCGATTAGAGCGGACTCGGAGTGCACTAATACCGTTCAGAACCTCGATTAGAGCGGACTCGGAGTGCACTAATACCGTTTAGAAACTCGAGTAGAGCGGACTCGGAGTGCACTAATACCGTTCAGAACCTCGATTAGAGCAGATTTGGAGTGCACTAATACCGTTCAGAACCTCGATTAGAGCGGACTCGGAGTGCACTAATACCGTTCAGAACCTCGATTAGAGCGGACTCAGAGTGCACTAATACCGTTCAGAACCTCGATTAGAGCGGACTCGGAGTGTATTAATACCGTTCAGAACCTCGATTAGAGTGGATTTGGAATGCACTAATACCGTTCAGAAACTCGATTAGAGCGGACTCGGAGTGCACTAATACCGTTTAGAAACTCGAGTAGAGCGGACTCGGAGTGCACTAATACCGTTCAGAACCTCGATTAGAGCGGACTCGGAGTGCACTAATACCGTTCACAACCTCGATTAGAGCGGACTCGGAGTGCACTAATACCGTTTAGAAACTCGAGTAGAGCGGACTCGGAGTGCACTAATACCGTTCAGAACCTCGATTAGAGCGGACTCGGAGTGCACTAATACTGTTCAGAACCTCGATTAGAGCGGACTCGGAGTGCACTAATACCGTTCAGAACCTCGATTAGAGCGGACTTGGAGTGCACTAATACTGTTCAGAGCCTCGATTAGAGCGGACTCGGAGTGCACTAATACTGTTCAGAAACTTGATTAGAGCGGACTCGGAGTGCACTAATACCGTTCAGAACCTCGATTAGAGCGGACTCGGAGTGCACTAATACCGTTCAGAACCTCGATTAGAGCGGACTCGGAGTGCACTAATACCGTTCAGAACCTCGATTAGAGCGGACTCGGAGTGCACTAATACTGTTCAGAACCTCGATTAGAGCGGACTCGGAGTGCACTAATACCGTTCAGAACCTCGATTAGAGCGGACTTGGAGTGCACTAATACTGTTCAGAGCCTCGATTAGAGCGGACTCGGAGTGCACTAATACTGTTCAGAAACTTGATTAGAGCGGACTCGGAGTGCACTAATACCGTTCAGAACCTCGATTAGAGCGGACTCGGAGTGCACTAATACCGTTCAGAACCTCGATTAGAGCGGACTCGGAGTGCACTAATACCGTTCAGAACCTCGATTAGAGCGGACTCGGAGTGCACTAATACCGTTCAGAACCTCGATTAGAGTGGATTTGGAGTGCACTAATACCGTTCAGAACCTCGATTAGAGTGGATTTGGAGTGCACTAATACCGTTCAGAACCTCGATTAGAGCGGACTCGGAGTGCACTAATACCGTTCAGAACCTCGATTAGAGCGGACTCGGAGTGCACTAATACCGTTCAGAACCTCGATTAGAGTGGATTTGGAGTGCACTAATACCGTTCAGAACCTCGATTAGAGTGGATTTGGAGTGCACTAATACCGTTCAGAACCTCGATTAGAGCGGACTCGGAGTGCACTAATACCGTTCAGAACCTCGATTAGAGCGGACTCGGAGTGCACTAATACCGTTCAGAACCTCGATTAGAGCGGACTCGGAGTGCACTAATACCGTTCAGAACCTCGATTAGAGCGGATTTGGAGTGCACTAATACCGTTCAGAACCTCGATTAGAGCGGACTCGGAGTGCACTAATACCGTTCAGAACCTCGATTAGAGCGGATTTGGAGTGCACTAATACCGTTCAGAACCTCGAGTAGAGCGGACTCGGAGTGCACTAATACTGTTCAGAACCTCGATTAGAGCGGACTCGGAGTGCACTAATACCGTTCAGAACCTCGATTAGAGCGGACTCGGAGTGCACTAATACCGTTTAGAAACTCGAGTAGAGCGGACTCGGAGTGCACTAATACCGTTCAGAACCTCGATTAGAGCGGACTCGGAGTGCACTAATACCGTTCAGAACCTCGATTAGAGCGGACTCGGAGTGCACTAATACCGTTTAGAAACTCGAGTAGAGCGGACTCGGAGTGCACTAATACCGTTCAGAACCTCGATTAGAGCGGACTCGGAGTGCACTAATACTGTTCAGAACCTCGATTAGAGCGGACTCGGAGTGCACTAATACCGTTCAGAACCTCGATTAGAGCGGACTCGGAGTGCACTAATACTGTTCAGAGCCTCGATTAGAGCGGACTCGGAGTGCACTAATACTGTTCAGAAACTTGATTAGAGCGGACTCGGAGTGCACTAATACCGTTCAGAACCTCGATTAGAGCGGACTCGGAGTGCACTAATACCGTTCAGAACCTCGATTAGAGCGGACTCGGAGTGCACTAATACCGTTCAGAACCTCGATTAGAGCGGACTCGGAGTGCACTAATACCGTTCAGAACCTCGATTAGAGCGGACTCGGAGTGCACTAATACCGTTCAGAACCTCGATTAGAGCGGACTCGGAGTGCACTAATACCGTTCAGAACCTCGATTAGAGCGGACTCGGAGTGCACTAATACCGTTCAGAACCTCGATTAGAGCGGACTCGGAGTGCACTAATACCGTTCAGAACCTCGATTAGAGCAGACTCGGAGTGCACTAATACCGTTCAGAACCTCAAGCGCAGGCCACATATAAATGGCGTCGGGCGCAGACATGGTGCGGGCGGATTCATAATGCATTCAAATTTCATACAAAATGAATGGAAATAAAGCGCAATTTAGAAGCTGCCTAGCACGCGCAGGCGCCGAAATGGCGCGTCATAACCACGTCCAAGGAACGACATACAGTGTGTTCTAAATTGTGCTTTATTTCCATGCCACCGCATCTCACATAACTTTGACCAATCAGACCACAAGAAACTTCTTCTTCTTCTCAAAGAAAATTAGGTAAGGATCAAGTGATATGTCAATTTCGAATTTGTCAAAGTCTGTTTGAGTTTGAGGTTAGATAACAACCGTGGCCGTTCCGTACCTCAGAGCGAGTTAGAAAACAACTAAACAACCGCACTCTGAGGTCATGATCGCGCTCCTATGGTGGCTCCAACCGCGGCGGCCTTTACAGATATATGTAGTTGCACGTGAAATATCCTGTTTCAAAACAACAATCTCATAATACTAATTATCTCGATGAAGTAACACAATCTAAATCGACACACGTTTTTACGAGCTGTGAGAACAGACGCATGTCGACGGACATTAATAACGCGATGAGAAAAAACAACCGCGAAAATAGCGCGCGTCGTGACGCTGAGATAATGTTGTCCGTCAGAACCGCGGGCACAAGGTAGCTCTACCATGAGTTGGCAACATAACTATCATCTATAGTCGATACTCGATCTCGCCTACCTATTAAGCTTGTGATTGGCGTACTCGCTGTCAATTATAGTTCTACAATTGACCGCAAGGTAGCACTGTTCTTTTTTTTGATACATTTTAATGCGGCAGTCGATATCGAGCATCGATTGGTGTCAACGTTGTAAACTCATGGTAGACCTAGACTCTAGGTCTACCATGAGTTTACAACGTCTAGGTCCTAGAGGAACTATGTACTTACCTAGTCAATGTGTGGGCAAAACGAAGGGAATTATATACAATATCCATCTATAGGTATACCTACATAACTATTTAGTAAGGTTCTGCGAACAGTAGACCCCGCGATGCGAGCACTGTCTTATCAGCGGAAATGTTTTTCGCAGTTTGGGCTATCTGCAGGTCAACGAAATTCAGACAAGTACAATTTCAAAAAAAATTAATAAAAATACTGACTTCCATTCTATTCAGTTATTGGACTGTAACTCAAAAGCTGCAGGACTGAGTTTGATGTAATTTAAATGGGACCACACGGGAAGCGAAAGCTTTCAAACAAAAAAAATATTTTGAGAATTGGTTCTCCCAGTCGAAAGTTATGAGGTAACAAACATAAAAAAATACAGTCTGATTGAGTTCTCCTTTTTGGAAGTCGGAAGAAAATTGCGAGCGAATTAAACCACTGGCGGGTTAGCTGCAATCAAATATATTATGTACATACAATGTTCTTATATTAATAAGATCATTGGGTAAATATCTACTACTTATATACCAGTAAATTCTACATGCCAATATGATTAATAAATTAGTTCAAGTGTAATAATAAAGTCAAAGAGTTGATTAGAACTTAAAATCTATCTGATTACCAAATACTTAAACCAGATTATCTGTTATCTATATACCTACTCTAGACCTAGTCCTTGCGTTTTGCTGGAAAACGCGCCCAATGAACCGCAAGCCTCTTACTTTAATAATTAAAAGGCCTGCGGTTTATAGTGCACAACTGTGTGTGTGCGAGCAGACTGTTGAAACAACTGCAGTATTATTGGAATAAATGCATAATTAGTTGTCTTAAAATATCAAAAATAGTCAGCTTTTTCTCAATTATCTCCGCAAAGTTTATTACTTTCACATCTTTCACAGACAATTAGAAGAAACTCATATTTCCATAAAAGACCTATTCGGAAATCTCCTTTCATAGCAACTATCTTATATTAAAGAGATATATAGGTATGTTACTCGTGTATAAAGACGGCAACAACAGATGTAGTTGTACAGCTACTATCCTTCATAGAATGACGTCTAAAATCTCAGCAAAATACGTTCATGTGTAGGTATGTGCGAAAGCTGGGACAACATTGACTCGCGTCAGTTCTAACATAACGAATCCACCTCTTTTTATATAAGATCATTGTTTCATACCATCAAATGTTTAAATAGGCTACTCGTACTTGGGACGGTCTGCCTACACTATACTTGCAACAGAGTAAGTACCGCTTGCATGATATGATTTAGGTATTTCTAGGGTGCAAAATTTGGCATTGTAGTACCTAGATACTATCAACCAAAACTAACCTGGACAAGAGATTTATGTCTCCTAAATCTAAATCTATGTGTATAAATAGATACCGAAACAAATCTCAATTAAACTGCCAAGCATTTTGTACTGAATTGCGCCGAGATAAATCAACTACTGCTGAACTGCCAAATTGCATTCCTTCGATGCAATTCGCAAAGAATTTCAGGCTAATTTCGTGAGTCGTACATTTTTGCTTCGCTTTTGTAGCGCGGCCGGGGATGTGCTCGTAATAAATAATTCGTTTTTTGCCGGTATCGGACAGTGCCGTAATTGCCGGCGGCCAAATTTATAGATGCAACCGATGGCGTTATTGAAACAACGCCGGATTAATGAGTTTGATCCGCAGTCCGCCGCGCCCCGTCCGGCCCGGCCTGGCTAAAAGCCGCCCCTGTCTGCACAAAATATCCGCGTAAGCTGCAAAAAACGCGATAAAATTGCAACGCATGGAAAATATGAAATTGATATTCAACTTTATCGAGTCAACATATTAAAGGTAGAAATTCTCACTGAACGCATTTACAACATCCCATAATTTAGAATGCCTTTCAGATACTAACTTAAGTTTACACTACGGCTTAATCGCGGGCATAATATCTAGCACATGCAGTGATACACACTAGTACGGATACCTACTTCCAGCAGAGTCACATAGAGTAAAATATTACGTCGATATACAATGTCGTTATATATATTATACTGCATCGATTGTCATTCTCCATGTAGGTATAGGTACCGGGTAAAGAGATCTCTGACTCCATCTGGCGTAGGCTCCCAAGATCTTACAAATTTGAAACATCCACGAGGTTTTTGAGATTTTGCTATTAACTGACTCACTGTATTTGTGAACGGACTCTCAGGCTCTATCCCAGATATATATACCCATAGTAAACAACCTACGTGGTGAAAAAACCTTACTCTAAAACATACTGAAACTTGATTTCACGCTGCTGAAAACTCATGATAAACAATGGAAGAAGTCGCCATGCCGCAACATTATCATGAAAATGTCGCGCGCCGTGTATCTACCTACGCGGTTCTCGCGAGTACCCGTTTCCTACTAGACTACACTAATCATTACTACTCTTCTGCTAACTGCTTCCAAAGTGAAGTCATTCAATATACGTATACTGTTCATTATCACACAGGGTTGTCAGTGGGATAAACAGAGGTTGGCTGGAGGCGCGGGCAGCGCGGGCGGTGGCAGCGGCAGGTGGCGTGTTGCCAAAGAGGACAATTTGGCAACCCTCGCGTCGAATCTATCACAGCGAGCAATGCGGACAACGCCATATGATACATGTGTTACTTTACGGCTATTGGCAAGTACATTATTCAAATTTACACAAGTTATCAACCCTACGGTGTACATGAGCAAGATACACCAGGTCAAGAACAAAATTGTAAGTAAGTACTTTAGAGGAAATCATTTGACATTTCCAACGGTTCTATATGAGTCTACGATCCCTTGACTGCCTACGCCGTCCATCTGTCTGTCTATCTCAACCGTTTGCATCCGTCGACGTACATTGACGTCGAAATATTTTGTTCTAAGCGAGTCATAACAGGGTTGTATTTTGACCGTATTATACCTATGTTAGTAAGTAACTGGTCGAATTTTTCATGGATTAAGTGTTAATAAGGTCTAAGGAAATAGCACAATCTACTACTAATGTCAATTCTAGTCGGACTTCCGCACAGAGGGTTCCGTATTCCGTATCGTCATACCACCTCACAAAATATTTACGTCATGTATGTATTGTGATAAGACAAGAGACAAGAGTCTTCGACCAATGTGTGTTACCAGTGATGACTTATGGCACTGAAACGTGGTCTCTTACTATGGGCCTCATAAGTAAGCTCAAAGTCGCACAGTGAGCTATGGAGAGGGCTATGCTCGGGGTTTTTCTACGTGATCGAATCAGAAATGAGGAGATCCGTAGAAGAACGAGAGTCACCGACATAGCCCAGAAGATTGGCCAGTTAAAGTGGCAGTGGGCAGGGCACATAGCACGCAGAACAGATGGACTATAAGGCCTCAAGGTCCTAGAATGGACACCACGACCGGCAAGCGCAGCGTAGGTGGACAGACGACCTGATAAAGGTCGCAGGACGATGTTGGATGCAGGCCGTTTCCAACCGGTCCTTTTGGAACCTTTTGGAAAATTATGAGGGAGGCATATGTTCAGCAGTGGACGTCCTACGGCTGAGATGATGATGATGTATTATGATGTATGTACATCATACAGGTACTAAACCTACGTCTAAGTATCTATAAAATCAAAGAGTATTAATGCTTAGATAAATATTTTTTTTTTATTGTTTAGTTAAATCGGACTTTCATCTGACCAAGTTGTGTGATTTGTTCTCGCCATGGCGACCATGCCTATATGCCTGAGAAGCGCATATACCGATATTCAAATGTGGACCGTGAACTATGTTCGAGTTACGAATTTTTTTTATATTCTATACGGCTTAACGTAAGCCCGACATGCACTTGGCTGGTTTTGTGTTTATGTATGTTTTTTAACATTTAATTTTCACCAAGTTTCATAATATTGCCGTTTTTACGACAGAGCAAAAGCAAAATGTAAAGTTTTTTAATGTCATTATAGGTATCACGTCTTTCTCTTTACGTGTGCTGTAAAACGATGCTTCTTAACAAATTTCATAATTGTACGTGTGAACGGGAATTGTCCTATAGGTTTTGAGTTTACTGGTGCGTGTCATAATACACAGCATAAAAGTCCATGTTTTTTTATTGCGTGAACTTAGAATTTTGCTTTTTACAGCTTCAGGGAACGAAGACCTAAGTTTTATTATGTTATCAAGCTACCTCCATGTTCTTGAGTAAAAAGGTCTTGGCAGACAGACACTGAGATAGACAGACATAAAGAAAGAAATACAATTATTGATGGGTGGAAAGAAGTTCCCCTGTGCTGTGAAAGTGCTCGCAGCGAAGCCTGACTTGGCGAACTTAAAGTCAAAGTCAAAGTGTATTTATTGCAGATTTACATATGTAATATGATGTTATAAGTTAACTTAACCGATCAACAATGTTAAGCAACGCTTGTTGCGGTCGGGAGTTGGATGAGTGTGTGCATTAACTGAGCGCTTCCGTACTTCGGTGGGCACGTTAAGCCGTCGGTTGTTTGTCTTAGGATAACAGTCGTTAGGCTATGTTTAAGGCCTTATGGCGGCTTGAAAACTTCGACATGGGTTGGCCACTACTCTATCCAGTTAGCCGCAATGGTGGTAGATTATGGCCCAACTATGGCTCTTATCTCTAAGAGGAGGCTCGAGTCCCAGGAGTGGGAACCTAATGGGCTGATTATGTAGGTGGGGATAAAGAAAGAAATGACCAAGTTATTCAAAAGTTAGATTAGCTTATTTATAGTTATAGTAATGAACATGTGAGGAAATCATAAACTGTTTCGATAGCAGAGCCGTCGGCGACGACGATGCGTGTGGGCGTGCAATTTCAGCTATTTTGACGTTAGTATGTAAGGCGTGTTGTTCAGAATGTTTGCGGGTTGAATATCTGCCAATAATGCGCTACGTGCACTCTGTAGCGTTTACAATTAATAATTTTAATTAGGTTTGGGTAAATATGGCGGGTTCCTTAACAAAATATGCTGCTCGAGACCTATTTAGGAGCAATCTTATCTCGTTATTTGAAGGACATTAAACAAAATAAAAATATAATATCACTTTCTCTACATATTTTACGTTTTAACCATTATCCACAGTAATTATTACTCAAGAAAGCAATTTCAAATTAAAAGAAATTGGGTAAAAAGCACTTATGTTTTGCATCTCTATGCGAACTACTTGCTTTTGTGTACACTAAGGCAGAGCGCAAACGCGGACACTTTTGTGTCTTGTGTCGGATACAAGCTACCAATGAATATTTGATTTCTGTAGAAACAGTATGAAATCATCCACTTCCTGCGCATACGTAAACATTTTTTGTGTTCAATTAACACATACTCATTGCCGATCAATGAGTATTCGGTGTCGGTAACGGAAACTAAAAGTGATCAGTTAAACTCAGTTGAAGAAACCAGCAACATTAACAAATTTCCTTACTTGTACTGAGCTGATATAAAATTGATTTAGGTATATTACGTTTAATTTTTTTTTAATCTATTTTTCTAAATTTTTAACCAAATATTCAAAAATTATTGTGAATTTTCGGCAGAGGGCAACGTGCGGTCACGCGGCTTTTGGCAGACGCCCCGGCCCCGAACAGATTCTAAAGGTCTAAAATAGTAGATTATGCACCGAGGGAGTAAGCAGTGTCTTACGTCATGGGCGGTATATTGAACCCCGAGTGTAACGGGGACCCTTGGGTTAATCCCTGAGCGTAGCGAGGGGATTAATATTTAATTCCCGAGCGCAGCGAGGGAGTTATGTAGAGTCCTGAGTGAAGCGAGGGGTTAAAGCCGCCCAAGACGAAAACAGGCTTTATCTTCGAGGTGCATACTCTACTTTTCGTACCTACTGCGAGACAGAAAAACTCAGAGCTTTAAAATAGCAGTTATTTAGTTAAAAGTAAAACACATGAATAGTTAATATTCAAATTGGACACATTAGTCCCGTTATAGGACAGAGTACTAATATCTTTGGAAGGAACATTTTATGGAAAACACTTTTAGATTTTCGCGGTTGTTCACCAAGTTATACTCGTAATTAGTACTCACAAGATGTAAATCACGACTTTGTAGCTTTTGGAGCACCCAATATTTCGGTACAGTTACATGGACCACGTTGAAAATAATAATATATTATGAAAGTTAATTAACACGAAACACCATATCGCAGCACGTAATTTCAACCAATATATAGTATTATCTATGACTTCAACTATGACCTTGAATGCGCAGTGAGGGACCGTGTGTTACCCATAGCAACGCGGTGCACAACAATCGTGCGTTGGGCATTCATTGGTTGCGTTGCTATTGTTGGCTCTTTTGTTAAAGCGTTAAAACTCTTTTTTAGCTTTTCAAACACTGAACAAAAAGAGCCATAAACGACATTTTCACCCATAGATTCCCAATTCGAACGCCCTTGTGAGCATTTTAGCGTTATTTTCGCCATCTTAGGTCTATTCGAACGCACTACTTATAGTAAAACCATTTCGCGCCTTTTTTTTTGTATGCTGTCTCCGTACTAAGAGTATTCCTACAATTAACGTTCCAAATCCAAATCACATTACTCCCCAGGGAGTTTCATACAACTTTACAGCCCCGAGTATGTAATGCCTTGCTTAACGTTGTGATTGCGTGACATGTAATAGAAAATTTTCGAGCAGGTGGTATGAAAAAAGAGTTTGTAGTTACCGCGTTATGTCGGTTTCACGATGGGAGCATGTTTCGGCTTCGTCCGGAATGATCCTTCTTCATGATCTTGAGTGTGATGCGCTCGGTATTCCGTCCCGCCTGGCATTTGTTGACAAGTTCGCCTCAATGTCGCTTGCTTGTTTTTAAACAATTTACCTAGCTTTTATTTATTTATTTAGCTCATGTAACTTACAGACTAATCCAAGTCGTTACAAGGCAGAACTAAGGTAAGCAATAATTTCCGCTCGAAATTTGACTACCCTATCACAATATATATCTAAATAAGGCTTCATGTCGTTGAGCAGCGTTATCACCCTAGCATTAGGTGCATTGTGTGCGTGGTGCAGCGAACAAGCGACGTCGACGGCGAGGGCCATGCTCGGCGTCGGCGCCGCGCATGTACTGTGTCGGCACATGCAGCCGCAGCTCCTCTAGCGCGGATGGGTTGTCTATTACGTTATGGATGAGTTGATAGTAATGGAACATGAGTAACATTTTTCGTCTGAGTTCTAGTGTATGAAGGCCCACCCACACATACCCGTAACAAATAAAGATGGGAACATGTATGGGTAGTACCTACCCGTATAGTCTTTTATAAATATATCTGGCAAACTTACGTTGGATTCTTTCGACCCTAAGAGAATATTTATTCTCGTACGGATCCCACATGGCTGATATAGCTAATAGCTAACAATAGCTAACATATATAATATATAATTCAATAGCTAAGACACTAATTTAGACATGAGCTACAAACCACTTACTTAAAATTACAACAAAAACAACTACTTAAAATTGTTAAAAATTATTGTCTATATATGTATATAATCGGCATCTTCTATTAGCGTGCTTCTATTAAAATCTAGCTACCTAATTGGGAGAGATACCTACTTTGAGCAGTATTTGCATACTCATTGCATATTCATTAATATTTATATATTTATTCGTAACAGACAACTATTACAACATTACAATAGTGTAGTACCAACTAAATTACCGTTTGTATGAACTATTACAAACAGTAAGTAAATAATTAAGTAAAAGAGATAAGATAAGAGAAAATAAATAATTGACAATTATTTACAATTACTTTAAGACGCGGTCCAATCCCAATTTTAAAATAATATACAATGCTTTACGTAAGGTTGAAAATCGCTTGTTAGATTGGACGATGTAATGCGAAAATGCGTTAATTTTGTACGTTTTCTTTATATTTTTCGATATATACCGACTCAATTGAAAAAACTGCTGGTTACTACTTTAGTACTATATGTTGGCTTTGTATTACCTAAAAAATAATATAGTGTTATCGCTGAAAATTCAGAGAGTTTGGACGTGAAAGTTTAGTATTATGGACATATTTAGGATTTTTTTCTGCAGAGAGCGAGTAATATTTATGAATTCTGTTCGGTTATTACTCTGAGCCTGTTCCTTTTCTAACCTAAGTTTTTTTTTCATAGATTATTATCGAACTGTTTCGTTAGGTACACTCGATGTTTAAAGATTCTGCTTTTTACTATTATCAGGATACGATTGTAAATAATTGTCAATTATTTATTTCTCATAACATAAATAGAACAATCACCCATTCAGAATCTTCTATCAGAACATACAAACAGGTCTATTTTGGCTGCAACTTGATTTAGTGCTTGGGAATATAATATGTAATACTTACTTATAGCCCCAAGCACCCAATGGCAGAGTGATGTTATGATTTAAGGACGCCACACTATTCAGCCAAAGTTCAGCCTTGACCTGCAACCATTGCTTTATTTATGCTCATTTAATTTAAATTCAATTAAACAGTCAGAGTAGTGCATAACGAAATCAAGGGAAACCATCGAGGTCGCCGTTAATTTGTGTAACAGAACCGAAATAACCGCTTTATGTGCCGGCTGTCCAGTTTTACAGCATCAAGTAATACAGGGGCGAGATAAACAAAACGTTTGAGTGTGCATGACGAGAGTTTGATAAACAAATAAGCTTGTCGGAAAGTATTTTTATTTTATATGATATCGAGTGGATAGACGAGCAAATCTAGCGCTTTCTGGTAAGCACTACGTTTGCCAATGACAGTTGTAGTGCCGCCCACAGCGAAGCACTGTTTCACTCAGCACTGTACTGAACTTTTCACCCCGTTGACAACCGAGCTGGTGCTGTCAACTCCTAACATCGACAAAAAGTAGGGCTTTAAAGCAGTTTATCTCATAAACAGTAGTCTTCTAAAAATTACGAAAAATATATTATAATATTATATATATATATATATATATATATATATATATATATATATATATATATATATATATATATATATATATATATAAGACTTTTAAGTACACATTGACGGTATTAAAAACATATTTTAAAATACATGAGTAGATTTAAAAGAATATCAAACATACCACTTATTTTACATTTTAAACAGCTTTTCTCTTTCACAATTGTATTTGACATGAAATACGAGTACATCCAATAAAATATCAATTTTTAATACACATACATTGACGGATTACATTTTTATTTAATAGTAAACATTATTTTATTAATTTTAATGCATGTTTATGAGGTGCATTTGCTTGATTTCACCGACGTCCGCACACGCGCCGCCAGTCCAGTATATATCCATAGTCCAGTCAAATTAGGCGTGGAAATAGTTCGCATTTTCGAATGAGGGTTTTTTATTTTATTATACTTTAATATGCTTTAAGAATCATGCCTATCTCAACCCCTAAACTTACAGACAGACAGACATTTTTTTTTCAAATACGCCATTATTCTTTTTCAGTACTTATATTTTCAGTACTTGTCGGTCAGATGACATAAGTATTTGTATATATATATATACGAGTATACATATGTCATCTGACCGACGGTTTTTTTAATTTGTCTTCCAAGTTCAGACTTGTTGGCCTCTACTCCTTTATACGTATAAAGATTGAGTACGCTTGCCTTAACCACTCGGCTGTTTGACATTCTACTATAGCAAATTATCTTATTACGAGTATTTAGCGAAAAAAATATATAAAAACAAATATATGAACAGAATAACTAGACTAGAAAATATTTTATTAGAATGATAAATATATCATTGTAATAACATTATTATGCTGCGGCACCCTGACATCTCATTGAAGTAAAGTATAATAAAACTGTAGAAGCCAAAAAGTCTATAGTAAGTACTTACATTAATTGTAAATCAGTTCCAAAAGCTCTATCGTGGTGTAAGAAATAAGACAAGAACCAAGAATGTTTAAATTTTATATCTGTCTATCTGGATCTATGTTGCCTTATAACTCAAGAACTATATTGAATAGAATTTAATCGCGTTTTCACTGTTTGATGTAGTTTAGATATAGGTAAGTAAGTATATCATTTCAGCTAGTTCCATCGGGTTTCCTGAAATGAAATGACTCGTGGAAAGTCTCAAATGTTTAGATAAAACCGACTTGCTACAGGCTCAAGTACTTGCTGTAAGCTTAGACCAAAGTCAAATCTACATCATCACCTTACTTTCATTATCAGTTACCAAGTTACATGATACTTTTTCAACACACTTGCTCATAAAGTGGCTCTAATTTCCGCAATAAGGCACATAATGACACCTGTAATCAAATTGAGACTTTTTCATTGCTATTATTCACAAGTGAGTTATTAGAGTTACTTTTTATTTTATTGGATGAGTTGTTTTGTTCTTACAAAAATGTCTATACCAAAAAGATCATGTTCAATAATACAAATAAGTAAATTAATGTAGGTACTTGCGGGCTCATTTCATGCTACTTCGTTTTATATATATAATTTCAACTTGTACGTGTTTAATAAATAAAACTTTCACTCAGATATAACTTTTGTTTTCTCTGTTATACAGAAAATTTGAAATTGCCCATTTTGTACGTGGCTAAAACGGTACCCGCGAAAAGCATAATTTTAATTTTATTTTTTTTAGTCTATGGCCGATTACCATTGTTAGATACGCGCGCATAGGAAAACTGATTAATTTTTCCCGCTACTGAATAAAACTATCTTTTAATAATATTTTCTTCAAAAGTGTCTTGAAAACCGTCGTATGATACACGTGTGTATATTGATGATTACCGTCCTCGGCTCTTATCTAACGGTGAACCATTAGAATTTAGGCCTTAGAGATTAGGTCTTAGATTAGGTGCTAGGTAGAAGTCTTAAGATTACCGCTCAGCGATAATCACCAACATTTTACACGTGTGCCATAATGTACTATTAACAATTCATTGTGTATTTACTGTGTAGCTGTTCGAACCAGTTCACGGGTTATTTTACCGTACGCGACATGGCAGAATAAAATGTAAAAAAAAAAAAAAAAAAAAAAAAAAAAGCTATAGAACAAAATGATTTCCTGGAGTTGGCGACCAAAGCATCAAACATTCTTCCGCTGTTACTAAAATATTATCTGCAGTGTTGCTTGCGCCCTCATTCCTCTGTAAGATGACTTCATGATATCGTATCAGTAAACAACGCTACTTCTGGCGATGTGCCATCTAGTCTAGTCGTACATCTATGACAAGCACAGGATTATACCATTGTGTATTCTATGTTGCTGATTATGTACAAACTGACACTACAAAACCTCAATGGTAAAACCGACAAAACCGATTGCCGGATTTACCATTTAATTATGAGTTCTCACGGAAGTTTTATGACATAACCTAATTTTTTTTTTTACCTAGGATACATACAAATATTATGCACCCTATTACACCCTATACAATCTAGCCTAAAAAGGCTACTAAGTAACTGTATTCTATCCTAAACTGCTATATTCACTATAAGTAAGAATGTGTCCAGTAACACTTTTCTTATTGTCTCTATTTAAGTTGAAGACACTATGTTCATGTGTTCTTTGAAGCAGTACTTACATTAACTACATTTCACTAATACACTAGCACTGATCACTACACCGTGGTACCGGCTACGAATTGTACCCCCCCTAACTTTTCCCGTGGGTGCCGTAAGAGGCGGCTAAGGGAATATCCGGGAAATGGGCAGCAGCATTTCCCGCAGTCTGCGTCAACATCCACTGCGATCACCAAGACGCCTGCCAAGCGTGGTGCATTAAGGCAAATCCCCCCCATGACAATTAACATTAAACCACGGCCCCCAGTTCCCGGCAGCTCTGCTATCCGTGGCTACGGTAGCGGCCATTGTAACGGTGGAGCAGGGGGTGCGAAGAATCTCCGGCAGAGATCCGGCTACCAATCCCAAAAACGACCCCTGGCCCTGGCAACATACAATACACGCACGCTCAGGACCGACGAAAAGATGGTCGAATTGGAGGAAGAGACGCTCAAGTTACGCTGGGATGTCATGGGATTATCTGAAGTCCGAAGACAGGGACAGGCCACGATAATTCTAAATTCCGGCAACTTGTTCTTCCACCGGGAGGGAGACCAACAATCCCAGGGTGGTGTCGGGTTCCTCGTCCGCAAGTCTCTCGTTAACAACGTAGTGAAAGTCGATAGTGTGTCGGCTAGAGTAGCGTTCCTTATACTCAGAATAACCAAACGGTATTCGCTAAAGGTTATACAGGTATACGCACCGACCTCGGCACACTCAGACAATGAAGTAGAAAGTATGTACGAGGATATATCCAGGGCCATGCATACTTCTAAAACCTACTTCACTGTTGTAATGGGAGACTTCAACGCAAAGCTAGGTACAAGGAAACGTGATGAGTTGAGAGTAGGGCCATTTGGATACGGGCAGCGGAACTCGAGGGGACAGAGGCTGGCTGACTTCATGGAGAAGGAGGGACTCTTTATGATGAACTCCTTCTACATGAAGCGGCCATCCAGGAAGTGGACGTGGATGAGTCCTGACGGTTCCACTACGAACGAGATAGACTTCATCATGACGACCAATAAGCGCATATTCAATGACGTCTCTGTGATCAGCAAGGTAAAAACCGGCAGCGATCACCGCATTGTAAGAGGCGCATTGAATATCAATGTCAAGCTTGAGAGGTCACGTCTGGTGAAGTCTACGCTCCGTCCAAATCGTGCCCAAATCCAAAACCCCGAAAAGTTTCAACTTGAACTTCAAAACCGTTTTCAGTGCTTAGCTGAATGCGACACAGTGGATGAGTTGAACAACGGGTTCGTGGAAACTGTCGAAGCGGTTGGGTCCGAATTCTGTGAGACCAAACGCCGCAGGAAAGCTCAAAAACTCTCAAAAGAAACTCTGAAACTAATGGCAGAACGGAGCGAAATGAGACTGCAGTCCGCAGTTGATATGTCGGATTACGGTAAACTCAATAGACGAATTTGGAAGTCCATGCGACACGACTTGCGTGCTTATAATACTGCGCGTATTACGGCAGCAATTGAGCGGAACCAGGGCTCTAAAGTGTTTGCAAAGGATTCGTCTATTGGGCAAAGCCAAATGACAAAACTGAAGACCGAAAATGGCAGTATCGTTTCATCCAAGCCTGAGATTCTGAGAGAGATTGAGAGCGTCTATCGACAGTTATATACCTCGACGCGCGAACCCGTTACTGAAGCAGCTCAGGACACCAGAGCAAAGTTAGTCCGACACTATACCGAAGACATCCCGGACATCAGCCTGTACGAGATTAGAATGGCTCTCAAACAGCTTAAGAACAACAAGGCGCCAGGAGAGGACGGAATTACGACTGAACTTCTGAGAGCGGGTGGTAGACCGATACTTTTAGTCCTCCAGAAGTTATTCAATTCTGTTATCTTCGAAGGCAAAACGCCGGAAACGTGGCACAAGACCGTGGTGGTGCTGTTCTTCAAAAAAGGTGATAAAACCTTATTGAAGAATTATAGGCCCATATCGCTCTTGAGCCACGTGTACAAGCTGTTTTCGAGAGTCATCACGAACCGTCTCGCACGCAGGTTTGATGAGTTCCAGCCTCCTGAACAAGCCGGTTTCCGAAGAGGCTTTAGCACCGTAGACCATATTCATACACTACGGCAGATTATACAGAAGACCGAAGAGTATAATCAGCCACTGTGTCTAGCGTTTGTGGATTACGAGAAAGCCTTTGATTCTATCGAGAAGTGGGCCATACTGCAGTCCTTGCAGCGATGCCAAATTGACTATAGGTATATCGAAGCGTTGAAGTGTTTATACAGCAAGGCCACTATGTCAGTCCGATTACAGGACCAGAGTACGGAACAAATTCCATTGCAGAGAGGTGTGAGACAGGGAGACGTCATCTCTCCGAAACTGTTCACTAACGCATTGGAGGATGTTTTCAAACTTTTGGACTGGAAAGGATGTGGCATCAACATTAATGGCGAATACATCACTAACCTTCGTTTTGCCGATGATATAGTTATAATGGCGGAGTCGCTCGAGGATATCGGCACCATGCTCAACGACCTCAGTAGAGTTTCCCAACAGGTTGGTCTTAAAATGAACATGGATAAGACGAAAATCATGTCCAATGTCCATGTTCCACCTATACCGGTAATTGTTGGAAACGATACACTCGAAGTTGCAGACGAGTACGTCTATCTGGGACAGACTGTCCAATTAGGTAGGTCCAACTTCGACAAGGAGGTCGCACGAAGAATCCAGCTCGGATGGGCAGCGTTCGGGAAGCTTCGATCCATCTTTTCGTCCCCAATACCTCAGAGCCTGAAAACCAAGGTTTTCAACCAGTGTGTGTTGCCAGTGATGACTTATGGCACTGAGACGTGGTCCCTTACTGTGGGCCTCATTAACAAGCTTGAAGTCGCTCAACGAGCAATGGAGAGGGCTATGCTTGGGGTTTCCCTGCGTGATAAGATCCGAAATGAGGAGATCCGTAGGAGAACTAAGGTCACCGACATAGCTCTCAAAATTAGCAAGTTGAAGCGGCAATGGGCAGGCCACATCGCTCGCAGAACTGATAACCGATGGGGAAGAAAGGTTCTCGAGTGGCGACCACGCACCGGAAGGCGTAGTGTAGGCAGGCCCCCCACTAGGTGGACCGACGACCTCATAAGAACCGCGGGGAATCGCTGGATGCAGGAAGCGAGTAGCCGGTCCAAGTGGCGTTCTATGGGGGAGGCCTATGTTCAGCAGTGGACGTCTTCCGGCTGATAATGATGAATGATGATGATCACTACACTAACTCAAACGGTTTTGTTCTCTTTAGTCTTCTTACTATATCCGTGTGGTCAAGCATTAAAACTGACTCAAAATTCACATGATAATGAAGCCGATGTTGGTGAGCTTCTGCATAGTTTTGTATCACTTTGTCGACGAACTCTACTTTAAGGTCCCGATGGAGATCGTCGTTCATTATGTACCAAGGTGCGTTCACTATTCCCCTTAGTACCTTATTCTGAAAGCGTTGTGTTATTAAGATGTTGCTTGGTTTGGTGCAGCCCCAAAGCTGAATACCATATGTCCATACAAGCATTAAGACTTGTTTATACAATAACAATTTGTTGTACGATATATAGTCAACGCAGAATATCTTCCAAGCAGCCAATACATATTTTTATAGCGTCGATTTAGTTCCTCTTTTTTCTTCTTGACGTGCGCTTTCCAGCGCAGCTTTGCATCAAGTGTCATACCGAGATACTTAGCCGTGTTCTCGTAAGGAATCTTTTTATAGCTGATATATATTGGGCAATAATTATGTTTCTTATATCTAAAGTCTATATGAATCGATTTTGATTCGTTGAGTTTGATTCTCCACTTTTTGGTCCATTCGAAAATATCATTGACAGCCATTTGTACTTTTGCTGCTGCTTCTTTGTGGGTATTTCCCTCCGCTACTATAGCAGTGTCGTCAGCAAATGTAGCGATGGTGTTAGTATGTAACTGTGGAATGTCACAAGTGTACAACAGGTACAGGACCGGACCTAAGACACTTCCTTGTGGAACTCCAGCTTTTATTTCCTTTATTTTTTTTGTGTGAGCATCTTCTTGTTTTATTCGGAATACTCTATTTGTAATGTAAGATTCCAGAATATCTGAAAACTGCGGAGGTAGTTTTTTCTTAGTTTGTATATAAGACCTTCATGCCACACCTTGTCAAAAGCTTGCGACACATCGAGAAAGACAGTTGTACAAACTTTTTTATCTTCAAAAGTTTTTTCTATGATGTTTGTGATTCGGTGTACTTGATCTATAGTTGAGTGATTTTCTCTAAAACCGAACTGGTGCTCTGGAATGAGGTTTTGGTTGTTTATATCAGGTTTAAGTCTTTTCAGCAAAAGCTTTTCAAATAGTTTTGACATTACGGGGAGTAAGGATATTGGTCGACATTACCTACATAACTCGTTGAAGTCAGCACCGATATTTCAAAGTATCCTATTGTTTGCGCCTGTCAAGACGTCACTTCAAGGAATGCGGACCAACGCGCGCGCCGCCGCCCCCTGTCCGGCGGCCGTCAAACGCCGAGCAAGAGGCTAAACGGGCAAGCGCCCACCAGTCACCATTTCGGCGCCGTCGCGTCCGCACGACGCAATCGGCGCAATCAATATACTAAGTACTGTTACACGGACTTACTATTAATAATTAATAATTCGTCCATGGTCGTACAGTTTTCAAGTCATCTCAATTTATAGGATTATATTTTACCTTAGATATCCGCACCACATTTTAGAGTTCCGTAAGAAATTTACGTGTATAATGGTTCCGCGCGAGAGTTTAAATATTTTGTACCTAACAAAATTACAGATTATAATTAATTAATTAAGTAATTAAACCCTCAGCTCACATAAGGTTAGGTACACGCGTTATTTAGTTAGGTGTTATTTTAACCGACTTCCGAAAAAGGAGGTGCGGAATTTCACCTGCGATTAGATATTTTAATTTTTTTTTTATTTTGTTTAAAGATGCCTTCTAAAGCACAGGTAGCCAGTTTTAGGGAGGAACAGATCGCTATTCTTATGCTTAATTCAGTAGCGTTATCGTTGAAGTCCGGCAAATCAAAATATACTAACTCGAAATTTAATGTCAGATGTGCTGACGTAAGGGTGACTCGTGATAAATTCGACGCGGCGTACTATGTAATCCTAGACACCGTAGGTTTATCAGACGCCCAGGAGGAATTCTACATCGAGCAGTATGAAAGGACAATAGACGCCTACTACGAGATTCTCGTTGCCCACAAAGTTATAAATACATTGTCATCAGCTCACAGGGACGACTTACCATCAGCACAAAATAAGGCGAACGTCACAGCGCCAGCTACGGTAAACTCGGTTCTGCCCCAAATTGAGTTACCAAAGTTAACCTCACAACCCGCGCGCTCCTCGCCCCTACCTCAGCAGGTTTCGAACCCGCAACCTCCGCGCCAATGCGCAGGTTTCCAACCCGCAACCTTTCAGCTCCGCGCCTAGACCCGCGCGCTTCTCGCCCCCACTTGCGCAGGTTTTGAACCCGCCGAACCCGCAACCTTTAAGCTCCGCGCCTAGACCCGCGCGCTTCTCGCCCCCACTTCAGCAGGTTTCAAACCCGCCGAATCCGCGACCTTTCAGCTCCGCGCCTAGACCCAAACAGGGATCGAACGCGCAACCTCTCTATAGTGGCAACCATTACTACCCATGGTGTAATGACAAGGGTCACAAGCCTCGGGTATGTACCCTATACAACACACAACCAGTGTATTTATTGCCAATACAACAGCGCAAGGTACCACGCTGCCATCCCTCACCTGATACGGGCCAGATGATGTCCTTAAGTCATACTCCACCGCGTACTACCTCGCGTTCTCCACCGCCGCCTAGGCAATGACTAGGACGGCACATTCAGCACACATCCACTGAGCCCACAAATATTCAGCACATATCCACTCAGCCCACAAATATTCAGCACATATCCACTCAGCCCACAAATATTCAGCACATATCCACTCAGCCCACAAAGATTCAGTATATACCTTCTCAGCCCACAAACGATCAGCACATATCAGCTCAGCTCACAGCTAATCAGCACACATCTTATCAGCCCACAACTAATCAGCACACATCTTATCAGCTCACAACTATTCAGCACACACACACACAACACGACGACAAAATGTCGTCGCAAACACCTTAAGTCAGCCAGGCGCTGACATTCTGCACTCACTCTTACGCCAGCAGTTCTGGATATTATCAGCTCGTCGCGTAATTCGACATCGAGTATACAAATGTATGCGTTGTTTTCGTTTCCGCGCTAAACCCAAGGCCCAGTACATGGCCGACTTACCCGCCGACCGCGTGATTGTTCAGCCCGTATTCAGCAAAGTCACAACGTTATTTAGATATGATTGCGGTACAAATTATGTAGGCGCTAGAAATGAACTTAAATGAAATACAAGACTTTCTCGCAGGCAATAATGACAATATCACACCTACACTTTCAGCTCTCTTAGTGCGCATTGAAGCCGTGCTCAATTCACGCCCTCTCAGCCCACTCTCTTTTGACCCCGCAGACCTTGAAGTACTCACCGCGGGTCACTTCCTTATACTCGTAGGACGTCCGCTCAACGCCCAACGCCCTACCTGAGTATTCGGTAGGAGGACGAGCCATTTCTGCACAAAAAAAAGGTTCAAGCTCGTCCTATCCTTATCCCAACACTTTTGGCGATCCTGGTCCAAACCCTACCTGCACACCATCCAAACCCGCTCCAAATGGACTTCCCGATCCAGCCCACCTCAAGTCGGGGAACTAGTCCTGATAGTGGAGGACCAGGTGCCGCCTCTACACTGGCGCATGGGCCGTATCACCAAGACGCTCCCAGGAAGGGATGGCGTCACCCGAGTGGTGGAACTCAAGACGACCTTGGGCATCTTGACGTGACCTGTCGTCAATATCGCCCGCCTGCCTATCGATTGAGCACCACACCACACCTTTGCCACGTGGGGAAGATGTTCGCGCCTGAACGCGACGTCACTTCAAGAAATGCGGACCCCCGCGCGCGCCGCCGCCCACTGTCCGGCGGCCGTCAAACGCCGAGCAAGAGGCTAAACGGGCAAGCACCCGCCAGTCACCATTTCGGCGCCGTCGCGTCCGCACGGCGCAATCGGCATCCGTTATCAGCCCAAAACCTCCGCGTTTACGGTCAGCCCAGAGTGACCTTTAGTGTGCCGGCGCGGCCGCACGGCGTATCAGCTCAATCAGCTCAGAGTCAACCGAAGTGTATCGTCGCGTGCGCACGCCGTTATCAGCTCCGCGTTTACGCGTCACCCCAGTGTACGCGAGTGCGCGTTAAACTAGTGCAAAGACTTTATTCAAGTGATCGAGAACCCTTCAGCACGCAGTCCCCTGACGCCTATCCAGAGGAAGTCTCACGGACCTGCCCGCATTCCTGTGAGTACCCTTCCTTTAATACCTAACCTTACTCCCTTTTTAATATCACTCGACGTATGGCGATAGCCCCGCCACCTATTATCTTAGTATATAAGTTCCTATTATTACAATATTGTGCGCACGGTACCGACTTCGAAAAGTTATTTCACACTTTTTGGTGTTGAAGACGGTTCAGTTTTTTGGTTAATAAGTATTTCACCCATTTTAGTGAACTTTGCTAATTACAGGATCTATTGTCATTCGCCGTCAATGATGATATCATCAAAATAGGCGAAAGAATTTCAGTTATTGGAGTGTAACTCAATAAGCGCTTAACGGAATTTTTGATGAAATTTAAATAGGACCACCTCGGTGTATAATCTACCAAATAAAAAATATTTTGGGAATCGGTCAATTTGGGACAAATCGGTGAACATTCACCAATTTCTCCTCATTTCTTTCCCACTCACATAAATACACATACGATCGAATATAGAAATTCCTCCTCTTTTGATGACGGTTTAAAATAGGTACCTACCTACATTAGGCCGCAAATAAAGCGGATTTCGGTTATCAAAAGGGCTATAACTTTCTAAAACTATTGAGCAATCCATTTAAGATAAAAACTAAATTAAAGTTTATATCACCTTTTTTACTGGAGAAAAATATACTACGGTATATAATATTGATTTTTTACACGTTTCAGTATTTTGTACTGCAACCACGAGCTGTTAAACATGGCAAACCGTATAACCAGCTCGGTGGCACTACAAAATAATAAAGTGACAATGATAATAAAAAGGTTTTACTTCTTTCCATATTTTAATGAAATACATTATATTTTAGTGAATATTTTAAAAGGTTGTTCATTTATTTAAAAACTTATCGCATTTTTTTACTTTTCAGTCCAATAGATTACAACGTTACCTTATGGTGGGTTTATGTGCACTATACCACATTATGTATTAACGTACACTACACGTTCTAATAAGTTAGACATAGTCAAAGTACATTGCGAAATTAGCGAACGAGTAAACAAATCGTAAAACAATTGAATTTAAAACAAACAAAACAGTAATTAATTATCAATTATAATATTAATAAACGCAATATATGCGTACGTGTAACGTAACGTGTGTTGACTCACAGTTAGTACGATGACGCGTGAGGCGGTGACGTTTACCATACGAATACTTTTACGCAAATTCTTTGTGCTACGGCCTACTGTTTGTAGAACGTGTCGCGCCGGTAGTTATTCAATTATTGCTTACGTTGACGATATACTCGTGCAGGTTTCTTGCTAATAGTTCGTCGTGAGCGTTTTAGATGTTTGTAGTGCGTAGTATTCATAATATATCAATCGCACAGTTTTCTCAATGTAGGCTTGCATGCTACTGCATCAGATCGAATAAGTGACCAATAATATAAATAATAAAATATTGCACTTACCTTAGTCACCCATTCATTCTTCCGTTTATAATCCAAACACTTTTTACAATTAAAACAACACCAGAGACCTTGGCCCCGTAACCTCAGCCGAGAAAACAGCGCGCAAAATTAATAAGTAATTTCACGGAACACGGTCGCCGATAAGTTGCAGTTATACTTAAATCAATTTATTATTTCTACGATCAATGAAAAGACTGTGTATAAACATGTAGAGATAAACTTTCCATCACTCAACTATTAAGATAAGATTGAGAGAATACGAGGAGCGAAGATACTAAAGAAATGGTTACGTATGGACTCTTCTTATTCTTAGGGAGCAAAATGAATTTTGTGCACGGATGAGGTTAAAAACTATTACAATGGAAATCTAGAAAAAATAATAATCGTAACCCTGAGACATTAAGTTGGTCTCATGTAAGTAATCTCATGTGCATGTTATTTTGTCGGCACCCACACCCTTCGAACCAGTACATTCTTTTGTGAACATTACTGCTGCAAGGTAGAAAAGGTATGGTGGCAGTACAACTCTGGACGAACTCATTCACAAAGAGCGTTAAGCACAGGGCCCTACTCCCACCTGTTAAAGCAATCATGTTTCAACCTAACCATTAAATTAGGTACCACCACGTCAATATAAGCAAGCTTAAAATAAAATAAAGCTTAAAATAAGACGTTTTTATGACGTAGTATCAAATATTTCAGTCAATTCGCGTACTTTGACGTGACTTTTGACACTAAGTTTCATTGTTCCAATGTAAATTTTTTGAAGATCCGTACTCCCATCACCAAGTAGTCATATGCTAAAATACCATTCAATTTGGTTGCCCGTTTTGTTATTTATATTACGATAATTAGTATGATTATCCTAAGCTTATTACAAGTCTCTTCTGATTTATGATAGTTCCGTAAAAGGTGGGAGTAGGCCCCTTGATCTATGTTCTATAGCTGGTTCAATACATGAAGCTGAAAGATAACTGGCACTCGGATCAGTCACACACAACTAACACATTGCATATTGCTTATTGCTTAAAGTTAAACGCAAACTGATTTAATGAAATATAAATGGGTGGCGTGAACATGACACGAATGTGGGTTCCGACTAAGCATACTACGAGTACTAAGGTTTCCCCGTTAATCGAGTTCAATAAAACAGAATTCCAACGTAATCAAGATCCCATGGCAATGAATGTTGTGATGGGGGCTATATAAAGAGCCTTTTATGTCGTTGGCTAAAATTTTACGCCGATATTGAATGATCGGTGTACCAAACTGAGTTTAGGTTGAATAGATCGCGTTCCAACAATGTTAAAATCTGACCTTATAGGCAGAAGACCTTTGTTAGTGATTTTGAGTGGGAACCCATCCGTGTAAGTTACCTGCGTGTTCCTGGTGAACCCGTACCCGAGGAAGCGCTCGTCGTGCTGCGGCACGGTGTCCGGCGCCACGTAGAACGGCTCGTACAGCAGCTCGAAGTTGGTCACGTTGTGGCTGATGTGCGCTTCCGAGCTTTCGTTCCCCCCGCTGGCTTCCCATCTGGTCACAAATGAGAACGTATGTGAGGCTTACTTTTACCATTTCTTTGAATCTATGGGGCGCAGCATGCAAATCCCAATGATTTGCATGCTGCATGCAATGATCCCAAGCACGCAAATTTATCAAATACTCCATGGTTTCTAAAAACCTTGCATAGTAAACTAAGATTTAACTCGGTCATTGACGAAACAAATCAATACTGGACAAAGTACATGAAACGACTTAGTTACACACTCCAACCACATCATGGACCTATCAGAAAGTAAATGATGGAAAATGAAGAAATAGAGACACTCGATGGAGGGCTACTCTGACGTTACCTAATATATGCCCAAAGTTAGGAGAGTGGTCGTAGATAAACGGCGCGGAACAGAAAACTAAACGTTTACCATCTGTTCATTAACAATATGTCGTCAGTAGAGGGTAGAGACATGGTTTTAGACTGCTGGTGCACCACAACGAGTCAAGGGCAGAATTTTTATGAAGTGACATTTAGCGATATAATTTTTGGCTTTTCATTTTCTATACATTTATAAAAATCACCTATTACTGATCCGCAGTTGTGTCAGCAGCCAGGTCTTGATTAGGATACTGCACATTT
This sequence comes from Selenia dentaria, assembly GCA_917880725.1. Classification (NCBI taxonomy): domain Eukaryota; kingdom Metazoa; phylum Arthropoda; class Insecta; order Lepidoptera; family Geometridae; genus Selenia; species Selenia dentaria. Next base: position 3,566,436 of record OU862880.1, read on the forward strand.
ACGTAAGAAATAGTAAATATAGACCTCAAGTGTGCAGTTATACTCCTTCTGTAACAAAATCAAGCTTTACCCCAGTAGTAAACCACCTATTTCATGTCTACCTTTCTAGAAAGGCTAGGTTTCTGGGTTTAAGCTGAGGCAAATCTCAATAACAAATTGTGACTTAAACCAGACACGGGGGTAATATAGTATAATAATACAAACCAGTTCAGAAGCTTTGGCGTGAAATAGTAACGAATCCACGCCAAAGTTATTCCGTCCAGACATACTTTGACATACATAATAATGATGTGAATACGTATTCGAATTAGGGGAATAGCATCGTCACAAACCGTTCCATGATAGGTATCTGTGACCCTCTACATACGGCAGCCCAGTGATCGCGTTATGGTGTATTAATATGAATTCTCTCTGCCGTTATTGTATCCATGGCATAAGACTCACCTGGAGAAGTTAGACGCAAACTGGTTGTAAATGAACACTTTCCTGTGGAAGGGTATGGCCAGCTTGTTGCGTGACAGTCTCACCAGCTCCGATTTATTAAAAGGAAAATTCGCCACGCGTCGGTCCAGCTCATACGTAGGAACTACATACGCGCAAAGCTGGCACTTTGGACTCGTTGAGAGAAACTGTAGGCAAAGAAAGTAAATTTAATTAAAAAACTTATTAAAAATACTAGTACTAGTTTTAAGAATATTGGTTAGCAAACTTTTAAATACCTTATCTAATGATTCCGCCATGCCTTTAGATGGCACAATGTCGACATCGACCAAAAATGTATAGGGCGTATGACAATTTTTCCTGGCCAAGTTCCTCAAATGGTTCTGAGGGTAAGGATGCCTTGCTCGCCACGCAACGGTATCCGCTCTCCTCTCCCCAGGAGGCAATGGCTTGGCATTGCAATCGCGAGCCCAGCTCGGCATTGCCCCGAACACTGCCGGCCTATCCGACGGAGTAGCCACATGTAGCGCTAATCTCGTATATATTTCAGGCTGACACCGAAACAGCCAGGTCGCGAATGCCCGTAGCAGTCTCATCTCATCCCCCGCTACAAACACAGCAACGGATATAGGTCCGGTCCAATGTGCTGCTATTCGTAACAACTCATGTAGTCTCTCTATCGAGCTCTGTGTAGCCAAGCAGACGCGACGGTTAGCCGAGATTTCCGGGTAGAGGTCGCCAACGGCAGCGTAGTCGTACATGCGGAAGGATCGGGAGAAGTCCCAGCGGCCGAGGCGTAGGTCGATGCCAGCTATAGGGTCATCGTCTATTGTGTTGGGAGCGGTGTCGATACAGGGCTCGCAGGAGGGCTCTGGCGGCGCAGGTGGTGTGGAGTGCGTGGGGCAAGCCACCGGTCGTAGAAGCCACATGTTGGCTGCTGCGTTGTATATAACCAGGAGTATGGCTGTCACAGTTATCACGCTCCATTGGCAGCGCCAGCTCCACTGTCGACATATCAATATGAGGTTTTAGGTTTGTTGTGTTACGAAGAGGTGTATATAAGGCATATGTGAGTAAATAGGATATTATAATAACATCCTTTAACAATCTGCCAATATCACAGGATCTATGTAAGAGTATAATGATGGAACCAAATGCGTGGTCACAAATTTGCCATTAAATATTTATTTGGAAGCCTGTTTCTTTCTTAGTCTTATTTAATTGAGATCGACTGTTTCCAAGATCTTGGATAGTGAGAACAACCTTAAAAGAATCTGTTATATGCTGCAGGTTTGTGGTGAAAAGATCTCAGCTGTTACATAATTAATGTATTTATATATGTTACATAGTATCCGACCAAACTTTGCATTTATATAACATTTTTTGAATTTTGATCTCCAAACCAATGTTGCTCTTTTTGAGGAGATTTATAGGCCTACAGACAAGCATATTCTGCCTCGAAACAAAAGTGGGCTAGTAATAATGTAGTACTTAATACTTAAAAAGGTCAGTGAAAGTACAGCAAGATTATGTCTTGGGGTGACTAACACAAGAGCAATGCCGCTGGACTAAATAAAGCTATAATTTACATAATTGCAATATTTAGGCATGATTCAGAAAGCCAATGCCTCTTCGGTGCTTAACATCAATAACATCAGAAGAACTCGTTGCACGACACGTCACATAACACTATAAAAAATGTTACTTACGAGTTTTTCTTTCCGTTTCGCCATGGATTTCAGCGAGTTCCGGTGCCCCATCGAAATGCACTTAAGTTAGCGTGGCATCATTCTAAATTGATTCTTATGTTTTAGTTATATGTGTTATCAACTAGTCATATGGCTCGTTCATTATTGCAGTCTGAAACATAAATATTTAAATACTTATTTATTGCTCTGCCCGCGCAGTAAACGGTTATCCCAGAAGGATCATTTTTCCGGGATTCAAACTAGCATATGGAAAGTGTCTAGACCAGGTCATCATTTACTTAATGCTTTCAACCAAACCAGCACAGTACCTACCAATAAGCATATAGATAGGCAAGAATAGCAAATAGACGAAGACATACACTTTCGTATTCAATTTTATTATAATAATCCCAATGTGTAACGGGACGGTATAATCACGTGTAGGTCTCCTACTAGTTAAATGCTTTAATAATTGACTTACTCGGAGCTACATTGAATTAAAAATTATTTGGCGTATAAAATTACAAACTCACGTGAAAAATAAATATTACTATTTAACAGAGCAATAAGAAACGATTATTATAACGACAATGTCTAACACCATTCGCAGCTGATCATGTGCATTACTGAATTAATAATTAAATATAAAAAATATGAATGTATGAATACTGATTAATTAATTTCTCACATAAACAATATTAGTTAAACGATAAACGCTTTATCAATATGAACGCAGTCGCTAATGAAACGTTGTTAGCGTAATTGATTGAAGTTTGGATTAAATGAATAGGACACACTTACCTACAAATGCGATGTCATATTTGCACCAACAATATACTTGGAATAATATAAGCTTAATAACTAAAAATATCTGCAAACCAATTCCGGGTACTTGCTTATCATATCATGCAGGAACTTGAAACGAAACATGTTTTAATGACCACTCTCTCGTTTTCCTGTGTATATTAGCGATTTTATTTTAGGTGAAATTGGTAAATATGTAAAAATAACAATGACAGATGTATTAGAGTGAAGGCAGTGAAAATGACTAGTCGCGCATGGTCCGGGGGATGACATGCGCAATGGCTCCCGGACTCACCCCATCCTCAGCCCCTGGCTAGACTCATAATTTAAAAAAATATAGTAAAGCTTAAGTTAAACTCTGTTCTGCTGGTTTTCGCGAACTGTCATAACAATAATTGAACTCCGATGTTGTGCTGTGCCTTTTAAAGAACAGTTTATAAACTTGCGTTCGAAAAAGATTTGAACTGAGGCTTAGAGTTTTTCGGAATTTTACATTAAGTAGTTAGGTAATTTGTACCAATTTATTATTTATGTAAAATAAAAAGATGACGACTGCATTTACGTCACGTGACGTGGTATGACGTGGTTTGGTGGACGTTTTTTAAATCGTGTTTCGTTAGATATTGAGAATAATAAATGTACTCGTATCACCCGGCTTTATAATTATACAGTGAGAAATTGCACATCCGCGGACGGGATTCGAAACCGCGTCTTCTGACATTCCGTGTCAGACACTATGACCACTAACCCACCGAGGCGATCCATCCGAGAATCGAAAATGTACGTCTATAGTTGATTTTAGCCGTAGCATGGGGAACGTACACGTAAGAATCATCCAATTTTGTTTTCTCGGTGGGTTTAGAACAGAATAACTACACTTTAAAAAGGTACATAACTACATAATTATAATAAACAAACATAAAAAATTACAAAATATTAGTAAGAGTAATCCCGTATTTTTAGGGTTCCGTACCTAAAGGGTAAAACGGGACCCCATTGCTAAGACTCCGCTATCCGTCCGTCTGTCTGTTTGTCTGACTGTTTGTATGTCTGTCTGTCCATCTGTCACCAGCGATATGACCATGAAGCGTAATATAGTTAGACAGTTGAAATTTTCACAGATGATGTATTCTGTTGCCGCCATAACAACGAATACTAAAAAACCGGTCAAGTACGAGTCGGACTCGCGCATGAAGGGTTCCCTACCATTATCTACAAAAAACGGCAAAAAAACATGTCTGTTGTATGGGAAATTTATAGATAATGGTACAGAACCCTTCGTGCACGAGTCCGACTCGTACTTGGCTGTTTTTTCAGTAAAATCATAATCATCATCATCATCTCAGCCGTAGAACGTCCACTGCTGAACATAAGCCTCCCCCATGATTTTCCAAAAGGACCGGTTGGAAGCGGCCTGCATCCAACGTCGTCCTGCGACCTTCATCAGATCGTCTGTCGACCTACGCTGCGCTTGCCGGTCCGTGGTCTCCATTCCAGAACCTTTCGGCCCCATCGGCCATCTGTTCTGCGTGATATATGCCCTGCCCACTGCCACTTCAACTGGCTAATTTTCTGTGGTATGTCGGTGAATTTCGTTCTTCTACGGATCTCCTCATTTCTGATGCTATCACGTAGAGAAACCCCCGAGAATAGCCCTCTTCATAGCTCGTTGTGCGACTTTGAGCTTATCTGTGAGGCCCAAAGTAAGAGACCACGTTTCAGTGCCATAAGTCATCACTGGTAACACACATTGGTCGAAGACTCTTGTCTTGAGGCACTGAGGTATTTTTGACGAGAAGACTTCGCGAAGTTTCCGGAACGCTGCCCAGCCGAGTTGGATTCGACGATTGACCTCTTTCTCGAAGTTGGACCTGCCTAGTTTGACTGTCTGTCCCAGGTAGATGTACTCGTCAACAACTTCGAGAACTGAGTTCCCAACTGATATTGGGGTAGGTACAACATGGGCATTAGACATAATTTTCGTCTTATCCATGTTCATCTTAAGATCCTACCCGTTGGGAAACTCGATGGAGGCCTTCGAGCATTGTTGAGGTCTTCCATGGATTCTGCCATGACTACAATATCGTCGGCAAATCGAAAGTGAGTGATGTATTCGCCGTTAATATTGATGCCAAGTCCTTGCCATTCCAGAAGCTTGAAGGCGTATTGCAATGTAGCGGTGAACAGTTTCGGAGATATAACGTCTCCCTGTCTCACGCCTCTTAGCAATGGAATTGCCTTCGAACTCTGTTCCTGTACTCGGACTGACATGTAGGCGTTTTTGTAGACCACATCGGTCTATAGTACTATAGCCTTTTCGGAAACCGGCTTTTTCTGGAGGCTGGAATTCATCAAACCTGCGACTGAGACGGTTCGTTATGACCTTCGAAAACAGCTTATAAACGTGGCTCAAAAGCGAGATGGGTCTGTAATTTTTAAGTAAAGTGTTGTCACCTTTCTTGAAGAACAGCACCACCGCGCTTTTGTTCCATGCTTCTAGCCTTAAACCTTCGAGTAAGACGGTATTAAAGAGCTTCTGAAGGACTTTAAGTACCGGTGTTCCACCCGCTTTCAGAAGCTCAGATGGGATACCGTCGTCACCTGGCGCCCTGCTGTTCTTAAGCTGTTTCAAGGCCATTCTAATCTCGTACAGGCTGATGTCCGGGATATCTTCGGTAAAATGTCGAGTCAGCTTGGCTCTTGGGTCTTTGACCGAACTGCAAACAGGTTTAGCGACCGAGGTGTATAACTGTCCGTAGAAACTCTCTACCTCTCCTAACACTTCTGCTTTGGTCGACGCCGTCTTCTCTCTTCAGCTTCGTCAACTGGCTTTGCCCAATAGACTAGATAGAATGTCACTTGCAAACACTTTGAAGCCTTTTTTCCGCTCTATCGTCTCTTTAATACGGTTTGTATTAAAGATCCGGATGTCGTGTCGCAAGGACTTCCATATTCGACTATTGAGCAGTCTATATGCTTCAGCATCATCCGAAGACTGCAGTTTCAATGAGCGTCGTTCAGCCATGAGGTTGAGGGTATCGTTGGAGAGAGTTGACATTAATATTCACCGTGCTTCTTACCATTCGGTGATCACTACCGGTTTTAACCCTGTTGTTCACGGAGACATTAGTGAATATTTGCCTTTTGGTGGTCATAATGAAGTCAATCTCATTTCTCGTGGAATCATCGGGACTCAGCCAGGTCCATTTCCTGTGAGGTGGCTTTTGAAAGATATAGTTCATCATAAAGAGTCCCTCTTTCTCTAGGAAGTCGGCTAACCTCTGTCCCCTACGGTTTCGTTGTCCATAGCCAAATTGCCCCACTTTCAACTCATCCTCGCTTCTCTTAGCCAACTTCGCGTTGAAGTCCCCCTGGTCTCCCTCCTGGTAGTAGAGTAGGTTACCTGATTTTAGGGTTATCGTGTCCTCACCCACTCTACGGACTTTAGATAACCCCACAATATCCCAGTGTAACTTACTCATTTCTTCTTCCACCTCATATATCTTCTCGTCTGTCCTCATCGTGCGTATGTTCCTCAACTGCTAAAACATTTGTGAGGGGTAGACGTTTTTATTTTGCTTCCAACAAAATAAATGCAAATATAAGTTTCAAATGAATTATTCGCAAATTTGACTGTGTATATTTGAAAAACTATGTGTATATAATAGAAAGTAATATTGGATAATTAGTTTAGCTGTGGTGTGGGGAGTTTAATGCGATTAAATAATCCAAAAGTGAAGGTGTTCTAGTGATACGGACGAACACTGTGTCTACTGTGTCGCTTGTTGGAAAGAGTGTCGCCACAACGCGTGTTCGCTTGACTACTGTTGCGTATACTGTGCGCAGAACGCGATCTGCTCGACTACTGTTGTGTAATCTGTGTCGACTGCTACTGATATCGTCAGAATGGCGTCAAAGTTATCAAGTTTTAATAAAGTTAAGTATTGTGAGGGATGCCGTAATACCACAGATTACTGAATGTAATACCATAAATACCAAATACTACTTGAATTGTAGTCTATGCAAACTGGTTTATGACTTAGAATGTGCAGATATATCGGTAGCACAATTTAATGGTGCCATGACTAAAGACAAGAAAAGCTCGTGGAAATGCCCTGGTTGTGTGAATAAACAGCCAAAAACTGGCAATGTAAACACTCCAGTCGGGGCCGCTCATACTTCTGGAGTGCGTGGAAGAGTGAGCCCGCAGATAAGTCCGATGACAAGTAGCAGTGAGACTGATAATGTCACCGTGCGAGGTGGCCGGAGTGGTAAAAACATCGTGCAAGTTATAGATCGCTCAAATTCGGAGGAAACTCAATATATAGAAAATATCAGGAGAATCATGCGCGATGAATTTGAGCGCATTTTGGACGAGCGAATGTCGTCAATTATTAAGATCGTGACTGAGCAAGTAAGTTCGTCCCTAAATAAAAATTGCCGAACTCACGGATAGAGTTGTCGCGCTGGAAAGCGAGTTGATTCTAAGCAAGGAGGAGCACGTAAAGTTACGCAAAAATGAAAATCTTTTGCAATCTACGCGCAGTGTGAGTATAATTGATGAGAGGTCCTCTGGGACTGATCACAGCCTGCAGGAAATTCCGGTAGTAAAGGAGTCTATTCCAAACCCTCCGGTAAATCAGATAGCAAGCTCCCAGTGGACCAAGGTAGCTAAGAAACGGCCACGAACTGTCCCTACTGGTGTGATGCGAGGAGTAGCTGCGCCAGGCGCGACGAAGCTGGAGGCTGCGGAGCGACGACGACAGCTGCATCTTTACTATGTTAAGGTTGGCACCACTGAAGCTGAAGTACAAGAACATTTGAATAGTATCTGTGGAAATAATAAATATGGGGTAGAAGCACTCAAGGCCCGAGGTGAATATGCTTCGTTTAAGTTAGACGTCCCGTCTAGACTAGCAGACGACATTATGTCTCCCGTAAATTGGGCCACGGATATCTGTGTCAAGCCCTGGAGGCAGTCCTTTCGCCCCAAAGATCAAGAAGGTGAGAAACCCTAGTAAGGAAATAAACACCGAAATTTTAATTTACTATCAGAACGTACGAGGACTGAGGACAAAATTAGACACTTTTTGTTTAGGTGTATCAACTTCTAGCGCAGATTTCATCGCCTTAACGGAAACAGGCTGCAATGAATCGATCCATGACGCGGAGATGATCCCACCAGGATACAAAATGTCTCGTTGTGACCGGGCGGATGGAAGGAAACAGGGTGGCGTGTGTTTAGTAGCCGCACCGCGGTTTGAACTTCGACCTGTACCGATACCGATGGGTGTAAACGTAGACGATCATGTGTTTGAAGTGATTGGTACCTCCATTTATTTACAAAATAGATTTTTATTTTTTATTTGTGTTGTGTATATACCACCGCATAGCACTGAGAATGAATATTTATTATTGTTTAAGATTCTTGAAGACTTTTGTAGTAACTTCGACGAAGTAATTGTATTGGGTGATTTTAATTTATATTCTTGTACTATACATGTAAGTAATTATTTCGAGTATTTTCAAACATATTGCGGATTCACTCAAAGTAACAACATAGGTAATTGTAATAATAGACAACTAGATTTGGTGCTAAGCAAGTTCACGGAGTACGATAGCGATTGTGTGATAGTGCGCGCGGCAGACACTCCGATCGTTACAGTGGACGTTTACCATCCACCTCTAGAGATAACGGTACAACTGCCGCGGCGACGTCTGCTGCTGTCCACCGCTGCCGATTCAAGGCAGCCTAGTGGGAACGTCAGCTATAACTATAGGAAAGCCGATTTTTTTTCACTTTTTTATGCATTTTTTATGCATCTATAGCGGCTGTGGATTGGACTCCAATATATGACTTAAATTTAAAGATGAGCTTAGACTTTTTTATGACAATCTTAACATGATAATAGATTATAGTGTACCGAAAAAAAGAAGTATGCTGAAATCGCAATACGTTTACCCTGAGTGGTATACGTCTGATCTAATAAAGGATATAAAATTAAAATATGTTCTACATAAGCGTTATAAGGCCACTAAATCAGTTTCGGATTACGAAGAGTTTGCAAAGTGCAGATCTAGAGTTAAATTACAAATATCATTAATAGAAAAACAGTATAGCCTCAACGTTCAAAATCAGCTTCAGAGGGAGCCAAAGTCTTTTTGGAATTATTTGAAATCAAAAAAATGCAACAGCAGTCCTAGGCAGATAATAAGAGATGATGAGGTTATCACTGAGGCGCAATGTGCCAAAGAGTTTGCGAAGTATTTTAATTCGATTTACGGTACGGAACGAGCAAAGCTAGATATAAGTGCCGCAATTGCTGAAGCGGGTGGTGAAAATGGAGCGGCGCGCGTGTGCCTAGACAAACTACAGTTGAGTGACGTCCAGAGTGCTCTCAGACAACTAAAACCCAAGAAGTCTGCAGGCCCAGACGGAATACCGCCTTACATCTTTAAAGACTGTCGAGAGGTGATGGATAAGCCGCTTCATCATATATACAATCTTTGCCTTAAACTAGCCGAGTTCCCAGAAAGATGGAAGGTTACGCGTGTCGTGCCGGTGCCAAAAAGCAAAGCATGCACTAAGGTGGAGGAATACAGGCCAGTTGCAATACTTTCCACGCCGGCAAAAGTGTTAGAGTCTGCCATTCAAAAGAGCATATCGATGCAGGTGAGTTCACAACTCTCAGATGCTCAGCACGGGTTTCGACCGGCAAGAAGCACCAACAGCAATCTGCTTAATTACATGGCTCATTTGTTGCCTTCGGTTGATAGTGGGGGACAAACCGACGCTGCTTACTTTGATTTTAAGAAAGCGTTCGACCTGGTCGATAACGACGTGTTACTCAAGAAGTTAGCCGGTTTTGGTTTTACCCCACATCTTCTGAAGTTCTTTGTCAGCCATATGACCGATAGACAGCAATATGTAGACTATTTGGGGCATAGATCTGAACAATACTTTACTAGGTCGGGAGTTAGCCAGGGCAGCAATTTAGGGCCATTGGAGTTTTCTTTAATGATTAATGATCTACCGGCAGTTGTGAAACATTCCAAGTGTCTATTATTCGCTGACGATTTGAAGCTTTCAATAGCAATTAAAAAAGAGGATGATTGCAATCAACTTCAAGGTGATATAGATAAAGTAGTGGCATGGAGCAAACAAAACCTTCTCGAATTTAATGTATCTAAGTGTCTTACAATTACTTTTACTCGGGCACATTCCCCAACTCTACATAGGTACATAATAGATGGAACTCCGATGCTCAGAGTTACAGAGGTGAAGGACTTAGGAGTGACTTTTAATACAGAACTAACATTTAGAAACCACATAATTAAAATTTGTAAAAAATCTTATAGGAATTTGGGGTTTATTCTTAGAATGGCGAAAGGCTTTACAAACATCAAAGCGATCACAGCGTTGTATAATGCTCTAGTGCTTAGTCAATTAGAATGTAATGGAGTAATTTGGTCACCTCATGAAACAAAATATGTATCAATGCTAGAGAAGATACAGAATAAGTTCATAAGGTACTTATATATGAGGCACTATGGGGTATATCCTTTTTACCCGCTGATGTACCCTACCCTTTTTATCTTGGGCATGGTTGGATATAACCAATTACGGATCAGGAGAGAACTAGCGCTCGTAACTTACATGTTCAAGATACTTAGAGGGCGCATAAATAATAGCGATGTTCTAGCGCAAATATCGATGTGTGTGCCAGACCGGTATATATGGAGACGGCGACGACCGCCACTGGTGGTGGTGCCGCGAGCTCGGACTAATCTCCTTAGCGAGGCGCCTCTGACGCGCGCACTCCGCACTCTCAACGTTATGGCGGAGGAGACGGACCTATTTTGTTGTACGATGAGTGAGTTCTCAAAAGTGGCTCTGTATGTTTAATGTTATTTAGTTAAGTGATTAGTGTTGGCTGTGATGTTTATATAATTTTATTTAATCTATTTTTAAGTCATGTATATACCTGTATTGTTAAATATAGGTACGTTTCTAAGGGTAAATATGTAAAACTATTGCCACTACTAACTGCACTATCGCATTAGGTTATCCTGTAATGGTAGATGTAAGTATTTAATTCAATAAATAAAAAATAAATAAATAAATAAATGTTGTGTGTAACCAGGGCTAGTCGTCATCGTGGGGGTGGTAGCCGGGCGTCTGCGGGGATTCTTAGCACCCCCACCGTTACCGTGGCCGCTACCGTAGCCAGGAATAGCGGGGCTGCCGGGGACTGGGGGCCTGGTTCCTGTTGTCTTCGTCATTGGGGAGATTTTGCCAATACTCACCACGCTTAGCAGGCGGGTTGGCGAGCGCAGTTTTGGGGTTTTAATACTGGGAAGGTGCTGCTGCCCACCTTCCGATTTGTTATCCCTTAGCAGATTTCTACGGCACCCACGGGTAGAGTTGGAGGGCTACTATTCTAAGCTGGTACCCCACGGCAAATGACCATTAAAATTATGATCAGTAAAATGACTGTATAAAAAACATTTCATGTTGTTGTGTGTGTATGGTAACATGTTTTTTATAACAAAATATATCTCCATAGTTAAATTTTTCAGTCATGCATTCGTGATTCAAATTTATAACGCTTTGCTCCTTTTTCCCCAGTTACTGAGACTCGAACCCCCCTTGCTGGAAGAGGAGGTCTGATCTGATGACCTCTGCTTCCAAACAGAGCAGAGTAGCGACGGCCCTTCTGCCGGAGGGAGGTGGAGGAAGAGCAGAGGGAAGAACACGACGTCGGAGTACCCCCGTGTCGCAGGGGAGCTAGGCGCGGCCATGCTTGTACAGAATAGACGGTGTGTCGTCGCTGAGCTTTCCGGGGTGCTTGACAGGATCTCTAGTTGGGGAACGGAAACCTTGGTTGAGTTCAACGCCAGGAAGACTCAAGTGTGCGCGTTCTCGGCAAAATCATCTCCATTTCTTCCTCTTCCTTCTCTTCAGAATATCATCTTACCTATACAGCGTAACCTTGACATCCTTGGCATGGATATCCGTAGTGACCTGAACCAGCGTGTAGTCACGCTCGAGTATTATCAAGTTAGCTTCCCGCAAACTCGGAGTCCTGAACAGAGCGAGGCATTTCTTTACTCCGGATCAGCGGTACCTTCTTTATAAAACTCAGGTGCGCCCATGTATTAAATATCTGGGATGGATCCGCTAAGTACTTATTTACGCTTATGGATGCTCTCGATAGACTGCAACGTCGCGCTGTCCGTATTATTGGAGACACTGAAGTCTTTTGAAGATTTTTGAGTAATAACATGTCAATCCGTGGACGCGGAGCTGAACTTCTGCGAACGAGTCGTGTCGTAGAAGGAGGCTGCGGAAAGCAACAACCAGATCACGTCTACGCTTCCGATCTGCAACCGGAAAGCCAGGCGTAATATTAGTCGAGCATATTAATAGCAAATGTTAATAATTGTGGATAGCGTACCACGCCTCCATGTTCATTCTATCGGACGGAGGACAGACTCAGCTTTTCTGTGGTTACGCCCAGTACTTACCTCAACTGAAAGTGCAAAATTCGGCTGATATGTTCGGTACGTATTTGAAGCAGTCTCCATACAAACATATTCCCTAATTTCCTCTCTGAGATATCGATCTCTTATTTCTTGAGCTCTGTTGTTTTCATACTGTACTGTTGTTGTTATATTAGACAAAAATACTTAATTTAAGTAGGTAGTTTAATGCTTATAATAATAGGCAAATTACAGGCTCAAACAGTGCGATTAGCGTTTGTGATGTTCTATTTTACTACCCAATAATAGCTTTCCAGTTTATTACAAACTAAACCGAGACAAGAATATACTTTTTTTTTTATACGTGTAACGCGCATGTCTAATACCGGAAGTGTCTCCTCTCTAATTGGTCGTTTCCCCTACCCGTTCGTACAAACTTCCGCCCAGTTCGACGAGCGCTACAAGATGGTCGGTACTCGCTCGCGGCACGCATCGCGTTTTTTTATGTATTTTGTGTAGTTTGGTTCTGAACCCACTGTATAATAAATTCAGTTAAATTACAAACAAGACCTATTTGTTATAATGGCGCCCAACTAGCGGGCCAAGTGCATAATAGACATTTTTTCACGCGACGCGAGTTCGACGAGTCGAACGCGTCGACGCCATTACGGTCTGACTTTTATCTCCCGCTTTGACCGCTTCTTTGTGCCGACATCGCCACTACTATGGCCAACAACACGAGAAGCAAGGGCCAACAAGGCGCCGAAGTACACACCGCCGCACCGCCGGCGCCGATGCAATCGGTACATGCGCCGATCATGAACATGACGCAACGTGCAACACCGCGGCGTCCGTCGATAATCCGGACGACGTACGGCTTCCAAACAACCCGATGACGAGTCATAGTTCTCCAGCGACCATAGGAATTACAGAGGAACAATTGTCGAGGCTACTATCCAGCGTGATGGGTCACGCAATGCAGCACGCCATCAAAGGTGCCGCCGCGCTTGCACCCCAACCCCGCCAATCCGACGCGACCGCTGGCCGTCCGCCGGTGGTCGTGCCACTCGCAGAGGATACACCGACAGCAGTGCTCCCACCCGCGTATCCGTGCTCGTGGAGCAATTTATCTAAATGCGCAGCTCGGTTCGATGGCAGTGATCCGAACCCCGAGATTATTGAGGCATTCATAGACGCAGTAGAAATGTACGTGGAATGTACGAATGTTAGCGAAGAGCACACCCTACGAGGGCTACCTATGCTTCTTTCTGGTAACGCAGCAGGCTTCTGGAGAGGCATCAGACACGAAGTCAACACCTGGGACGAGGCAAGGATGCGGCTGCGCTGTATGTACGGAGCCCGCGCCCTGCATACAAACTCTTACGAAATTTGTTTACTTCGGAGCAGAATGAAGAACGTGCCGACGCATTTATCTCACGTTTACATGCAATTATGGCAAGATTACCATATCGCTTAGAGACAGTAGTGCAACTTGATATAGTGTACGGACTTTTAAATCGCAAGTTAAGAAAACGTGTACCGCGAGATACAGTGTATAGTTTCGACATGCTTATTTCGAAAATGAGGGAGGTAGAGGAAGCGATCAATGAGGCAGGTAAACAACTCTGTGATAACCGCGATTTAAAAACTCGCGCGTCTTCCACTTTCACTGCGCCCGCAGCGCTCATGACTTTCGAGCGCAACTCTCGCGGCTCGACAGCTGTCAATGTCATTTCAAACCAAAACAATATTGTTGACAACCGCGCCGATAGTAAGTTTCGCTTAAATTCGAATGTAGGAAGCTCTTCTAGCACAAATAACGATATTAAACGTTCTCGCCCGCGCTGTGATTATTGTAAATCATTTGGACACACGATCGACGAGTGTCGTAAGGTTCAATTGAAAAGGAAACCCGTGCGATGTTATGGTTGCGGCCAACACGGTGTTATTCGCGCAAAGTGTGACATTTGCAATAAAAAGGCTGTGCCGTCAACATCAGCTGACTTTAATACACTAAAAACACATGAGTGTACCGACAGCTCGTGCCCCTTAGTGACTGTTTCGATAGCAGGTCGGAATGGCGTCGCCGTCTTAGATACCGGCGCGTCTCAGAGTGTGGCTAGCCCATCTCTGCATAAAATTTTGATTGAATCAGGTACCGACTTCACACCAACAGAACGGATGGTGAGTCTGGCAGATGGAAGAAAAGAGGTACGTAAAGTTTTACTTGCTATTGTAGTTGTAACCATTGGATGTCGCGATGTAAAGACGTCCTTCCTTGTATTTCCCGATGCAAATAATAAGACACTACTTGGCAATGACTTTATTTCAAATGCAGGAATTCTCATAAATATACCAAGAGCTGTTTGGAGTTTTGTAGACTCCCCTGGACTAAGTTTCCCTATATCATACTCTTACACAGAGAGCCCTACCCTTTCAAAGTGTGCTGATTTGATGCATGCCGACACAAAATGTTTCCAGTTGAGGCATGATGAGGGCCATGTTCTATCTATGAATGAGAGAGTAATGTTGAATAAACTTATCTGTGACAGTGCAGAGCAATTTGATAAAGAAGGACCGGCCACTGACTTTGCCACTCATCGCATCAAAGTCAGCGAGGACCAGCAACCCATCGCTTGCCAACCCTTCAGGATGTCACAGAATCGGAAGGAGGCCTTGAAGGAGGAGCTAGACAAGCTACTGGCAGCAGGTATCATTGAGGAGGCAGAAACTCCGTGGGCAGCCAACGTCGTGATGGTTGTAAAGAAGAGTGGAGGTATGCGTTTATGTATAGATTATCGGAAAATGAATGAGGTCACTGAACCTGACCGATACCCTCTACCCCGTATCGAGGATATCTTGCACTCCGCTAAGACCAGTATGTATATGACAACCCTTGACCTCCGATCTGGGTACTACCAAGTAAATTTGCACTCGGATGACCGTGACAAGACTGGTTTCATAACACCTCTTGGGACGTACCGGTTCATCCGCATGCCTATGGGTCTCCGGAACTCTGGAGCGACCTTTCAATGGCTCATTGACCGTTTCAAATCAAACCTGGCGTTACGAAAGAGCACACTTCTGGCTTATCTTGACGATATAATTTTGCTCTCACCAGATTTTGATAGCCACATAAAGGACTTGCAAGTAGTGTTCAACCGTCTGAAAATGTTCAACCTCAGAGTGAACCGTGACAAAAGCTGCTTTGCCTGCACATCTGTAAAGTTTCTAGGACATGTCATTGTACCTGGAGGGATCCATATGGACCCAGACAAGACAGCAGCTATCACCAACATGCCCCCACCTGAAAATGTGAAACTACTGAAATGTTTCTTACAAACTTCCAGCTGGTTCCGGCGCTTCATTCCCGGTTACGCCGAGATCGCCCGACCGCTCACCGACCTGCTAAAGAAGAACAGCGTCTGGCACTGGAAGGAGGAACAGCAGCGTGCCCACGAACATATCAAGTCTCTTCTGACGTCGGCGCCGATCTTGCGACAGGCTGACGAGTCGCTGCCGTTCGTGCTGCGCACCGATAGTAGCGGGTATTGTCTCGGGGCTGTTCTGATGCAGGGGGAGGGTCATGAAGAGCGACCGATTGAGTATGCGAGTCGACAACTGAACTCAGCAGAGCAGAATTATAATACTACTGAGCGGGAGGCCTTAGCCGTTGTCTGGGCTGTTAACAAGTTCAGAGCATATATTGAGGGCACTCAAGTGATAATTAGAACTGACCATCAACCTCTCAAATGGTTGATGAGCAACAAATCACCGAGTGGCAGACTTGCGAGATGGGCGCTCACACTCCAGGAGTTTGATTTACGTATAGAATATACCCTGGCAAGTGCAATGTTATTGCGGACACACTGTCACGGCCACCATGCACACAAGCGACTGACTGCGACCTGGCCTACGCCGTCGCCGATTTCCCTGCACGAACGCCTATCGATATACGCGAAAACCAGCTGGTGGACCCGGAAGTACGCAAAATTATTGAAGACCTAGAGTCAGACGTTTCTTCTAGGGGGAGACAGTGGTCTGATCGCGGATACCTACTTTCCGATGGCATATTATATAGATACGCCCCTGATAGTGATGATGATGACGCTTGTCTTGTTATACCAGAGCATGAGCGCGCAATTATTGGCGGAGTACCACGACGCCCCAACTGCCGGCCATTTTGGAGTCGAGCGCACCCTGCAGCGTATCGCGCAGAAGTACTACTGGCCCGGCATGCGGTCCCTTGTTACATCTCACGTCAAGAAGTGCGTCGAGTGACAACGTTACAAGGCTGACACAAGGAAACCTGCTGACCTCGTGCAGACGCCGGCCATGTCCCGGCGCTTTGAGGTAATATCAGTTGATTTATTTGGACCCCTACCTGAGACCAAAAATGGGAATAAATGGATCCTCATTGTCGAAGATGTCTGTACACGTTGGGTAGAGATATTCCCTCTCAAGAACGCTACTAGCTTGGAGTGCGCAAAAGTTCTTACCTCCGAGATTTTCTTGCGTTACGGCATTGTACGACGCATGGTCAGCGATAATGGAGTGCAGTTTGTCTCAGAGGTCATGCAACAAGTATGTCACGTCTTGGGCATTCAACAATCTCTTACATCATACTACCATCCTGAGGCAAATCCCATTGAGAGGAAAAACCGTGACCTGAAACCACAGCTAGCCATACTAGTCGGTCGGGATCACGATACATGGGATACTTATCTCTCGGCGATTCGTTTCGCCATGAACTCTGCCGTAACTTCAGGTACAGGCTACTCACCCGCTTTCTTGACATTTGGAAGGGAACTCCGCGCACCGGCAGATGCTGCATCGGACCTGCGGATCATCGTCGAGAACGACAACTTCGTGGCGAGCATCACACCGTACCTGCGCCGGCTGGCGACGACCCTCATTGACGCGCGCGACGTCCACGAGCGTGCGCAGGAGAGGCAGAAGGCGTACGCCGACGCGGGGCGCAGGCTACCACAAGACTACGAATCAGGGAGTCTAGTTTTGCTTAAAACACAAGGAGCCAATGATACAGGTAATGGGCAGTCGCCCAAATTTATTCCGCGTAGGGACGGCCCCTATCGGGTACGCGAAGCTGTCGGCTCTACCACTTATTTGTTAGAGCGCGTTAGTGATGGCACACTTTTAGGAAAGTATCACGTCTCGCAACTCACACCATTTGTTGGCAACGTCCAACCCGCCATACGCGAGAAACGTAAACGAGGTAGGCCGCGACGCTATCACGAATGCGAGGTCGCTTATCCGTGCTAGAGGGGGAGGCTGTAACGCGCATCACTAATACCGGAAGTGTCTCCTCTCTAATTGGTCGTTTCCCCTACCCGTTCGTACAAACTTCGACGAGCAGTTTTTTTATGTATTTTGTGTAGTTTGGTTCTGAACCCACTGTATAATAAATTCAGTTAAATTACAAACAAGACCTATTTGTTATTATATACGTATATTTATCAGACTTCAATATTGTAGAGATTAGAAGCTGACTGCAAAGTGACTAGAATTGCCAGGTCCGTTATCCATTTACTGCTTAGAGCAACGCGGAACGCAGGCTAGTGGCCCGCGTTGCAATGGAACTAAGATGATGTACAGCGTAATAAAGTCGGGTATAAAAACGCTGGATTAATTAAGAATAATTGCCCTGATTAAGAAGAGGAGAAGCGCTGGCCGTCTTTCTGGACATTTCAAAGGCCTTCGACAGGGTTAGGCATGATAGCCTTATTAACAAACTCCGTGCGTCCTATGGCTTGCTGGCTGGGCTATGTGCGTGGGTATCAGACTTTCTGAAGGAAAGAAATATACGAGTAGTCGTTGACGGCTCGTCTGGTCAATTGGCTACTAATGCCGACGTTCCTTAGGGGTCCGTGCTCTCTGCCACACTATTCTTGCTGCACATTAATGATCTGCTGAAACCCGGTACTTTTGGGTACACAGATGACAGCAGGCTGGTGGAGAATTATATCCAATGCACGTAGTAGTGGTGCCCAAATACGCCAGTTAAGAGAGGCGATGGTCCAGCGGTTGAACCAGAATTTACAAGCAGTCTCCGACTGGGGTAATGCCAACTTGGTCAATTTTAATGCCGCTAAGCGTGTCTGTTTTCAAACGGAATCAATTTCATCTGACTCCGACTTTCCGTGGTGTGTCCGTGTCGATAACTAACCACCTTGAGCTTTTAGGTGTTACTTTGTCTTCGGCTCTCAATTTTGGCTCTTACATAAAATATAGAGCTCAAATAGCAGCAAGGAAGCTGGGCATACTTGCTAGAGTTGCCCAGCAAGTAGCATACTTGCTACTTGCTGGGCAACTTGAGACAGTACACTTCACATCAGAACAGCTGCTCAATTTGTACAAAGCACAAGTTCTGTCATGTATGGAGTACTGTTCCCATCTCTGGGACGGTTCAGCAAAATACCAGCTTGAGGCCCTCGAGTCAATTAGGAGACGAGCCAAGAGGCCCATTAGAAACGATCAGTTAGTTGAGGAAAAACTTCAAAGTCTAAATCACCAACGCAAAGTTGCTTGTTTATCGGATACATTTCAGGTAGTCCGTAGTGTTCACTGGAGTTGCATGACTTGATTCCTCCATCCCCATTCCATCTAAAAACGACTAGACGTACGGCGATGCGCACGAAGCGTTTCGCTTCCACATTAATAATGTGTACGACTAAAGAGTGAGTTGCCTGAGTCTGTGTTAGTACCTACATACAATCTGGGTGTCTTCAAGTCGTCTATATCTTCTAGGCAGCCGTGATACATCGTAGACTGTCTCTATTGTATTCTCTTTGGTAGACTGTATCATCACTTAACAGCAGGTGAGATAGTCAAAGGCCAGACTATCGTAACATTAAAAAAAAAAAAATTTCGTTTCGTATTATTATGGAACATATTCATATTTTTCGTGAAACATGGTACTTAGTAATAAAAAATCGTTAATAATATGTACCTAAATTAATAACTTAATCATAGCGAGAACATAGCAAAAAACATAGTTATTGACGTTAAATATCTTGTATGTAAAAATAGCAACTAAACCTATGTAAATTGATTTTATATCTTTATTGTTCTTTTTAGTTACTACTTTGATTACATAAATATATTTATGTGTAACGGAGTATTATTATATTCCTGCCTAAAGTTTTTGTTGGTTTTTTTTATTGAATTATTTTATCATTCCTCAAGTTAATTGAAACAGGCAAACTGCACAAACCACGCAATTCCAAATAAAGACAAGTACAATTTGAAAAATTTAATAGGTACCGACTTCCATTGGTTTCAGTTATTGGAGTGTAACTCAAAACCTACTGGACCGAATTTGATAAAATTTGATAAAATTTGAACACACACGGGAAGCACCAGCTTTCAAACAAAAAAATAATTTTGAGAATCGGTTTATCCTATCGAAAGTTATGAGGTAACAAACATAAAAACATGTTTGTCCTCCTTTTTGGAAGTCGGTAGAAAATGACGTTGTCAGTTGTTTTAGTGCGTTCGAATAGTGTGAAACTTGTGAGCGTTTTAAAAACGTTAAAAACGCTCAGAAGTGATCTATTCGAACGCACTAAATGACAACGCCACCAATACCCTAAAAGCTAACCGAACGCACCTAGTCTTGGTGCGTTCGAATAGATCACTTCTGATCGTTTTTGGCGAAAATAACGCTAAAAACGCTCACAAGGGCGTTCGAATTGGGAATCTGTGGATGAAAATGTCGTTCATGCCTCTTTTCGTTCAGCGTTCGGAAAGCTAAAAAAGAGGAATTTTTGCCACCAAAAAGTGCAATTATTGACCCACGTCCGTAGCATGGTTGTTTGTGATCGTTATTTGACAGCTATGTATTTGACAGCATAATCATGCGATTTTAAGTCTTATGCTCAGTTGGCGTTCGAATAGGGTATGGGCAAAAGTGGCAAAAGTGGCAAAAACAACGTTTTTGAGCTTTCCGAACCCTTTGACATAAGAGCCATCAATGACAACGCCACCAATGCCCTCATAAGCTAAACGAACGCACCTTCTATAGTGTGATCTGATTAATCTATGATCCATTCCTAACCTAAAAAGCTAAAAAGTAAACAAAATGCGAATGGAAAATAGAATTTTACATTGTTTGTAAACTGTGAGCCAAAACGGAAGTTATTCACATTTGAACTAATTAAAAAATGTTTAAAGTGCCAGATTGGGAGGAAGATGTGCCGAAAAGTAATATAAATCTAAGGAAAAGATCACTCGTAGTAAGTACAGCACACAATATTTTATAATACTTTTTGCGCATGTTTCTATGATGACCGCATAAATCAGGTAGTCAATAAAGTAAACTAGTAAAGTTAGAACTCTCAACAAAGTGTCTTTTCAGTTAGAAAAATCCTAACAGCCATCTAATGAAAAAATAATCCCTTTCCATGACCATCATTATGCTTAGTGCATTCGAATAGATCACTTCTGATCGTTTTTGGCGAAAATAACGCTAAAAACGCTCACAAGGGGCTTTCGAATTGGGAATCTCTGGTAAATGTCGTTCATGCCTCTTTTTGTTCAGCGTTCGGAATGCCAAAAAAGAGGAATTTTTGCCACCAAAAAGTGCAATTTTTGGCCCACGTCCGGAGCATGGTTGTTTGTATTCGTGATTTGACACCATAATCATGCGATTTTAAGTCTTATGGTCAGTTGAGCGTTTGAATAGGGTGCGTGCAAAAGTGGGGAAAAAATAACGTTTGAGCTTTACGAACGCTATAACAAAAGAGGCATCAATACCAACGCCACCAATGCCCTCATGAGCTAAACAAATGCACCTTATATTGTACTTACCGTAATATATAAACTGTTATGTATTACAGAATAAGAAAAAGCAACAGAAAAATGATGTTAAAGTAACGTCACCTGCAAAAGCAGTAAAAGTCAATAAAGCTGTGCCCAAACAAGTCCCAAAAGGTATCAAACTTAATAATAATCAATCCAAGAAGAGAAAACTCAGTGGAGAAATCATAAATCACAAGAAAAAGAAAATTAATGATAGAGATAACAGTATTGATGTATCAAATGTAGACACCGACAAACTGGATGAGGTATTGCTCAATGCTAAGAAAAAAAAGTTTTATGAACCTATGAGAAGAGATGATGTAGAACATTTATTATTCAAAGAAGACACAAAACCAAAACATACTCGAAGTCCTGTGAAGAGCTCTAATGGAAAATTATTGTCTAAAATTATAGATAAAAATGTTAAAAAACATAAAAAGGACAAAAACAAAACTGGAAAAATTAAAGCAGCTCTCGAGTTGGAGAATGAGAGCAGTAAAAATGTATTCCAAGTTAAAAATAGTATTGAGAACAATGATGGTTTAGCAGTCAATGGAAAAAAGCCTCAAAACAATAAAAAAGAAAAACTGAAGGGAATGCTCCAAACATATAACACTAGAAACTCAATTCGAGTCACCGGCAATAAGTTAAGGGAAAGAATGCTGGAAAGGCTGAAAGGTTAGTTACAATAGTGGATACCCTTGTATTTGCTTAGTTATCTAAACTAGTGATTGTGTTACTGTCACGCCACACAGTTTGTGTTCATGTCTGTCTTGGCGGGTATCCACTGCTAACTATTCTGCCTCTAAGCAGGAGGTGCAAGATTATTTTTTAATTCAGTTTATGTGCCTGATGGTATCAGCCTGATGAGTCTTTAGAGTCGAAACAAAAAATGAATCTGACAAATTCTGTTTACTTCAGACTAATTGTTCAAGAAATTCTGGATCACTTATTCATTGGTTCTTTGTATATACAAACTAAATTAACCCACTGCATATTAAAGCTCATTTGACTTTTGCAAATTACTGGCTCTACTCTTTATAACTGTTTTAATATTTGTTTGGACAGATTAGCCGGTTTCATAACCTAGCCACATCTCTTCATTGAGCATCCCATTGTGACTGAGCTTGATTTGTGATCGGTGTTGAGACAATAGCGAACATTAAATAATGACCAAATATAAAAAAATATTCTTGGTTATTAATATTTTTAGGAAGTGTGGTGTAAGCAGTTTTCTTATTAGTACAAGTACTCTACATACTCCATTATGTGTCTTATTTCTTTAGTTTCCATCATTTTGATAGCATGATATTGTATTAAATATTTTGTAGGACAGTTAATAGTGGTCAAATGTGACACTAGGCAGTTGGAATATGTACCAATAAAGAAAATAAAAACTATTTTTGTAATCTTATTGATTTGCAACTTCCTGCAAGTATGTAATTTTAAGTCACCATCTGATAGAAATATTTGTGTAGTTAACATAGCATAAGTGACATTACATGTAGCACTTCTTGTTTACTTAAAATTGTTGTACATTATGTGTTTGACTGCCAGAACATATGTTTTATTTTAGCAACAATTGGTGCTTGAAATTTATTGTTTTAATTATCAAATATTATATTCCTTTACTTTTTCACAAGTAGGTTGTGCTTGTGTAGGGTAGGTACATCATATCCAAATATCTGTAAGGAGGCACATAATAATATAACTAAGTACATACAGGGTGTCCACATCATAGAAGTATTTATATATAAATAATTTTAACAACTTCTAATCAAACATTTTACGTTATTCCTTTCTTTTGAGATACTAAGTTACTTAAAAGGAATTATTATTTTTTGTCAATCCTTTCAATTGGCATCAAAAAAGTACAGCATGTTTTTTTCACATTAATTGAGTAGGTTCAATTCCCAGAAGAAGCAAGTATTTTTTTATAAAATCTTTGAATGCAGTATTAATTACTAAGTTTTAACAATAAAATAAAGTCTCTTTAAAGCTATATATCCTATCTACTATATTTAAGGTACTTTCCCTACATGTGGCATAGCTGTGGAACACTGTATATTTTGAAGGGAGTGTTACCAATATTTAATATCATTGCAGCGGCACAGTTCAGATATATAAA
Source organism: Selenia dentaria (assembly GCA_917880725.1). Taxonomy (NCBI): domain Eukaryota; kingdom Metazoa; phylum Arthropoda; class Insecta; order Lepidoptera; family Geometridae; genus Selenia; species Selenia dentaria. The sequence goes on from OU862880.1 coordinate 3,589,800, forward strand.
TGAGAAGCTGTACACATCTTCAGGCAGTGATGCCAAAGAGCTGTTCCAGAGTGATCCAGCTGCATTCCAGACTTATCATCAGGGTTACCAACAACAAGTCAAGAAATGGCCTGTCAATCCACTCGATGTGATAGTAAAGAGGATACAGAAAATGTGAGTTTTTAGCTCTACTGACAACATTATAGTACTCCATGGTACTTTATGATATACAAGTAGTTAATTACTCGTACCTTAATCCATGCTCTTATTTGAAACAACACTTTATCAGCAACAAATATTATTATTATTATTCTCATATAATTATGTATACAGTGTCCCAAAAAGTAGTGTTAAGCGAAAGTTCAGAGGTAGACCACCCAAGAGGTATCACATGTTTCGCGATTTTTTATAGTTTTCGAGTTATACATTTTTTTCTGTCTTTTTGTAAATTTTCGAATTGACAACTTTGCTCCAGTCATTTTTGGTTAGTTTAGAAACCAATTATCCTTAAAAATGATAAAATGGCCAAAAACAATTTTCTTATCAAATAGCCAATTTTAAGAATTTTCTACCTTAGCGTCTGTTGAAATTGATTTTAGCCAAAGTACATTAATTACTACTTTTTTAATGATTATGGAAGCTGAGAGTCGGGAGAAATCTTAATACTTTTTTAAGAACCACGAAATCACTTTTTAAGATTTTTAATTTAAAGTTGAAAATTTAAGTCATAATATATTTTCTCACTTTACATTAACATTTTCATAGTTTATATCAAAGTCCCGTAGCTGATTATTTTATAAATAAAATAACAATTCATGACAATTCAGTAGAAAATACAACAACAAAAATGAAAATACCAACTTTTTTAAGTAATAAACACGAAAATTTTCTAAAATTCTGAAAGATAAACATAACACGTAAACTATAAAAATGGCGGAACTTACATGGGTACCCCAAGGATGTTCTATCTCTGGTCTTCCGCTTGACTACTTTTTGGGACAACTTGTATATTCCATTCTATATAATATTGCTCTATTAAAATATTTCAAAGATACTAACTCTACAGTACCACCAGAAGCAGGACATAATCCAAACTACTCTGTTCCTGCATTTGTCTCTGAAAGACATTTGGTTACCTTCCTAGCTGTAGTTTTTTTAAAACAATCATACATATCTTATTGAATAAATTGCATATCTACAGGCCTAAAACACATACAATAGCAGACATGGGCTGCGGAGAAGCTGCTCTATCGAAGCGTATCCCCCACAAGGTCAGATCCTTTGACCTCGTGTCGAGTTCCCCGGGTGTGGAGATATGTGACATGGCACACACCCCACTGCTGGCCGCTTCGATGGATGTTACTGTCTACTGTCTCGCCTTGATGGGTACTGAGCTGACACAGTACTTGGTTGAAGCTAACAGGGTGCTGAAGATGGGGTAAGGAATTAAGCTAACAATATTATATGAGACACCAACCACGACACACCTTTTTAAATGTAACAGAAAACCGATTGAATTTTTTTATTTCTTAAATCAGAGGTGGAAAATGGACAAAAAAGTCACTAGAAGTCAGTATTTTTTAAGGCCACGCTGCCATATAAGTGGCGGTTTATTGTACATTTAAGTGTTGAAGTTGGGTTGTGAGTGAAGAATGTAAAGTAAAAGTTTTATTTTATTGAATATCTTTGGGACGGTTTTAATAATTTAATTAATTTTAATTTTTTTTAATACTTCAAATTTTCAATTTGCTTGTTGAACATTTTATGTCCCTTTCAAAATCATTATATATTCTTACTTACAACCATGATGAATGTTTAATTGACTAGCATACGTACAACAGCAACTAACACATGCATATTTCTATGGTAAATTAATCAATAAAGGGTCAGTACTTCTCGAGGCTTGGTCAGTATTTTAGATGCTTGCAGTCAGTAAACTCAGTTTCCACCCTTGCTATATCTATAGTAAATTGAAAATAGTGCACAATAGGGCAAGGACGTGATTGGAAACGTTCAGTAACTCAGATTGCATACATTTATTTTTACTTGCTTTTAATAATCATATTGTCGCACCAGTGATTACCGTACCGACACTACCGACCTTAACGGTAAATGTAGGGCGGCTTGGTGATGGTCGATCCGATGATTGTTTGTTTGTCTACATGTATTATCTATTTCTCTTGGCAATTATTATAAATGTTGTTACTCGTATATATAATTATAAAAGCACTAACGCCTGCTTAGCGAAACCAAAGTTTGAAATTTTAGAGGCAAAAATTACATCCTCGCACCGCTTCGAACTCGCGTCCTCTGAGTAACTGACAGACGCCATGACTACTACGCCACCGACACACCCACCTAAAGATTGAATTCAAGTATCTAGTTATTGAACTCTGAGGTCGAGCGCCTGTATGTGAGTGCCACATTTGTCCGTTACAGTTAAAGAGCCTTAGAAACGTCAGGGCTCTGGTTACTCTCCTCACGCCATATTGTTTTTGCGTTCCATCCGCGGTGCTCAACACGTACTGTTACTGATAGCCCTACCCTCTAAACCTATACCGTGTTATTTCCAGTGGGCACCTGCTAATAGCCGAGGTAGAGAGCCGTTTTCACGACGTGGACGCGTTCACAAAGGAAGTTATGAAACTCGGCTTCAAGCTCAAGAATCTTGACAAAAAGAGCACTGTGTTCTTCTTCATGGAGTTCATCAAGATAAGGGACCCGCCAGTTAAGAAATCCAAGCTACCCATGCTCACTTTGAAGCCTTGCTTATATAAAAGGCGATGAATAAAACACAACCTAATGACAATTAGTTTTCTTTTTGATTCTACACCACTATATTGCTACATAGTCTACATACCGAAATACGAATACGTGAAGCTTACCTGCCAAATGAGACGTTTACCTAACATACGTGCGATGTACCTCTGAATTTCGACGAGTCCAAAACGTCGACAGTGGCTTATTCGAAAAAACATAGACAATACTTCGACAGTGGCTTATTCGAAAAAACATAGACAATACTTTGACAGTGGCTTATTCGAAAAAAACATAGTAAGACAATACTTCGACAGTGGCTTATTCGAAGAAACATAGTTAGACAATACTTCGACAGTGGCTTATTCGAAAAAACATAGTTAGACAATACTTCGACAGTGGCTTATTCGAAAAAACATAGTTAGACAATACTTCGACAGTGGCCTAATCGAAAAAGCATAGTTCGACAAGTCATTGCTTCGACAGAACATAATATTCGATAAGAATGACTCTCACAGAACGTAGCGGAGTATCTAGTCAGAGCAAAGCCACGATAGGTGCGACGTTAGGTTGAATGGTGAGCACACAACGAGCAAGCGTACCGTGACGTTTCTTCTAGTTCTTCTTTTAAAGGTAACCTCAATAAAGTGGTTTTTTCAACAGACATTCTATTCGTTAGACGATAACAATGAAGTAAATGCCAATGCTCGGCAAACGTAGTGTAGGACGTCCTGAGGCACGGTGGAGTGACGATCTGCGCAAGACGGCTGGCAAAAACTGGATGCGAGAAGCCCAAGATAGACCTAAGTGGCGTGTAATTGGAGAGGCCTTTGTCCAGCAGTGGACTGCTACAGGCTGATGATGATGAAATGCCAGTTCATATTCGAATAATGTAAATACCAGTTCATATAGGTAATATTGATATTGTTATTTTTTTAACTAGATGACCCGGTAGCGGCTTCGCTCGCTTGCTCTAAGTATAGTGGTGAGAGCACTTTGGAATCTCGAGATCCTGGATTCGATACCTAGTTCGAACAGTTCTTGGGTTCACGATCGTGGCAGGCAGTTATCGTTAACGCCAAACAACTTCAAAATATATGGCGTTGACATTACCTGTGGAAAAGTCACGTGACGTCACGCTAAGTTGGTAGGCACATTTTCGTCTAGGCCTGTTTTACCCTTTCTATTTATTCAACCCTCGAGGGTCAGTTTATCAAACAAAAATAATTTATAATATAATATTAATTATTATAAATAATTTCTTTATGTATACTTAGGCGACTCGAATCACGCGCTTATTGCGCCATAAGTTCCAGTAATATAACAGTTTTTCGTAAAATAAGGTATGGGTCTAAATATGTTTTACTAGCTCATATTAGAAAACAAAAAGTTTAAAACCCAAAAGACAATGAATTGGCTGGGACTCGAACCATGGACCGTTAGTTCCTGACGCGCACACTCGCAGCCTGAGCAACTGGGGTTAGAATATTGACATCGAAATAAGCTTACCCTTACTAAAAAACCATTAAAGAGTGTTCGAAGTTATTATTCCCCTCATAAAACCTAGTTGTCAACACGATCTTTTGTAGCACTGTGATATAGAGTTGAAACATGGCATACAATTTAAGTTTTTTTAGATACTAAACAGAGAACATTGCATAAAATCCGTCAAGTAGTTATGTTACTTAGGTTTTTTTTTACTTTGATCCCTAATTAAGACTGTACAGGTGTGCCTGCACAGGTTCGCTCTCCGGTGTACCGTAGCGTGAATGGCCTACTTTCGGTACCTAATTAGTTACTTTTGCCTGTTGCCATTTTATAGTTAAAATGAAACCACTATTCAGAAAAAATATATTTTATTTATTTGTAACAATTAACATTTATTACATTGTTGATTATATAACGGATCACTTCACTAATTATCATATATTATTATTTGGTCTCAGTTTCTACGTAATTAATTCGTTGTAAGTAGGTATAGCCCTACGAAGAAATAATATCAGGAAGAGTAACTGCCTTAAAAAATGACCCAATAAAAGTCGTGCTAAATCAATAACATCTATAATCACTGTCATAGTAGACGTTGCAGCACGCGCGTGGACCAATCCCTGCTTTCCTTCTGAAATTTAAACCAATCACCGAACATGTCTATTTGTAACCTCGGAAGTAATTCGTATCTGGAGTCATACTACGTAGTTTTAGTTTGAAGGGCTACTTTTTGTGTGGAATGTTCCGAATTATGCTTCCTGACATTATTTCTTCGTAGGTATAGGCCCTTAACTTCCTCTCACTGGTTGAATACTGCAATTGGTCTGCATTACCTGTACCTGTATACAGTTACTGTATTGTACACATGATTGTTTGTGATGTTTGCAACTCTTTACACTTTGAGCTCCTCCATCACATCCTCGGCTTCAGCACGAAGGTTCTCCACTTTTTCTATCAGCATCATCTGCAAATGTCACACAAAAACCGAAAAATTCATTAAAGATTGATTATATGTTATATTATAATAATAATATATACTACAACTCAAAATTATTACTTCAAAAAGTGTTTTCAACCAACTTCCAAAAAAGGTTCATTTCGTCTGTATATTTTTTATGTATGCTACTCAAGTATTTCCTTTGAGTGAAATTTTGAATGGACATAAATCTGCTTTTGCAGGGTTGACATTTGAGGCACAGTCATAATGGAACGCGGGCGGAGCCGCGGGGTGCAACTATATTATAAACTTTTACATTTTCAATATAGTAGTCAATGTACCTAGCTGCCACACGTTCACAATAGTTTATACATAACACACATTACATAATACTGAGTAAAACGTTAAATCATTTCAAAAGATGTATTCTACAAATTTTGACTCATTTACAAATTGTCTATCGTTCGAGTCGAATCTAAATGTTTACAAGTTCTATTGGATAACTATGGTAGACTGTAAATTGCTGACATCTGTTTAGTACATAGAGAGCTAACATACTCAATTTAATTTGCGCTGCCCCAAACCTTAAACAGCTTACCTAGGACGCTGCTCGAAAAAATACCCAGTCTACATATCAAACAATTAAAACGGACACTAAATAAATATTTCTTAACAAGAGAAAGATCAAACGGGTGTGCGACGACACAGGCTTTGTCCATATGTTGTACTTCAGAATTGTAAAAACATACTTACTAAACATAGAGGTATAAAAATGTTTCATAGTATAATATATCTTGTAGTAGCGTGCGACCCGTCAGGCGCACATAATCTCGTTTAGATTAAGTGCTTGAAGCTGTATCTTTTTTAATAACTTTTATTGCAATAAACAGTTTTCAAATACAAAAAAAAATACTTTTAAGAGCATATACACACATGCAGTTACAGGGAGCTGACTTATACAATAACAGTTACATTTATGTAGTACTTCACATAATAAGACCTTAATAATCTGATGCTCTTTGTACAGGCAAATATAATAGATATCTGAATAAATGTTGAATTAGTTAAGACGGATTTTTGTTTGAATGTCTCTACATATATATTTGAAAAACCCTCCTGTCTGTCCAATTGAAAATCATATAGCTATTATTGATAGATAATTCTTGAAAAGTAAGTTGCTCAAAGGCGCACAACGACCTATAGAGAGGGCTATGCTCGGGGTTTCTCTACGTGATCGAATCAGAAATGAGGAGATCCGTAGAAGAACGAAAGCCACCGACATAGCCCAGAAGCTTCGCCAGTTAAAGTGGCAGTGGGCAGGGCACATAGCACGCAGAACAGATGGCCAATGGGGCCGGAAGGTTCTGGAATGGAGACCACGGACCGGCAAGCGCAGTGTAGGTCGTCCACCGACACGGACGGTGGAAAGACGACCTGATAAAGATCGCAGGACGACGTTGGATGCAGGCCGCTTCCAACCGGTCCTTTTGGAAAATTAAGGGGAGGCTTATGTTCAGCAGTGGACATCCTACGGCTGCGATGATGATGATGATCATGAAGTTGTAAGGAAGTAGTAAATTGAACATTTTGAACATGGGTAGATGATGACCCGAACCAAACACATATAATGTTTATACGGAAAAAGGTAGTAAATTATCGTGGTTCTTATTCTGTTCATGCTAGAGTCCAAATTAGTATAACGCAACGAATGGTATTGCTTAAATTTGCCATTTCTTTATTTTTAGCGCAAATGTAGCCGTTATGTAACTTCGTGCTCTGAACTGACGTAAAACTGCACGCAATGAGTAGATGTTTAGAATTGTTATTTTAACCTCCAGTTTCTAGAACGTTTGTCGAAGTTTGATCAGCTAACAGACGGAATACTGACCGCTGATTGGTCACATATCGCGTCATAGACATTGACCAATGAGCGCTTAGTATTTAGTTAAGTCAAATAATCAACACTTTTTCAAACGTTCAAGAAACTGAAGATAAGTGTTACAAGAAATTAGTTTTTAGTATAAACAGAATAAGAACTAATTTAGTTTATACTTTTAGTGTAGTGTTCTGGCAAGTTTTCTTGACTTCTACCAATAACTATACTAACATTACGAAGAGGAAAGATTAGTATTTTGTATGTTTGTTACGAATACACTCAAAAATAGACCGATATTAAACATTATTTCGCTATTAGAATGCTACATTATCCCTGAGTATATTTTGATTCATCCATCATCATCCGAGTGAAACCGCGGAGCGCAGGAAGTATACGTATAATAATGTACCCACCCTGGCAGCACTGATGAGATGATCAGCAGCTGTTCTGGAGAGATGTGATATGGAGTTGGCGAGATCCTCCGCAGAGGCCTTGGCGAGGTCCTCTATGCGCTTGTACCCAGCGCGCACCAGCTGGAGAGCACGCGCCTGACAACAAATAAATGTACTATACATGCTGTACCTATGGAATGCGTCATCTCTGTGAATTGGAATCACTGAGCGAAAGAGATGACGATTACTTATGGAAACATAACCGGCTAAATATAATAGACTCGCGCGCCGAGAGCACCGCAACACATACTTTTCCACGTGAGTACGTGAAAGTCTTTAAATTGGCTACGGCATACGGGCATACATATCCACAAACGTAATGATAACAAAATCGGGGGATACAGTTTGGTGTTCTAGTTTCGAATCTATCCTGTACATTAAAAAATCATGGATAAAGGATCAAAGAATTAATTACGATAAACGAGAACGTTGACGCATCGCACGCGGTGACGCGCAACTGTGACACAGATAACTCATAGTTTGTACGCCGACGCGTTCACGCTGACGATGTTGCCTCTGAGTGTGTCTAGGGGCTCGGTTAGTTTGCATTGTTTATTTCCACAACATACAGTATATCGACGTGGATAAACTCTGTCAATATTCCCGCGAGTTTAAACAGATGTCTTAGAAAATTATTTAAGTTTAGGACCTACATGTACATCCCTGTATGACTACACACATGTTTTGACAAATTAATATAGTAGATTGTATCATAAGGGAGCAAAATAATATTTTTACGGCGAGGGCGCTTTTTTGAATCCAGAGCGAAGTGAGGGATTCTAGAGTAGAATCCCGAGCGTAGCGAGGGATTCTTTAGTAGAATCCTGAACGTAGCGAGGGATTCAAAGTACGTCGCCCGAGCCAAAAATATATTTTGCGGCCGAGTGATACACTCTACTTTTCATCACCCACTATGAGAAAATAAAAGCGCCTCATATTTTATTGTAATATTATTATTTAATAAAACATAGAGTAACAACTAAATTGAAATTAAATAGTATCCTTTATTAAAACAACTAATAACGTATATTTACATTTGAGACATTTTCGCAATTATGAAAATTTATTGTTACAGTTTTATTAGGAATAGAGATTGTTGTAGATTTTATATTCTGCGTGTTTGAAATGTCCGAATCTGGATCATTTTGAGGAAAATGTGACGGTGAATCTCGTTGTTTGGATGTAGATAGGCGCGGCGACAGTGGTATGGATGGATTAACTGAAGGTTGCAATTTAATGTTTTCCACGATGCGTTCAGATGTTTTCGCCTTGTTCTCAATGGAATCTTCTATATACCCTTCTGCTACAGCACTCGATTTCCATCCTCCATGTCGCTTGAGAACAGTTAAGTCCGCTCCAGTATCTGCCAAAAGGGTAGCAGAAGTACGACGAAAACAATGTCCTGTATACAGTTTGATATCTGGTAACTTCAAATAAGTAGCAATTTCTTGTGGCATGTTAGAAATTTAATTTTTTCCCATCACTTGTTTGAAGCACTTGCCATTTTGATAACGGATGAAAAACCGATTGGTCTTCATAGCAGCAGGACGCAGGTCAATAGTTTTGTATTCTCCTCGTATTACGAAGGATCGGTCAATTTTGGTTTTTGTATCGGTCAGCTTTACTAACAGTAAATCATCCGAGTGATTTTCGACATCATCAACAGTTATTTTTAAAAGTTCATTGCCACGACAAGCTCCATGTAATCCGAAAATTAAAGCCACCTGTAACAAAACCGAATGTGAATAAGACAAGTATCTATCAAAGTACAGGTTACAATAAAATGTGCATTTTTATACACTATGATTATATTTTACTAATCCACCGTAAACATAGTTACCTACTTACTTTTACGGCAAGAAAGACTCGGGTGCCTCATTAAGGAAAGTCTCCACGTTTTTGACTGAGAACACTTTGGATTTTTTAGGTTTAAATCCATCAGACATCCTCTTCAGGTACGCTATTAATTTCGAATATGTGTCCAGTTTTACATCGTTATTAGAACTGACTGTTGATTTTAGCATTGAGTATGTACTCCAAAGAGTGGAAGGTTGTTTAGTTTTGGCTAAGTACTGGAAGCCAAAAACACAGATTCTGAAAAATTCTTGGCGCTTCTTGCATTTCTCCATTCAATAAAATTACCATAGGCTTTCATATATTTCTCCCGGGATTTTGCAGGTAATAGATTATCCATCACATTTCTTGCGTCAGTTCTAATGCTTTCAGGAGTTAATTCTATACTTTCACTGTCACTTGAAGAACTCATTTTTCAAAACAAAACAAAACAATGAATTTCTAACAATCTGTGAAAATTTACGAAAACGCGGGCTGTAGTTCGCGCTTTTTTAATTTGTTTTTTTTTTTCATTCATCCGGTGGCGTGACTATGGGCCGTCGTACCAGCCAGTCTTTATTCAAACAATATTTGCGTTCGATTTCTTTGGTGCTGAACACTAAGATGTTCCAAATTCAAAAAGTGCGCGGCAAAGATAATTGCGGCGCACTTATAAAGAGGATTAAAAACTCATTACTGCCCGCTAAAACTTTCTTATAGAAAACACCACCTTTGGGTGCACATAAAGGCGAACCAAGTCGTCCTTTTCGAATAGATGGGATGAAAAATATTTATCTAAATTTGAATGACTTATTATTATATTTAGCACAAATTTTATGATTACTTATACTATATTACATTAGCCACACACGTTGCATTTCCTGGAATCGCAGTTTGTTTGCTAAGACAAACTGTTATTGTATTATTGGCCAAATGTGGCGACTGGTGAGCCTACGGGTTTAACACTCTACAGTCAGTCAGGCGTCATACCTCAGCAGCCAGAACTATCAACAATGACCGCGATTCCGGGCATATGTTGTATCCTGTGAAGTTTCCACCTGTATGACAACCTCTATCCCGCTATACCTTCTTAACAGCCGGCAGTTCCATCAAGTGTTGCAGTTCGGGCGCCGCGCAGTGTTGCAGTCGGACTGCCAACTCCCCGAACAGCGCGTGGAACGGCCACAAGTGTTGCACCTCCTCGCAGAACCTCTGCGCGGAGGACGCGAACGCTGCCGATGACGTCATCACGGACTGCACCGTGCCGCGCGCTATGCAGTACCTAGCGAGTGCGAACAATAATACATATTTCACAAGAAAATCAAATCCGCCGTAACATCTAGAGGTTCAGACTTTTATTATGAACTTATCATGCGTTCTTATTTTATACAGAAGAATGACTTTATTTGCTTTAAAAAAAAAACCAACTTCAACACTAAAAAGTGTGAAATAACTTGTAGAAGTCGGTCATGTCATTGTCATTCACCGGCAACAAGGATATCATCAGGATATCATTAGGCCAAACACTATTCAGTTATTGGAGTGTAACTCAAAAACTGCTTGACCGAATTTGATGAAATTGAAATGGGACCACCTCGGAAGTATACTCTTTCAAATAAAAATATGAGAATCGATTCACAAATGGGGGGGGAAATCGGTAAACATACAATCTAACATCGAATTCCTCTTTTTTTGAATTCGGTTAAAAATACAAGTTTATAGTCATAACAATTCATAAAAGTACTCATCCGTATTTTATCTTTGCAACCGCCAAATATATAAAACTAGCTATGCCCCGCGGTTACACCCGCATGGTGATGAATGGGAATGATGGAAAGTCTCCTATGTCCAGCGTCTCATCCGCCTGCATACCAAATTTAACCAAAATGGATCGAGCTGTCGCAGGACGACGTTGGAGCTCGCAGGACGACGTTGGATGCAGGCCGCTTCCAACCGGTCCTTTTGGAAAATCATGGGGGAGGCATATGTTCAGCAGTGGACGTCCTACGGCTGAGATGATGATGATCGAGCTGTCAGAGCGTGAAGTAGTAACAAACAGACAAATTGTTACATCTTTTTTTTTTTATTCTCATCATCATCGATCACCACGCGGGTGTAACCGCGGAGCGCAGCTAGTTTTATATATTTATCGCTTGCAAAGGTAAAATACGAATAAATACTTACTAATATTAATTGGCATCATTTTCTACCGACTTCCAAAAAGGAGGAGGTACTCAATTCGACTGTAATTTTTTTATGTTTGTTACCTCATAACTTTCGATAGGAAGAACCGATTCTCAAAATTATTTTTGCTTCCCGTGTAGTCCCATTTAAACTCATCAAATTCGGCCCAGTGGTTTTCCAGTTACACTTAAATAACTTAAATTTTTACCAAAGTGATAGAATGGAAGTCGGTATAAAATTTTTCAAATTTCACTTGAAAACCTGTATTTTAAGCAAATAAAGTCTTTTAAATAAGACGAGGCGGTGGAATAACACAGGACACTTTGTCCTCATACATCACGACGCGAGTGAAACCGCCGGGTGATGTACGAAACTAGTTACTAATAATTTACTATTTTATTTTAGTAACTAATAATTTATCTACCTACTATTATGAGATGTACGTACGGTTCTAGTCACAGGAGTAAATGACAGGACGGTGACTGGAGAACAACTGGTTTATTGCTTTGCTTGCACACAGTAATATAGGTGGCACGCTCGAGTAGGTACCTATATACATTTATAACTAGGTAGATATATCACATATACTATACTAATATTTCATCAACTTACTTTTCAGCGACGGCAGCGAAGGAAACCTGCTTCCACAGGTCGTGCAACATCAACGCTAAATAGAACCGCCATATTACAGTTTCTGGTACGTTCTGCAAAATATATCACCAACATTATAGAGTATCACACTAACATGAACAATTACCGAACTTAGCTATTTTTTTAAATAAACATGTTTGCATGTTGTACGCCCCGCTGCAGACGAGCGGATTATCCTTACGTACGTACTGTGATAGCTTTCCCCGTCATCATCCTGATCGCGTTCATTTCCGTGATGCCCAGAACCTTGGCGGTCTGTACTCCTTCATCGTCCAAGTTGCAATACTGAAATATTTTATCAAAATTAGTACAATCACCCAACAATATGACATACGTTATACAAAATGTTATTTAACATTCATAACATAAGTACTCTTATAGAGAACGAGAGAGAATTCATGAAATTGTAAACTTCCCGAACATAAAATTATTCAAGAGAGTAAATCTGCTTTCTCTAGCCCAGTTATTCTAGTTAAAAGAAAAATTACAAAGATCGCATGTGCGTTGACTATCGAGAACTTAACAAACAAAAAAAAAAACACGTTACGAGATCTCTATCCACTGCCCACTATATCTGATCAGGTAGACCAATCAGCTAGAGGTGTCTATATATATCTCTACTTTTAACATGGCGGCAGGCTTTCACCAAATCCCAATTGCTAAGAGCTCTAACGAATGAAGCGCTTTTTGATAAACATGTTTTACTAAATGTTTAGATCCAATGGTACTTCCCTAAGGCAGTCCATGTTGGATGAACTAACCACGATTTGCAACATCGTAAACATGGACATTTTCTTCTTTATTCTTATGAAAGTTACATAATTACGTTTTCTAAGCACAAGTTGTGATCAGCAATTTAAACAAAGTGATGCGATTGTGAACCTTACCAACGAGTAATAGTGTCTATAGTCGGGTTTAACGCCGGCGCCGTCATGTGGTGTGACTAGATACAGCAGGTGCAGACTGCCCATGAGAACCAGCCCACGAGATGCCACTTCCAGATCTTTCAACAACTGCTTGGCAGTCGATAGGTCCATACATCCTGGTTAAAAGAGGCGTGATATTTTTATCTGTAAGTTTTGTAATCAAGTGGAAGGCACTGTAACAAATTAAGTAGCAGTGCGAACGAAATATCTCATTATGGACGCCTGATGAATGCAATACAGATTACAAAATCAGTTTGGTATAATCTAGGTTTCACTTGAATGGAATAAAAACAACCGTTGAAACACAAATACTTACAAAAAACAAGTGCAACCGACATCCATTTTATTACTTTGGTAAAAATCTGTTATTGGAGTGTAACTCAAAAACTACTGAACTGAATTTGATGAAATTTAAATGGGACGACACGGGAAGCACCAGATTTTAAACAAAAAAAGAATTTTGAGAATCGGTTCACCCAGTCCAAAGCTAATTGAATATGTCCTTCTTTTTTTGGAAGACGGTAGAAAAATTTCAGGGGAAAAATATCTATATTTTTGGTCCTTCGAGCCGGATAGCCTAAATTTTACTTCATGGTTCTATTTAGAATAAACCTTCTACCGTAAGAGGCATATAATTTGTAAATTAAATAAATAATAAAAAATATACACACTACATACATCTTCGGCTAATGTAAAGACTCGCCTCATCATTGGCCAGGTACAATTATTATTTAATTACGTCATTGGCCTACCTTTAATCGCAGCTCGACCAAGCTTGCTGATCCCCAACAAACTGTCCTTATAAACGTAACAGTCGTCTGGTTTGCACGGATCTGCGTTTGGTGCAGACTTGTTGAGTACTTCCAACGCGCCCGATCGTAGGAGGGACTGGAGGGATGAGTCGCAGACGGCTTTTATATCCACTGGAGAGCTAGACGTTACAATAAAGTCAAAACAGAATAATGTCAATCAGTGAAATTCCATATATACAAGAACGAGCTCTCAAATTATACTACAAACAATTAAAAACTATAGAGGAAAAATATTTCATGAGTGCTGGTTCCAGTGGAGCACTAAGGACTATTTTTACTTTTTATTTAATATGCCCATAGAAATAAACAAGAGTGTGTATGTCTGTATAGGGAAAGATGCTTTAATGCTACCTTATTGAAATTTAGTGTAGTACATACTTGTTTAATACAGGAATAAAATTAATAAATAAATCTATCAGCATGCTTTATAAATCAACCGCGAAGAAATGTTTTACATTGAGAGATATAGTGGCGATGAGATAGGAAATGATGGGGAAAAGTACTTATATAGGTATAGATTATGATGGAACCAAATATTAACTTGATGTTATTTCAATTATTTCACATCATGGAGACATGTTTGAGATTGTTCACGTATTCTATCCTTATTAGAACACTAGCTGACCCATCCGCGGCTTCGCGCGCTTGGTCTCGCGGGTTACGGTGCCTCTAACAATAAAAGTTACGCCTAACTCTTTATAACATCATCATTCTGCAAGTGAATGTCTCGTCAAAATCGGTCCAGCCACTACGAAAATAAGCCGTAACAAATAATCAGACAGCAAACAGAAGAGCAGTTTTATGTTTTTAATGTACATTAATACATTTCTGTATACTATTATATGCACTTAGTAAAACCTATTTATGATTATGACTTTACAAACAAACAATTCAACCATATTTGTTTGCATAGATGAAACGAATACTCACCTATCTTGTTCAGTGTGTGTGACGGCCATCAGCGTATTGGCCAACAACTCTTGCAGCTTTTGCCTGGTGTTGGCAAGTCGCAACGCTACCGCACTCATCACGAGTCCGTCCACACTCTCGCGCAACACGCTCTTAGCCGGCGCCAGACCGCCCGAGAGCACGGCACGGAGTTGCGGCCACTCCGCTGGGCTGCAGATTATTATGCTTTCACCTGAGAGATGACACATTTAACAAATTGTGACGGAAGGATATTAAATCAACCACACTATCACGCTGATAAAAACGCAAAAGTTTGTGAATGCGTGAGTGTGTATGCATGTTACTTCTACATGCTAAAGAGACTCAACAAATTTTCCAGAAAATTGGTAATGGAGGTAACTATATCCCGGAGTAACAAGTCTACGTCTTACAAATATATATAATGAAGTAATCAAATTAAGGTTCATAAGCTGTATTGATTCCTTATATTGATATAGTTATGTAAATAATAATAAATGAAATTTTCACACTAATACTTCCGCTCTAAGATTCGCTGTTTGGCGGGTGTACCTCTGAATTTCGACAAGTTCAATACTTCGACAAGACACTTACTTTGCAAAAAGACAGTTCGACAAGTCATTGCTTCGACTGGGCATATATTTGACAAGAATTTTATCCTAGTAAGTGCTGCGTTATATCCTTATCGACGAGCAGGTTAGCCTAATTTAGGCGCTTCACCGGCCGCTGCCGCGCCACGCTCGCTCGGCTCGCGCTATTCAACCAAACGCTCCTCCTCGCTTCGTTCGTTGTCGCACCTATCGTGGCTTTGCTCTGCCTAGATACTCCGCTACGTTCTGTGGGAGTCATTCTTATCGAATATTATGTTCTGTCGAAGCAAATATTTGTCGAACTATGTTTTTTCGAAGTAATCTACTTTCAAATTATTGAACTTGTCAAAATTCAGAGGTACAACATGTTGCGGGAGGCATGGGAACACAGATAAACATATCGAAATACATTTTTGTTCATCAGAAAAATATTTGTCCCAGCTAGAAATGGCAGGCATTAGAGGCAAAATTACTATCAAAACAGCTAACGAGGCCACCCTTCGAATTTCAAATACTCAAAACAAAACAAAAATATCCTACTGACCCACTGGAGCAGTCGGTAGGATTAGTAAAGAAAGTGTTAAATTGTATTATTCAAACGACGTACAGGCCTACTCACCAGTATCGCAGTGTCCGGCGCGGCCCGCGCGGCCCACCATCTGTCGGTAGGCGGACAGCGAGAGGAACTCTCTCCCGACACGCGGCGCGCGCACTATCACACGCGCTGCGGGCAGGTTCACTCCCGCCGCTAGCGTCGACGTGCAACACAACACTGATATCACTCCCGATCTGCCGGACACACGATCGCTCTACATCACTTGATAATATTAACTTAGGTACATCATCATAATTAAATATTAGATAGATAGATATACTCTTTATTGAACACCTTACAATTAACCAATCAATATAGATAGACAGCTTAGAAAAGAGTAACAACAATCGGTCTTATTGCTCAAATCAATCTCCTAATCTCTCTTAACTATTGAAATGCGTTATCGCAACTCAATTGTATGAATATTCTAGTTTTTGACTGCTTTTGTCAGTCTGCTCGCTATTTAATTCAGTTACCTAATAGCAATATAATCGCATTTTGGTTCAATCGCAGGCCAGCCGCTTGCTATCGATAGTTTTTGAATATAATTGGTATACTGTAAACTATTGAGTTGCGATTGCGTTGCTACATTGGCATACATCGGTAGTTCGTAACGCTATATTTTGAAAGTATATATTTAGATAGCAAAATAATTACAAATGTACTAATTTAATATGTTTTAGCTACGAAACCACTGTATTGATTTTTGGACTGGTGCTTGATGAGTAAAAGTTTTCAATTTTACTTCAGTGACAACATTCGCAAGCCGTAGCACAGCCATACGACAGCGATGCAATTGTTATACAACTGCGATTGAGAACTAGATCTAACAGACTACCAAATTTGACGTTAATTGCAGTTCAATAGCACAAGCATCGCAGTAGTGTGGCGATTGCTCAATAGCTAAGAGACTTGAGGCCGAGGTCTCAAAAGAGTTCATATTTTGAGTGTTTTGGGGAAGAATCGTTAAGTCTTAGAAGACATAGAACTTAAGTGTATTTACGTCCCCTTGTCCTACCGATTGCGAGTGATACGGGGGGCCCTCTATGCCGTGGTTTACCTAAACGCGTGTTCCAAGAGCGCGCGCTCGTCGCCTGCGAGCCCCGCGTGATGGAAGGCGACGCCGGCGCGTGCGCAGCGCCGCAGTGCGGGACAGGCGCCTTCCGCGGTCAACGCTGCTACCAGTGCTGCGCGCTCGGCAACAAGCCGGTTTGTCATCTCACTGTTACAGTACATAAAACACCTTACTTTAGGCGCGCTAGTATCCTGATATTAGTAAAAAGCAGAATCTTAAAACTTAAGATACTCAAAATATGTTGATCTCTTTTCGATGAAGCAAAATACGTTTAAACTTATAATTAACGAACAATTCTATGCTGACTAAATTATGTATATGTCATTGTTTTATTTTATATGGCTTGTAGCAATTTATTATCTTCGAAGTCTTTTGTGTACCTTTAAACTCATTGTTTTAAGTTAGAGCATAATTAATGTAATATTAAGTTAAGATTTTTTTACCTATGACACATAACTGTTCCCATAAGCGAAGACTGTTAAACTTTTGCGTATCCAATCTTTGCTTACTTTATTATAATATATAAGCAGCAGTTTGTTTTCCTTGTAAAATATATTATTAATACTCACGGGGGCAGCAGCTTGCAGAGCAGTGCGGCGACGTTCTCGCAATTCCGCTTGGTGGCGCAGAAGAGCAGGCACGCGGGCGCGGGGAGGGGGGCCCCGTCCGTGTCCTCTGCCCCCCACGCCACCAGCGTCGCCAGCCCGTCCGGGTCCAGTCGCGCTGCGCCGCTCGACCGCTGCGTCCGCGCACACACACGCAAACGGTCACATGCTTATACAGGTCGCATCATGTGAAAAGAACGCTGGCGGTTGGGCTGCGCAGTAGGCGATTTGTGGGTCTATCTGGTATGAGGTGCGGCGCGGGGCGAGCGGGTCACGCGCCGCATTCTTTCTGGAGCGCTATTGGTTCGTCCGTCGACCTTTAAGTGTACGCATGCGCAAACACACCCCCTCCACTTTCTTCCAGCGTTCTTTTTACATGACGCGACCTGTACCTCTGGACTAGGTTGCGGTTATCCGTCAATAAACGTTTCCGCTCATTGTTTACGTTGGAGTGCGTACACGCTATTTTATATAACGGCGACAATAATATGGACTAAAACCAGAAAATGGCAAAAAATATCACTATTTTCTAATCAATATATTGTAATTATTACTGTAGTAACATCTTTCTTCGGGAAAAAGGAGTATACTGAAAATCAGCTTTGCACAGACTTAAGAGTCTCAGTGCTGACCTATTGCCTATAGGTGCTCTCTCACTTCGAGCATTCGCCGATAATGTAACGTTACAGAGTCGAGCATTACATGTGAGGGAGGAGAACCGAGCATTACAGTGCACAACTTGATGCAATGTGTAGTATTATGATACAACTTGCAACACAACTTAAAACTGAATGCTCGTCAAGTCAGGGAAGCAGTATTGTAATGTAAATATACTCTATTCTATGAACTAAATATTAACTTAAAACAAACATACATACGCATGTACACACACACACACACACAAATGCACACACATAAACGCACAAACCACACACTCAACTTTAATCTATTATCGATAAAAAGGTTTGTGCTTCACAAACCTTTATGTTTACACACAATGTTACTAGTATGTACTGGATATGGAAGAGCGGAGGCTCCTACTACACGCATTTTATTCTTATAATGAGACTCCTGACACTTGCTTTATGTAACATTAATCTTTGATGCAATGCTCAAAATCGAATTTAAAATGTAAGATTACAAGTGAATGCTCCAGGTGAGGGAGCACCTTTAGAATTAATAATTTGTGTTATTTTGTGAATGTACTTTTTAATGGCAATAAAGATTCTTTATTCTATTTTAATAGCAATTTCGAAGCAAACCACAACTGAATAGTAAGTTGCGACACGTATAGATACCCACACCGTAAGCAAGCTGCCTGTGAGGCACCACCTCGAGGCCGTCTCCCGAGTGGATCCTATGCAGCGTGTCTCCCAACTTGACGTACTCGTTCAGTTCGACCGGCCGGAAGTGGCGTTGGAACACGTCTGCGCGGAGAAACTTCGCCAGGTCTGGCAGGTTGCCAATAGTCGCGCTCATGCCCACAATTTGGATGTTTTCTAATGGATTTATTAGAAATTTTAGGTACCACTCGAGAGTTGATCTCCACGGCAATGAACAGCATTTTTCGTATGTCTATCCCCTTCTACCCCGTTTGCTCAGTGACGTCGTTTGCTACAGCAAGAAAGAAACGATAGAGCAGAGGAAGCGAGCGAGCACTGGCGACACAGACTGGCGGTTGCTGCGTGCTCATCGATGGCGGAAAAGAAAAGGATAGAGAAACGGAAACATAAGTCTCATTAAACATATTGATCAATAATGATGACAAATAGGTTGTGATAGTGAAGATAAAAGTTAACATTGAGAAGAAAATAAAAAGATTTTAAATATTACCTTTATAACAGTTAAGCAGTTGAGGACCATTAAACATAACTTCTAAAAACTGTCGAGTACTTACGATTGGTAAATATAACGGTGGATAGTAACGTTTCCAGGGTGCCTCCACGACCTTTCTCTCCGATCAGGTGCAGTTCGTCGACCTGTGAAAAATAATTTCACCAATAGTAGAAATTGTAACTTTGATTTGTTTGTATTGGTGAGACTTTTGGCCTGCATAGTGGATTGTAATCGTCCATGTAATGCTGTGATAATACACATAAAAACCTTTCTCTACACAACCTTGTGGCTCTACATAGGAGGTCCCCAGTGAACAACTTACTTACCACTAGGCCAGACTAGTCATGCAGCTGTAGGCACTAAGAGCTTCAAGGTGAACTTACTTATTAAAATAATTCTCACCACAATCAACCCAATTTCATGAAGTCGGTCCAGTTCAATTAAACTTCTGATTAATGCCAGTCCCTTCTCAATAGTTCCAATGTATATACTGTTCTTTTTCCGTCGCTTCTTGGGTGGGATATGGCCTTTGCCAGCTGCATACTCTTCTACTAGGAAGTCTAGTTGTATGGCAAAGGGTGACAGCGACCATATCTAAAAGGTAAGTAGAGGGAACTAATAAAACTACTGCATATTGTCTAAATATACTATAGGATCACCAATATGGATTGCAAATATAACATCTGGGCTATGCAGTTAGACCCAGATGTACAATATATACAAGATAGGTCCGAGGACAGAACCCTGTGGCAACCCTGCGAATATATCGTAAAATCTGATGTGCATTCACATTCTCTCACTTTAAAATTCTAAAATTTTTTATTAATTCTATAAAAAATATGTATACAGGTTGTTTCTTAATGAATGGATAATCCGTCAGGTACTCGCAGGGGCACCACGAACGGTTCCGAAAAAAAAAATTCTTAAGGCTGGTCCGGAATATGGGCATTGTTAAAAAAAAAATTGCTGCCTGGTCATTCCTTAATTTGACGTTGTAGTGGCCAATAATGTTATCATAGGCAGCAAATTTGTCTTTTTTTTTTCAAATTGTCATATTTTCCGGGTCATACTGAAAATATTATTTTTCGGACCCGCCGCCGTGGCGCCTCTTCAAGTACCTGCCGGATTATCCACTCATTACGGGACAGCCTGTGTATACTTCATACAATATGTGTGGAAATGACTTTATATCATACAAATGTATCGAATTGTGTCGTAGGCTTGTTAATATGTCAAGAAAATCTGAAGAGCGCTATCCTTCTCTCTGTAGAAATGTAATAGTCCTACACACTTTGTGAATTTAAACACAGAGGAGTGTTCCTGTGGAAAACTGAATTGGTGAGGGTGATGGCCCTACTCCCACCTCTTACGTAGTCATGTTTCAACCTTACCATTAAATTTGGTACACATATAATACCTATAGGTAGAAGACCAATTCATCCCATCCCTTCATCCCAGAACATGAAAGATCATATCCCAAGGTTAATAGGGTCATTGCTGCCCTGTCTCCTGCTGAAGCTAATTGATGTATATGTACCTGGTAAATATTTCATATAATTCTTACTAGGCATATGTAAGTAAATCAATTTGCTTCAGCAGGAGATTGCGAGGGATTATAAAGGTACCTCTCTATGTAAACACTCTTATACTGATATATGTATAAGGTAGATACTTATTTCTTACCTTTTCCTGCACAATAGCAACAAAAGGCAATATAAACAATGCGTTCTTCTTCCTAACAAGAACTTCTCTCAGCATCAGCACCTCTGCCACCAGGGTCTTTCCTCCGCTCGTTGGTAAGGCATAGATAAGGTTACGCCTCTCTTTGATAGCATCAAGGTTTAGACATTCCTCTTGCCAGTCTAAGACAATAATAAAGTAAGGTTATTTTACACATGAAATCCCTAGGAAAGCACCTAGATTGTAGACTGACCTAAAAACACACCTGCGAAAAAAAAGACATGAACTCAACTTCCAATACCTGAATCTCTTGTGGTTGATAGGTAACGTAGAAGCAGTTTTTTATCAACTGGCGTGATGTGAATTCATTATATTTTTTAATTTTTTATATCCGTTCGAATTTGAGTTTCGTGAAGATTTCCCAAAATGTGGAGGCTAAATTCAGAAGCCGCAAGTCAAGGGCTTTAAATTTTTGATTTGATTTTATCAAAATAATGGATTTTGGAGTGTCAGCAACATAACCTAAGAAAAACGGTAAATGTGTTTTTGTTTTAGTCAAAATGGCGTGATACTTTGGCGTACGGACATTATTTTAACGGTAGCTTTTATTGTTTCAGCCAATGGCGTTTTTCTTTAAAGTTTTTTCGATGGAGTTTTTTTCTATGAGTTTTTATATGGAGTTTTTTTTCTATAAAAAATGCCATGAGGCACTTACACATACGTGTCGATTTGAGTTCACGGTGAGTTTGAGTTCACCGTGGGAAGTTGAGGTCCGACATCTTGGCATTTCATCTTAGCATGAAGGGAGAATTTCCTCGGCCCTCGCTGAGTGACGCATCATGTATCAGAAGAAAGGAATCCTCTCCACGTAATATTTTTTTATCACAGCACATCTCGGAGTAAGGTATTGTCATTCTTTTTCTTGTACGAACCCACTCTCGGCACGTGTAATTATAAAAAAACTTAAAATAATTAATTTCCTTTAAATAAGGGTGCAATAACGATAGCGAGCAATAAAAAAAAGTAAGATAAGTCACTAGCTTACGATAGGAAAACTTCGAATCAGGCTATGTAATCATACCAGTATAACTGCAGGAGTCCTTCCGACCTTGCATAATTGATAAGATGTTATCAAACTAGATATAAAATTCTAAATTAATTGTAACGCTTGTGTTCCTTTCCGGAAATAAAAGTTGAACTAAACTAAAAGCTTTGCCACTTATTTCAACTTTGCCCCGCCTGAAGATTAGAAGTTCCGAATCTCTACAGCTGCTATTCCAGGTAATGTTTGTTAATTTTATATACAACGTGTCCCAAAATTCAACGATAAGCCAACACCGGAGGATAGACCTGCCCCGTACTAAACGGGGAAAAAAAGAAAAAAAATTATTCCAATTATATTTTAAGTTATTATAAAAAAATGAAATTCTTCAGAAATTGAGACCGTTTATGATATTTTTCACTACCATGACCACATTTTTTTTTATATTTGTTTCTTTTTTTTTATAGGCAACCTGAATAGCACTGCTATCTACCACAATTCTTAAAAAATCCAGAATAACTCTTGTTTTATCACGAAAATTAATGAAACTTATTTTATTCCCTAAATTTTTTGAAGACTTTTTCTTTTAACCAACTTTAACTAATCGTGGTGTAAAAAAAATTATGAACCCTAGTATGGCAAGTTTTTTTAAAATTGACGCAACTAACCAACATTCCAAAATGGTATAATACTCTAGGAAAACAAGTTAAAAAAAAATATGGGCGTATTATTTCTAAACAGGGGCCAAATGACGGTCGGGTGTATATATAAAAGTATTAGTTCTTGAAAAATGTTTAATATTTCAAAACAAATGGTACAAACAGTTTCACGTGTAATTTATTAAGTTATTAATATTATAGCAAATGTTCGAACTGTTTGCCACCAGCATTAATACATGCACGACATCGCCTTAAAAATGATCGTTTTATTTGTCTTGCATATCTTCTGCTATTAATGTAATCTGCTGATTACATTAATAGCAGAAGATATGACCTGAGTGATATTTCGACGAAGCTCGTCCAATGTCGCAATGGGTTTTGAGTAGACCCTGTCTTTAAGATAACCCCAATAGAAGAAGTCCAGGGGGTTCAAATCGGGTGGACATAAGATAGGACCAAGTCGCCCGATCCAACGGCCTGGATACTCTTGATTTAAATATTCTCGCACAGGACGGGCATAATGTGCTGGGCAACCATCATTTTGGAACCACATGTTTTGGAGATCACTTAAGGGCACGTCGTCTAACAATTCTTGCAAGTCATTTTGTAAAAAGTTTAAATAACTATTGCCATCTAAGTTTCCTTGTAACTCAAAGGGCCCAATTACTTTTCCATTTAATATGCCGGTCCATAGGTTAACCTTGAATTGATAATGGGATTTGTCTTGTTTCATCAAGTGCGGATTTTCATTACTCCAACTATGTAGGTTGTGATGATTTAAATACCCATCTTTCTTGCATGTTGTTTCATCCGACCATAGAATTTCGTCTAGGAATTGGGGATCTTCACTTTGCAGCATCACACGGCAAAATGTGACTCGTAGCGGATAGTTCCGCGGTAATAACGTCTGCACACGCCTGTAGTGATATGGGTGAAGCTTGTGACGTTTTAATATTCGATGTGCAGAACTTTTCGGGATTCCTGTAGCTTCTTCTATGTCACGTACCGAAGTAGTCGAATCATTTTCTATCTCATTGAGAACTTCATCACGATCCAATCTAGGTCTTCCAGCGCTTCTCCTATTGGATGGCATACGACCCTCCGAAAACGCTTGATGCACATTAATAAACACTCGATAATCAGGATATCTTTGAGCATTTGGGTATCTTTCTCGATACAGTCTGCTAGCAGCGTTAGCATTACATCGGCATTCTCCATAGATTAAATGCATATTAGCGTATTCCTGTGGTGTGTACGGTTGCGGCATATTAAACACCAAACAGTCCAAAATGCGCCAGAACTCTAAATCACAAAACACACAATCGTAGTCCAAGATAATGCCAGGTCAGTTCAGTTTGCAGATCCCTTCCAGTCCAAATAATGCCAGGTCAGTTAAGTTTGCAGGTCGATTCCAGTCCAAAAAGCCAAGCCAAAATTCGATAGTATGTACAAGAGCCACGTAAGTTGAATTGGAAATGGTGCGCAGTAAACAAAGGAGCAGAGCGTACTGAACTGACTTGCTGAGAATAATAACAGCTTCTCTACCTGCCCTGTTGTTGTCTCTTTTTAACGTAAATATCTCTATCTATCTATCTCTCTCTAACATCTAAGGTATGTATGTCCCATTCAAATTCCTAGAAATTGCAACAAGAACCCATTTTGGGCATGTAGTAAAAGTGATTACTGACAATTACAATTTAAGGAATTTGGCCCCTGTTTAGAAATAATAGACCCATATTTTTTATAACTTGTTTTCCTAGAGTATTATACCATTTTGGAATGTTGGTTAGTTGCGTCAATTTTTAAAAAAACTTGCTATACTAGTGTTCAAACTTTTTTTTAACACCACGATAAGTTAAAGTTGGTTAAAAGTAAAACTCTTCAAAAAATTTAGGGAATAAAATAAGTTTCATTAATTTTCGTGATAAAACAAGAGTTATTCTGGATTTTTTAAGAATTGTGGTAGATAGCAGTGCTATTCAGGTTGCCTATAAAAAAAAGAAACAAATTTAAAAAAAAATGTGGTCATGGTAGTGAAAAATATCATAAACAGTCTCAATTTCTAAAGTTTTTTTTTTATTATAACTAAAAATATAATTGGGATATATATATTCATACAAATATTTTATTTTACTTTATGCTAACTTGCTTACAAAAACTTTACCTTAACAAACTTTTTATTATTACAATTGGAAGATACATTTATCTTTATATAATTACCATTGGAGCACGGAACAGGGAGACTTAGTCAATATAGACATCCCCCGCTTGCCATAATATAGAACATTCCAATTTTTTTTATTACAGAGGCTGAGCATGCATCCTAACCCATTAGCTACACACCTAACTGCCATCACCTATCTAAAGAGGCTACGAAGACTGAGCATGCATCCTAACCCATTAGCTACACAGCTACTTGCCATCACCTATCCAAAGAGGCTACGAAGACTGAGCATGCATCCTAACCCATTAGCTACACAGCTAACTGCCATCACCTATCCAAAGAGGCTACAAAGACAACACATCATAGGATTAGATGGAAATGATGTTTAAAGAAAAGGAAATGTGCTCATTGGATCACTCCTCCTACATTACTAACACAACAAACCTGCTCATAGTCCAAACACTGATCAGAGATAATGCACAAAACAAAAAAATACAAAAACATTTACACATGAACAACAGGCTCATGATGATGAAATTTTAATCTGATGAATATCATCAGGTGATCATTAAATTTTAGTTCATACTTTTTAATAGTAATATTATCTCAAGGTCTGGTAGAGTATCATAGAGAGCAGTCTTGGTGAAACTGTATTAGTATAAACTACAATTTTTTTGTCATGCTTAACAACCTCGGTAGTTTCCCGATAGATTGGTCTTAAGTTGTACACAAATAAGACGAAAATCATGCCAAATATCCATGTTCCATCTATATCGGTAATTGTTGGAAACAATTCAAAGTCGTGCATGAGTATGTTACCTAGGACAGACTGTCCAATTAGGTAGGTCTAACTTCAACAAAGAGATTGCACGTAGAATCCAACTCGAGCATCAAGATGGGCATTCTGAAAGCTTAAAGTACATCTTTTCATCAACCGCAGAGCCTGAAAACTAAGGTTTTCAACCAGTGTGTGTTGCAAGTAATAAGTTTAAATAGCACTGAGACATAGTCCCTAACTGTTGGCCTCATTAACAAGCTTAAAGTCTCTCAATGAGCAATCAAGAGGGCTATGCTTGGGGTTGCCCTGTATAAGATCCATAAAAATGAGATTCATAGGAGAACTAAGATCACCGATGTAGCTCTCACAATTAGTAAGTTGAAGTGGCAATAGGCAGTAAGAATCTACTCATGCTGTACTTGCTGTACAGGAAAACATGCATGGCATGAGTACTTACCTAAATCTTAATAACACTTACCATAAAACTTTTCTATGTTTCTATATGTCTTAAAAAGTGTTTTTGTAGTGATAGGAAGTCCATAAAATCCCTGATTAATTTGTATAGAGGTAGGCTTATCTAATTGATTTGCTAAATTAAATTCTTTAGTGCTTGGTACTAGGTCTTTGTTTGGAATTCCGCTTTCTTTAATATCTAGCAAGAATGAATCTTTTGTCTCAAATAGTGAGCTCTTATTACATTTATTAGCTTCTGTTAGATGATGTATTGATTGGTTAATTACATCAAAACTCTGCTCGATGTGTTCTTTAAATTCCTTCTCAAATTTAGATAAATTTGTAACGAGGCTTGATTGCTCTAATTTTGACTGGAACATGTCATCAGATACTTCATCTATCTCTTCTATCACAACCATTTTTGATAATTCTCTATTGCACAGTTGACTTGTTTTTGTGGTATTATTATTACTTACAATAAGCGACTCCCAGTTCTCTATATCTCTAATTACTGAGCTGTTTAGAACACCTGGAGAACATGGGATATCACCAGAACTACTGTCATATAAATACTCCACTTGATTGCACGGTAAATGCGGAGACTCGCATCTTTTAGGTGATCTTGCACTTGTACTCGGTGATTTAAAATTAATTGGGCTACAATTTGTAACGAAATTGATATTATCATGATTTTTCTGGCGTAATATTCTTCCTGTGCCCAGTCGTCGGCGCTTCGGCGTTGATGTTGAGTCATGAAGAAAACTTCTGCTACTTGAATACATTGCAGTAATAATTTCTTATGAAGCACAATTGATCCAGTAGTTACTGATGAAAAAACATAATTGAGCACGGATTTTACTAGATTCGCAACATAAATTAGTAGAGCCAGTCACAGGTCACAACACCGAACCCAGTTTTGTTTACAAACAGCACATCACAGACTATAATCAGCACATAACCATAGATTAATCAGACTATGGCTACGTTCTGGGAAGCACCGTCAACGCTCACAACTGTCGCGCCCCGGTTTAGCGTTCTGGTTGGAATTAATGCTTGCAATATTCAACCCAAGTGGAACAGTTACGCGGTCGCGAAAAGCGCGCCAACTTTTCTGTCAAAAATCCATAGAATCCTATACATTTGATGTTTGACAGTGACAGCTCGCAAACGACCACGAAAACCCACCTACGATCTGCGAGCGTTGTGAGCGTTTTCGGTGACGTCATTGATGACGTATCGAGCTCGCTCACGATGATCGCAGGCTTCTAATGGAATGGGTGTGCGAGCGCCGCGAGTGATTTCGGAATGATTTCGCTTCCCGGAACGTAGCCTTAATCTAAAGATGGATGGAAAAGGAAATCACTAAAGCAAAGAACGGGACATAAGCGGGAAGTTTAATTTTTAAGTGTCATCCTTTTTGACGGGTCATAGTCGTACGCTCGTCCTTCATTCATGTGTGACATTAGTGACGTGGAACGCATTATTGACGCGGGAGACGAGCGCGCCGGTATCGATAACGATATCGATAAATAGGGATGTGCTGTTTGATATCGAGGTAGCAAGAAGCGTTCCTATATAATCTATTAAAATATTGTTATGTAAACCAGGGTTTATGAAATTAAAAACCAAGTTTAAGATAATTTAATCCATTTATTGACAAACACATTCTAAAATAACAAAGATTATAATTTTTTATACATATTGTTTACCTTACATATTAAAAGCACTTATGTTTTATGAGATGACAATTCAAAACATGCATGTTTACAATTTCTAATTAAACATTTCGTTTTGTTATTTAGGTAAGTACCTAACAATAAATTACAATCCATTAAATAACTGTTAATACGTACATATTAGTCATAATTATGTAAAACAGATATCAGTAATGTTTTTAACGCATAGAACAAGTGTTTACATTGATAATAAAATATTTTTGAAGAAAATCTGGGCTGATAGGTATTAAGTAATACCTTAATACAAGGGGTTATAATAGATGGTTTATTTACGTAAATGTTTCAATAAATAATCATTTTTTAACTTTAATTTTATCATATTACTATAGTAAATTAAAATATTCAATAACGAGTGCCTTTTTCTGTAGAGATTTCTTGCTTTGTATTGTTTATCCGTTAATATTGCAGTATCTTTGGTGTTTGTACTTGTGTATGAATCCTGAATTTGTAACAGCCTGGTCTTCACATAGTCTATAGTCAACACCATATTTGAGTTTTCCATTGCAAGTCTCATTGGTTAATTTATTCACTCTGTCACGCAATAATTTATAAGTTAATTCATCAGATTTATTTTTATATATTTTATACTTGTTCCAGTATTTATGCTTTTCCTTAATAGCCTTTTTCAGTGCCGATATATACCACACGGGATATGCATTATTATACACTTTTTTAATAGGTATATATTTCTTATGAAGGTCCCATATAGTTTGATTGAAGAAACTAACAGAATCATCTAATGAGCGAGACGAAAACTCACTAGTCCAATCGATATTATCAATCTCGTTATTGATGGAATCAAAGTCACCCTTATCAAATAAGTAACGTGTTCGTGGAGCGTAGTTTAATAAGGGGACTCCGAATGACTTCACATTGATCAACAAGACTTGGTGGTAATCGTCGACTTTCGGAGTTAAAGCATCCATACAATTAGATATTGCGACAGATTGGTTTGAGAATACTAAGTCCAATATTCTACCGTGCTTATTAACTATACCATTACACTGGTCCGGACACAAAGCACTCATTTCATCGGTTAACATATATTCCTCGGTGCCATCTATCTTACTTGGGGAATAAATTGAACTATCCGTTAAAATCCACGAAATTCCGCTCAAATTAAAGTCACCGACCACTAAGAATGCATCAGAAGGGTTAACTGAGACTACATGATTAAGTTTATTAAGAAAATTTGTGAGTTGAGAACTAAATGAAAAGCCGTTATTCTGCTCACACAAATAAATTACACACAAATATAAGTTCATCCACTTTTGTGTATTAAATTGCTTTAAACGCACACAGATCCAAAGATCTTCAGCCGTGGAGTTAAAATGGGGCAGTAACCTGACTTGCAAGTCCTTACGTGTGGCAATCAACACACCACCACCCTTTGTTTGTCCAGTTAAGGCATAGTCACGGTCGCGACGCCAAACTAAATACCGATCATCCAAGAACTCAGAGTTCGATATACTATCTAATAGCCATGTCTCAGTAAATATTATTATATCGTATGAATATAGACAACAATTACGATACACCGTCTCAGTTTTAGTTCTCAGTCCGCGAACGTTCTGATAGTAAAATGTTCAGACAATTAATATTTTTATCAAACGACGCCATTACTTACAAGTATTAATATAGTCACAACATACGACACAATATAAGTAATATTTACAAAAGTTGTAATTATATGAGCGAGTCCGTGCAATTGTATTCATTGTGCGAGGGTAATAAACATTGTAAACATTAACCAAAGAGCTAGCTACCGGCAGCGAGCGAGTCATGTAGCAACAGTGTGCAAGTTGAATACGAGCAAGCGAGATAGACGTATATGTATTAGATAGTAAGACGCGGTGAAGAATAAAACAAGATTCTAGCGAGGCAGGGGTGAATAACCATGTGAAACATAGGAAAAACAAAGCAATATTATCACAATTAGTTAATAACTTAGGATTAATATTATTATTCACTTTGAGGCAAAGAGGTTGCCAACATTTTAAACAATTTTGTTTAAATCATTCTCTTGTCTAATTACAATCACTCTGGTTGAATCATCTCGGCGTACATGGATTTTACCATGTTTTATCCATACAAAACTATAATTTTTGTCGCGGGCAGCGGATTTCGTTGAAGTAAGCAGTTTTTTGTGATCGATGCTCAGGTGGTCGTTTACATAGATTCTTCTAGAAGTCCCTTGAATGCCAATATCCGCCGTAGACAAATTTTTTTCACTTCGTGCAGCAGCTATAAAATCTTCCTTTATATATCTATTAATAAAGCTGACTATGATTAGCTTTTCTTTCGAATAATTGTGCATAGGTACCCTAGATATATAGTTGATCTGGGTTTTAGGAACAGGGTAATTCACTTTCCGACTAATGAGATCAACGATTGAAAACAGGTTCTCATCGTTTTTGACGGGCACTCCCTTAATCTCAACATTGTTCAGTCTCGTTCTCTGTTCCTGAGCGGACAACTCGAGCTTTATCTTCGCTGATTCCATCTGCAGGCTATGGACAGTATCTTGCAGCTTCTCAAGGTTAGTCACCCTTGACTCCACACCCGTGAGGCAGCCACTAAGCTCGTCCCACTTGTCACTTGAATAGACACAGGTAATTTTGAGTTCAGCCAAGTCATGTATAATTGACTGCACATCCTCCTTAAGTCCAGATATGCTGGTCAGATGGCGTTTCATGTCCTGGATCTCTTTCAAAATTGAATCAAGAGACGCAGATTCAATAGGGGTGCAGATTCAATAGAGACGCAGATTCAATAATCATCATATTCAATTATTAGTTTATTTATTACTGGCTACGCTCCGCGGTTTCGCCCGCGTGGTGAAGGATGATAATGTTGATGAATCGAATATTAGTTTGTGACTCAGGCATAATGTAGCTTCTTCTGGCTATTCTATCGGTTCAGTAGTTTTTGCCTTTATCCATTACAAACAAACAAACAATCATATCTTTCCTCTTTATAATTAGAGTAGATACGGTTAATACCAAGATATGAATAAGATATGAATGGCCTAGTTTGTACGGGCGTAACTATTGCTTATTTTCTACCGACTTCCAAAAATGAGGAGATACTCAATTCGACTGTATATTTTTTTATGTTTTCTCTTCATAACTTTCCATGGGGTAAACCAATTCTCAAAAATATTTTTGTGTGAAAGCTGGTGCTTCCCGTGTTTAAATTTCATGAAATTCAGTCCAGTAGTTTTTGAGTTACACTCCAATAACTGAATAGAATGGAAGTCGGTATTAAATTTTTCAAATTGTACTTGTAACATAAAAAAGTAGTCATTGTGACATAACGGTAATAGTTAGACATGTGGTATTGCGTACTTCATTGTCAATATTGATGTCTTCTTTGATGATTTGAGGGGCTGTGTTTACCTTTTGTTAGATATTCATAATAAACTTTTTTACAATTACTACTTTTTTTTTATTTCCTTTTTGACAATATACCAATTTGTGTCTTTGTAGTAAATTTTGGCACCAACGATTTATGATATGTTAACAAATTATCAAAAGAGCATACTGTAATATTCAAAAAACTTTTTTGGATACGAAAGTAGATCGTATATCTTACGAAAAATAAGCCCTTCATTTCCTTAGAGGAATCATTAGATATCAATAAATCTGCCGGAGTGGACGACATCCCACCTTTTTTCATTGTCAAATGTGCACGAAGTTTAACACTTCCTCTCAGTATATTTTTTACCAGATCAGTTCAACACGGTGTGGTTCCTCTTATATGGAAGTCTGCATTGGTCTCACCGATTCATAAGAAAGGATCTAAGTCAGAAGTTGAAAACTACCGCCCAATTTCAAAGTTATGCGTCTTTGCTAAATTACTTGAAAAAATTGTCCATACTTATACTCAAACTTACGCTGCACTTAAATCGACCATATTGCAAGAACAGCACGGTTTTCTTAATGGACGCTCGACTACTTCTAACTTGATGCTGACAAATGAATTTGTGGTGAGCCACATGAGCCTGGGTGATCAGGTTGATGCCATCTTTACAGATTATAGCAAAGCATTCGATAAAATTGATTATTTACTGCTTCTTTTAAAGCTCCAGACCGCTGGCATTCACGGTAACTTGTTTAGATGGTATTCTTCCTGTATTGAACGCAGATCTCAAGCTATTGTTCTCAATTGCTTCAGATCTGAGTGGATTAATATATCTTCCGGTATTCCGCAGGGGT
Organism: Selenia dentaria; assembly: GCA_917880725.1. NCBI lineage: Eukaryota > Metazoa > Arthropoda > Insecta > Lepidoptera > Geometridae > Selenia > Selenia dentaria. The sequence goes on from OU862880.1 coordinate 3,622,052, forward strand.
CATCGTTAGGACCTTTGATTTTTATAATATTTATTAATGACATTAGTTCTTGTTTGCTACACTCAAAGTTTTACCTTTTCGCCGACGACATGAAAATACTCAAACCAATAAGTTGCGCCCGTGACGCGAATAACCTTCAGGACGATCTTTTTAGATTAAGTGATTACTCGTATTGTAGCTTCAACAAACTAGACCTTAATGTGGACAAATGTTTCATCTTAAAATTTTCTAGAAAATTAAGCACAACCGAATTTGATTATGTCATAAATGGTAAGAAAATTTAACTAGTGCGTCTTATTAGAGATCTAGGTATTTAACAAGATTGTAAACTATCATATAATAATCATATTAATAACATAGTGACAAAAGCATCTCAAGCCCTCAGCTTCATTATGCGCATATGTACCTACTCCTTTTAACATAAAATTTTCTTTAAATGTAGGTAGTATAAAAAAACACTTAATATCTTGTACTGTGCCTACGTCCGCACTATTCTGGAATATTGTTCCCAGGTTTGGAACCCCGTCTATAAATACAATATCGTACGCATTGGAAATGTGCAACGTAAGTTCCTAAGATTCCTGCAATATCGATGTAGATCCATTGACGACGAATATGAGCAGCGATGTAGACGTCATCACCTGCTCCCGCTGGAAACGAGACGAACTATAGCTGATATATCATACTTTTTAAATATCATACATATAAAAGTTGACAATGATGAACTACTCAGCAAAATACTGCTTCGAACGCCATTATTGAGAAGTACAACACATACCCCTCTTTTTGCTAGCCCCTCATTTAAGACAAATTACATGAAGAATACTTTATTTATAAGAACTTCATAATTTCTTAAAAAATATTTAGAAAATAATGACTTCGACGTTTTCTTCGACAGTGTGCGATCTATGCGAAAGCACTTGGCTCTTGAATTTTTTGGTTCTCAAACTTAACTTCTCTTTTCCCATCTAAGTGTATGTGTCTACAACTTAGTATTACACTGTTTATTATACTGCTACGCAATCATATTAGTAATGTATACCTTCATGTGAAAACTTGTAATTGGCCCAGTTTGTTCACGAGAATGTTGTTTTACCTATAATGTATATAGGCTGTAAGTTTTCCTACGAAAATAAAATAAAATAGGCCTTAATATGGTAGTAGTAGGCTCGGTATTGTATTCGTATCGGCATCTTTTCTTGGTTTTTCTTTCATATGAGCCTTCTCCTGACAAAAATTAACACAACACAAAATAATTACCGAGATTGTTCCATCCGTTCTCAAGCTATATTTAGGTAACCAGGAGAAATAGGGGTTAATTTTTATATAATAGATTATTATTGAAAACAATATAAGAGATTTAAATTTAGATAATTTGCGATATGAATCCTGACTATAAGCTATTAGTAGGTACACCACAGTAAGTATTACTACACCTTTTTTGTAATATCGGCGAGGTGTAACCTATTTGTTTAGGCTCCAACATACACGTACGTTTTAATAAGTTGTTTCTTAATTCTATAATAAATTAAATCTATAGTAATATTAAATCTATAGTACCTAATTATATTTATGATATACGAATGTACCTACGTGTATATTGAAGAAGCAAATAAATGTTTTATCTATCTATATTACACTAACTACAGTCCAGTCAATTTAGACATGCAAGGGAACAACAATTAGGATTGAGTTCAAAATTGATATGAATGTTCAGAGCACTGTTTTAAATGAATACTAAAATATCCCCAGCCACCCCGTACCTACCTGAAAATAATATATTTCAATGTCTCAGAATTGGGGTCATTACGTTTTTTCACTAAATCGGTAACTTCTATCATAAAATTAGGTCGCAAAACATTTTAGATCATATTATTATCAGACCTGAAGATTTTTTGGCATTCTGGAGCCTGTGGTACAAATTTGATTCTATAACCGGTGCGAGACCTCATATCACGTAAGTATTTCCTTCATACCGTATAGTGCATGTCCACTGGCTTCTAAAATGAACTCGAAATTCCTGGACTTACTCGCGTTTTGGCTGAGCATCAGCGAATACTTGGCTTATTCCACTATTCCCCCTTGGAAATCCCGGCCTTAAGGGCGAAAACGGGAATCTAAAAAGAAATGTTTAATAATCCACCTTATGTATCGACAAGTCGTTGCTTCGTCAGGACATATATTCGAAAATTGCCAATGAGACAATTCAAAATAAAATTATTCCAGTGGCTTCATGATAAAAACCTCTACAGTGTATCCGAATATAAACAATGGACATGTTAAATATCTTACTTTATATAATTATGAATTTTGACTTTGGATTTTAATTTGACAGCGCTATTTTAATTGGACATATTTTTTTAATTTAATGCTATTGACTATGTATAATTTTTCAATTTTAAACAGTCATGTTACTGACAAAATATGTGATACTACTATGTACTCGTAAATAAACTAACAACACCTGTAACACCATATATTAGGCAAATAAATACATTTCATTTCATTTCATTAGAAGTAGTAGGATTTTATTCCAAAAGTGCTGCGTGTGTACCTATCCTTATCGAAGTTAGTAAGTAAGTATAACCTAATTATTCGTTTTATTTATTGTTAGTTATATAGTTTTTTTTGAAGTTTAAAGCGCTCGTAGCGGCGCTTGACTTGGCGATCTTAAGCGATCAATAAGTTAAGCAACACTTGCTGCGATCAGGACTTGGATGGGTGACCGCTAATGGCATTATTCAACTGAGCGTGTCCGTGCTTCGGAGGGCACGTTAAGCCGTCGGTTCCGGTTGTTTGTCTTAGGAGAACAGTCGTTAGGCAATGTCGGAGGCCTTCGGCAGCCTGAAAGTTCGACGTGGATTGGCCATTAACCTATCCACCAAGCCGCACTGGGCCCGCGTGGTGGATTATGGCCCAACTCCTCTATCTGAGAGGAAGGCTCGAGTCCCAGCAGTGGGAACATAATGGGCTCTTAAGATTATGATATAGTTTATGTTATTGTTAGTTAAATAGTCAAGAGAACAGGCAGTGGGCAGGGCAAATAGCACGCAGAACTGATTGCCGATGGACAGGAAGGTTCTTTAGTGGAGTGGTAGCCACCAAGGCGGAAAACGTGCAATAGGGACCTGACATCTAATAGTTCTAGGTCACCTGACCTGGCCAACACTTTTAGAATTTACCCCAGCAACTTTTTTCTAATTGAGTTCAGAAATATATAAGTACCTACTAATCTGATCTTCATGACTTGATCGGAATGTCAAAGATCAATCAACATAATTATGTGCCCGATAGGTACCTAATTTTTATGAAAAGGGGACAGTCATGTCCTTTGCACTTAGCCTCACCCACGTCCGCGCAGGAGTACCATTTGCCGAATCCCTGCTCGTGACTTAGTTTATATTTTGGTCTGTGCTCGTGACTCCTGCTGCTGTCAGGTGGTCTTAGGTTGTACTTAGGTAGTAGGACACCTTTGTTAAACTCCTTCATATTAATTTAAAATAGCTTAAGTGCCCCTTTTGTTTTCTATAAAATTAAGCCTGCGGCAAAGTACTCGGAGCGCGCGGCCCCGAGTAAGTAGAACGGCTTCGCGATAAATAGGCGACAAAAGTGAGAAGAGGCGGTGCGGTGGGGTCGGAGGACCCTTGCCGGCAATCATTACGCGAGTGCCGGCCATTGAGAAAACCAGCCCCGAGAGATGTATTGCTGGTTCGAGCCATCCCGAAAGTACGTTATCATTTTGCATAACCATAGAGACTCATAACCCAATATATCGGGTGACGAGCGCAGTACAGTGCTACGCAATACTACAGTTCTAAGCTCTGGGCGGCAATGCAACTATCATGGGCATACATAATATACCAAAGCATGAGCGCACCAACGCAGTTTCGACCAGAAGCTAGATCTCTGCGCGAGTGCGCGTGTACATACATTATCTGCAAATAGGTAATAAGAAAGAAGAAACGTCGGCTTCCAGTCCAATAATAACGACTTCCTGCCTGGAAATGGTACCTAGAAGCTCCAATTATAAAACAGATGGAATTAGCTTTCACCAGTAAATAAAATTATCAATTTTCTTAATATTCATAACAGATCAAGATAAACTGGACAACTGAGATGAATATTATGTCAGATTAAAATGACATTATTGCATCTCACTCCCACTTACTGTATTTTTCAATTCAGTTTCTAGTCTTTGTGCAGACTCCGCCCATTTTTAGTTTGCCTGATGCGGTTCCTTTCAAGCTTTTTCTCTGTGATCTTTAGATGAGTATGATTGTACTGTTGCCATTTAAATGCATATTTTGTCTAAAAACAAAACGTACATAAAGTTGAATAACCCGTCTACCTACGAAAATAATTAACCCGCACGCGCAGTAAAGCGCATTTTGATTTTGTAAAAGATGCAAAGATGCATTTATTTGCTAAAAACACGTGTGTACAAATGACGAGCTTAAAGGTAGCTTTGTATCTACATGTTTTAACCTCACAGGGTGGTCAATATGGAGAGGCGATTTGATTGCTACATTACATTTACATACCTATTGGCTGTCAAACTTATGTACAGTTGAACAAGTACAATTTGAAAAATTTAATACCGACTTCCATTCTATTCAGTTGTTGCAGTGTAACTCAAAAACCACTGAATAGAAAGGATGTCGGTATTAAATTTTTCGAATTGTACTTACTTGTGTCAGCTCAAGTCATCAACTTACTAACATTTTTGCTAACTGTAGTTGTCAAAACTGACATAGAACCGTCATTTTTACAGATTTCAATCAACATTTGTTAGCAACTGAGATGCATAATAGCCGTGCATGGTATGCCGTTAAGAGAGCCTCAGTAATGAGTAGATAGGAGCTATTATAAAGCTAGAGCTGCTTATTATTTTTATTAAGACCTGCGACGTTTGTTTTTTAGTCTAGCTTTTAGGCAATAGTCAAACCTAAAATTTCGTTGTTATTACTTAACTACATTATTCAATTGTTAACTTAACTTAACTACATCATAATATTAATGTTAGGTGTTCTATTTACTCGTCGCTGTAAGCACCGCATTATTTGGTTGTACCGAAGTTAATTTTCAGGTTGATATTTTCTAGCCAATGTATATAATCGAACCTAAAGATGTATTTACGTCATCGCCATATTGTGTATATTAATTATCTAGTCTATATACTTACAGGCTACTGATATCGTGCTATCATCGGCGAAAAGGTTGCTCAGTAAGTCTTGGTAATTTTATAAGGCAACACACTGGAGCTAAAAATAAATGAACATTTGTTAAATATACTAAGTGTATATTAAGTGGCGATAAAAAAAAGTATCTAAAAAGACAAGCCCGCTGAGTTTCCTGCCGGATCTTCTCAGTCGTGAGTCGCGTTCCGATCCGGTTGTAGATTTAAGAAAAAATAAATGTAAAATGACAATTTGTAAGTGCCCCCGTAGACCTATACAGAATAAATGATTTGATTTTGATTTTGGTATCGTGGAGTCGTTTTTATATAGATTATAAACAACCGCGGGCCTAGAACCCTACCCTGGGCACACCACACCTAGGAGTGCGTACCCCAGAAGTAAAGGTTTCTTCTGTTTTAGTGTTAGCATTCTCGAATTTCAGTTATACCTACTTGTACCTATTGTATCGCACATCGTATAGAACATCGCATATATAAAGGATCCAACGTATTACTTTGTTTAGAAATTAGCAGATTGTTTATACTTACTTTTGTTACGCTTAAACCCTTTTCAACCGAGTTCTAAAACAAAAGAAGGACGTTCTCAAGTCGACGCGAATTTTTTTACTCATATTTGTTTCTACAGTGTACCTAGTCCGATTTTGATATTCTTTTTTTGTTTGGGAGAGTATACTTCAGAGGTAGTCCCATTTAATTTCATAAAAATTCAGTCAAGCGGTTTTTGAGTTACACTCCAATAACTAAAAAATGTTTCGTCTATCTTGATGATATCCTTGACGGTGAATGACAATCGATCCCTTAAGTAGCAAGGGTCACTAAAAAGGGAGGAAAATAATTTATTAACAAAAAATTAAACTGACTTTAACACTAAAGTGTGAAATAACTTGTTGGAAGTCGGTATAACATGCGCATTTGTTAAACATTTTTTGTTCATCACAGGAAATAATACCATTATAGGTCATTTCTCATATATCATTGAGTTTATAGTTACGATCGAGCGGATACCTCTATAAGTGTACAGGAACGGACATACATTGATACATACGTTAGGGCTTCGACGCAGTCGCGTAAAAAGGAACCGTTGTGAGATCACTAGGTATCTGCCTATCTTTCTTTCTAACTGAAATCTCGGACCGCGAGTTCGACTCCTATTTTATGTACCCATAGTGATACTCGCACCATCAAGACATATCTAAAAACGTATATTTATCGAAACCGTTAAGTAATAGTTCCGACCGGACATACGTCATGTCAAACACATAACCCTCCTTTAAAGCTTCGCCGTATTTGGGTAAAAAATAGCCTGTGTAATTTGTAGCTGTATCTGTGACTTGAATGTTTTATAGGTACCTCTAGAGCAAAAAAGATAAAACGTTAAGTATTATAAAACTGGCGAACAACCAGCGCCGTGGCAGATATCATTTCTCCGAGTAGAAGATGCACGAGCATGATCAAGCTATAATGTTGTCATGGTACGATTAAGCCGGCCAGTTTTCTAGAGGTCCTGCTTTAAGAGCTTATTAATATATAGTAAGGCCCTTGAAGAACGTTTTATACGTTCGAAACGTCGGACATAATACCCAGCGAGTGCAGCCGGTATATTATATATTATCATATTAATGATTATATTATTTATGTACCTAGGTATACCTATTTAATTAACAAAGGATGTTTGCTCTTCTTATTATTTAAAAGTACGAAAATTTCAATCAAGTTGTACATTAAAGAATAAAATCAGCTACTGATTAGATTTCTTTTGGTGGAAGAGGACCTTCACGGATGCACGTCCCTAACTATGCGTGGTGTTCCAGAGCTCTCAGAAATGTCAAGGAATCCAGTGCAGGTTAGGCGAAGTGGGTTAGCGGCACGGCTGCTTCCTCGCGAGTACGTTGCACCTGCAGCGAGCAGCGGCGGCGGTCGACGGGCTCTCGAAATCGGAGCTGGCTCGCGATCGCCGGCTCAAAAATGACCGGTGCTAAATATATCCAGGAAGGGGGAAAGGGGGGAGCGCTGCGCCGGCGTTGCGGGCCCGCCGCCCGTCAGAGCCGCCCCGGTCGCCGCGGACTCCACATTCCAACGTCGCTGTGCTGCCGGTCTAGGAACCAGTGACTGAGTGACCGTCTTCCACCCGTGCGACGTAAGTGCCGCGCCGGTGCCGGTGCCGAGGGTGCTGTGCTGTGTGTAGGGGATGTGTTGTGAACGCGCTGAGCTACCGGAGCCGCGCCCAGTGGAGGCCCGTTCTATTTATACCGCGAGTGTGGTCAGCCCGGCAGCGCCTTGTATAGTGCGCCGGATAGCGTTACACGGCGCGCCCCACGCTCGGCGGCTCACCACTTCATAAGTACCCGCACACACTCACACTACACTCCACGCCGAGTACAACCATTTCTAACTTGTTAATCTGTGTAACACTTAAGTTAACTTACATTCCGTGAGTATCCGTGTTAACATCTCGAGATACAAACAAATTTCTACACGATTGTACGCGGATAATTCATCTTCCAACATTTGTTGTTTCTCAAAAATCATCCCTTACATGTTATAATACTTAAAACATATATTTTACACATAAAGCATTATCTGTAACTTCCTCCAGACCAGATTCTATTCAACTGTCTAGGAACCCAATAACAAAATTTACCTACAGTTAACTTTAAAAGTGCGACAGAGTTCTCTAAAATTTGCGTAAATAAACTTGGATTCAAAAGTAAATCAAAATGCGGACATCGTGACGTCGATCGATCTATCAACAACAACTGATATCAACGATTGAATTCTGTCAATCTGGTGAGAGATCAACAAACCTTGAGAGTATCATCGCGAGGGAGGGCATCAAGTCGCCGGGTGGTGTGATATAATGTGGTGGTAACTGCTACGTTCCGATCGGAAGTGAGTGTATTTATGGATCCGTGCCTTGACCTGATTGACTTCAACGTAAGCATTCACATAAAGCAGATATATAGAAGCTCAACGAGATATTTTTATAAGGAATGTGATTTAACTGTATCCAGATTTATTTTGAGTGACAGATGTTTAAGTTGTAACGAATACAATCTGGTTTGTTTGACACTTTTTATTTGAAAATAGTAGTGTTCGTAAGTACAATTTACTTGGTAGAACATAATGACAATGATTGATAAGTTATAATTCAACCCTGTTTTGTTTGTTTATGGATCTCGAGTCTGCAATATTATTACTATTATTATAATAATAATAATGGGATAAGAGAAGAATGAATTCAGGCCCATCATCATTGCTACCGTGTTGATAGTCATACATTGTCACTATCATTTTTAAACCTTTTAACGTTTAATATCGATGTAAGTTCAAATTATACTTGAAACAATGTCAATTTTTTAATAATTTAATAAGTAATTTACAAGCCCAAAAAAATTAACCGGCTTCTTTTGTTGTTCCAGCCCTGATACCCTACGACATATAATTTATGTTTTAAGAGTTATTGCTTACTAGCTGTTCAGACACTTCCCAAAGAAAATGAAAATTTAAGTGCAGAGACAAATTAATTATTTAAAATAATAAATTAATGCCTTGAAGAATATAGACAAATCTTAAGAGATAAAACATAAAATCTAAATTCAACTTAAAGTTTAACTAAAATGTATAATATTTTCCTTAAATACCTAGTTAATTTATGATATTCTAATAAATCTTGAGAGATATAACATTAAATCCAAATTCAACTTATCGATTAACTCAAATTTATTATAGTTCTATTAATTAAATAGTTAATTTATGATATTATTTTAATAAAACTGTAGTTCTTCTAAGAGTGATACAATAAATTTGGTAGATTAAATAATGCAGTGTAGAAGTATATAGTGGTAACAAAAAAGTATATACGGAAAATAGAGATGACAGTTGCAAAGGAAAACCGACCCGCAAGAACGGTGATCGCGTCTAAAAGCGAAATAATTAGTTGCTCCGCGAAATCTGAATCCTGGGCAACACAGATCCAATTTTACACTTTCGTTGAACGCGTGCCAAGTCCGGCCGCAGCCGTAGGTGTGCTTAATGGCGCGAAAGATAAACCCGCTAAAAATAAAACAACTCGTAAACAATAAGCACGTTTCTTTCCCCGCGTTCCGGCGCCCCCGCTTTTGGCACTCCGCCCGCCTGCGCCACACCGCGCGCCCGCCGTGATGTCACTCGCGTAATACTCGATTATGTCGACTCCACATTCTCTGTACAACCAGTTCATTTGCAATTAATTAGAAAGCTTGATGCACACAACCGATGGAACCACAAACATCATTACAATACGTCACAGCTAGTTGAAATAAACGCACGTTGCAACAATGAATCAAATCCACCTGCCACAAACAATTTCAATTACAAAGTCATTGAAACTGGAGAGAAATTTGTTGAAATGAACTAGACAAATACAAAGATTTATTAGATCAATATTTGATAGATATTGATTCATTTTTGGCATATTTTTGACATGTATAGGAACTCCCTGAATAACAAAGGTTACTTTTATCCTAGTAAATATATCTATAATTCTCCCCACGGTAATTAGCTAGGTTAAACTATTAATTTTTGTAAGTTAAGACAAGATAACTTTATTGTAAATAAGCCATATGTACTATGCAGTTACAATTTGTTAAGTAAACCATAATAGGCTAATTTTACAGTAATATATGTGGACCTTACCTCACAAACTAGTTTTAAAAAAATGTGTCTTGTGAGTCAGGGTTCCGGCAGTCAGCTAATGACAATGATAGCCCGTGACACTACAATAAAACTTAGGGATGATGAAAATAAAGCAGCTATGACAGCAGTTACATTAGGTTGGAGAAGTTTCGTGAAATTGTACAAAGTTTATACATTGTTTATAATAAAAACACGTACTAATCTTGGCTGTATAATAAACAGCGTAATATTTTGTTGATATCTTGCCAATAACCGAGCTATTAGTTTGAATCACATTGTAAACGAGATTAATTAATAATAATCGATACAGATTTATAAGCTCGGGAGAGAATCATGCCAACATATCTCGATACTTACCCGAAGAACACCTCGGTGCTCGACACGGACTAGTACCTAAATCTCGAAGCAAAATATATAGAAAAAGTTTATAAACGGATCGTTTTATTTTTCAGATTAAATAACCTACCAACATGTCTGACGAAGAGGAATATTCGTAAGTATATCGTAGGATCACGTCCTTCTAAAAGTCAATGTTAATGGTAAACATTCCCCAGTTTTAATTTAAAAGAAACATCATAGTGCTGACTTGACTAGACTTGAAAGACAGTATATTGCTAATATACCCCCTGTGACTCCTTTGTTTTATGTTCTACACCTATTAAAGATGTAGCCGAAAGTTAGACATAGCGATGTCTCTGTCTTGCACCTGTGTATTAATATTTTCATCCCATTTTCCGTAGTGGCTCCGAGGAGGAGGAAGTCGAAGAAGAAGTCGTAGAGACGTAAGTATCTCCCCGACCCTGTCACACACTTCTCGTCCCAACTATTACATAGATATTCTTCTCTAGATATTGTTTGGTTTGGATCACTTCAGCTTTTCTCGGCCTGGTTTCTGACTTTGCCTTGGCGGAACTGTAATTCTCAAACTAGACTTCTAGGAATTCACGCGGAGATGACGGAAGTTTGCTAGTTTGTGGCCGATAAAGACGCGAATGACTTGAGGCATGGCTGCGGTTTGAATCCCGATCTCGTGACCCAGCCGTTGGGCTTTGCACTCCCTCACCAAACCCTGTCTCTCTTTTGTTGCAGGAAGTAAGTGACGTGCCATTTTGGTTGATCCGGCACTCACCTCGCTTCACTCGTTAGGCTAAGTGTAGAGCGCGACTCTAACGCTTCTAGCGCTTGTATCGCTTGGGTTGCTTTCAGATATTGACCGAAAACTAAGCTGCGCTGCAAACTCGCTTCCTAACACCAAACCTTTCATTTAACCGTATCTACTCATCGACGATACCGAACAGTCTGATCTTGTCCAAAGACCGGTCCGTAATCACGACGTGTAAGTAGAACTGATCTTTCTATGGACAGACAAGATTTCATGTGTGTTCATGTGTTTGTACTTGACCCTATTTGTCACGTTCGCATTAACTTTATATGTTTAGCTTTATGTTATTAATGTTGGAATTTTTTGATACATTCGACGATATCTAATTGTATTTTTTTATGTTTCCGCTCTCGCCGTGTTCTTCTCTACAAGAAGACCCGCTCCCAAACAAGAGTGAGTATCACACATTATTATGGAGTAGTTATGTGCCTGGCTTGTAGCAGATGGACAATGTATTGTGTCACACGATTGGTATGAATTATGATTGGCATTCGAATTAACGATCGGGTCGATACTAGAGGCTTGCGCTTGGCCAGCAAACGGTATTCTTCAGCAAAATTTTAAAATGACCACAGATGCTTGTAATGCAGTGTTTGTGTCGTGTATGCGCATAATAATTGTCTCACCGCTTGGTTTATTTCGTTCTCTATACTTTAATGAAGTAGAGTTGTACTTAAGGGAAGTAGAGGCTGATTGATGTTTTCTGTTTCTAGGAGTAGACCGTCGATAAGTGTAGCTGCGTAAGTTGCACCGCTCTTTGTGGTGACTAACTGTCCTGTTATTAACTCGGGCGGGCGCGGGCGCGGGCGCATGCTTACGATTATACCCCAAGTTCTAAATAGGAGAATCGCACCCGACCAGATGACCGTTCCCCGAACGGCAGCGAGCTTCGTCGTCTGATGCTATTTTTACCGGTTGTTAGGCATTCTATTTTTGAAATGTATACTGTTCTGCGCCCGCGCCGTGTTGTAACGAAACAAGATGTCGGTCAGCCGGCGCTCGCGCGCGTCGCTCCACCTAACCCTGGTTTTATTGCATGACATCAAGCATGGACAACTAGCAATAATTTTAATAATATGCTTCACAAATTCTACCATTATCATGGTAATCTTTATGTTATTTGTGACTTAAAACCCACTGAAATAATAAAAAACATGTAGCAAATAAACAAAATGTAAGTGTTAACTTCAGTCAATAATATGTGTAGTAATAATGTCGATTATTTCAGTATCGACATGGAATTCACAATTGATGTAAAACAAATTAAATCGTCATAATCAAATGTATTGTTAACCGATACCATGTAGATGTTCACACAAAAGCTAAAACTTTAACAAAATGTACAGTACCAACCTTGTCCCTGCCCAGGCGTTACTTCGCTAACGTCGAAGCAGAAACATTCAATTCTAACGAGTTTTAATAAATGATTTTAAATATTGTTGTCACCGTAACAGATGTTATTGTAAATGTCACCGTCGCGGACGGTTGCTAACATTAACACGCGACTTCTGTCAGAAACCATCTCTAACGTGCTTATTCAAATTGCAGGGGCGAGGGAGACCCAGAATTTATCAAGGTAATTATCGACTCCGTATTACCGTACCTTTACCATATGATCTTCAACAATCAGCTCAAAGTGCCCACTTTTTTGTATTGTATTTTGTTTACGCTTCCATATCATTCTCATGTGGAACATTTTCCTGTACAAATTATTCGCTGTTTCTTACGAGTATACACAATAGCAACATATGGTAGAGGTGGTCTTAATAGATTATTATAATATTGCAACAATTAAATGTATATTATTTGTTGTAGCGTCAAGACCAGAAGCGGTCGGACTTGGACGATCAGTTGAAGGAATACATCAACGAATGGCGCAAACAAAGGGCCAAGGAGGAGGACGAGCTCAAGCGTCTCAAAGAGAAGCAGGCTAAGCGCAAGGTAAGCTTCACTCCTACTGTGAATACCACATCATCCCAGGACTATTACAAAAACCATGACATGTCTTCCACAAACTTCATGAGGATACCACGAGCACACTTCTATTATGTTCCATTTACGTCCTGTTGCACATTCCCTACAAACAATTAGCGTTAAAAATATTTAAAACGTGATCCTGTCTACCAAACGATACACAGAAATAGAGGGATGTTTTTTTCCTTTCAAATGAACCATAAAAACAGTAAAGAAATCTTATCATGTAGTTAAACAAAATGTAACTGAGTTATACAATGTACACATACTTGATTGCAGGTATCTCGCGCCGAAGAAGAGAAGCGCCTCGCCCAAAAGAAGAAAGAGGAGGAGGAGAGGAGAGTTCGCGAGATTGAGGAGAAGAAACAACGCGACATCGAGGAGAAGAGGCAGCGACTCGAGGAGGCCGAGAAGAAACGCCAGGCTATGCTCCAGGCGATGAAGGAATCTAGCAAGACCGGACCTAACTTCACCATCCAGAAAAAGAGCGATAACGTGAGTTACTTATCTTTAGTCGCTACTAAACCATTGATTTCCTTATATATTGTTCACGCGTTACACCACATTAGAAATATAAAAAATATGTCCTAAACGATACAAAACTAAAAACTGTATATAAATAATTTCAATAACAAAAGGCTCACATAAGAAATAAGCTTTCATCACTACGCAATGACATGCAGTATAAGATGAATATTTAAAGTAACTTTCCATCATCGAAGTATCGAATATCCCACAGAAGTGTATTGGCGAGTTCACAAACTTCGCTTGCCGAAATGTTAATTTATAACGTACGAGTATCACTAACTTTTAAAAATACTAACTGTAAAAATTAAAACGTATTCATATTTAGCATTTTTTCCTAATTAAATAAATGTCCCTTGATATCATATATGAAAGATGTCAGCCATTAGCAACTCCATCAGGGTAAACCCGAGACGTGGCTTTAACAAAATTAATCAAGATTTCGTTTTTGAATCTGCGTTACACCGCTGATACAGAAACATAGACGAACTAAATATCAAGCTTTGATTCGTAGCTGAAAATCACAACAGAAATACTGTATGTATGTATTGTTATAGTTCGGCCTGACCAGTGCTCAGCTGGAACGCAACAAGACCAAGGAACAGCTCGAAGAGGAGAAGAAGATCTCGCTGTCCATCCGCATCAAGCCCCTGAGCATCGAGAACCTCGGCGTTGAGAAGCTCCGACTGAAGGCCACCGAACTCTGGGAGTGCATCATCAAACTCGAGACCGAGAAATACGATCTTGAGGAGAGGCAAAAGAGGCAAGACTATGACGTAAGTACAACATTTACACTAAACAATAGCTTCCGCCGGTGGCTTCGTTCGAGCTCCGTGATACTCCCATAAGAACATTTACAGGGATAAAAAGTATCTAATGTAATTTTACAGACTACAGGCTATCATTGTGGCAAGTCTCATCAACATCGTTTTAGTAGAGCCTGAATAGATAAGCAATTGAAAAACCGACAAACACTTTTGCATTTATAATACTCTTAGTGTTACGGATACAGATTCGGGATTACATTTTTAAAGCATATACGTTACAATTGTAATTTTGGAAATGGTTCATAATTAACGTGCATGAACCAGTTTCACGATGTAAGACTGCATTTCTTTAACATCTGTTTAGCAGTTAGAGCAGACGCAGACGAAGTTGCGAATAATAAAAATACTTTTTAATAATCGAAAAGTTATTAATCATATAAATAAAATTAAAAGTGTTTTAATTATAATTATATCTAGAAAGGTGTATTTCAATAATTAAATTAATGTGATGTTACTCTATCCACAGTTAAAAGAGCTCAAAGAAAGACAAAAGCAACAGTTGAGGCACAAGGCCCTCAAGAAAGGTCTAGACCCTGAGGCACTCACAGGCAAGCACCCGGTAAGTTCCGTACAGCATATAAACAACTCTATACCATAGCGTTACCAACAGGCTAACGGTTTAATATCATTTGTTATTTGCAGCCCAAAATCCAAGTAGCGTCCAAGTACGAAAGGCGTGTCGACACACGGTCATACGACGACAAAAAGAAATTGTTCGAGGGTGTAAGTACAACTTCACTAACAACAATGTATTTTAATTACTTCATTTTTTTGTAGGCAAACTAACATAGGGACGTTAATCACGATACACATCTTGTAGTCGTAGGAGTTTTGAAAAGTCCACCTGGGGAAGTATCAGCTTTGCCTATTATCCAACCCAGAAGCAGAAGTGTGCAAACAAAACTAATGTGTTTCGTTTAAGGGCAATGTTTTCAGAGAAATTACCGGGCATGAGATTTAACATCATATATCTTGGGACAACGGGCGCAGTGCATTGCCATTCCGGGTTTTGAACTGATGTAGTTTCAAATTCTGAATTGTTATGGGCAAACATGATGCAAATCGGCGACTGGCGATTGCCTGATATTAATGAAAAAAAAACTTACTCATATGTCGACTTTGTTGAGAAAATCACAAATTTTAAACAACATACACGATTTTGGTGACGAAGCGCTCCCAGTGGACTTAAGCAAGCCTTGCGTCAGTCACTCCTTGGATGGACAACCGCTAGGGGAATTCTTGACTGACCGCTTATATGCTCCAGAGGGCACAATTCGTCCAGTCCGGTTTGTCTTAGAAGTTGCCCTAATGATCGAATTTTCTTGAATGTCCCGAACATAGTCTAATCTGTTTGTTTACTCTGACACTAGTGGCATGTCACTAGCCTGTCTGGAAAGTTAGGGCTCAGAAAGAAGATGAGATGAAGGTCTATGTTCCTATGGGAACGCACATTCCTATGATTTATATTAAACTTTTGTATAATACTATGATATTGAAAATAATGCTTAAACGCAGGGATACGACACTTTAACTGCTGAGACGATGGATAAAGTTTGGAATGACAGAATGTCAGAATTCATGAACAGATCTAAAAGTAAGCAACGTGATTTTTGTACTGTGTGGTACACCCCCACGACGCATGTCAAAGTGGCATGACTAGTTCCACATATCCACCTTTCAGGACTGAACATGTATCTGTATTCCTCTAGAAAATGTTTTGTTTATGGAGCTATACTGACGTATTGATTTTTGATTTGCACCAACGTTATTTAAACAAAATAAGTAGTATTGTCGCGAATCAATCCGCCAGTGTGTAGCACATCTACCGGGCCCCTGTGTATTTAACTAAACCTCACATTCACCCCTGTGTTAACTCCTCTATTTAGGACCTAGAAAAACTGAACAAGGACTTCATTGAGAAGGTATGGCAGGAGAAGGTCGACCAGTTCGGAGGCAGACAAAAGAGTGAGTAGCTATATGTTGAGTGTACGCTTTCCTGTTTGCTTTTGTGTATCTTTTGTAATTATATCCACTAGCCAACATCTATAAGAACACTATTGCTTCTCCTGCGGTGTAACTTAAGTCTGCCAGAGTTTAATCGCCTCGTTCGAGAAGTTTTAGATTGATTGATTATAACTGATTGATTTAACTGAAGGCTTTGATCGACCGCTTCGTAGATTTTAAAAGTGTTATGTAAGAATATGAAAAAACATTTGGAAAGTTAACTATGCGTGCCTATGAGTGATTATTTAGATAACGTTGTTTTGAGCTTTCGCTTCCAAATAAAACTTATTTAGTGGGCATGCAGCGCCGCTGCTTAAAAGCTGTAACGCAACAACAGCTTGCAAAATACAAACGTAACTAGGGATGGAAGAAAGAAACATTATTTTTGTAGGTATTGTCTTAAATAAAACAACAACTTGTATGGAAGAAACTACGAACGTGGAAGCAGTTACGACTTTTATAATGATCAGTCTCCATCGTGTATACAGGATACCAGTTGTTTTCTTATCACATCCGCACAATTGTTGTTAAATCCGCAAAATTATCATAGAACTAGACCCAGAGTAATATAAACATTATGCTTTTAATGAAAAACGAGAAACGCTACCGTAATTAAGTTTGGCAGTTCCAACTACAGTTTCAACCTCGCCCAGTACACTCAGTGCGAAACGCGACGCATTGCGGTGGTCTTGAGTTCTTCTTGAAAAAGAACACCTTAAGTGTTTAACTTCGACTTAAGTTTCGAACTTGAATAAGTTATTGGTTATAATGCATCATACTTTTTTAAATGTGACAAAATGTCTACTTTAATTTGGATATAGGAAAATTAGTTTGTATAAGAGCGTCACAGGCACACTTATATATAGATGACGTCGCGCTTTCCATCGTTACCACACATACACACACTATCGTCCCATCTTACCGACTCGCATTTAACAAAAAGCATATCTCTAACCATTGTTCCCATGACAGCGAGACTGCCCAAATGGTTCGGCGAGCGACCCGGCAAGAAGAAGGGCGAGACTGACTCCCCCGAAGGCGAGGAGGACGTGAAGGCTGTCGAGGAAGACGAAGAGCCCGTCTATGAACCTGAGCCCGAGGAGGAAGAGGAAATCGTAGAAGAGGAAGAGGAGGAAGAAGAAGAGGAGGAGGAAGAGGAGGAGGAGGAGGAGGAGGAGGAAGAAGAGGAATAAGTACGTATTGAGTGGTTTTGCTTTTTTAATGGACGAGGAATCGTGGCAGCTAATAACTGAAAATGTCTTGTGGATGTAAGACTCCTGAGCAACTCAATGGACGGTTAGTATCTAAATCATAGTATACCCGTTTCTTTCGAAAAATACAACGATAAGGATGTCGACGAGTCCAACTGCTAATCGAACTCTAACGCTGAATGCAAAAGAAATTCAAGGTATTTAAGTTGTGTGTACTATATACGTAATAGACCCGAAGAAGATAAACAGATTCCTAAGAGTTCGCTATAAGTCATGCCTCTCGCGTGGTATTAACTCACGGTATCTAATAATTAATAAGATAGATATGGTGGGAATTTGTAGGTGATTTGGAGATCGTTCTACCGATCACTTTAATTCACTAGAAGATATCTTTAGTACTCGCTACTACTAGAATATTCTAGTACCTATTGAATCGTCTGGTGAATTAAGGTTATTACAAGTACAATTTGAAAAATGTAATACCGACTTCCATTCTATTCAGTTATTGGAGTGTAACTCAAAAACTACTGGACCGAATTTGATGAAATTTAAATGGGACACGGGAAGCACCAGCTTTCAAACAAAAAAGAATTTCGGAATCGGTACACCCAGTCGAAAGTTATGAGATAACAAACATAAAAAAATAAATTAAACAAAAACAGTCGAATTGAGTACCTCTGGAACACGGTAGAAAACTAGAATGTAGTTCGTTCACATTATGACGCATTCATCTGTTATGTCATCATTATGTCTTATTGTAAAATATGGCCTCAAGTTCGAGTTTATACCTGGTTTAAGGGAATTTCATGGATGCAATTTACATAATCTATGGTTTAAACTCGGGATTATCTTTAGTGCATATTTTATAATAGGGCGGTGTCAGCTTTAACAAAGACACCATGCGATGATTAACTGACACTGTGAATTTGTTTCAGACATAAGTATCGCCACATTCGCCCAGGGAAGCTAGCCCGGCCGCACGCCTCGCCGCGTCGGCCGCATTGTTTTGTAACCAATCCATTAACTGTTACTATAAATTATTTTTATTATTTATACTGTCGAATCATTTGTTACGGAACATGGACAATTCACTCACGCAGCGCGTCGCGTACACCTTGACGTTGCAATAAACTAATTTATTTCATAAGGCTTTTGGGTTTTATTGTTTGTTTCCCCTACTCCTCTACTATTATGTTAACAGGGACCGCCAAACCTATCAGTATCTAGTTACAAAGTGTGAGGCTAAACGTATTTCCCGGATTCCTTTTGGATGTGACCACTAGTGCTTATCGTTTTGTGTGACATAAATATTGACCACTGGCATGTCGCTGTGTTTAGCTCTCTTTGATTACTTAGTTCTGATTCATAAAAGAGGTACGAGTAGGGAATACATTCCGAATGTTGGGATCCAAGAAACCCGACTCCACTTCCGGACTCCGAATACTCAAATACTCATTTATTCATAAACTTGTTTCCACATCAAATTCATTTTGGGTCAGGTTGAGTAAATCTCATATAGCGAAACTGTATACAAAATAATATACATTTCTGTATATTATTATCCCGAGGTTGTATTTGGCTAATCTCGGGATTTTCGGGATTGCCACAAACAGGTCTAGTTTGCATCAGTGTGACCAGATTCAGTATTTCACTACGTTTTTGTTATATTTTATTGACTTTTGCGAATATCAGTATTTTTGTAGGTATACTGGCGGGCAGCATATAACAGTATAAAGAATAGCATAGAACAACATATTAGCATATATTGTCTGTTCCTCCAACCAGCGTAGAACTTGAGCGAGCGTTTTAAGCTTATGTTGGCAATAAACTACGAAGCAGGCTCGGAAGTCAAACATTGCTTTGATATTTCTGCGACTGTATTTTCTGAATTCTTAATAATTAATAATAAATATTTTTTTTCTGTTGTCTCTTTGATTTGTTGCAAAAGAATATTTTTTTTCACTATATCGTGATTATAGTACGTTCCAAACCTCCGGCCGAATTCGTACACCTTAGAGCATGTTGTAGGTATAACCAACATTTTTAGAAAGGTTTGAAAAATGTTAGGTATCTAAATTGTAATCGAAATTTTATAAGCAAAAATTATAATAAAATTGAAATTATAATAATTGCTATTATTATTTCAATGTTATGGAGTACTAATCGACTTACAAATTACTTGTATCCTATAATATTGTTTACCTATTATAATCCATGGTATATAGGTATGTTACTTTAGAACCACTTCTATATAATGAATAAGTACTACATTAATTATTATTTTGGTGTTGTTCACCACACTATAATTCTTCTTCTGTGTCCGTTTCATCATCATCCGATGATGCAGTTGACTCTGCCACAGAGACAACAAAACTGTCAACAGTTTTGTTTTGTCGATAGTGTGGTAAATATCCATATATCAATAGAGAAACGTAACCACAAAACAATTCAATAACAAATTAAAGCAAACGTTTTTAATGCAAAAATTCACATTCGCATTCTACAGCGGAATGAAGCCCGCAGCGGAACTTGTTGAAACAAGTTTGCCGCCCCTGGCTGGCAGCGGGTCGTGCGCATTCCCGTACCACGAAATCTTAACGACAGGGAATACGATAATTTATGAATGGCAATGAATGGGCAGCGACACTAGAAACTAAGCTTCTATCGTTTTGTTTTTTTGCTAGCATAATATTTAGGCGTCAATGTCCGAATTTCGCTGGAGGTTTGAAACGTACTATAGGTTGTGCACCGATATTCGTTTTTTTTAAGAAATTACTCAACTTGATTTCATTTGACCCCAATTAGAAAGCACATAGTCTAATCCCGGAATAGCCCCGGGATCCCATCGACAATCGCGTAATTCCGAGATTGAACAAGATGCTCGGGATTGTGTTCCCTAGGTATGAGCCTCCGAAAATTCTAAAAAAGGCCCGGTTTCTTATATAGGTAGGAAGTTTCTAATAAAAGCTGAACATAGGGACATGCCAGTTGCCAAATTATATGGAACAAAAAACATAATTGGCACAAAAGTAAAAACCTAGAAAAAAATCTAGGAGCACGTTTGCACGGAGAATACGCTAAGAACGTCCTGTAGTGCCTGGTATTCCCTCCTAATGTCATCGACTCAAAAACTTGTTCTTTTATCCGCTCTATAAAATACCATCGATTCCGTTCCCTTGCTGCCACAACTTAACAAGATTTCAAAATACTAATAATAATTCCCAGTGACATACATTTCTTAGGAGAGAGAGCATATCAGATAAACATAGTTCAGTTCATAACGACATATGATTACGTAAGACGTTACAGATCGAAATACATTTCAGAAAACACACACTAATGGACTATCTGTATATATAACTCTAACAACTTCAAAACCCCCACACCAACATCTGAGCGTATAACGAGACGAAAACATTCGTGTTTACCGATAAACTTTCGTTTTAGACACTAATGTGACATAACCGACTGAGTCAGTGGTAGTTGGTCGCCAGCTGCAGGCCTGCAGTTCTGGAGTTCTATCCTGACCGGATGGGCACGTGTACGTAGAAAATACGGTCGGTTCTCAGATGTCGTACGCTAGTGTTATTAACATTATGTTGCTTGTTAATAACACATACTAACATTAGGCATCTGAGAACCGACCGTATCACGTTCGAAGAAGAACTTCTACTAGTGCGTTCGATTAGACCCCTTGTGAACGTTTTCACAAGGGGCGTTCGAATTGGGAATCTGTGGGTGAAAATGTCGTTCATGTCTTTTTTTGTTCAGCGTTCAGAAAGCTAAAGAAGAGGTATTTTTACCACCAGCAATTTTTGATCCACGTCCGGAGCATGGTTCTTTGTGATCGTTTTTTAACAACTATGTATTTGACAGCATAATCATGCGATTTTAGGTCTTATGCTCAGTTGAGCAGTCGAATAGGGTGTGGGCAAAAGTGTGGCGAAAGTAGCAAAAATAACGTTTTTGAGCTTTACGAACGCTTTAACAAAAGAGACCAGTGCCCTAAAAGCTAAACGAACGCACCTTACATTCGAAACTAGATTAGTAGCATTAGGTATGATTAGTACGAATGAAAACCTCAAATCAGTAATTTGAATATATATTCTAGCATAATGATCTTCAGTAATTCAAACAAATATAGATAACGAATAGTTTAGAGGAATACATTTATATAATACGGTATACTTATGCGGCAGGAGTTGAGTTCTTGTTGACCGCCTGGGGCTTCTGGTGGGTAGACTTCTGCATCATGTTGATCTTATCGCCCAGGCTGAGCGCCATGCCCTACACACAAACGAACACCCATCAGCAACAATACGCACGTGAATCAATTTAAATATTAGACCAACATGCTCTCACATCTCAAGTCCTCAATCTGCTGAATTCCTTGAGAGCTCAGGAACCAGATATTTATTTATTTTTACAAGATTGAATATGTTTGTTAGATTATTTATTCAATTTAGAAGCAAATTTGTGTCTTCCTAATTTTAAATATAAGACAAAGATGTAAAACGAGCTCGCTGCGTGTTTTGGTTTTTAATGTAAGTAAAGCTAGTAACCAGTTAACGGCCGGTGCCAATAACCTATCTATCGCCGGTTTACCTTACTAGAGTTAGATATTTGATACTATTTGTATGGACGTTATGTCACATTTGTATCGGTAGTAAGGAAAACTGTTGTTAGATAGATTATTTGGGATCGCCGTAAGAAATAAATAAATTAGCATGTATTCTGAGAAATATCACAAGTGTAACAAATAGCTGTTACACAGTACTGTAGGTTCATTAAAGTTCAACAAGGGCGAAATGTTACGTAGGGTTGTCGCAAGTCGCAAACATGTGGACGGTGGAGGCAATCCGTCCAGTCCTTCAGAGGTGGGTGAAGCGCCCTTTCGGTTCGCTGACTTTCCGATGGGTGCAGGTACTCTCCGGACATGGATGCTTCGGAAAGTACGTGCACCAAATTGCGAGACGGGAGGCGACACCAGCCTGCCATGAGTGTGGTGCGCCAGAGGATACGGCACATCACACGCTGGAAGTGTGTGCTGCACGGAGCCCGCAGCGGCACACGCTTTCAGCGGAAATAGGCGGAGATATCTCCCTGCCGAGTGTGGTAATCTCCATGCTCAGCAGCGAGAGATCGTGGCAGGCGGTGGCCACCTTCTGCGAAGCGGTAATGGCGCAGGAGGCCGCGGAGCGGATCAGGGAGAATGATGGCCGAGGTGATCCACTCCGGCGCAGACAACCGGGGGAAAGGAGGAGACGGTTCGCACGTCTCCTCCTTCCTCCGTAGTGGGGTCACTGGTGAAGAGTTGAGGGACTCTTCACCAGTCTTCACCACCAAAAAAAAAAAGGTCGCAAACATAATTAAATGGAATTATACTAGGAATTAATCTAAACAGAATTATATTTTTCCATTACAAAGCCGAACAAGTTTATAAATGAGTATAATTGATAATATTATAATTCTACATTCTTGGCGCGGATGCGGACGTGTCCGATGACGCTTGCGTTGGGTTTGTGCAGCGGCAGCTCGATGCTGAGGTTGTGTAGCCGCGTGCGACACATACCTGACTCTTGGCGCGGATGCGGACGTGTCCGATGACGCTTGCGTTGGGTTTGTGCAGCGGCAGCTCGATGCTGAGGTTGTGTAGCTGCGTGCGACACATACCTGACTCTTGGCGCGGATGCGGACGTGTCCGATGACGCTTGCGTTGGGTTTGTGCAGCGGCAGCTCGATGCTGAGGTTGTGTAGCTGCGTGCGACACATACCTGACTCTTGGCGCGGATGCGGACGTGTCCGATGACGCTTGCGTTGGGTTTGTGCAGCGGCAGCTCGATGCTGAGGTTGTGTAGCCGCGTGCGACACATACCTGACTCTTGGCGCGGATGCGGACGTGTCCGATGACGCTTGCGTTGGGTTTGTGCAGCGGCAGCTCGATGCTGAGGTTGTGTAGCCGCGTGCGACACATACCTGACTTTTGGCGCGGATGCGGAAGTGTCCGATGACGCTTGCGTTGGGTTTGTGCAGCGGCAGCTCGATGCTGAGGTTGTGTAGCTGCGTGCGACACATACCTGACTCTTGGCGCGGATGCGGACGTGTCCGATGACGCTTGCGTTGGGTTTGTGCAGCGGCAGCTCGATGCTGAGGTTGTGTAGCTGCGTGCGACACACACCTGACTCTTGGCGCGGATGCGGACGTGTCCGATGACGCTTGCGTTGGGTTTGTGCAGCGGCAGCTCGATGCTGAGGTTGTGTAGCTGCGTGCGACGCACACCTGACTCTTGGCGCGGATGCGGACGTGTCCGTTGACGCTGGCGTTGGGTTTGTGCAGCGGCAGCTCGATGCTGAGGTTGTGTAGCTGCGTGCGACACACACCTGACTCTTGGCGCGGATGCGGACGTGTCCGTTGACGCTGGCGTTGGGTTTGTGCAGCGGCAGCTCGATGCTGAGGTTGTGTAGCTGCGTGCGACACATACCTGACTCTTGGCGCGGATGCGGACGTGTCCGATGACGCTTGCGTTGGGTTTGTGCAGCGGCAGCTCGATGCTGAGGTTGTGTAGCCGCGTGCGACACATACCTGACTCTTGGCGCGGATGCGGACGTGTCCGATGACGCTGGCGTTGGGTTTGTGCAGCGGCAGCTCGATGCTGAGGTTGTGTAGCCGCGTGCGACACACACCTGACTCTTGGCGCGGATGCGGACGTGTCCGATGACGCTGGCGTTGGGTTTGTGCAGCGGCAGCTCGATGCTGAGGTTGTGTAGCCGCGTGCGACACATACCTGACTCTTGGCGCGGATGCGGACGTGTCCGATGACGCTGGCGTTGGGTTTGTGCAGCGGCAGCTCGATGCTGAGGTTGTGTAGCCGCGTGCGACACATACCTGACTCTTGGCGCGGATGCGGACGTGTCCGATGACGCTGGCGTTGGGTTTGTGCAGCGGCAGCTCGATGCTGAGGTTGTGTAGCCGCGTGCGACACATACCTGACTCTTGGCGCGGATGCGGACGTGTCCGATGACGCTGGCGTTGGGTTTGAGCAGCGGCAGCTCGATGCTGAGGTTGTGTAGCCGCGTGCGACACATACCTGACTCTTGGCGCGGATGCGGACGTGTCCGATGACGCTGGCGTTGGGTTTGTGCAGCGGCAGCTCGATGCTGAGGTTGTGTAGCCGCGTGCGACACATACCTGACTCTTGGCGCGGATGCGGACGTGTCCGATGACGCTGGCGTTGGGTTTGTGCAGCGGCAGCTCGATGCTGAGGTTGTGTAGCCGCGTGCGACACATACCTGACTCTTGGCGCGGATGCGGACGTGTCCGATGACGCTGGCGTTGGGTTTGTGCAGCGGCAGCTCGATGCTGAGGTTGTGTAGCCGCGTGCGACACATACCTGACTCTTGGCGCGGATGCGGACGTGTCCGATGACGCTGGCGTTGGGTTTGTGCAGCGGCAGCTCGATGCTGAGGTTGTGTAGCCGCGTGCGGCACATACCTGACTCTTGGCGCGGATGCGGACGTGTCCGATGACGCTGGCGTTGGGTTTGTGCAGCGGCAGCTCGATGCTGAGGTTGTGTAGCCGCGTGCGGCACATACCTGACTCTTGGCGCGGATGCGGACGTGTCCGATGACGCTGGCGTTGGGTTTGTGCAGCGGCAGCTCGATGCTGAGGTTGTGTAGCCGCGTGCGACACATACCTGACTCTTGGCGCGGATGCGGACGTGTCCGATGACGGTTGCGATGGGTTTGTGCAGCGGCAGCTCGATGCTGAGGTTGTGTAGCCGCGTGCGACACATACCTGACTCTTGGCGCGGATGCGGACGTGTCCGATGACGCTTGCGTTGGGTTTGTGCAGCGGCAGCTCGATGCTGAGGTTGTGTAGCTGCGTGCGACACATACCTAACTCTTGGCGCGGATGCGGACGTGTCCGATGACGCTTGCGTTGGGTTTGTGCAGCGGCAGCTCGATGCTGAGGTTGTGTAGCTGCGTGCGACACATACCTGACTCTTGGCGCGGATGCGGACGTGTCCGATGACGCTTGCGTTGGGTTTGTGCAGCGGCAGCTCGATGCTGAGGTTGTGTAGCCGCGTGCGACACATACCTGACTCTTGGCGCGGATGCGGACGTGTCCGATGACGCTTGCGTTGGGTTTGTGCAGCGGCAGCTCGATGCTGAGGTTGTGTAGCCGCGTGCGACACATACCTGACTTTTGGCGCGGATGCGGACGTGTCCGATGACGCTTGCGTTGGGTTTGTGCAGCGGCAGCTCGATGCTGAGGTTGTGTAGCTGCGTGCGACACATACCTGACTCTTGGCGCGGATGCGGACGTGTCCGATGACGCTTGCGTTGGGTTTGTGCAGCGGCAGCTCGATGCTGAGGTTGTGTAGCTGCGTGCGACACACACCTGACTCTTGGCGCGGATGCGGACGTGTCCGTTGACGCTGGCGTTGGGTTTGTGCAGCGGCAGCTCGATGCTGAGGTTGTGTAGCTGCGTGCGACACATACCTGACTCTTGGCGCGGATGCGGACGTGTCCGATGACGCTTGCGTTGGGTTTGTGCAGCGGCAGCTCGATGCTGAGGTTGTGTAGCTGCGTGCGACGCACACCTGACTCTTGGCGCGGATGCGGACGTGTCCGTTGACGCTGGCGTTGGGTTTGTGCAGCGGCAGCTCGATGCTGAGGTTGTGTAGCTGCGTGCGACACACACCTGACTCTTGGCGCGGATGCGGACGTGTCCGTTGACGCTGGCGTTGGGTTTGTGCAGCGGCAGCTCGATGCTGAGGTTGTGTAGCTGCGTGCGACACATACCTGACTCTTGGCGCGGATGCGGACGTGTCCGATGACGCTTGCGTTGGGTTTGTGCAGCGGCAGCTCGATGCTGAGGTTGTGTAGCCGCGTGCGACACATACCTGACTCTTGGCGCGGATGCGGACGTGTCCGATGACGCTGGCGTTGGGTTTGTGCAGCGGCAGCTCGATGCTGAGGTTGTGTAGCCGCGTGCGACACACACCTGACTCTTGGCGCGGATGCGGACGTGTCCGATGACGCTGGCGTTGGGTTTGTGCAGCGGCAGCTCGATGCTGAGGTTGTGTAGCCGCGTGCGACACATACCTGACTCTTGGCGCGGATGCGGACGTGTCCGATGACGCTGGCGTTGGGTTTGTGCAGCGGCAGCTCGATGCTGAGGTTGTGAAGCCGCGTGCGACACATACCTGACTCTTGGCGCGGATGCGGACGTGTCCGATGACGCTGGCGTTGGGTTTGTGCAGCGGCAGCTCGATGCTGAGGTTGTGTAGCCGCGTGCGACACATACCTGACTCTTGGCGCGGATGCGGACGTGTCCGATGACGCTGGCGTTGGGTTTGAGCAGCGGCAGCTCGATGCTGAGGTTGTGTAGCCGCGTGCGACACATACCTGACTCTTGGCGCGGATGCGGACGTGTCCGATGACGCTGGCGTTGGGTTTGTGCAGCGGCAGCTCGATGCTGAGGTTGTGTAGCCGCGTGCGACACATACCTGACTCTTGGCGCGGATGCGGACGTGTCCGATGACGCTGGCGTTGGGTTTGTGCAGCGGCAGCTCGATGCTGAGGTTGTGTAGCCGCGTGCGACACATACCTGACTCTTGGCGCGGATGCGGACGTGTCCGATGACGCTGGCGTTGGGTTTGTGCAGCGGCAGCTCGATGCTGAGGTTGGCGAGCGCGTCCTCGCCGAATATCGAACGCGCGTACAGGTTCGCCGCCATGAAGCCGCATTGTCCCGACAGCGCCTGCCGAAGGAAATGTATTGCAGTTGTCATGTATCATATACTAGCAGACTGATCCACTCGCGGATACACTCGCGCGACCCTGAGATTTGGTGCCTATAAAACATTGGTAAATATAGTTTCACGACAAGGTTGTTTTGAACCCACAGTAGAACCTCAAGAGTTTAGATCCAGAATGAATAATCCAAGATTTTATTAAGGTCAAGAAGACTGTTCCAATCAATGAGTACCACTTAAAGCGTAAAGTCTAATCTGAACGTATCTGTCTCTTTGTAATAAATCGAGTTCTCTCATTCCTGCTCATGAGTATAGTTCTGATCTGAACGCTGTTGCTGCTTTTCACTGCATAGGATATTTCGCGTATTTTTTTTACTGAGAATTAATTTCAACCCTATGCCGTTGTAATAAGATCTCGGACAAAATAACGCTGAGGAGTCTTCTACATTGGGCCTATACACAAAACTACACTTGTGCATCCCCGAATGAGACAGGCAGAGATACTCAGTCATCAATTACTTACTATACATTATTTGTCATTAATATACAACCATGTTCACATCAACACAACAAACAACAAAATCCGGCATGTTGAAGTTTGCGAAAAGCCGAGCTCTTGTGCACGGCGAGGAATCGACTGCCTCGGGTTCTGCTGTGCATATTCACGGACCGCGGCGATGTTCTCGGCCGAGCTAGCGTTCCTTGAACGTACGGCTGTTGGCTGATTGAATACCAAACCGGCTGTCTCAGATTTTGCCACCAAACGTTGCATAGTTGACTGTGAATACCGTAAAATGATCGCAATGCGCGCAACGTTTGCACTAATGAACGATCATAAAATTGTATGAATTGAACGTGCTGTTCAATTATGTAACTTACCATGGTGATTTGGAATATGTATAACTGAACCATACACAAAAGATTTGACAGATATCACCAAAACAAAATGGCCGCTACGAGTCGCTAAAATCTACCCGCGCCAATTAAAAAACCCTTTAGTACATAAACAAAGACATACAAATAAAACGTTACCTTATCTGGCGTGAGACATTTCATATTCGTGGAGGACAATAAGTGTTCGAGGTACTCGCGCAGATCCGTAATGTTTGTGTTCACAGACACCTGGAAAAAGCACAAAATATTATATCACAACACGTAAATAAAAATGTTAAATTCCTTCATGGGCACAAAGGAAATATAAATAAAACATAAGCAATTATTGTAGTATATTAACTGTACTTCGATATTTAAATAATAGTAAAATTTCTAACACGAAAGTAAATCCAGTTAATTATTATAGTGTCGAAGTTTAAGACGACAACATTGGAGACGCTAACATTGACATTTATTACATTTTATTTCGTAACTGATGTCGAAGGTGGTATAATATTAAACCCAATATGGCTCGAGGCCTTTAAGGGTCCATAAAGTATTGCAAGTATTTACAGGACAGATTTACATTTACTGTATTGAAAATGGTAGCTAGGCAAGCAGGCAATTGAAGGTCGACCTAATATTATGCTATGGATTTATACATGATTTTATTGCGTCAATATCCAGAATCTAAAGTTGCCACTTAGAATCATTAGTAGGAATACCATTCTGTGCCAGGTCCTCACTGACATTTATTCTCCAGAACCTTTCAAACATGTACAAGGAAACTGGAACTCAGTGAGGCCTTAGCTTTTAAAAGTTAGAGTAATAAGGAAGTAAGTACCTTGTTCTCCCACTCGAACTCGGCCCACATCTGTCGGAAGTCCGCGTCGGAGCAGGCGGCCGGCTGGATGTAATCCACGATGTCGATGTGGATGTCGTTCAGGACCACCACGCCCTTGTCCATCGACGCGCCAGAGACCTCGTATACTGCACGTGCACAAGTAAATAAGTATATTCTGGTCACATGCACCAAAATACAACACAACAAAGTCTGTTCAAGGGCTATATGAGCGATATATAGACCGTCTACTGCGAATACTTAACCAAAAAACACTGGATTTATCCAGTAAAGATAATATACAAATGTGAAAGAGTTTGTTTGTTTGTTACGCTTTCACACCTAAACGGCTGAACGGATCGTAATTAAATTAGGCAAGGAAATACACAATACACATCACATCCCGTGGAATGACTTGTGTGAGATGTGATACTTTCATCATAATCGTTATCATCCATCACCAGTGGGTGAAACCGCGGAACACAAGTAGTAATATAATTTTAGAAGTGTATTAGAAAAGTGCATTCACATGGCACCTAAATTGCAGACTATAGTTGTTATTACTTTTGTATATTGTCGTTATATTGTACGACGCAGGCACGTATCTACACACTCTAGTATTTTGGAGAAAGGCTTATAAATAGGACCGTTATATATCCTGCCCTAAGTATATCGTACAAAACTAACTAAGACTCTAAGAGAATGAGAACAATT
Source organism: Selenia dentaria (assembly GCA_917880725.1). Lineage (NCBI taxonomy): Eukaryota > Metazoa > Arthropoda > Insecta > Lepidoptera > Geometridae > Selenia > Selenia dentaria. The sequence continues at coordinate 3,651,813 of OU862880.1, forward strand.
TCGTGTAGAGCCTTTCTGTTGCGTAATGGGGTAGGGTATTATAAAATATGTGTAAGTATGCGACCGACTGTGAGTATAACCCCAGTTTCTAGAACTTTGGTCAAAACCAAAGTCAATATTATTCGAAGACGCGATATGTGTCCAATCAGTGGTGAATATTCAGTCTGTTAGGTAATCAAAATTTGACAAACGTTCCGGAAACTGGAGGTTAGTGTATATAGTTGAAAGAGCGCTGACCGATGTTCCCGAAGATAATGCCGTTCTCGGTGGAGGCGACCTTGACGTGTGCCTTGATGGTGGCGAAGTCCCTCGGCGCGAGCACTACCGCCTGCGGCCGCTCCACCAGCCGCAGGTCGCCCAACGTCGCCAGCTCCACCGTGCAGTTCTGTAGTGTGTCGTCTGAAACAGAACAGAGTACATAAGCCTGATGAGCACATCGATTGCTCTTAAACTGTTTATCATTTCATCTACCTCTCTTTTCATGAAAGCAATTTTTCTTCTACAATGGTTCATAAAAGTGACTCCTCGCCTGATGGCAAGCGGAGATGGAATCAAGAAGCGGTGACCATTAATGCAGCTGCACTAATCACCACCCCTATGATGACCCAGGGTCATAGCTGCAAGGAAAAATTGCGGACGTTTTTCCTTGCAGCTATGACCTACACGATACACAACGGAGGTAGGAAATGCCATACTTTTGCTCATACTTAATTTATATTATATATTTTGAGGTTGTATTCTAATATGGTTTTGGAGTTTGCAACCATCGCTTTCCTCAAAAATCGCCCAATGGCATCGTCATCATCATCGGTGTAATAAGTGATGGTCCCTATGCTGTATTTACGTCTATAGTAGGCTGATCGCCATTACATAACAATAATAATAAATGTTTAATGAGACTGGAATTGGCAGTGCCGTAGTCTCTTCCATAGCCCACTATCTTCTTATCACTAATAAATCATATCAATAGCCTTGACATTTTACCCATTTTTATAATAGATATACCATGTATCCATCCAAAAGTTTCTGTTCTTTATACTACCTAATTTGTATGTATTATACCAAACAGGCCTCTAAGTGTTGGCTACAGTCCCACTAATGCCTTTGTAAAGGACCGGATGAAATCCGTGAAATTGGTTCCATAAAAATAATAATAATAATGCTTTATTTCATTCCATACAAGCATCAAATTAAATTGATAATAAGGGACACTAAAGAAGTTAATATACTAGTTACAAATAGATAAAAATAATAATAAATTTATTATGCTTGTGTGGACCCCCTTCGGGTAAAAGCCTCCTCCAAAGTGTTCCACCTCTCTCTATCATTTGCGACGCTCAACCATCCTCTGCCCACCATGTGTACGATGTCGTCGGCCTGGTACATGGCCGGCCTCTCGACCTGGTGCCTCGTGCCACCCTCCCACCTTACAGTTCTTATAGTCCACCTGTCGTCGTTATGCCTGGCCACGTGCCCTGCCCACTTCCATTTTCTTTTTAGCGAGAAAATTAAGGCATCGGTTACTTTTGTTTTCTTTCGTATCTCGACATTTCTAACCCTGTCTCTACATTTTATGCCTAAGCAGCTTCTTTCCATTTTTCTTTGAGTGATCTGGATTTTGTTCCTGGTTTTGAGGTCGAACGTCCAAGTTTGGCAACCGTAGGTGAGACATGGAAGTATTTCTGTATCCATAACTATTTTCTTTTCCGGTAGTGGGAGCTGCGATTTGAATATTTCTTTATGAGCCCGATACTTCTTCCAGCTGATCGCTATTCTTCTGTCTACTTCTTCCGCATTTCTATCGTTATTAAAAGAGATCTGCTTACCTAAGTAGACATATTTCTGTGTAAATTCGAGGGGTTGTTATTGACCATGATAGGTACCTCGCGGTGATTGGTCATGACTTTAGTTTTATCTAAATTCATCTCCAGTCCTACTTTTATGCTGGCTCTATGTAGGTCATTTATCATGCAGTTCAATTGCTGTGGGCTTTCTGAAAACAGGATGATATCGTCAGCGAACCGTAGGTGACTTAGGAACTTCCCGTTTAAGACAAACTATGCTTTAGATTATTGCGAGTGAAAGGGTCAACAATTCTCCTTTGTATCCTTGAATTCGTATTTGGTTATTGTTTTGACTCAGTAGTTAAAACTAGTTTAGTGCGTATTTCAACGTTCTTGACATCGCATGTGCTCTTGTGTATTTCTGATCGGCAATCTCGGTAAATGTAGAGTCAAATGTAGAGTTTTATCACCGAGATTGCCGATCAGAAATACACAAGAGCACATGCGATGTCAAGAACGTTGAAATATGCACTAAACTAGTTTTAACTACTGAGTCAAAACAATAACCAAATACGAATTCAAGGATACAAAGGAGAATTGTTGACCCTTTCACTCGCAATAATCTAAAGCATAGTTTGTCTCGCTCACACAGCTTAGAATTCGAGGAATGTGTCGAGCAGGTAGTAAAGTCTTACTAAAGGGTCGACAGCTCTACTTAACTGATAGAAACTAAAAAAAAATACCTGTACATATTTTTGTAATTTTTAATGAAACGCCTACTTATTACACATTAGTAGCTGTAGTTCAGAAATTTTACTATTAAAGTGGATAGTATTCTACTGTTTTGTGATCGTCATGATGTAGGCAAGTTTTTTATTTGATTGGCTACAAAACTCTAATACATTTTTTTTACACCACAGGTGTTCAAACTTAGCTAGGTATAAAATAAATTCCAGAAATAAAAATTATGTTTAGAGACTACTAGTTAACTACTATTTTAAGTAGGTAAGTTTTTTTAAAGGTAATTTAGGAATACCACTATTAGGGAACACGTCAAAATAAAAAAATCCAAATTAGGCCTCATGTAGCGGGCGTAATGACCACAAATATGAGAAAAACTGGAAAATTTCTAAATTTTACAAAAAATGTCATAAACCTCGAACTGTTGGAAATAGAATTTTTTGTTTTAGGATGTGGGGTGTGTGTGATTACCTTCCCCCCCGCACATGCACGTGCAGGATTATCCACTATTTCTGGGAAACCCTGTATAATGAGGACATGAGACTTATAGGACAATAGTTTCCTATATCAGCTGGGTTGCCTTTCTTATACAATAGGATGATTTCAGATTCAGTCCATATGTGTGGCACGACTTCCTCTTCTAATATGTTGTTCCATAGTAGGGTGATCGGAGTTAGTAGTAGAGCTCTTGCAAGTTTAAGACATTCATTTGTAATTCCATCAGGTCCTGGGCTTTTTTCAGGTTTAAGCTTCATTATTGGTTTCAGGATTTCCGACTCTGTGAACTCTTGAACTGGCCATTACATAAGGATACATGTATTTTAACAAAGTGACGTGCTACAGCCAGTTTTGTAAACCTGTTAATAAATAATCCAGTTTTTCATAATGTTAATTGGTCAGGCTCACCGGTCTGGTTGACGACCAGCACGTCGAGCACGATGTCGTACTGGTTGACGGCGACGATCGCCTCCGCGTACACCGGGTCCGAGAATCCCGTCAGCTGCGTCACCTTCGACAGTTTGCTGCGCTCTTCTGAACCTGTGGTGGAGCGACCTGCCAATACAAATCAAAATTATACATTGAAAACATAGCCGAATTTCTGTGATATATGTCCGTAGCTTTTACAAGGACTTTTACGTCTAATCACGCTAAAATCGTCAATGTGTATGACACGAAATACATAATGCATCGACATGATATTTGACATTACAGCTCGAGGCCACTCAGAATCAGAATCAAATCAGAATCAGAAAAAAATATTTGCAACAAACTAGTATAAATTTAAACCAAACAATACAATAAATATTATTAAAGAAAATTAATTTGTCGCAAACCGGCCTCAACTCAGCGTTGTGCTGGTCAATCGACCAGCGCTGGTCTTCCGTTGAAGCCGTTTGGGTGACTTCACAGACGAACTTAAAAAAAAAAGAACTTAATAATCTACTTTAACATAATTATCTTAATGTGCTTTCCTAAAATGTTATATACAAAATAAAATAATATGCAAATGCTCGTATATAAAATAATGCTTGCTAAAATTATGTATAAATAAAGGTAAAATAATATACATATATAGGCACACACATACCTAACACATTCATTAAGCTACACAATTTAAAAAAAAATCCGCTCTCGTCAGATTGTTTGCATGTACTTATGCTTCGTTTTATATGGCACTTGTATCAAGTCTAAGAGTTTCCTGTGATTTTTGGTGAAAGGTAAGAAAATGTTTGATTTTTAATCTAAAGCCGTGACGATTTTGCAGGTTCCTTAGGGGCGGTGGGATATTGTTCCAACACGCAAGCCGGCACGCTGGGACACGTATTGATAACCTTTTGGTGGCACTGGCCACATTGGAAAGTAGTTCAGTAACTGTCAGTGTAGGCCAATGTGCGGGAGGTACCTTAAATAAACACTTCTTTAGTTATCTCTTAACTGAAGCTTTTTACCATCAGGTACTAGTCTCGTCGCTTGATATATATATAATGTGTCCCAAAATTCAACGATAAGCCAACACCGGAGGATAGACCTGCCCCGGACTAGTCGGGGAAAAAAGAAAAAAAAATATCCCAATTATATTTTAAGTTATAATAATAAAATGAAATTCTTCAGAAATTGAGACCGTTTATGATATTTTTCACTACCATGACCACAATTTTTTTAATATTTGTTTCTTTTTTTTTTTATAGGCAACCTGAATAGCACTGCTATCTACCACAATTCTTAAAAAATCCAGAATAACTCTTGTTTTATCACGAAAATTAATGAAACTTATTTTATTCCATAAGTTTTTTGAAGACTTTTACTTTTAACCAACTTTAACTTATCGTGGTGTAAAAAAAAGTATGAACACTAGTATGGCAAGTTTTTTTAAAAATTGACGCAACTAACCAACATTCCAAAATGGTATAATACTTTAGGAAAACAAGTTATAAAAAAATATGGGCCTATTATTTCAAAACAGGGGGGCCAAATGACGGTCGGGTGTAATAAAAGTATTAGTTCTTGAAAAATTTTTAATATTTCAAAACAAATGGTACAAACAGTTTCACGTGTAATTTATTAAGTTATTAACATTATAGCAAATGTTCGAACTGTTTGCCACCAGCATTAATACATGCACGACATCGTCTTAAAAATGATCGTTTTATTTGTCTTGCATATCTTCTGCTATTAATGTAATCAGCAGCCCGAGTGATATTTCGACCAAGCTCGTCCAATGTCGCAATGGGTTTTGAGTAGACCCTGTCTTTAAGACAACCCCAATAGAGGAAGTCCAGGGGGTTCAAATCGGGTGAACGGGGTGGCCATAAGATAGGACCAAGTCGCCCGATCCAACGGCTTGGATACTCTTGATTTAAATATTCTCGCACAGGACGGGCATAATGTGCTGGGCAACCATTATTTTGGAACCACATGTTTTGGAGATCACTTAAGGGCACGTCGTCTAACAATTCTTGCAAGTCATTTTGTAAAAAGTTTAAATAACTATTGCCATCTAAGTTTCCTTGTAACTCAAAGGGCCCAATTACTTTTCTATTTAATATGCCGGTCCATAGGTTAACCTTGAATTGATATTGGGATTTGTCTTGTCTCATCAATGGTAGTGAAAAATATCATAAACGGTCTCAATTTCTGAAGAATTTCATTTTTTTATTATAACTTAGATTAGTCCGGGGCAGGTCTATCCTCCGGTGTTGGCTTATCGTTGAATTTTGGGACACGTTGTATATATATATATATATATATATATAGGTAACATATGAAATAGACGGTGTATTGAACTTTGACCTCAATTATCTGGCGTTTGGCTAGGAGTTCCAAATTCTAATTGATTTCAAATGTAGGCTTGTGTATAACACAGGAGTTCCAAATCCTAATTGATTTCAAATGTAGGCTTGTGTATAACACAGGAGTTCCAAATCCTAATTGATTTCAAATGTAGGCTTGTGTATAACACAGGAGTTCCAAATTCTAATTGATTTCAAATGTAGGCTTGTGTATAACACAGGAGTTCCAAATCCTAATTGATTTCAAATGTAGGCTGGTGTATAACACAGGAGTTCCAAATTCTAATTGATTTTAAATTTAGGCTTGTGTAAAACAGTTTGTTGTGTATTTGAGTTTGGAATTTAGTTATTTATTTTTGTTTTCGCGCCATTTGATTTTTCTTTGACATCGGTTTGTTCACAATATGAAACATTTTAATTATGACGTTAGTTACACCCTGGTTGTCAACGAAGCATAACAACCGTGGCAGCAGATCCATCGCAAGCCACGTCAAAGTTAGCGGCAGGCTTCGGTGTGAGTGACAAAACAATTTTCATTCTAATGAAACAAATTGGAAAAGCGAGAAAGCTCGAGAAATGAGTATCGCATGAATTGAGGTGTGAAGCACACCAACAAATGTGTATTAGGTATTATGACTTGAATTACATTGCTCAACCGTGAGTTTTGAATCGTATTGCTACTTGCTTGAAACCTTCACCGTAAAACCATGGAATTAAGACCTCCTTTCAAAATTACGTAGTCTGGTGCTTTTTGTGTTTTTACGTAGTGTTGCGACTCTTCATATTCACTTTTATACGAATAATCGGTAAAAAATTACGAATAAACGAACTTATTGATAACTATTGTGAAAACCTAAGAAATAATTATTGATAGCTAGCTGCGCTCCGCAGTTTCACTCGCGTGGTGATATATGATGATGAATCAGATATTATAGCGTACGTTACTCAGACATAACGTAGCTTACGATTCGTGAATTTTTTTTAAAAATATTTTAAGTACTTTATGCGTTTATACATTACAAACAAACACACAATGAAATCTTACCTCTTCATTATTCTACTAGATAAGGATTAATATCAAGATATGAGTAATGTGGCCTAATTTTACCAGCTTTACTATTGCATATTTTAACATACAAAACATACTTATTGTGACATAGCTGTAATCGTTATACATATGGGATCACTAATTTTTTTGTAGATTTTAATGTCCTCTATAAAACTGTACATCACTTTGGTCTATTGTCAATAATTTCCGCAGCATGCGCGATATAAGGATTGTTTGGGTATTTTTTTCACGCTTTGGGTCAATTTATCGAAGTTTTCATACGGATTCTATAACCTATGTTCATCAGGGATAAGGTAGGGTTCTAATGGTGTAAAAATTTATCAAATCGGCCTAGTAGTTTCGGAGGCTATTTAATTCAAACTATCAATTAATATTTAGTTCAGTAATGTGGGCAGCGCAGATTCCTATAACATAGGCTTCTAGCCTAGTATAAAGTTCTGAGGCCTATCTAATATTATTTGAATGCAAGTATCCAGTAATGTGAAATTAGAATTTGTATTCTTTATGTCAATATGTACAATTTGCCAATAAATTATTATTATTATATTATTATTAAAGTATTAGAGTAATTAACTTATTAAATTTATTTTTAATAAAAGTATTAATTTTAAAGTAAGGTGATGTAATTTTAAATAAATCTTTGTAGGCAAAATTGTTCGTGTCCAAATATCCTTAAAATACGCAGATTTTTTAATCTGGCAACACTGCCAACTATATAATATAATCTTTGCAGTCTCGCGCCATCCTAAAAATAATTGATTGTGTGCGTACTTTTTTCCGTTTGTGTGTTATGTTTGTGTTTTTAATTCGTTTACTTTGGCAATCTTTATACTGGACTCCGATACTGAGCAAGATTATAATGTCGAAAAGAATGTTAAACGCCCGGGATCGTGAATTTATTGGTGAATATAGGTGGTGGTGATATAATAAATAATGCGGGTGATTTGATGTCGCGAATGTATTTTAGCTGTTGCAAGTCAAGGATTGAGAGCTACAATGCCGAATTAAGTAAAATTATAATCAATTTCTAATCTTCATACACTTCGATGAAATACGTAATTATTTTTAGTAGTAGTATGTACCTACCTGTTTCCTTTCAATAAATAGTAACAACACGTATAAATAGTAATACAGACACGGAATAACTCTATTTTTGATTATTGTTGCTTGTTTGTCTATTTGTCCTCTATCCATACATACCACATTCATCGTGCGCCGCGATTTAAAAAAAACTGAGGCCGGTCGATATTCCACACAAAAAGGTTCAAACCTCTTATATCGATATCTCTTAAGAATCGGATATTGTAGTAACCGATATTTTTGACCCCACCCCTATTTTACAATCTGTCTAAACTGTCAAACGGTATCTATTAGAATTTGATTAGAAGGACTATAACTATAAAATGGCGAAAGAGCATTGATAATAATGGTACATTGTTCAATAGATGTAACCCTTTGCGTCCCAGAGACAAAAATATACGTCAGTTTCATTCATAAATTTTTGTTTTAATATCACAGTATAGGAAGGATTAATATATAATTTCCCAAATTTATCCGCTTTACTTTTTCAATATAAAACGCCAATTTCATATGTACGAACTTAATAGTATTAAATTTTTTTCTTTATCGCTTTTTATTAGACATATCCTTTATCGCGACGTGATAACTTGTAACTATGCATATTTGTAGAACGACTACCGAACGTCATCTCCGCCGCCAGTCATCTCACATAACTTAGCGCAGAGCGCAGACACATTGCACGTCGAAATTGTAGTCATTATTATTGCACAGCATGTCAAGATTGTAGTCATGATAATTGCACTGCACGTCAACATTGTGGTCATAATAATTGAACTGCACGTCAAGATTGTAGTCATAATAATTGCACTACACATCAATATTGTAGTAAGAATAATTGCACTGCACGTCAACATTTTAGTCTTAATAATTGCACTGCACGCCAACATTGTGGTCATAATAATTGGACTGCAAGTCAAGATTGTAGTAATAATTATTGCACTGCACTTCGAAATTGTTTTTGGACAACACAAAAATAAGAAATCGGTGATTATTATTTCCTGAATAGTGACATAGTTAGTTGGGTCAGTTTAGAAACACAATTCGTTTTGGTATAGTGTGGTGCGGTGTGGTGTGTGTTTGTGTGTGTCGAAGCACGTACCTTGCAGCGCCTTGTGCAGCGCGAGCTCGAACATGTCGCTGTGCGTGGCAGTGGCGGCGCCGCACAGCGCGCCGAACGTGATGCCCGTCTCCACCTCCACCTTGCGCGCCGGCTTCTTGGCCTCGCGCTCCTGCAGGTGCAAAATAAAGGCCTCATAAAATTTTACCGCAGTCCGTTATTAGCTTTCAACGCGTACGGTGCTGACGTCTACCTCCGTTGGTCCAAAGTTAAAATTCGCGATTTCATCACTCACAGCGCTATTAGCGTGCTAATGATAGGACGGCAGGTAAACAAAGCAAGCAAATCTGACCTGTGTGACATAGACAAATGTCTAGTTTGGTATTAAGCCCACGACGCTCACTACAATATCATGCAAGAGCAATAGCAGTTAGTCCGGAAATGAAGTCACCTAAGACTTCACATTCGCCTACCATTTACAAATTTCGGGACACTTTTGAGCGCTTTAATATTTCTTATGTGATTTGGACCACACTATTAATGAAAACGTGTCTTGATTTCAAGGGGCTCACAATAAACTTAGTAATTTTTAAAGCAATATAACAATTAATTTATCAGTGATTTATGTGTGATGCGCGCACGTAACTTCTGCGCACGATCTCACGAAAACGAGCGCACGAAAACGAATTCAACCCTCATTATGCTCCTCACCAAGGAGGTTTACGAGAAAATGACGTATTATATAACTGATCAAATTTAATTTAACTGAAAGTACTAAGGCAAGGCAAAAGATGCACATTTCGTTTTTGAGGATCATTATTCAAACCTAGTCGATCTACGCTCAATTAGCATTCCCTTTTTCCTCTTTTGACTGAAATAAAGCCTTTGAAGTTATACAAGGAGTTTCTCTGGGTGTAAACTTGTAACATTGGTGAATTTGTTTTTCATAGATGCAAGCGGCAGCGTTCCGGAAACTGCGAGTCTTCTCATCAAAAATACCTTAGAGCGTCAAAACGAAAGTCTTTAATCAGTATGTGTTATCGGCGATGACTTATGGCACTGAAACGTGGTCTTTCACTATTGGCCTCATAAGCAAGCTCAAGGTTGCAGAACGAGCTATAGAGAGGACTAGGCTCGGGGTTTCTCTACGTGATCGAATCAGGAATGAGGAGTCACCGACATAGCCCAGAAGATTAGCCACTTGAAGTGGCAAGCGGCAGGCCACATAGCACGCAGAACAGATGGCTGATGGGGCCGGAAGGTTCTGGAATGGAGACCACGGACCAGCAAGCGCAGCGTAGGTCGTCCACTGAGAAGGTGGACTGACGACCTGATAAAAGTAGCAGGGCGACATTGGATGCAGGCAACCGGCCTTTTTAGAATGTGTTATGGGGGAGACATGATCAGCAGTGGACGTCGCCCTACGGCTGAGATGATTATACAAATACAGTTTTGAAATGAAAACTTCTTTAGTCACGTTGAGCACTTTTTTGCGTGAAGAAAAATCAAGGAACTTGCATCATGTCACCGCCACGTAAAGTTTTGTCATAGATAATGTAGTTTTGAAGTGAAATCTTCTTTAGGCGCGAGTATGGTTTTCATGACTACCTATTGTTGCTGATATTGTGTGAAAATAATTGGAATAGTTTTTACTTCTATCGGCAGTCCCCGCATTTTTTTTGGTGTTGGTTTTCGAGCGACAGTAGGTAGTGGCTAATACCTATGTATAGTATGTCGGCTCACCTTCTCTGTATCGTCAAGGAGATGCGGCTTGCGGTCCGGCAGCGCGAGTAGCTGTGCTAGTGCACGCGCACTGCCCGCCAGCAGCGCCGCGCTGACGGCGGGCGGGCGCGCGCTGGCCGCCTGCAGGCACACGGCCGCGTGCTCGATGTCGTCCGACGTCAGCGCTGCGCCCGCTGTGCTCGACACTATACACGTTCACCCAACATTACATTAAAATTTTTAAATGTAACTGTGCAATGCGGGGCTAATCTGAGTAGTTCTAAAAGAGTCAAAATTTTACTTTGTTTGTGGTTTGTTCTAAGTACTTTCATTGATTCATTGCAAATATTATTTTCTGTAACAAAAAGATGTATTCATGATGTGTAGTGCCTAAATGCTTGCTAAATGCTAAACTTTTGACTTGCCATGTCTCAAAAGTGTTTCATTGTTAACTTGGGTTATATACAGGGTGTTTGGTAGAGGGACCGACAAACCAAATGAGCGTGTTCGGGGGCCTACTTGGAGAATACAAGTTGGCCAAAAAAAAAATCCCCGACACCCCAACTTTTTTTAACTTTTTTTGTGAATTTTCTCGTTTTCTCCAATATTGTACTAATTTTGCTTTGCGTGGCCTGAAGGTGTATTAGAGACCAAAGTCAACTAAAAACATCCGGTCTAAAACAGATTTTAGAAATGTTATGGTGGTAAATAGGTACAATTTCGTAAAAAGGGAAAATCACAAAAAAAAGTTGGGGGGTCGGGGATTTTTTTTGGCCAACTTGTATTCTCCAAGTGGGCCCTAGAACACGCTCATTTGGTTTGTCGGTCCCTCTACCAAACACCCTATATAGACCACTTGCAGGTTATTTCGAGACTTAACACATGTACTCACTCACGAAGCAATGTAGGAATAAGACTAAAGATATAAGTTGTTAGTAAGATATTCACACGATTCAGTCTATTTCTTTTAAGTCATGAAGTTGTAAGAACTAAATACTGGCAAAATCATATTTATGTGGAGTTAGCGAGCAATTTCATAAATTGTGATGTACACTGACATGGACTTTATCTGTCTAGTGAAAACTCAGCCGGGCAGCAACTGAGCATTAGTAACTTTAAGAGGCGTCTCAATATTTGGAAACTGTTTTCACGTTATTTAGTACATTAGACAAAATAAATAATATTATGGCATATTCCAAAAAAATCTTATATTATACAATTAAAATATTACTTACAATAATCTACGATCTAAATAATCAATTTCTATAAACGACAGAAATTGGTGGGAGTAACACTGACTCCTTGCATCTCCACACGGACTACAAAATGTTTTGAAATATGGTGTACACAGATCAATTCGGTATGTAAAGTTTTTTTTTGGTATTTTTTTTATATTTTTATTTCGTAGATTAGGTCATTATAAGAAACTAATTTCAATATTTTTGTTTTATATTCAGTAGTTATTTTATAATATTTTTTTGAAAATTTGAATCCTATGACGTCACTTTTTTGCACAAATATGTAGTTGCGTTGAGGAGCCAAGAAAAGCACGCGAGTAAAAAAAAGAAACTAGAACACTTGACAGTGACACCTACTAATTCGTAAGTCTCTATTCAATCAAAACAAAAGTGAAAAAAAGTGACGTCATTTAGAGGTCAATGAAAGTCGAATTATTTCATCGTTTTTTGTTAAAATAAATGGCATCTTATCGTTTTAAAAGGTCAGAGTAGAAAAATAAGGGTTTGTAACATAAAATCTCGAAATGGTTTCGGAATTGGCATAGGTTAATTTTTTTTAGCATACCGAATTATCCGTTAAAATATTTAATAAATTTAGGTTTAAAATTTTTCTAGAGAAGAATTTTTACATTATTCAAATATGTAAAAATTAATGTTATAAACAATGTCCGGCCGAGAGCCATGCACAGAAATCACGCGGCTGTCGGCAGTCGCCTCTAGAACCCACCCAGTACCAGTCTCTTAAGGTCATTTTGCTCTAGGATGTGCCTTAATGGTGATACTTAAGAATTGTATTTATAATAAATTATTTCATTTCTCACAGTAATGTGTTAGCTTAACGATATTGTATTGTTCATACTTGGTTGTTAATGTTACTTTACATGAAAATCTATAATTAGCTTTCATTTTTTATTATAAGTTACGATAAATATTGATTATCCAAAAAATAACTAAAAAATATGAGGCACTCACCAAGCGCCGCGTTCTGCTTGTGATAGGCGAGGAGAGAAGCGCACAGCTGCAGAGCCTTCGTGCTGTCTCGCTTCTCGGGCAGCTTGAGCGCAAGCTTGGCGAGCGCCGAGCTCGCGCACGCGACTGTGAAGCCCTCGCCGGCGCGCAGGGCGGTCGTCAGCGCGGGGACAGACGGACTGCTATCCGTCGAACTGTAACCCGGGGGAGGGACTACTCACTACACGTTAACACATGTCTGGGTCTGACAGGGGCACTGTCACCCACAACTGTGTAAGATTAATTATAGAGTTATATTTTTGTTGACCATATTCACAGAAAAGTATTCGAAACGTCGGCATTCAAATAATATAATCCGTTTAAATCCGATATCTACGTTTGAAACCCTTTACTTGCCTTATTACACTGGCATCTGTAACATATTCCACTTCTTGCCATTCAAAATAGAAGAGCTGTTGCTGTTAATTTGTATTATTTAAATATTATTTCTGATGACATTGATTGCCCTTATATACTTAGCAAACTGTCCTATTCCATGTAATATTCTTAGATTTAATAATACACTTCAGATTCCTTTGTCAAACCAACTACAAACAAATTTATTTTATGTGTGTTTCGTATATGTGCAAGCATGCAAAACTTTCAATACATTCTCTAAATTATTGGAGATCAATTCTTCATCAGTATTCCCAGGGCAAGGCGGTGCAAAACCCGTCACTTCTTTATCAGTATTCCCAGGGCAAGGCGGTGCATAACCCGCAACTTCTTCATCAGTATTCCCAGGGCAAGGCGGTGCATAACCCACAACTTCTTCATCAGTATTCCCAGGGCAAGGCGGTGCAAAACCCGTCACTTCTTTATCAGTATTCCCAGGGCAAGGCAGTGCATAGCCCGCAACTTCTTCATCAGTATTAATACTGATGAAGACTAACTAATACTAAGCCAAGGGAAAACAATTCGATATAACACTCTTGCGTACATAATGACAGTGGAGTATACGAGACTGTGTAGATAACCAACCTGGGCAGGTTGAAGGCGGACTGCGTGGCGTAGGTGCCATCGCTGGTGACGAGCTGTCGCGGGGCCTCCGCGGGCTTACTAGCATCTTCTTTGTCCTCCTGAAACACATAAGGATGGGTAAGATGCTATGACTAAAACGACTACTGTCAGCTAGAACTTGGGAAAGTGTACACTTTCCTAAGTTCTAGCAGACGGTACGAGTTGCTGGGCATCTAAAGTAGGTACCTAATTATGAACATCGTTAAGTACAAGGTATTTATGTATCTACGAGGGGAGTTCAATGTATTCTCGGTATAGGCATGAAAGAATAAGCAGAAAATTCTGAATGAAATTTATTTTTCAATGTAGTCCCCTAGGATCGGGACACACTTATTTGTCCTGGAAAATAACTTTTCAATTCCCTTCAAAAAATATTTTTCAACCTGGTCTGAAAAATAATCGTTAATTGCTGCCTTTCTCTTCATCGTCGGAAAACTGCTTGCCTCGAAGTTCTTTTTTGAGATTTGGGAACAGAAAGTAATCACTAGAGGCTAGGTCCGGGCTGTAGGGTGGATGATTGATTTCTTCTAATCCGCAATCCACACAGCAGCATTGGCAATGCGCGCCTTGTGAACAGGCGCGTTGTCGTGCAGAAGCAATATACCTGCGGTCAATTTTCCCCGTCTTTTTTCTTTTATTGCCTCCTTTAAATTGCGCAGGGTGTTAGCGTATGTTACGTAATAATAACTCTCACCTTTTTTGTGTACTCAATTAATAAGATTCCCTTGGAATCCCAAAACACTGTGGCCATGAGCTTTCCGGCGAATGGGCTGACTTTGAACTTCTTCGGTGGGGCTGTTCCTTTTTTATGCCACTGCATAGACTCCTGCTTGCTCTCACGATCATAGTGATGAACCCACGTTTCATCACCAGTAACAATCCGATCATAAATACTTTGCGGATTTTCACCACAGAGCTCCAAAATTCTTTGCAACAATCAACTAGCACTTGTTTCTGAAGCGCTGTGAGCATTCGCGGCACCCATCTTGCACTGACCTTTGACTAATTCAGATGGTCATGAAGGATAGTGTGAATGGTACCCACGGATAGCTTGGTTCTTTCTGCTAATATGTTCACTCTCACACATCTTCGAGTAAAAGTTTCTCAACATTGTAAGTTTTCTTCAGTAGCGGCACTAACCGGCCCACCGGCACGAGGGTCGTCTTCAATACTCTCTGTACCCCGTTTAAAAATGAAGATGCTCACTCAGAAATAAAGGAAATAAAAGCTGGAGTTCCACGAGGAAGTGTCTTAGGTCCGGTCCCGTACCTGATGTACACTTGTGGCATTCCACAGTTACATACTAACACCATCGCTACATTTGCTGACGACACTGCTATAATAGCGGAGGGAAATACCCACAAAGAAGCAGCAGCAAAAGTACAAACGGCTGTCAATGATATTTTAGAATGGACCAAAATGTGGAGAATCAAACTCAACGAATCAAAATCGATTGATATAGACTTATATGATATAGTTATAAGAAACATAATTATTACCCAATATATATCAAATATAAAAAGATTCCTTACGAGAACACGGCTAAGTATCTCGGTATGACGCTTGATGCAAAGCTGCGCTGGAAAGCGCACGTCAACAAGAAAAAAGAGATTGATAAATGAGATAATTTATTTACCCTCATCATTAGTATATTACCCCAATACCGAGAATACATTGAACTCCCTACGTATATATAAACACTCGCTAATAATCTAGACTCGTCTAAGTATAATTATAACATAAAATTTACGTTATATCCACCAAATTCCACCTAAACTCGTTAGACGACACGGGGTGAAGTGAGAATTAGTAAAAAACTTACACAAAAACTTAAACTGTTATAATATGCGTTTTTTTAATAGCTCTAAAATTTAATATCTTGAATCATATCACAAAGATTTCTATTACAAGAAAAGATCAAATTTATATATAAAGTTACATACTACTGCATAAATATTGTCACATACTAATCGAATATAAAATATATACAAATTAAACGAATTATCTATTAACTAATTTGTAAGTGCCCCCGTAGGTCTATACAGAATAAATGATTTGATTTGATTTGAAACTTTTTATTGTTAAGAGCTTGGGGTGTTGACGATAACTAATATGCACGATTTCACCCAATTGACACTTATTTACAGTTTTTCAGATTACAATCACTAAAACATAACGTTCAATCTGTCCTAGCACACAACAACTCATTTATACTGTTCGCGTCAGAGAACTTGTTCCACGATGTATTGCGATTCAAACAGAACTGATTGCGGTTGGCATACTCGTGTAATGTATACCCAGTCATTATATATTCAGAATGATCGACATTATCCAAGAAACAATAGCGGTCTCGAATCATGCATTTCGGTGTAAACAACATATTCAAGTAAAAAATATTTTCATGGAACAATCATATTTTTGGTATACGGTTTTATTACTAGAGTGTGTCTCTAATTACAAACAAGACCCTTATTTGTGAAGGAGTCGATATCTGGTCTGACATTCACCGAAAGTACCGACCGTTGTACAAAGTAAACAACGGAGGAGGAGTTATGCCGTAGATCTCTAGAATGTGCCTTACGATGTAACAGTATTTATAACATACCTTCTCGTTTATAATTTATACATTATTATATATATATATTACTATTAAAAACGTCAGCATATTGCTTCACTTATGTGTGAACGATTTTAATTTTTAAATATCTGACCAGTACACAAATTAAACAACAAACCACACTTTAATAGAACGTTAAAAATCCATGAATTGTATCATGAACTTCATATACACGATAGAAGCGTGGTAAATTGTGTTGATGACATTTTTGTACATATATTGATAGTAAAAATATGCTGTACAGTACGGCCGACGGATCAATGCCGCTCGGAAGGTAGGCACGTAGACTGTTCGCGCATGTACACTTGTGTGAAAAAATGTGTTCACCGAAACGAGATATCGGATGCGGTTAATATAGATATTATAGGAGGGGTTCCAAACTTGAGATACATACTCGAGATGGCTACGTACGTACGTGCAATACAGTATTTTAAACGTTTTTAAAGACTGAAACTCCGAAGACATTCGTAAGACAAAACCTAATGCTTTAGATGCTCTTTTAATAATGCTATTGACATGCTCGTCAAATAGGAGTTTTGAGTCAAAGACGACATTAGAGACATTTTTTTAAAATAAGTTTTTCAATTTATAGTTACTAAACTACGGCCGTTCAGAGAATGCGTTCCTGACACCTATCAGTTAGTCACGACTAGTGATGGGCACAACATAACACTGAGTTCGTTACCGTTCCTCCAAAATGAACCGCCGCGTTATTTTTAAGATTATTTTCGTTTTAAATTGGCGGAATCATTTAAAATTTATATTTTAGTTATTTAAGTGGAAACCAAAAAAGGGTAATATTAATATAATAAAATTATTTTATTTATTCTTTGTTACAAAGTTACAATCTGTATTTCTATGCAATAAAGTACATTGAATTGAATGTGCGTACAGAATATTAATCAGACTCCGATTCGCTTGAGGAGGTGGTGTCTTCATCATCATTTTCGCCTACATGTATAATTATATTATTATCAATAACAGAATCAATCCTGATATCTCGGTCAAAATGTTCCACAATCAGATTTTTAGTCTTCTCAACAACCTTTGCCCAGTCATCTCTTGTGACTTTCCCGCAGGCTTCTTTTAATATCATCTTTTTCGTGCTGAATGGCGGGGAAGTATTGTGGCGGGCGGCGTAACCTTTTATTTGAGCCCAGATTAGCTCAATCGCGTTATATTGGCAATGATACGGTGGAATTCTTAGAACGCGATGACCATACTCCAGAGCCAGTTCATCGATTTCGTATCACACATTTGCCGCTTTATTTTCTTTAACTAATTTAATAAGCTCTGCTTTTAGCATCTGCATATTTGCGTCTATGCCTTTTGCTTGTAACCAAGCCACCATTTCTTCTTTTTTATTAGCTTGGGTAGGTGGCTTCTGTATTTGAACCGAGTGATAGGAGGCATTATCCATGAATATTACAGAAGGCTCTGGTAGGCTGGGCAAAAGCACGTTCTGGAACCACTCTTTAAATGTAGTGGCATTCATTTCCTCGTGGTAGTCATTTGTGGTTTTTGATTGAAATGCCAGTAACGCGTTCTCCACAAAGCCGTATTTTGCAGAACCTGCGTGGTATATTATCAGACGGGCCTTACCCATTGGTACTTTCAACGTCGACGCTTGTGTATCATCCGTCCATGAACGGGAAACGGGAACCGTGTGATTGGCGTTTAGCCATGTCTCGTCAATGAACACGACATTATCCCAGTTATCAATTTTTTTTGCTTCTCTCAAATAACTTATCCGTTTTAAAATTATGTCGTATCGTTCTAATAAAATTTTTGTTTTGTCTGTTTTTTTATACGTGTGATTGGCGTTTAGCCATGTCTCTTCAATGAACACGACATTATCCCAGTTATCATTTTTTTTTGCTTCTCTCAAAAAACTTATCCGTTTTAAAATTATGTCGTATCGTTCTAATAAAATTTTTGTTTTGTCTGTTTTTTTATACGAAAAACCAATATCTTTTAAGATTTTGGTTAAAGCAGTTTTACCCCCGCTAAACAGTCCAGCTTCTCTTAACGATGCCAAAAGCTTCTTCCTGTTGAGATATTCATTTCTGGAATAGTAACCATATATATGATTTCTGATTGCATCGGCGTCAAAGGTGTCAATATCTGTCACGGGTTTAGTTCTACGTTTCTTCTTCGGAGTACGTAAAATATTATCTTCCATGCCAGTAGAGCCGAACTTTTCTTTATTAATATTTGTTATCGTTCGTTTGCTAACTCCAAGCGCCTGAGGGACGCGTTCTTGTACTTATTCGACAGGTACCAGGGGTCCGCCATTTTGCCGCTCCCGCTCAAAGTAATCTTGCAGCTTGATGATTAACTCACGGGCTCCACTTTTCAATGTTTGTCCACGTTTAGGCATTATTATGCACCAAAAGTCACAAAAACACAATCGAAGTCCGATTTAGCGCCGATGTCAGTTTGAAAAGCAGAAACAGTCCATTAAACGAAAGCCGGGTAATCAAATAAAAACAGATCGAAAACACTTGAAGAACGTCTATGCGCACGAAACGACAACAGACGACTGTTTTAGCGTCACAAAATGGCGGCCCATAACGCCATTTGGGGTTACCGTTTTTAATCTAAGTATAAAAATGCTAGTAACTCCATTTGGGGTTACCATTTTCAACCTAAATATAAAAATGCTACTTTCTTTCTCGCGTTCGGTTTGGTCGTAGTTTTATTTTTATATTTAATAAAAGTTATCTTATAGTCCATTATTTTCAAATTCTTAAAAAGAAAAACAAAACGTATTATTTTATAAAGTATAACTGTATAAGAACAGATTACGATACTATTATTGCCTGTTATTGTTAGCACAGCACTACAAATATAAAGCGCTGACATAACCTTGTAATAGCGCAGTTTAGATTAAGAAAAATATTGTTTACCAAGTTATTTGACACTCAGTTTGGCACAAAATTATAACATTAATTGATTATTGATATAATAATGTTGTTTTAATGCTCATCAATTGTTAAAACGGTAAACAACCAGCAATAATATTTTTATCGTAACTGCAACGCCATTACAAAGTTACGTCGTCAGTTCAATCGCGACGTGTCAGGAACGCATTCTCTGAACGGCCGTAGTATAACAATGGGATTTGGCTTACGTGTGAAAGAGCATACATAACATTTTGATACATTTAAATCTAGCTTATTAACAATACAGTAGTCTTCAAACCGGTTTAAATCGTCTTGAAGTCTTAATGTATCTTCCATAGTTCTAATGGGACTAAGAATCTTCATATCATCTGCGTAAAGGAGATTTTTTGAAAAAAGAAAGCAGCGCGAGATGTCATTAATAAATAAAATAAAAATGAGTGGACCGAGCAATGACCCTTGGGGAATTCCTGAAGGGATTCTCATTGGACCAGGCATGAAGCCATTGAGCACTACCGTTTGGCATCTGTTTTGCACGTACGACGAGAACCATCTGAAAAGGTTACCACTAATGCCAGAGCGTTGGAGTTTCTGCAGTAAAATCACATGATCTATCCTATCAAAACATTTGCTATAGTCAGTGTAAATTATGTCATACCTGCGATACCTGTTTTGATAGATATTCACTACATAGGACAAGATTTGACGTAGTCGACCTTCCTTTAAGGAACCCGTGCTGTTCAACACTTAATGTATGCTTAAGTGCATAATAGAGTTGCTACAGTGCATAATACTACATGTTATTAAGTCCGATAGATAGTATAGTTGCGTTTAATTTTTTTTTTATGAAAGAATATCTAACAGAGAGACAATAACATATATGATTAATAATTTCTATAACTCGGAGGCTTTCTTTCCTATGTTACTTTACCTAAAATCATAACTAAGAATGTTTGTGTGTGTGTAGATGTAGTACATATTCGTTACCTGTAGACATTTAGATGAGACAATAGTCTCTTATCTATGTTAGATACTAGCTGCGCTCCACTAAAAACCACAAATGGACAAAACCCTTTAAAATAAAAAAGAATAATAATAATTATTATTTACTGGCAGTCTAATTAAATGGCCCTGCATATATGACAATCCTACAAATTAACGTTGCTACATATTATCATTTGAAAAGTTAATTTTTTAGTAATTAGATAATCGAGTGATTATCGATCAATAAATGTCGATTTAAATCAATAGCACCTTGCAAAATGGGGCCACATCACTAGCCCGCCCCGCGCCCCGCCGCTTACCTCAGTTGAGACCCTAAATACGCTTGTGCGCAGCCAACTACACGCTACTTCAGAACGGCATTGATCCGTCGGCCGTACTGTAGAAGATATTACATAGCTGGAGCGAAGCGCTCGCAGAGTTTGACGTGGTGATCTTAACCGATCGACAAAGTTAAGCAACGCTTGCTTTATTAAATTAGGCATTATTCAACAGAGCGCTTCCGTGCTTCGGAGGGCACGTTAAGCCTTCGTTCCCGGTTGTTTGTCTTAGGAAAACAGTCGTTGGGCTATGTTGAAAGTCTTCGGGCAGCCTGAAAACTTCGAAGTTGGGTTAGCTCCTAGCCTATCCAAGCTGCATTGTTGGATTATGGCCCAACTCCTCTCTCTGAGAGGAAGGCTCGAGTTCCAGCAGTGGGAACAAAATGGGCTGATTATGTTACCTCTTGCAGTGCAGCGGCATGTGCGGGGATGAGCCGCTGCAGCGCGTGCAACCCGGCGGCGGCGCGCGCGGGCGAGTCCGCGAACTGCGCGACCAGCCATAGCGCCGAGCGCGCCACGCGCCCCACCTTGATGTGCGGCAGCGCTTCCACCAGCTTCTGTACAACACACAACACAACACATTACATCAACTATTGAATGAATATACAAAATGTTACAAGATAATACGAGCAACGAAGCCGGCTCGGGCTCACTTTGCCTTCACCCGTCGACGAGTCAACATCTCCAAGATTATGGTGTGGTGGGTAATAGTGGTGACGTGACCATTCCTTGTCGTGATTTTGTACCGTGCAGAAGTTATTTTATAGGTTATTTCATTAATGTTCTGGTACTTGCAAAAATATTTAACTGTTAGGTTAATGTTACCGCTATTTTTATTTGATTTTTAACAATATTATATAATGATAGAACGAATGAATGGTTAAATTCCATTTATTTGGAATGAAAAACTTTCATTGTAATTTTGGAGAGCAATATTCACATCCTCTGACAGGATTCCAACCCGCGTCTTCCGACAATCCGTGTCAGACGTCATGACCACTATCCCAACGAGGCTTACCGTCCAAGGAACAAATCTTAACTCTCTCTCTTCTTCAAAAATCTTATTAAAAATTACGAAATTAATACGAAAGTTATATTTTTTTAAATCTTCTTTCGGTTGGATAATGCTGTCAAGCTGTCCAATAGATGTCGCTCCGTTCCTATTCGAGAGAAAAAAATACACATCCTCCGACTCTGACATCAAAGTCAAAATCATTAATTCAATTTAGGCATCAAAGACGCACTTATGTACGTCAATTATTCACAATAATGTGCTTTGACTCTACCGCCGCATTGCAAAATATATAGAGCCTACGGAGAAGAAGCGGCAAGAAACTCGGGACCATTTTACAAACAGATTTTTACGATGTTTCTACTTAGCTACTACTATTACTACATTTTATGGATGGCAGATGACAACTTGCCAGGAGTAGAGTATTCCAAGCATCTTTGTCTTCTATATAATGTCGAACTGTATGAACTGTTGAATGTATGAATAAATGAATAAACTAGTAGTTCTGCGAACAGTACACCTCGCGAGCACAGTTTAATCAGCGGCATATTTTTCGCAATCTGCAGGGCTATTATGTATCTCAGTTGCTAAAAAAAGTTTATTGAAATCTGGAAAAATGGCGGCTCTATGTCAGTAAGCAAAAATGTTAGTAAGTTGCTGACTGGAGCTGGCAAAACTGACATAGAGACGCCATTTATTTTTGCCCTCGGTCAATTATATACTAATTTAACGAATGAATCAATGAATCAATAAATGAATATAAAAATGATACATTAATGAACGAATTAATAGTTGAATGCCATTTATTTGAAACTAGCTGACCTGCCAGCGGCTTCGCTCGCCTGGCCTCGCGGTATACGGTAATTATAGATTTTTAAGTATCCCACGGGAACTCTTTAATTTACCGGGATCAAAAGTATCTTAAATGTTGATCAGGGTATCTTATATGTTGATAAGCTACCACCATACGAAATTTCATTTAAATCGGTCTAGTCGTTTCGGAGATTATCCCGTACAAACATACATAGAAACAAACAATTTGAACTTATTTTTCACTCCTTACATCACCTGACTCAGTTTTTATCATATTTTTCATTGTAATATGTAGTATAGTTTTTACATCCCTCGTTTTACCCCCTTAAGTCATCCCTGACAAAAATATTGAAAGCATCACTAAATTACCTATCCAGTTATCAATTTTCATCACTGTAGCTCCAACAACAAAAAGCTTTTGAAAAAAATTATCCCCCGTTTCAACCCCTTAAGTCATCCCTGTCAATAAATATTGAAATCATCACTTTAAACTGTCCAAATGCTAATTTTCACCACTGTATGTTCGAAAACAAAAAACTTTCCATACAAACTTTCACCCCTCCATTTCACCTTCTTACTCTCACCACTATCCAAAAAATATTAGTCCAACATTTTTTTATTTTGAATGACCTATCCAAATACAAATTTTCACAACTATAAGTTCAAAAACAAAGGAGTTTCATACAAACGTTAGGGCCTCCTTAGGGGTAGAATTTCTAAAAACCCATTCTTAGCACACCTCTACGCATCAAGGACAATACACCCTCCAAATTTCAAGTCTTTACAATCAGTGGTTTAGGCTGTGCGTTATCTATCAGTCAGTCAGGACATCTTTTTTTATATATAGATGAATAACATTAATTTAAATGTGTCATATTAAAATAACTACTCAATACATCACATTCGAGGGGTATTGTCGGAGCCATTACTCAGATCTGAGTGGAGCGAGTGCGTACCTGGTAGATGTGGTCGCGCAGGTGTGGGAAGGCTTGCAGCGCCTCGCGCAGGAACAGCATGACGTCATGCGCGGCCGGCTCGCTGCCGTCGCCCAGCAGCTCCAGCAGCGCCGGGGCCACCGACCCGCCCACTTCTGGGAACTGGACCATTTTTCATTTTATACTTTGTTACATACATTTTAGGAACTAACTGTACTCTAGAAAATGAAGGAGAAGAGTGTTGTTATCCATAACACAGACTTCCTCAATACCTCTCGCGGGTCCATCGTTTTTCATCACTATTGCCATTGTTAAAGTTCCATCAATAAAGAACTATTATTATGAATACTAGACTAATTTTTAATAGTATTATGTGGACCCTACCTCACAAGATTAGTTTGAATAACGGTGTCTTGGGAGACAATGTTCCAAAAGTCAGCTCATGCTTTGGTGGCAAACATTCTATCCTACGTCGCTTCGTTTAAAAAGTTTAAATCATTAGGTATTTGCATAGAGTGCACATGCAATGTGATTCGTAAAATAAATAGTTTACGGACAGATATTAAAACGTCAGTTATGCAGTACGTGAGTAGCGACTGGCATAATGCAAAATAAACAGACTTCAGAAGTTTAGCATCAGCCACATGACGCAGATTCTTAAATGGGTATAAAAGTGTTCTAACTCTGTCCCTTTTGACCCCCTTAGGGGTAGAATATCGAAAAACAAATTCTTAGTACACCTCTACGCATCAAGGACAATACACCTTCAAATTTCAAGTCTCTACTGTCAGTGGTTTAGGCTGTGCGTTGTCTGTCAGTCAGTCAGTCAGTCAGTCAGTCAGTCAGTCAATCAGTCAGTCAGGACATCTTCTTTTATATATATAAATGATGCTTTTGAGGGTAGATACTGGTATTATAATATAATTGATGAAGAGTTAGAGGGTCTGGGAAAGAAGTTTTTGTTTTATAATGAGACCTTAAGCGCAGCGCGATGCATGGCGCGGACCAGCAGCTGCCGGTACTTGGCTGCATCCTCTTGATCTGCGCTGGAGGAGCGCGTCGCCTCCTTACGCAGCACTTGGACCAACTCCTCGGCGTGGCGGGGCGTCACCAAGTCCAGGGCTGCAATCATTGGAACAGTTATTTTGAAGAACGTCTCGTTTTGGGTCACTAAACTACTGTATTTTTTTTACATGAGAACATGCTCCTTCGTAATCTACAAATAACACGGGTTTTTTTACGCTTACTCAGCGTAATGTTAAGATTCTCAGTGAATAAGTCCAAATACCACAGAGCAGTATTGTGCACAGTACATGACCGCCCTGAACTTTGATGACATCAGTGCGCAATATTTTTTTCATACTCAATAGCATATCTTCCTGAAAAGTAGAGGCGCAGTAGTATACAGTGGCTATGTGCGCGGCCGTACTGAAGGTAAGAAGCAGCAGTTACCGAGTTGCAGCGTGTGTTTCCTCACGTCGAGATCGGAGGAGGCCAGCACGCGCAGGACATCCATAGCCAGGTCCGGCAGCGCGCGCGCCGCGGCGTCTCCGCCCTCCTCCCTCAGCGCCGCCAGACGCCCCACCACAATCAGCTTCACGTTGTTGTCGCTCTCTTTCACGATCAGATCGATGTAGCACGCCGCTGCCGCCTGTGGGGATTAAGTTTCAAATTTGAAGAACAGAAATTAAAAGCTTTCCATAAAACACAGCATAATCTATAGGTATAACTATAACGTGTAACTAAAGTAACCACTTATTTCTATAGTTAAAAGTCAAAGTCAAAATCATTTATTCAATTTAGGCATCAAAGACGCACTTATGAACGTAAATTTTTCATTATTGTACTTTAAAGACTACCGTCGCGTTCCAAAATATATAGAGCCTACCGAGAAGAAGCGGCAAGAAACTCGGGGCCATTCTTTTTATATAGATGTTTTTACAATGTTTTTACTTAGGTATTACAAATATTAGCTCCAGTGTGCTGCCTTATAAAAGAGAACATAATAATGGTATCAGTAGGGCAAGACACGCTACACTTTGCTTGTGACTTATCAAAATATCGAGTGTTATTATATACGAAACATTGTACTTAATCCATCAAAGGTCATTGGTCATCATGCGGCCAAACACAATAGAAATTTCATTTTTATAATATAACGACTCTTAAAGGGATATAGTTGTTAATTAAGAATTATTATATTATTATTAATACTATACACGCATATATACGAGGGCGGGTCAATAAGTCCGTGACTTTTGGAAAAAAACACAGATTATTTGATAAATAGATCATTTTATTTTTCAACGTAGTCTCCCTTGAGCTCTCTACACTTTGTCCAACGCTTCTCCAACTTTTTTATCCCTTCCAAAAAATATAATTTGTCGAGGTCCTCAAAATAGGCCTTTGTTTGCGAGATGACTTCATCATTGGAGTCAAATCTTTTTCCACCAAGCCATTTCTTCAGGTTTGGGAACAAGTAGTCATCATCATCATCATCATTCATCATCAGCCTGTAGCAGTCCACTGCTGGACATAGGCCTCTCCAATTGCACGCCACTTAGGTCTATCTTGGGCTTCTCGCATCCAGTTTTTGCCAGCCGTCTTGCGCAGATCGTCACTCCACCGTGCCTCAGGACGTCCTACACTACGTTTGCCGAGACGCGGTCTCCACTCTAGAACTCGTTTACCCCAACGGTTGTCGGTTCTACGGCTAATATGGCCAGCCCACTGCCACTTCAGCTTGCTGATCCGGTGGGCTATGTCGATGACCTTGGTTCTCTGACGGATCACTTCATTTCTGATGCGATCCCTCAGAGAAACACCGAGCATAGCCCTTTCCATAGCCCGCTGAGCGACCTTGAGCTTGTGGACCATTCGAGCCGTCAGTGTCCACGTTTCGGCTCCGTATGTCATGACGGGTAGGACGCACTGATTGAAGACTTTCGTCTTCAGGCACTGTGGAATCGGCGAAGTAAGGACTCGACGTAGCTTCCCAAACGCTGCCCAGCCCAGCCGAATTCTTCTATTCACCTCGTTCTCAAAGTTGTTTTTTCCCAACTGCAATGTCTGCCCGAGGTACACATATTTTTGAACAACTTCGAGAACGGCGCCATGTATCGCAATCGGTTCCGGTAGAACATGTTCGTTGAACATGACCTTGGTTTTGTCCAAGTTCATCCGTAGGCCGATGCGTATAGAAGAGTCAGCCAGGTCATTCAGCATCTGTTGCAGGTCCTGCAGCGTCTCTGCCACGATGACGATATCGTCAGCAAATCGCAAGTGAGAGATGTATTCGCCGTTGATATTAATGCCACGTCCTTTCCAGTTCAGCGTCTTGAACATATCCTCCATTGCATTTGAAAACAATTTCGGGGAAATAACGTCCCCTTGTCTCACTCCTCGATGCAACGGTATGGGACTTGTTTGCTGATTCTGTACTTGGACGGACATGGTGGCGGTTTCGTAAAGACATCTCATCACTTGGATGTATCGCCAATCTATCTGGCAACGCTGCAGGGACTCCAGAACAGACCAGATTTCAACCGAGTCAAAGGCCTTCTCATAGTCCACGAATGCTAGACACAGGGGCTGATTATATTCTTCGGTCTTCTGTATAATCTGCCGCACTGTGTGAATGTGGTCTATGGTGCCGTATCCCCTCCGAAACCCAGCCTGTTCCGGTGGTTGGAATTCGTCGAGTCTACGCGCAAGACGGTTCGTGATCACTCTTGAAAACAGCTTATAGACGTGGCTTAGAAGGGATATGGGTCGATAGTTCTTCAGCAGGGTCTTATCTCCCTTTTTGAAGAACAGGACGACCACACTCCTACTCCACGCCTCTGGAGTTCTCCCTTCGAACAGGACAGCGTTAAAAAGCTTCTGGAGCTCCCTCAGTACGGGTTTACCTCCTGCTTTTAGTAGCTCTGTTGTAACGCCATCCTCTCCAGGGGCTTTTCCATTTTTAAGCTGTCCAAGAGCGATCTCGATTTCGCCAATACTGACTTCTGGCAAGTCTTCGGTGAAATGGCGTGTTAACGTGGCTCTAGGATCATTTTCGGGATCAGGTCGAGATGCATGCGATGCGTATAATCGGCCATAAAAGTTCTCCACTTCCGAAAGGACTGCCGGCTTCGAAGCAACGACTTCTCCACTAGCTGTGGTCAACTTCGTCAGGTGGCTTCTTCCAAGAGATTGTACGAACACCTTTGACCCCCGATTCTGCTCGATCGCTCTTTCGATCGAAAGAGTATTGGAGCACCGGAGGTCGTGTCGTACGTTCTTGTTGATCTCTCGGTTTAGAGTCCGCTTTTCTGACGAAGTGATGGGTGGGTTTTCACGTCGTTCCTTCATTAGCCCCAAAGTCTTTTCTGAAAGCTTGGACTTCTTGCCCTTACGCTGCATGTAACAAAATCTCGTACCTTCTTCCCTGAGGACCCGAGTCACATTTTCGAGGTTCTGGTTTACGTCTGTGGTGGTTTCCACGGCAGCGAATTGGTTCTCCAGGTTTAGCTGGAATGTTTCAGATCCTGCAATGGTTTGGAACAGTGTTGGTCGGAGCCTGGACTTCATCAGACGGACACGTTGCGCCTTGAAGTTGATATTCAGAGAGCCTCGGACAAGTCGGTGATCGCTACCGGTATTGAACCTGTTGATCACGGAGACATCTCTAAATATGTGCCTTTTATTCGTCATGATGAAGTCAATCTCATTTTTAGTCCTAGTGTCGGGGCTTAGCCACGTCCACTTCCTTTGGGGCTGTTTCTTAAAGAAAGAGTTCATCAAGAAGAGCCCCTCCCGTTCGAGGAAGTTGACGAGCATTTGCCCCCTATGATTTCTGCGTCCAAAGCCATGGCATCCTACTACCGATTCGCCGAAATTCTGTACTCCCACTTTAGCGTTAAAGTCCCCCATGACAACGGTGTACTGGGTCTTTGTAGTGAAGTGGAGGGCCCTCGATATGTCATCGAACATATCCTCCACTTCATCGTCCGAGTGTGTCGAGGTCGGTGCGTACACTTGCACCACCTTGAGGCTATACCTCTCGGTGAGCTTTACAATAAGGTACGCTACCCTGTTCGACACACTGGACACTTCCACAACGTTGTCAGAAAGGGACTTGTTTACCAGAAACCCAACGCCACCTTGGGATTGTTGGTCTCCCTCTCGGAAGTACATAAGGTGGCCCGATTCTAGGGTTAAGGTGTCCTCCCCCTCTCTTCGGACTTCACTCAACCCCAGTATGTGCCACCTAATTTTCCCAAGTTCCACCTCTAGTTGCGCCAGATGCGAGTCAAGCCTTAACGTGCGTCCGTTATACGTCGCCAGGGTCAGTTGTTTGTGGTGGCCTCCCGTAGCCCGGAAATTCTTAGCACCCCTCGCCCCGCCGTTACCATGGTCGCCACCATGACCAGGAATAGCAGGGCCGCCGGGAACTAGGGGCCGTGACTTTTTGTTGTCCTGCATTGGAGGAGTTTGCCCGTAATCGCCACGCTGGGCAGGCGGGTTGGCGATCGCAGGGCGTAGCTTCTCGCACCGGTGACGCTGCTGCCCGTCACCAGCCTGTTGCATTTAGCGACGCCTGTTGGGATGGGTATACCGCCATCGGTCGGTTGTCAGAGCCTCGTTCGTCGATCAGCAGGATGCACCGCGTGCAGGTGAGGTTGACTTGGGTCAAAAGATGTTGGCTTGCCCCTTACATCCCCTACAAGTAGTCATTCAGAGCCAAATCTGGAGAATAGGGCGGATGAGGGAGCAATTCATAGCCCAATTCATGGATTTTTGCCATGGCAACTGCACATGTGTGCACCCTTGCATTGTCTTGGTGGAAAAGAACTTTTTTCTTGGCCAAATGAGGTCGGTTTTCTTTCAAATCGTCATTGAATCGGTCCAATAAGTTGGCATAATATTCCCCATTGATTGTTCTTCCCTTTTGAAGGTAGTCAATGTGGATTATCCCGCGTACATCCCAAAAAACAGACGCCATAACTTTATTGGCTGACAAACCCACCTTGGCCTTCTTTGGCGCCGATTCACCCTTAGAAACCCACTGTTTTGACTGTTGTTTGGTCTCTGGTGTGTTGTGATGGATCCATGTTTCGTCCACGGTTACAAAACGGCGCCAAAACTCCTCCATATTGCGATTAAACAACGCCGAACCTTCCTGTGAAGTTGTTACACGATTGCGTTTGTGGTCGACTGTGAGCAAACGCGGCACCCATCTTGCGGAAAGCTTTCTCATGCCCAAGTGATCATTCAAAATTGAAACCACTGAGCCATGCGAGATCCCTACGGCATCCACAATCTCTTGCACTTTCAATCTTCGGTCGGCCAACACCATATCGTGATTTTTTTCGATTGTTTCGGGTGAAGAGACCTCAACTGGGCGTCCAGGACGTTCGGCATCTTCAGTGCTTGTACGGCCACAACGAAATTCAGTAAACCACTTTTTTACCATTGAAATCGATGGTGCAGAGTCCTTATAGTATTTATCAAGCTTAGCCTTGGTCTCGATAATGGTTTTTTTTCGCAAAAAATAATGCTTAATTAGCACACAAAATTCACTTTTTTCCATTTCTTCCTCAAATTACTGGGTAGTCTGATAAAGATAGCTGTCAAACACAAACTAACTGACGCAGCAAGTTCACATTTTGACAGGAGTCAACTGACAGATGCCTGTTGACAGGAGTAGTGTTGCTTTTTCAGTAAAGAGGTCAGAAATTCAAAAAGTCACGGACTTATTGACCCACCCTCGTATATATATATATATATATATATATAAATGAACCCCTATTTCTCCTGGTCACACTATAACTTGAGAACGGATGGAACAATCTCGCTAATTCTTTTTTTGTTGTGTTAATTATTGTCAGGTGAAGGTTCTTATGAAAGAAAAAACAAGAAAAGATGGGAGGTTACCACGAGGCCGAAGGCCAAGCCCACTACGCGTACGAAGTCGCGGGCAGTCGCTAGTACATAGTTATTGTTACAACTCCTTGAATATAATCAGTTAAAACGATAATGTTACTACACAGACGTTGACACCTCTTCGAATGTTTTGAATAATCTGTTCACTATTTAAGCTGTGGCGATTTTGGCATTGCAGAGCAGAGAGAGGATCAGTTGTTCTTGATCACGAAAATACATGTACGAATATCCCTGTATAATGATAGTTTAATTTGTAAGTAAGATTGATCACCTTGATGGCGGCGGGCGCGACGGAGAGCGTGACGAGCGTGCCGGCCGCCTCGTAGCGCACCGCAGCGCTGCTCGCGTTCAGCAGCCCGTACACGGTGCGGATGAACCGCGACCGCTCCACGGGGTTCGCCACGCACACCTGCACAATACACACACACACACACATTATAATAAAATTATAAGAATCGAAGTTTTTAACAAAGTATATTCGATCAGTGTCATCCTACTCCCACTAGACTACGGTTATATTTTACCAAGTAACACTACTCAGTGCGACGTCGAGTGCCCCACTATAAAGACCCTGAAGAAGGCTTACGGACGAAGCCGAATCATGCTCGCATCGTGATATTGACAACGTGTAAGTCTCACCTTAATACAGTTTTATTATTATAAAATAAGTAAAGCTTTTTTAATAAAAAAGATATGTAATGATGAATTTAAACTTGAAACGGACAAGACAACAGTTTTCCTGGGCATGACTCTAGATTACAATGGAACCCGAAAAGTATTGTCAGAGAGACTTAGTTCTGCTGCATGTGCGGTTCGTGAAATAAGACAATTGACAGGCGATCAAACGGATTCTTGCCGTGGAGTTGCTGACATAGACACAGTCTTTATTTTGCAGAAACGTGCTATTCAAGCCATATGCAAAATGGGGCTCGCTAATATTTAAGAGATGTATGTAAATAAATATACGATTTTTTTTCTGAAATAATAGTACCCTTAGTTACTCCTTATAACATCAGCTATCTGCCAGTGAAAGTCCCATTAAAATCAGTCCAGCCGTTTCACAGATTAGCCGGAACAAACAGACTTAATAATTGATTTAGTTATGTAAGTACAATAATACTTTCATATGCATTTTGTGAAAAGCTGGTAATTTGAAATGACAGACACTTCAATTTTATTTATCTGTACCGATATATACCATTTGAACTAGTTGAATCGGGTTTCCTGAAACTATATCATTCGTGGGATGTCTCGAATGTTTAGATATAGGTAGTTAGTGGGAGGGGGGTGGGGGGTGTCACCTTGTAGATGAGTTCGACGATGACCAGCTGCAGGATGTCGCCGAAGCCGGGCACGCTGTCGAGCCGCGCGGAGAGGTAGGAGAGCGCGCGCTCCTGGTCCGCGTGCAGCAGCATGAGGAACGCGTTGCGCTTGCACGACATGTCCTGCTCGCCCTCCAGGAACGTCGCCACCAGCTCCGGCGCGTCCGGGATCAGGAACTCGAAGTTACTGCGAACCGAACCACTTGGTCATCACTCACTATTGCACGGGTTACAGCTACGAACTAAGGATGCGGCAAACTAAGTAAAAATCTATAAGTAGAACGTCTTCCCTATTATCTTTGATTGACGCAGGTTTGGCGCGAGACGCGTGTATGGATGTAAACAACTCAATCCACGAATAAATCTTCGATCGATCTTATTTTGTTGGTAGCCTTCATACACAACCAATCATCAGGGAAATCAATGATATTTAAAAATAAATTTGACATTTGATTTGCAGCGCGTGATCGCATGACGTGCCAACCCCGATTGCTCTGCCGGCACTCACGTATTGATGGCCGGGTAAGTCCTCCACCGTACCACCACTTCCCACCTTTATCGCCTAATTATCGCGATGGCATTCTACTTACACTGGGCCGCACGCTCCAACTACTTTGGATGCGATATACCAACGGTATAACAGTTGTTGTTTTATGATGGTACTAGCTGCGCCCCGCGATTTCACTCGCGTGGTGATGGATGATGAAAAGTATCCTATGTCCACGAGATATGACAAATCTAAAAACACTAAATCATAAAAATAGATCGAGCCGTTCTTGAGTTATAAATGGTGTAAATAACACGACTTTGTTTTATATCAAGATAACGGTGCGGTATTACATTTGGGACGAACGTTTCCAATTGTCAAGCAGAGATCCAAACAGTGTGCGGAGTCGGATCTACCATTTTATTGCTGGATTTGTTTCTTCTGTTTCTTGTCGAACTCTTTACAACCCGGTCACAATATCTGTGCACCTGACCTCGTGACGTCATATCGGCGGTCTGGGTACGGTGTGAAAAAACGTTTTTTCGAGAAATGTGGAGGTAAAAAAATGTACTAACCTTTTCAAATCAATTTATTATTGATGAAGGGTTTGTTATTAAAAAACAATAATTTTGAATACAAAAACATTTATTATTAAACTCAGTCACTATAAATTATTGACTCTATGCCTGACATTGTATCTTCCTCACTCTCACTTTCTGAACTCTCCGAACTATCTTCCCCTAGTGATATTATAAGTTGTGTGATGTTGTCATCTGCTAGATGATCCTTTTCCCAGTATTCTCGCTGTAGTCTCTCCACGCGATTCACTTCTTTTTTAAATTAAATTAAATTTCTTGATTCGCTGTGTATTGTTTTTCCCATGACTTCCGTTTAACAGCTACAGCAATTTTAATAGCAACCAAACCAGTCCAAACTTAACAGTAAACAGTCTAAACTTAACAATAAATAATAAAAAACAAAACAACAACAAAGCGAAAATATCAAAATTATCGGGACGTGTATCGGCAACGAAGATGCTAACCGTACTGTCGCACCGGGGAGTGCGCGGAGAGGTGACAGGGGAAGCGGGAGAGGCGCCGCATTCCAGCGAGGTGCACAGATACTCTGACCGGGTTGTAGATCATATATAAACTTAGATAGCCCAAGGATTTGAGGAGAAACACGAATAAACTATACCATTTGCACAGAAAATTTCTAAAAAATGGGTAGCGCATATAAATTAAATAATTTCTTATTTTTAATTAGGAAAAGTGACTTCGATCTGAAAAAGAAAGAGTTAGTATGTAAACGCATGGTTATTTGGTACTAGATAGCGCTAAATCGAAAAATGGTTATGCAACATAAACTAATCAATAGAACGAAATTCCGTTTTACCCGATTTATCTACGAATCGCTTATTGGATTAAGAATTCTGAGAGAAAGTTTGAATAAACATAGTTTACTTTGAAAAATTAATAGGGGTTTCAATTGAAATTGTCGATTTGTCGCACTAGTCACTTAGGCTACGTTCCGGAAAGCGCCGAAATCACTCGCGGCGTTCGCACACCCATTCCCTCAAAAGACCACGGTTATTGTGAGCGAACTCGATACGTCATCGATGCCGTCACTGAAAACGCTCACAACGCTCGCAGATCGTAGGTGGGTTTTCGCGGTCGTGTACGAGCGTCACTGTCAAGCATCAAATGTATAGGATTCTATCGATTTTTGACAGAAAAGTTGGCGCGCTTTTCGCGACCGCGTAACCGTTGAACATTGCAAGCATTCATTCTAACCGGAACGCTAAACCGGGGCGCGACAGTTGTGAGCGTTGACGGCGCTTCCCGGAACGTAGCCTGAGACTTACAATTAAACCTCCATAATGTCAGATTTCCGAATTGCATTCTTTTCACACGAAAACAATAACATTTGATTGTCAATAATTATTTTTAAATTCAGTTATTAACGTGAAAATTTTAACAGCAAAAATCTGAGTAATTTTCTAATACGAGTTCCGACGTGGGACTAACGGAATAAAAACTGCGCGAAAAGTCAATGCTGTGTTACCAACAATATTGAACCATTTGACCAAATCGGTAAAATTATTAAAAAAAACTCGTATAATGGATACCTCATTATATGACTAATCCGCGGGGAGGAGCGCGCGTTAAAGCTTGTCTTACCTTGTTAAACCGATACAGAAATAAAGGGAATAAGGACCGAATTGTAACGTGTGATGAAAAGTGTATTCTTTACGATAATTGCTAACGAACAACGTAATGGTTGACACCAGGTCAAATGCCACAATGCCCTAAAGCTAAGCTTACCCATAGATAGGTTGTGGTAACGGTGACCACCAAGTCATTTCACCGTGTAATTCACTATAGCTTCCTCAGATCCGTACAATAAAACAGCACCGACTTGTCAATCGGTCTTCACCATTATTGCTTCATGATACGCAAGACCTCACGCTGCTCGTCTATCAATTTAACACTACAAGACCTACAGTTACAAACCATGCGTTATCCTCCATACTCGCCGGATCGCCTCAATCGACTACCACTTAGATACAATTTATTTTTTGCAAATAAATTTTACGCATGAGTATGTAGGCCTAGGCTCCTACTATTATTTTATGATAAAATCTTTTCAAATTTGTCTGTTGGACCCCTGATCACAGCCACTTAAAAACGGGTAATTGTTTACGAATTTCAGGGTCATATATTTGTCATTATTTAAATTAACTTAATTAGTTGATATAAAAAGGAAATGACAGGGGCGTGTCTAAAGCAGACTTATATTTCATGGAAAAAAACATTGTTCTCGGTGCATTATCCAGGAAAAAAATAGGGAAATACATTTGTATGGAGAATTGCAGGGTTGCCCACCATTCCTTCTTAAGAAGCGTATTCCGCAACAGCCCGTCTTGGCTCACTACTGTACCAGATATTCTGCCTCCAAGGTGTTAGCATTCATTACTGTGTTTAGAATTGCAGGAAATAATATGAAATGATATTACAAGCCAGTTGTAGTAATAAAATAATGTTTTAAGCTACCGGCGCAGTACTGGGCATAATGTTAAATCTTGAATCCCTACGTGTTATGGGCAGACGAAAGACTTGTGTAAACAATTGCTAGTTTAAAAAAATAGTACATTATATACATATTAGTATGTGTAAATGTGGGCCGGGGTGAAGTCGCGGCACACATACGTAAGTCCATCAATGCCTAGTTGTGTCCAAGGTTTGTATAGTACTTTTCTCAAATAGTGCGCGGAAATTAAAACTACATATGTAGTACCT
Source organism: Selenia dentaria (assembly GCA_917880725.1). Taxonomy (NCBI): domain Eukaryota; kingdom Metazoa; phylum Arthropoda; class Insecta; order Lepidoptera; family Geometridae; genus Selenia; species Selenia dentaria. Next base: position 3,687,459 of record OU862880.1, read on the forward strand.
AGGCCTAACTAGGAAGACATTTTATATAAAAAGTAAATTGCCGGGTTAATGTGTTAATTTTTTTTTTAATAAACTGCTTTCTATTTGCAAGCCGTTCCAAATTTAAATAAAACCTTTGCGATAAGTTACCTCTTTAGTCGCCATGTTAGGGAGTAAAAGATCGTTCCGTTTTTAAATTACACGACAGACATGAGTTTACTATGTAGGTTATTTATTTGGCCGCTAAACCACGACAGATATGGATTTTCATACAACTTTTGCCGGCCGCTTCTCGCATGTATTTGGCCAGTATCGCAAATTCGATTTATTTCGAAGGAGGTTGTTCAAATAGAGAGCGAGAGAAATAGAGAAGAGAGCATTTATTTTATTCATGTGCATACAGTCCCTGCGCAGTGTTGCTGCTTTATGCACGCAGCGCAGGCAACCGAGATACCGGGAGGTAGTCGCCTCCCGAGATACAAGCAGGGGTACGCAGCTGATACTCCCCACGAGCACCGAGGGGCTGAAGAAAAGAAACATGGCAGTGAGACATGCATGTTTGAGTAAAAATAGTTAGTGAGTCACATACCGGTAGATGGTGAAGATGGCGAGCACCGCATTTCTCCTGACGTAGGAGTGGCGGTGGTCGAGGCAGGCGCGGATGGCCGGCATCAGCGGCTCCAGCAGCTCGGGCTCCTTCAGCTTGCACAGGAAGCGCAGCGTTGAGCCGCGGATGAACTCGTTGGGGTGTTGCAGGTCCTGACACATGCGACCCATATTACACGTTAATAATAATAATTTATTTCATCAAAATATAATAAATAACTTTATTCTATATACTTATATACATAAATAAAGACTAAGCCTAAAATATGCCTTGTGTTGTAGATTCTGAGTTTTATTCATATTGTACATGTAGAGTTTTGACGTATGTAGCGTGTGTTACAGCTAGGTTCAAATAAAACATAATACTTAGTGAAAGCGAAAATTCTTTTACACTAATCTTTAATCTTAGAAATAATCAGGTAAAAGACGATATGTGTGTGCACCAGCTTTCAAACAAAAAAAGAATTTTGATAATCGGTTCACCCAGTCGAAAGTTATGAAGTAACATAAAAAAAACAGTCGAATTGAGTATCTCTTCCTTTTTCGGTAGTCGGTAGAAAAGTAGTAAATTAGCGTGGTAATATATCAAGTGGACTATCAGCGTGAAGGACTTTAAAATTAATTTTAAAACAAGCGACTTACCTAACTCTAGTGTCTGACCTCAAGATTGCTACTGAAATATTGTACCTACTATAAATTGGTACTTCTTTTGGTACATTTCTGAGTAAGCTTTCAAGCAAGACTTGATTTCTCTGTTGCATCAATCAGGATTTTGAGACTGCATCGATTGGCTGCTCCTATAATACTTAATTGTACTGCAGGCTACTAATATTTACAATGGAAGATACATTTATACACAGTTTGTAAAATAGGTACTTAACAAGAATATTGAATTTTCAGGTAACTTATTAGGTGCATTCGTACAGCTTTGAGGGCATTGGTGGCGTTGTCATTGATGGATCTTTTGTTAAAGCGTTCTTAAAGCTCAAAAACTTTATTCTTGCCACTTTTGCCCACACCCTATTCGAACACTCAACTGAGCATAAGAACTAAAATCGCATGTTGCTGCTGTCAAATACATAGCGTAACGCGTCATAACCATGCTCTGGACGTGGGTCAAAAATTGCACGTTTTAGCGGCAAAATACCTTTTTTTTAGCTTTCCGAACGCTGAACAAAAGAGACAATTTCACCCACAGATTCCCAATTCGAACGCCCCTTGAGATCGTTTTATGCGTTATTTTCGCCATAAACGCTCACAAGGGGACTATTCGAGCGCACAACTGTATTTGGTTTAACTTACGCGGTAGTTCTATTCAGTTATTGGAGTGTATCTCAAAAACTACTGGACCGAATTTGATGAAATGAATGGGACCACACGGGAACACCAGCTTTCAAACAAAAAAAAATTGAGAATCGGTTCACCATATCGTAAATTATGAGGTAACAAACATAAAAAAAATATACATTCGAATTGAGTACCTCCTCCTTTTTTTGGAAGTCGGTAGAAAAAGAAATTCACAAGGAATGGTCGAAATTAAGAAAAATATAAAAACTTTCAAGGAATCAAGTAGATGTTTAGCCACAATAACAGAATAATTAAGTTTTCATTAGAGTAAATCAGAACTCAACAAATTCTAATTGAAAAGAGCAATAATATATGAAAAAAGGTAATACTTAATAGAAAAATTAAATAAAAATAATCTTAGATATGAAGTTAGGCTCTATATATTAAACTATCTCGTTTCGGTGAACACATTTTTTCACACAAGTGTACATGCGCGAACAGTCTACGTGCCTACCTTCCGAGCGGCATTGATCCGTCGGCAGTATTGTACTTACTCGACGAAAGTTTCAAGCACTAACTACAAGTATTATTAAGTGCAATAAATAGCTAAAAATACAATGTAAAATACATTGTATACCTACATTTATGCATTGTAATGTATCTTACATTGTAGATTGTAGTGGATGCATTGCATGCATGTTTTCTCCATTCTTACCTTCCTGTAAGCATCGCACACGAGGATCATCTCTTGCAGCAGTTTGCCATCAGGTGTGGTTTTGGGAACAATTTCCCAGAAGATCAACAGCAACTTCTTGATGGTGTGGTCTTGCAGTGGCAACACGAATCTGATAATGACCATGAGGAGCCCCGGGATCTTTTCACCAGAAATGATAATACCAATCACTTTCTTCAAAGCCTCAATTTTCTTCTTTGTGTCACCTTTTTCTGCAAATTTACAAACTGTGTTATTCATTTATATGTGGTTTTTCCCATTGAACAAACAAGCGCTTGGAGCAAGCACGTGAATCGTAGGGTAATTAAGGCCCTGCAAGAGCAAACTTATAGGCATTTGGTCGGGGAAAAAACTGGACGTGATAGGAATAAGCGTGCGTCTGTAAACACGACAAGTTTTTCACAGTTTTAATTTGTTTAAAAATAAAAGGAGCCACAAGGGAAAAAACATCTAGATATTTCTTTAATTTAATCAATTACTATTTTTCTAATTACTAAAAATATAATAGTTATCGCTAAAAATATTGAGAAATTCGAAACGGAATATTTTTTTCAATGTATTATTTGCTATTTTTTTCTTCAAGGTGCCAGAGAAATATTGTGCAATATTATTATATAAGTTTTTTTTAAACTTAAAACTATGCGTTGTATTTTTTCCAAGTTTGTATCAATAACTGTGCGACGAAAACCAGAGCGTTTTACGGATCTTAGGCTTTGGGCAGCGAATACATATAATAAAATGATGCATATCACACATGCACATGTGTGCATGTGTGATATGCATCATTTTCAGGATTAACCTGAGCTGCATTCTGAGCAATAAAAATTTGGTATTGGAGTCTGATGGTGATGATGATCTGATGATCGGGCCACATCAATATTCCACGACAATGCCCATCATCGCCATAAATAAGGCGGTAATTATTCCGATAATTTACGCTAAAAATTGAGTGACCACACTTGAACAGCCAACGTCAACGCCCATTTCATCGCCAATAAAATGGCCATAATGTTCCATTGTCAAATTTTCAAGATGGCCTGTATTTAATGAGTGTTAATTTTGTTATATCAATCTACTATCTACGCGGTTTCATTCGCTTGGTGATGTGGGATGATGATGATGATGATGAAAAGTATAATTGGTGTTCATCCAGTGCCTGATCTACCTACGTACAAAATCTCGCCCAAATCCGTTCAGCCGTTTTTGCGTGATTGAGTAACAAACACCCATACAACCAAACATTCACATTTAGGAAAGAAGAATATTAAAACACATGGCTCTGTTTACCAGATTTCCTGAAACTCAATGACTCAAGTCGTCCACTTCGTAAATGGCTCCGTACAAACACGTGTGATCGGAACGGTTTCGCGATCGCAGTGCACAAAGACCACACACTAAGGAGAGATGCACGCATCGCAAACGTTAGTGTGGCCGTTTTAATTCATTCTCGTAATAAATCTGTTTGATGTGCCAAAATATACCGCCACCCATGTTATCGCCCAACGTCAACGGCAATGTTAGTGCCGTTGTCATATTATCGCGATAAGTGGTGGCTACATCTACGGTTAACGTTCCTCATCGTGATAATCAACGGCGTTTTACTTCGATATGGCGCAGGCATAATGGATTTACCTATATCATTTTGGTTTGATCCTGGTTTCACATGCAATTACTAATTTTATAAGTAAACTAGATTCTACTAGCCCGCAACTTCGTTCACGAAGTAGGCTCGGCCTCGCCATAACCTCCCGTCCTTTCTTGGTTTTTCTTTCATAGGAACTTTCTCCAGACAATAATTACCGCAACAAAAAAATTTGCGATATTGTTTCATCCATTCTCAAGTTATAGCGTACCAGGAGAAATATGGGTTCATTTTTATATGTACATAGTATATAGATTAAATAAAATTTGTTTCTAATTGCTATGAACCTAATTGTTTTTTGCAAGCCTTTTGCAAATAGTAAAATTTCTCCTAAGTTTGAATTTCCTTTGTAAGATTGTTGAAAAATATTTATGATTATGACGACTTATATGTTATGTTTTGGTTGTAAATCAGAACTGAACCTCTCTAGTTTATTAGGTTTATTTTTAATTACTTGATTTAACCAGTAGGCTCCCGTTTTTGTGAATTATTTTATTTGATGCCATGCAGGTTAAACAGTTCAACAAAGAAAGGTTTTTCGGGTCTAGGAATCAAGATAAAATTGTGATGCCTAAAACAATACTAGTATGTATTGCAATGTTGTGGGTAACCAATCTTATATCTAATAACCTTTTTTGCAATAATAAAATGAGTTTAAGTTTAGTTTTGTGAGACTTATGGTAAGCATGACGCAAATACAGCATCACCTCCAAAGTCAACGAAAACAGGGGACTTACCAGCAGTTAAGCAAACCAAACATGGCTACCGTTAGAATTATCAGATGCTATCGGCCATGGCTATTGCTATATCAACACAGGACCTGCCTCACACTCAACCTGGTAAGAGGAGGATTAGACAACAAGGTGTCACATGGAGACGATTAAAAGACATGGAAACTGGACTACACACTGTGAACAGCTATGCTGAAATCAGTCAGGTGAGACCCAACAGCAGAAAGAAATGTTGACCGTGATATTTACAAAGTCTTACATGAATCCCATATTATAAATCGTAATTAACAAGGAGTTTAATAATGTCACATTATATTTTTTTCTAAATCATGGAATCCCATGGACCATAAAGTTGTTTTCTTATTGCTCCAGAATGAATCAGACACCAGCCTTACTTACCTAGATCTATCTTGAGTTGCATGTCATTGTAAGGTTCCGAGTCAGTGGGGAAGTTGATAAGGGTATAGCATGGCTGCTCCACTCCCATCATGCTGTACAAAATAAAACTCAGTCAGTTTTATTCAATTAAATAAACAATAGTAAGTAAGGATAATGTGATTTAGTCTCTGGTTAATGTAGACATTAAGCTTGATTATGGCATTTAAAATTCATACATTTATACATATTTACAACATTCCTAAAACACTACTCGTCTTAAAATTTAAATGATGTTATTTAGTACTGAACAAAGCAAAATTGTTGTGTGCTGTGCTACATTACATTACCTATTCAAATTTTAGTAGCATTTATAGAAAGGCTGTTAAGATTGATAAGTACATAAAAGTGAAGCTGTAGTAACTTTAATGAATATGAGCTTTAATCGGTTCGAATCAGCAAGCCTCCGCTTCATTCATAAATCTTTTGTTAAAGTGTAAACCTGATGCGGACAGATTATATCCCTCAATTTTGATAGACAAACTTCTTAGAAGATAGAAACAAAACTGTTAGGTTTAGGGTAAAGTTTAAACTTGTTATGTAGAAAGATAGATAGAAAACTAAAAGTACATAGGTAAGTATATATAAGTAATTATGTACACTACATTATATTTATGTAGTTAATGGGCTGGCAGCAATGTATATGTATTAAGCAAAACCTATACCTACATTTGCTACACAGCAGTTACACCAAACTTAATGAAAATACAGTTCATAGCAGTTTTAATTATCGCTGTAGCCACAGCAAAGTCAATATTCTTAATATGCAGTGTGTTGCATATTACCCACTGCACAAGACTGTATAAAATAGTACATTGCCATTTGTACAGTTACATGCCACTTTATTTAAATATTTCGAAATAATAAATGTATTATGACAAACCTTATGCCAGCTAGGAAAGCAGCCATGTTAAATCTAAATCTGAACTCTAAAAATCTAAAAGTTTTATACCTAATTACTATCTTTTGAAATTCTATATTTTATTAACATGTCTGATAATAATAATAATAAATATACATATTTACCTAAAATAAATATAAATCTATATTGTTATGATCTATAAATCTATGGTTATACAATACAACAAGTTGCCAGCTAGATGTAATTGTACAGTGTGAACCCTTTCAAATCTATAAGACTAGCCGTAGGATCAATAAGAAAGCCAGTATTTCATATTTTATTTTACATAGTTGTATATATTAGTACATTACAATACAATTTCATAAATACACCTAAGGATACGATTTCAAATGAATTGCTCTACACTATGATGACTATATCATGCAATATACTTTAAGCTGACAAACACTTATTTTTTTAATAAATAGGTATTACCCAGCGCTCAGTATCTAATAATATGTTGTATAATAATAATACAGCTAGCACAGAATTCGCCGCAAGAAATTGTGTATGGATGGTTTATTGGTATGTTCAGCTAACATCCAACAGTGTCCGGTACCCGTTAAATAGCTTTACTAACCTGGACATAATTATTGCTGTGCTGTAAATACAATAATTAAAGATTTAAGTAACACGAATACTTAGTAAAACACTTGCATTGATTGAAACTTTAAATAAATTTATAATATTTTTCTAAATAAATCCCAAAACACACGTCTTCTTCTTCTTCTTCTACACACGTTTGCAAATGTGTCCACGTCATACGCATGACACTGACATACAATTTTACTTTTGATCTGTTCCACCCACAGACCAATATATCTACTTGACTACGTGTAGATCAATTTCTTCAAAAACATAAACATAAGTCACTACTGCGGGTCGGGGGGCTACGTACAAAAAAGGATTTTAATTGGCCGGCTCAAATTGTAGCTCTACTCATAGTACCTAAATAGTGTTGCAGTACAGCATTATGTAATCACCTTTATTGTCGATAAAGTTCACTACAAATTATCGTTTACCTTAACTTTTATATATTTCACCATAGTAAAACAACATCGTTATGTTTTAAAATAGTTTTAATTGTACAAAGTATCCAAAGCCTTTATACAAAATGTAATTAAATAATGATTTTAAACAAACAATAAGATTATATTTTTATACTTTTTTGGCACTGTATATTATACAGTCATCAAGATACAAGGATACAACACTTCATTCTATACAATACTGGATTTGTCCGACCGTAAAATTTGTCAATGTATGGACGACACCTACAAAATATATATATTTTGACCAACTCACACTTTTTACTTTTAAAAGCCGGTTCCATGTTATTGTTAAAAAAAACTATCTGTGTATGTCTAAATCATATAAAAAGATGCCAGCCAGGCAGAGAAGTAGTAGAATTATCCAATGAGGATCAGTAAAGTTATAGCAAATTCAATAGATCGATCATCCACGTTATTCTATAGGACATAAGGATCATATATCTTTTTGAATTATCCAAATCGGACCATTACTAACGAAGATATTAAGTAATAAACATATACCGTTCCTGTCGCTAAAAGTCAATGCACGCGGGAGCGTGTGACGTCACTGTGACGGAATCGAGCACGGCCGGCCGGTCGGCCGGCACTCTTACTTCACGGTTCGACGTAGCAGCGGCGACGCGCGACTCGGTTGGTCCCTAGTATTTGGCAATTTATTTACATAAAGTGTTGTTGGAGTGTAATTTTGTGATACTTAAGTATAAAACGTACATAAGTAATATGAGTACTAATAAAGTAGATGCGGGTTTTGTGCAAGCTCAGTCAGATAATCTTCCAAAAGTGGATTCTTTTATGGTATTTGATTATCTAGGTAATCATTCCAAGTTCACCAGCGCTGAAATCCGTGGTTGGAAACTAAAAAGGTAAGGATGCTGCTTATTTATCTACGTACGTAGGTACTTATTAGTAATCTTTAATTTGTTAGTTAGTGGTAGGCAGGTGTAATGAAGTGAATGTAAAGTGTAGGTACAGGGACATATTCAGAACTTAAGAGTTTATACTATCGAATGTAAATGAAATAATTGTTTCCGTTCATTCATATGTAGATCATTTCGCGAATGATTTTTTAACCTACTTGCGCTTTATTTAGTGCATGGTTCTCTCACTTGCTGATCTAGGTATGACAGAATCCAATATAAGATGTCATGGCTGTTTTTTTTCCATCTCGCGTTTTGTTACAAATCGTTCGTTCAGTATGTACTTAGGTAGAACGAATTGAATATAAAACAAAAACATTTTTTATGCATATATTTTATTTCTGTTTTATTTTTATTACCCACGACGCAACGCAGACGGTCTATGCGTTGGGTGGGGGATGTTTGTTTGTGCAATTTATGTCGCCATTTTTCTCCAAGATTACTTGTCTGATTTTGATGCAGTTTTCAGTTATGGGTTTGGGTTTGATTGGTGCATGGAAGTGTTTTTAGACATATTTTATCAAAATTGGTTTAGCCGTTTAGTTTTTAAAGGTATTTTCATGTTTTTTCTTACGAATTTATACTTGTTTATTACAGATCGGCACGTGAAACCTATGGAGATGATGCTGTAGGTTTTGTCCAAGTCCAGAGGTCGGGACATGTTTGTACGGTGAAAGCAAAGATAACGCCTGAATATAGAATAAAAAGTAAAGCGTATTGCTGCACATTTACATGTGATGAAAATGAAGAGACGGTTTGACTGTGCTGCTCAAAAGGGAGGCTGTAAACATAGCGTAGCATTTTTTATGTAGCTCCATAGACTCAGCGAGGAGCCATCTCCCACTGAAAAAAAATGTTATTGGGCCAAACCAAAACTGGCTACTATAGGTACAACTAAGAACTTTATAAAAGCTAAAGATATGGTTCCCAGCTCAGTTACTATTGAAGATAAAAACACTGATAACACTAATGGAGACCAGTTTTTCCAAGCGGTTGTGCAAAGCCTACAGGAAAATTCTATTAAAAATCAGTTATCAGCATACGTTACAAATAATGAGTTTAAAAAAATATCTTTACATAATCTCGTTCATCAATACAAAAGGATGGCAATAATATAAATAGTGCAGATGACTTTATTGATTATTTTTCTACTAAAATCACCATAAAAGAATGTCACAAAGCAAAAGAAGCAACAGTTTGTTTGTGTAGTTCACCGTTGTGGCATGAGCTAAGGTATTGTAGAATAACCGCGTCTAAACTTCACGAAGCTGCACATTGCAAGACATCTGATGGTGCATTGGTTGAACAAATATTTGGTACCAGAGAATCTAGCGATGAAAAGAGGCAAACGATTGGAGTCCGATGTCAGAGCAGAAGTAGCCAAAATACGGAAAATAGTTATTGAAAATGGTGGTTTCTTTTTGAAACCCGATTGGCCTCATTTAGGTGCTTCTCCAGATGGATTGACAAGTGAATACGTAATTGAAATAAAATGTCCCACGACAAAGAAAGAAAAGGAAAGTTTCATAAAGAATGATGTTCTCGGCAGCAAATCTAAAGCTCAAATTCAGCTATAAATGTTTTTTTGCAATAAAGTCAAGGGATTGTTTTGTGTAGCTAATGAAAATTTTGAAAGCAATAAGATAGTAGAAATATTTGAAGAAGATTATGATGAAAACTATTGTACTGATCTTTTAGAGAAGTCCACACATTTTTGGAAAATAGCAGTGTTTCCGAAACTGGTTGAGACTTAAAAATATTTTTCTATTACATAATAATAATTGACATATTGTGCTTTTGATTATTCAAGGTTGTCGAAATAAAACTATAAAAGAAACGAAAGCATTTTTATTTTTACACTTGATTACTAAATAGACAATCCTGTAAATTAACTAAACCACAGGCTATTAGCAGCGATTCTCTTTGTTTGCAAGACCTCCTCTGCTGTTGGTTTTGAGTTGGAACTCACACTAGGCGGCCTCAGGAGTGTGCAACCACGTTGTTCCAGTAAATGGGAAATATTTTTGAAACCCTTGTCAGCTAACACAATACTTCCTTGTAGCAATTTGTCAAGAAATCCGCTGTCTTCAAATATTGTTGAGTCTGGGGTCCTCCCTCCATATCCCTCAGAGATAAAGTTTATCAAACCGAGAAACCGAAGCGTTGCTAGGTTTCTCGATTTGAATTTCGAAACAATCGATTATTGAAATCGCTTTAGAAAAGCGCTTCCTAAAAGCTATCGGTAAGTTTTCTTGGATATCATCTGCTGATGGCCAGATAATAAGCTGATTCAGGCATAGTGAAACCTTCTGGAGAGTTTTTTGAAAATATTTAGTTACAGAACTCTCAGAGAGACCAAAATGTATTGCAAGGATTGAGTTAGGTTCATGCCATCGGATTTTTCGTAAAATCACTAGGATTTGAATAGATGATATTCCCGTGAAGTTTTGTAAGTGTTTAATACAAAAGAATGAATGGGCAGGAACGCCTATCAGTAATTTTGGATCTTGAGATATAGCCATTAAAGCGCCCTTTTGCATGTGTTCATTGAAGACATTTTTATTGATTGTTTTTGTGATTTCCAAATCATGTGACTCCTTATCACTAGCATTAACACCAAAAGAACGAGTAGTGTTACTTGAATTTGAGTTGCTGATCGTGAAGCTAACGTTTGTATCGAGATTTTCAGGGCTTGCTTTTTTTTAACTATGCGTTGTTTCCATTTGATTGGCGTATTATTAGATTTAGTTTTCATTTTTGGTTTTATATTAACTTGCACTGCTTGTGTTTTTTGACCCCTTACATTGTTTTTTGATATTACGTCTATTTTTTCAGGTATGTTGAGGGGATCACTGTTTTGGATGATGTTTGAGTCTTGATTCTCACACTCTACTACTTCAAAGGAATGTGACAACAGATCTTCGTGTCAAATGTTTTTACTTAAAACTCTTTCAAAATATTCTATATCTTGTCTTTTCTTATAACCTGGTCGGTCAATTTTCTTTTTTTGAGGCTTTTGACATTCAAACTTATGAGGCAAAACTCCTTTCTTCAGTTTAAGCTTTCCTCCAACTAACTTAAACTTTACCTGATTTTCCATATCTTCTTCCAACTGAAATATAAAAATACTAGTTAAGCCCCGCTGATGATGATGATTGAATTAGCCTGTGTCCGGAGTATAAACTATCTACATTCCAAATTTCATTAAAATCGGTCAAGTATGTAGTTACGGAGATACGTGGTAACACATTCAGACACACTCACACGCTAACTTTCGGATTGATTATATTATTAGTGCTTGCATGTCATGTGGACTTGTGGGGCAGTCCTGGTGTCAGGATTTTTCAGGCCGCCTGAAGGCATCCGACATGGCTTAGCGACTGTTGTCTTATGGTTACGACCAACAACCGGGACCGACGGCTTTACGTGCCCTCCGAAGCACGGTAACACTCAGTTGAACCACAAAGCGGTCACCCATGCAAGTACTTTCCTTACTGAACATTGCTTAACCTTGGTAATCGGTTACGTTCGACCAAGCGGACTGCGCTACGTGTGTTACAATTTATGCGAGTGTTATATTAGTAGGATTATATTAATGAAGTTGCTTCTAACAGTAAGGCATAGCTGAGGCAGATACATAAATGCACCGCTGTTGTGTAGATGATTAAAAAAAATATAAGTAATATGTCATTCACTCTTTGATTTTTACCTAAGTACGTTTCTGTGCTTTAACCTTGGAATATTACATAGAAATGAGAACGGGAAAATAGGTAGGTACGTAGCATTATACACAATACTCAGAAAAAGTAAGAAGGTATGTTTCTATTAATACAGCAGTTTAAAATAAGATATATAGAAAGGTACACTGCACTTAATAGTAGGTACCACCTTATTTTAATAAATATCAACCAAATAGGTATAGTAAAAAATAGGTATAGTTATGTAGGTACTCACATCGAAATGATCTTCACAGCAATGTCTTGTAGCCTGGGCGAAGTTTTGGGTCTTTCGGCACGTTAAAAAATTGTTTTTCTGGCGTTTTAATTGAAGTGTTTATACATTTGGGCACAATACAATATTTATACATAGTTTAAAAAGTGAATTACACACAAATCGGACACGTAATTTGTTTTAAAGTCACAATTAAAGAAACAAAACACTGCGCGCCTTATCGCTGCCAACGGCTAACTGGCGGCGACCCCACCTCCTCAAGTCTGCGCCGAGCGCCCAGACCCCACCTCCTCGAGCCTGCACCAAAGTGCCCGGGCCCCCCTCCTCGAGCCTGCGCCAAAGAGCCCGGACCCCGCCACTCCCATGTGGACTTGGCGGCCAAAGCCCATAGGAGCGGCCCCGCCTGAGCCGGCCAGCGCACCCCAACGCTGGCGCGGCCCCTGGGTTCCTCTTCGCTTCACCGTGGTGATCCAAGCCACGGCTACTGAGCCCCCCCGCCACGTCAATGCGAGAACCCTTCGGGGGGGAGCAATTTGGCTACCAACCCCAACTAAATCAAGGACAGCAACAATTTGGTTACCGTCCCACACAGAGGTTAGCACCTCAGCTATCCACTGACGTAAGCATGCGTACAGCACTTCCAATAAAACCACAAGGATTCAAAATGAACGCATTATATAACCTGAATGAATCTGAAACTGACGACATATTTTTCATAAATCCTGAAAATGATTGTTACTATGAAAATAACGACATTGACTCTACATACAACGTTGAAACTTATGAGACAACTAACGAACAAGATGATCACGACCCAGCCTTACAATATGATGAAAATTTTCAGGTCAATGCCTCCAACCAACCCCTGAAATAATACAAATTATTTTTTATATTTTTATTAATTGTAATACACTAAGCTTGCCGTACATAGTGATACCGGAAATAAATGCTAAGCTAATGATAGATACCGGAAGTTCAAGATCTTTCATTAGTCCCAAAAAGGCAAATGAATTATTTGAAGGTTTTAAATACCACGACCCATTCGAAGTTAGAAGCACACATGCTTCAAGCCGACATAATGAAGTAATAGTCATACCCTTATTTCCAACCCTTAATAGTCCTGAAACGCATAAATTCTATATTTTTGTTGTAGACAGCTGTTACGACGGACTTATAGGCAGCGACCTCCTGAAACAACTGCAGGCAAAAATCAATATGAAAAATGAAATTCTCTACACCCAAACTACAGCCATACCCATAATATACAACCCCAATAATGTATTCAAACTTGCACCACGTACCGAACAACGAGTTAAGTTACCGATTAACTTAAAAAACGGTGAAGCGATTCTTAACTACAAGTTATTCTGTGATGGCGTCAGAATGCCTACCGCTTTAGTAAAATGGGAAAATGGTTATGCGACAACAATTTAAAAATACTCGAGACGAAGAAATGACATTAAAAATTGACAGACCTTTGACAGTAACAAAATATGATGACAGTAATATATGTAACAGAAATAAACGTGACGACAGGAATTACTTTGAAATTGACCAAATCTTAACTGAAAATATTAGTAAATTACGCTTAGACCACATTAACCCTGAAGTAAAAAAGAATCTATCCAAAAACTTTGTCTACAATATAAAGACATTTTCTATACTGAAAAATTACCATTGACATTTACCAACAACGTGAAACACCACATCCGAACACGTAACGAAGACCCGATTTTTGTCCGACCTTACCGACAACCCCAAGTAATTAATGACGAAATTAATCGACAAGTAAATAAAATGATAGAAGATAAAATAGTACAACCATCACACTCTCCCTGGAGTGCACCCGAGCACCTTGTACCTAAGAAGTTAGACGCGACTAATGAAAAGAAATACCGACTTGTAATAGACTACCGAAAACTGAACGAAATCACTATCGACGACAAATACCCACTACCAAACATATCGGAACAATTTGACAAGTTGGGACGCAGTACTTACTTTACTACCCTAGACCTTGCTAGTGGCTACCATCAGATAGAAGTAGCTGAAGAGGATAGACAAAAAACAGCTTTTAGTTCAAATTCAGGACATTACGAATTTTCTCGTATGCCTTTTGGTCTGAAAACAGCACCAACAACATTTCAGAGAACCATTGATAATGTGTTGCGTGGCTTACAAGGGATACACTGCTTAGTGTACCTAGATGATATAATTATCTATTCATCTAGTCTAGCTAAGTTACGTACCGTTTTTAACAGACTAAGAGAAACTAATTTGAAAGTACAGTTAGACAAATCCGAATTTTTTAGAAAAGAGGTTTTATACCTTGGACACACTATTACAAGCGATGGTTTGACAACCAATAACGATAAAATTAAAGCAATCTTAGATTATCCTCTACCCCGAACTACCACAGAGATCAATAGTTTTTTAGGCTTAACCGGTTATTATCAAAAATTCGTTAAGGACTTTGCAAAAATTACTCAACCAATGACAGCCCGATTGAGCCAAAAACGTACAATGCCTGTTGACGACGAAAAGTATATAGCAGCCTTTCAAAAATGTAAAGAGATACTTGTAAATGTACCGATATTACAATATCCAGACCCCGAAAAGCCATACATACTTACAACAGATGCTTCAGAATTTGCTTTAGGAGCAGTCCTCTCACAAGGTTCAGTTGGCAACGATAAACCTGTCGCCTGTGCCAGCAGACCTTTAAACGACGCTGAAACGCGCTACAGTGTTACCGAAAAGGAATTACATGCCATAGTATGGGCCGTGAAACATTTCCGTCCCTATCTCTACGGTAAGAAATTCACAATAGTAACTGACCATAAACCTTTAGCCTGGTTAAACTCCCTAAAAGAAACAAATAGCAGATTAACCCAAATGACAGGCCTGTTGGTCTAGTGGTTAGTGACCCTGACTGCTATGCCGGAGGTCGTGGGTTCGATTCCCGCCCAGGACAAATGTTTGTGTAATGAGCACGATCATTTGTTCTGTGTCTGGGTGTAATTTATCTATAATATATATGTATTTAGAAATATATAAGTATGTTTATCAGTTGTCTAGTACCCATAACACAAGCTCTGCTTAGCTTGGGACTAGATGGCGTTGTGTGATAGTTGTGGAATATTTATTATTTATTTATTTAACGCGATGGAGACTACGTTTAGCCGAATACAATTTCGAAATAATCCATAAAAGTGGTAAACTTAACTGCAATGCAGATGCGCTCTCACGTATTCGTATAAATGCTTTAGGAAACGAAGATAATATGTCTACACAAGTTAACATCGATAAAGACGAAATTATAAATAGAGAAATTTGTCGATTAATGAAAGAAATCGAAGAACTAGGTAAAGAACAAAAGAAAACTCTAGGTCAAAAGGAGGAAATAAAATGCTTAGATTCAGACGACGAAGACACAATAACAATATCAAATTCTGAAAAAACAATAAAATGCCGATCTCCTTATTCAATACCATGCACATCTGGTAGTTCAACTTTTTCAGCTTCTAGAAACTTTTCCAGCACAGAAACTGCTCACTCAGGCCAGGTGTCTGAATCTAAAGGTATTCCAATTTTGCAGGAAGCCGTTACACCAAATCTAATAAAATACTAGTTTACTCCTGGTCCATAGATAAAATATCTGTTAAAAATCTATCCCGACCGAAACAAAGAATCCTTGAAGTACACTTACCTTTGAACAGAACCGATCTCGTGAAAGAATTCCTGAAAGAATACATAAAAAATAATACGAAATATTTCATTTACTTTGAAGAAGAAGAACATAGGCGACAATTTGCATAAACAGTTATATACTTGTTTAAAAAGGAATCAGTACAGTTTTTCGGATGCACTAAAAGAGTAACGTTTATTGAAGATGAATCAGAACAAAAAGAAATCGTTAGTAAATATCATACTGGTAAAACATGCCACCGCGGCATTAAAGAAACTCTAACTCACATCAAACGCACGTATTTTTGGCACAACATGGATTTAACTGTTTCAAGTTTTATAAATTCATGCGAAACATGCAAACGCATGAAATACGATAGGAAACCTTTAAAACCTAAACTTCAAATGACGCATACTCAATCAAAACCCTTAGAAGAAATTTGTATTGACCTATTTTCTATTGAAGGACGCTATTATTGAACAGTAATAGATGCTTTCAGTAAACTGGGTCAAGCCTTTGAAATACCTAACAGATCAACTCCCGAAGTAGTCAGAGCCTTAATTAAATACTTCTCATTTTATGGCGTACCCTTCAAAATCAGTTTGGACTCAGGTTCAGAATTTAATAATGCTCTCCTAAAAGAACTTCAAGCCCTATATAAAGTTTTTTTTTGACGCAGAGTAATCCTTTATGGATACCACCGGCCCCGGGGGAGCACGGTGGTTATGTGGGAGTCTCTGCCAGAAGGGCAGCATACCCACCAAACCTCTGCGGTGTTCCGTCACTGCCGCTTTTGGCGGGAACGCGGGACAGATTTCGCACACGACCGCGAACCCGCCGCGGCTGTCCGTTGCCAGACCCTTCTCTCTTGCAGCACGCCAGAACACTTGGCGTGCTGCAACCGCCACGGGGGACCTAGCCCGCAAATGGACCCCAGACTCCCCCGAGTCTGGGCACCCTAAGTCCTCCTACGATAGGTCAGGTGAGTAGCCCCACCGCCTGCTACTTCGGCAGCAGAGGATAGGGACAGCGGCGCCTCTCAATACTGACAGTCCTCTTCCCCTGCGACCCCACCGCGTCCGCCATCTAACGGTGGCGGCCCCGTCAAGGCCGCGGAAGGCAGGGAGAGCGGCTCAACGTAACACCGACACTCCTCTCCCGCCGCGGCCTCTAACTCTCAGCCGCGGTGCCGCCCATACTACACCGCAGCCCGCCTCAGTTGCAGTGGCGCCCATACACCACCGCTACCTACAGTGACCGCTCTCGTGTGGACTTGGAGGGCAAAGCCCATAGGAGCGGTCCCACCTCGGGCCCGCCAGCAATCGGCTATCCCTGGCAGGCCCATTGGTTCCTCTTAGCTTCACCGTGTTGACCCAAGCCACGGCTACTGAGCCCCCCCCCCGCCACGGCAAGGCGGGAACACTCGGGGGGGAGCCCTATATAAAGTTTTTTTTTTTTTTTTGTCCCGGGGAAATCCTTTATGGATACCACCCACCACGGGGAGGGAGGTGGTTATGTGGGAGTCCGTATACCCACCAAAACCCCGGGGTGTTCCGTCACTGCCGCCCTCGGCGGGAACGCGGGACAGATTTTCCACACGACTGCGAACAGGCCGTGGCTGTCCGTTGCCGGACCCTTCTCTTCGCGGCACGCCAGAACACATGGCGCGCCGCAACTGCCTCGGAGACCGAACTCGCCAACAATGGGCGCCAGACTTCCCCGTGTCTGGTCGCCCGTGGTCTCCCTGCGGTGGGTCGGATACGTAGCCCCACCGCCTGCTACGTCAGCCACAAGGGATAGCCCCCCCGCGACCCCACCTCCTCGAGTCTGCGCCGAGCGCCCGGACCCCACCTCCTCGAGCCTGCACCAAAGTGCCCGGGCCCCCCTCCTCGAGCCTGCGCCAAAGCGCCCGGGCCCCACCTCCTCGAGCCTGCGCCAAAGCGCCCGGGCCCCACCTCCTCGAGCCTGCGCCAAAGCGCCCGGGCCCCACCTCCTCGAGTCTGCGCCAAAGCGCCCGGACCCCGCCACTCCTATGTGGACTTGGCGGCCAAAGCCCATAGGAGTGGCCCGCCTGAGCCAGCCAGCGCACCCCAACGCCGGCGCGGCCCCTGGGTTCCTCTTGGCTTCACCGTGGTGTACCTAGCCACGGTTACTGAGCCCCCCCGCCACGTCAATGCGAGAACCCTTCGGGGGGGAGCCCTATATAAAGTAGATCTACACATTGCAACCCCTAACAACCCTAACTCTATGGGTCTTATAGAAAGATTCCATTCCACTATCATCGAAATTTATAGACTGGCCAAGTACGAACATAAATACAGTGATGCTGCAACAGTAATGACTTATGCTATAATGGCCTACAACCACTCCATACACTCATCCACTGGTTTTACGCCCTTTGAAGTTTTGCTAGGACATACCGATTCTAAAAATGTATTTAGTTTGGAATTCGAAAAACAGTACATGCAACAATTAATTAAAGAACATGCAAACAGAACTAAATTTCTATACAAACATTTATCAGAACAAGCCATTAAACAGAAAGAGAAAATAATAGAGAAGAGAGGCGGCGAAACAGAATTTAAAGTAAATACAGGCGATACAATTTTTGCAAAAGAAGTAAATAAAAGAAGTAGTAAAGACAAACCACGCTATCAAAAGGCTATAGTTTCTGATGAAATTGTTAGAAACATAGTTCCCATTCAAGTAAAGAATCGTAACACTAAGGTTCCACAAAAGAATGTTAAACGCCCTCCACAGGCACATCGCCCTGGCAGTAGCCATGGTGACCCAACTGCAGGCACTTCAGCTTCAGGTGCTTGATAAAAACCCGGGAATCCTGCCTGTGAAAAATGGAATTGCCGTCATCAGTAGAGACAAATGGACAATCGCAAGAGTGTTGGATATTAACCCCTTAAAAGAAGATTTGACGTTTAACGTTCAACGACTCTCCGATTTAGATAAGTTAGTTAAGATTAATTTTTATAAGAAATTTGCTGATGATTTGATAAATGTAAGAAGTCAAGTAGAGTACTTTAAAAACATAACTATAAATAAGTTTAACCAAATAATTCCAACGGTCCGAATTAAAAGAGGCCTTATTAATCCACTAGGGTCACTTATAAAAATGATAACTGGAAATCTTGATAATTACGATGCTATTAAATACGACAGATTAATTAATAATATTAAAATCAGAGAAAACAACAATAATGAAAAACTAACAGTGATCACCGAAATGGTTCAACTTTTGACGAATTCTACATTTGTATTGAATAATAATCTTGTCCAACTTAATAATAAAATAGGGATATTATCGAAAAATCTTGAAGAGTTAGAGCACTTAAGTATTCAGTTTATAAGCACATATAATTTACTAATTCATAACTTCCAAGTAATCTACGCCCAATTAGATGAGATAGAAACCAGTTTGTCATTTAGTAGATTAGGAATTCTACACCAATCCATAATAGAATCAAATAAGCTGTTGCCTCTACTTGAACATATTAATAAATTAGAAGAATTAGTTTTTACGCCTAGTTTAGGAAACTTAATTAAGATAGAACAGACCATTACACTGAAAGCGTATTTAAAAAAAAACCAAATTACTTACCTTTTGGAAATACCTGTTGTTGAAAAGGATACTTATATTTATTACCAATTAACACCCTTACCTGTGTTATCCATTGACTCCACTGTTGTCATATTGCCCAAGTACCTATTAGCGAAAGGGTTGAAGATCAGATTGCTCAGTCACCCATGTCAGGAAATCGACGAGGCCAGCTTCCTCTGCACTGATGATGAAATGTCCCAGTTCATTAACGACCCCTGCGTAACCGACTTGATGACGTATGCTGAGAACGTGACATCATGCACTCAAATCCCTATAACCATTGAAAAGTTTCGAGTTCAGTTCCTGAAAACAAATAGATGGATACTCTATAGTAGAGATGAAGAGCTACTCACAAGTACCTGCAATAACGAAATGTTTCGTCATAATGTACAAGGCACTTACATACTTACTCTGGACGACCTCTGCGAAGTGAAGATTCGAAACATCACCCTGAAAAGGCACCAAACGTATATTGAAAATGTAACATACCCAAACTTACCAATCGTAAACTTACCTTTGCTGTTCTCACCTGAGAAAACCACACCTTCCACACCTGTAAACCTGGAAGGCGTCGACCTGACCGATTTGAAGCTCCTGGCAATGGCGCTAAAGAAAAGTTACAGTGATAGTGAAAATAGTGAAAGTGAAAGGACAATTATTGAAGTGCGTAGCATAAGCGTTTGGACTCTTGGAGTCTACATCCTTATTTTTGTAATTCTGTGTTTTATATTATATAAATATCACTCAAAATTATTTTCATGTGTTCGAAGTTCCCCAAAAGAAGAGAACTTCGAACTTAAGGAGGGAAGAGTTAAGTCTGTCGAATCTACGAATCTCACGTGTCAGCGTTCTAGATTCTAGAAACTGATACGCTGACTCAACAGACTTCGCTGATAAGCCCATCCGCTCTCACGGTTGTCTGATGTCCAGACTCTAGATTTTATTTAGAATTAAGTTAGTCTTATTAAAGCTTTTAAAGACATTAGACGACTTAAACACATTGTATTTTTAAAAGCTCCTCCCGCTCGCACCCGACTTGACTAGGTAGCTAAAAACTATAAGGAAGTTTAATTAGAGAAGATATGAAGTACAGAAAATGTGAAATATGCGGTTTTATATCAAAAAGGAAAGATGGTACTAAACGTTGTTTTATGGTCAGATATCCGCTGGAAAAATATGGTAAGTAGTATATTAGTTCATAATAACGACCCCTATTCATATAATAAGAGCTAATATAGCCATATCAGTTGCCGTCCGGCTTCGTTAGAGAACACACGCTCGCTTGTTTGTTTTGACGTATCAGTGTTTCTTACCTTCGACAACATGTTTACGTCTGCTAGTTGTGGAATAAAACATACAGAAGGCCCAGTGTGCAGCAACTGCAAACAACACTATGATTTCCAGTGCTCTGGAGTCACCGAATCGGGGTACCGAAAATTGGGCGATAGGAAGAATACGTGGCGGTGCCTCAAGTGCAAGTCTAGCCTATCACCGGCCCCGGCCGCTACGTCTCCGCAGCCCAGTCAATTAGACAAAATCCAGAATCAGCTGAATCAAATCACGTTTCAGTTAGCACCCCTAGCATCCATGGTGGAAGATATTAAATTAATCAAGAGTGAACTTAGTCACATGAAGGAGTCGCAAGAGATGGATCACCAACTCATTAGTAATCTTTCGGGAACAGTTCAATCCTTAGATTCGCGAGTGAAAAAGTCGGAGAAAGTAGCTCAACAAGTTTCTGTCCTGCAGGCCGAAATTACCCGTCTCGATCAAGAATTGCAAGATAAGGATCAATGGGCTAGGGCAAACAACGTTGAGATCCGAGGAATACCTCAAAAAAAAATGAAAACTTATACGACAATGCTCAAAGCATCGGTCAGGTCTGCGATTTTCCTATCGTCAAGGAACATATTAACTATATCGCACGCATTCCAACTCGCGTGCCCAACGTTGACAAGCCGATAGTTATCGCATTTAATAGCCGATATACTAAAGAGGAGCTGGTGGCATCATCGCGTAAGCATAAGCAACTGAATCTGTCCAGTCTGGGTTTCAATAACACAGGAAACTTCTATGTGAATGATCACTTAACTCAACGGAACAAAACCCTTCTGAGTAAAGCGAGAACCTTAGCCAAGGAGAAGAACTTCATGTTTATCTGGGTTAAGCACTGTAAAATAATGGCCAGAAAATCGGACACTTCATCTATATTTTTTATAAAGTGCGAGAACGACCTCATGAAAATAACCTAATTTATATATATGTAATAAGTCTTCAGCGTAACATTACCACGCTCGTCAGTTTGAGAATCGCTTCATACTTAATAGTCTTTTGTTTACCTTATCGTTTTATGTGTCGCAGGACAGTCGTCCAGTCAATGCAAGTAAGTTGGTTCATATCATATCAGCTTAAAATACTCTCGAACGCGTTCGCCTGCATTTACGTTAATATAGCACTCATTGCAACATGTACCGACCGGCTGACTGTATTGACAAAGTTACGGTTTTATTTATGCACACCCGCATTATTTATCTTTTATTATTTTGTTACTATTTTTTGGCTTTGGAATTTCATAATTAAATTGCAGATAATATACCAGTCATATAATATTAGATTTGTCGCTAACGTACAATATGTTATAAATTATTTTGTATATTCTTTAATATGTAAACAGTCTGACTCTTACTTATTATCCGATTGCGTTAATTATCACAATACTAAGCTAATGTTATCTATGTATTGCCGGGATAATACCTTAAACTACGTTATTTCGACTCGCTTCAGATACGTTTCACTGGCTGTTAATGATGGCTTCTGACATACTTAGCATATATTATCAAAATTCTCGGGGACTACGCACTAAAACACATTTATTTAAAAGAAATGTATTACTCAACTCTTACGATGTTATTGCGCTTACAGAAACATGGTTGGTTAGTGGCATCAGCGATGGTGAGTTGTTTGATGATAGGTACGTTGTTTGGCGACGAGACAGAAATTACGAAACGACGCAAGAGAAGTATGGTGGAGGGGTGCTTTTAGCGATACGTCGCGAGCTAACAGCAGTGTATCGTCCGGAATGGTCTTCACCTGCTGAAGATATATGGGTCACCATCTCTTACATTGATAAGAAAAGACACTCAAGTAGGATACATTTTTGCACTATTTATCTCTGTGATGAAAACTTCGGCTTCACATTCAACTCGCAACTTAGCAACTTTACTGACAGCCTATCACGTATAATCGATTCATGTCCGAACGACGTGTTTGTTATTATGGGAGATTTTAATCTAAGTAACATACGTTGGATACCTCAGCGTACTGATAATCTACAGAGCACCGGTGCAATAGGAGCATCACAGATATACTTTGTTGATACTTTGACGGAATGTAATCTAACACAATTTAATTTTTGCAACAATATTAACGATCGTGTTTTGGACTTAGTATTATGTAATTCGAACTTAAAAGTAATGGGTTGTGATGAGCACCAGAAGATGTCCACCACAAATCATTATGTATTGTTTTAAACTTAATTTTATCTGAGCCGCTTGATGTGAAACCAAGAAAAAATTATTATTATGCATCAGGTAATTATGGTAATATTAATATTTTATTAAATGAAGTTGACTGGGAAGAAAGTTTGCAAAATATTCCGTTAGAGGACGCTATACATAATTTTTACAATTGTCTGTATGATGCCATAGAAAAATATGTACCCCATAAACTATTTAGGTCTTCATCAACTTTTCCGTTATGGTACACCGCGTCTCTTAAAAAGGTTGTCAAAGAAAAGTTTAAATTCCTTCAAAAGTACCAAACATATGGCAATACAGATGATTATAACACATTTTCCCTACTTCGTAAGAGAGCTAAACTATTAGAGGCAGATTGTTATAAGACTTATCTTAATAAATGTCAGGATTCTATAGTTAGAAATCCAAAGTTGTTTTGGGCATTTATTAAGTCTAACAAAAATACCTGCAGCACTTTGCCCTCTGCCTTCTCATATGAAGGCCAACTAGCAGAGTCGGGGGAAGATGCTTGTTTTCTGTTCTCAAAATACTTTCAATCAACGTTTCTTTTGCCCTCTCCCAGGGTACCATTGGATCAACGTTCATGCTCTAATCATATTAATACCATATGTAATATTGAAATTGATCCGTTAACATTAAATAAGTTGCTAAAGTCTTTAGACTTAACTAAAGGAGCTGGGCCTGACCATATAACACCATTATTCATTACTAAGTGCTCGGATGCTTTGACAAAACCACTTACAATTTTATTCCAACGCTCTGTCAGAGAAGGTGTTGTTCCCAAACTATGGAAGTCTGCATTTATAACACCAGTTCATAAAAGTGGTAGCAGAAACGATGTTACAAATTATAGGCCTATCTCAAAACTATGCATTTTCGCCAAATTACTGGAACGATTAGTTTATAATCAAGTGTACAGTACTCTTTCTGCTTCTTTTATTCCGGAACAACATGGTTTCCTCAAATATCGATCAACAACATCTAATTTATTATCGTTCATTGATTACACAACCTCAAACATGGATGCAGGTGGGCAAGTTGACTCTGTATTTACCGATTATAGCAAATGTTTTGATCGTATTGACCATGCCTTACTCTTACGTAAACTCTTCTATGCCGGAATTCATGGCGATTTGTACAGGTGGTTTATTTCATACATTGAGAACAGATCCCAGGCTGTTGTGCTTAATGGTTATTCCTCGATATGGAATCACGTACCATCCGGGGTACCACAAGGCTCTTTGTTAGGACCGTTGTTATTTAATATATTTATCAATGATATAAGTAGTTGTTTCCAGCATTCCAATTTTCTCTTGTATGCAGATGACATGAAAATTTTCAAACAAATTAACAATATCAATGATTGTCACCTTTTGCAACAAGACTTACACAGATTTGAAGGATACTGTTGCCGGAACAGATTGGATCTTAATGTTGCAAAGTGTCAGTCTATAACTTTTACACGGAAAACTAATATCACAAAATTTAAGTATAAACTCAAAGATCAGGAGCTTGAAACCGTAGAATCAGTGCGGGATTTAGGCGTGATTCATGATGCAAAGTTAACTTATGAGAAACATATTAACTACATTGTTACGAAAGCCAACAAATCTTTAGGATTTATCAAAAGATCTTGTTCGCAATTCGATAATATCAAAGTAATCAAGGTTCTTTATTGTTCCTACGTGCGTAGCATCCTCGAGTATTGTTCACAGATATGGGATCCCCAATATGATGTTTATATTAACAGACTTGAATCTATTCAGCGCAAATTTATGCATTATTTGCAATTTAAATGTAAGATTTATGACGACACTTATAAGTCGAGATGCAGGAGGCATCACATTCTACCTCTCCACGTGAGACGCAATATCGCAGACATATGTTTACTAACTAAAATAGCACAAAGTCAGGTAGACTCACCGTACCTCCTCTCTAAGATAACTCTTAAAGTTCCTACAAGATCCTCGAGACAAAACAAACTTCTTCATGTTCCTCTTAGTTCTACCAATTACAGACAGAACTCGTTCTTCATAAGAGCGGCAAACAATTTTAACAGACTGGTTGACTGTCCTGAGTATGATTTGTTTAATTCTTCAATAAACTTTTATAATAAAACTATTACTTCACAATGGTTTGACGCGACTTCCCAACTGTCTCACTAGCATTTCTTGTTTACATCGAAAGTATATCGATAAAAACACTAAGGGTTAATTTTATGTTATGATATTTTTAAGTATCGGCACTTTTGTAATTATTTATTTGCACTGTCAAATGTTATAGCAGACAAGTAGATCATAGACGTGTATATGCGAAAGCATGTAATTGGTGTTTAGTTGTAATTTTTCTTAGAATACTTAGTTAAGTAGCACTGTTTGCTTTCCGAAGAAAAAAAAAAAATAAAAAAAATAAAAAATAAAAATATCAAACAACAAACAACAAACAAACAAACAAAATTTATTTATTTGGAACCATAACATTATTAAGCTACTAACGTATGAGAATCGATGACATCTGCAGAAGTGTATAACTGTGTCGCAGATGTCAACGCCCTCCTCCGGAAAAATCGTACAGAAAGTTCCTTATTAAAAACAAAGTTTACAGTTAATTACATTTCTAGTATGTATACACATAATTGAATATAAATAAGGTTACAAAACTAAATTAAATTTTGCAAAAATATATGTCTGAATCAGAGAGGAAAGTTGTGAGTTGAAAATAAAAGAGTGTGAGAGTGAGATAAAAAGTTGCCTGACAGTTAGGACTTGGCATAGCACGTACAGTTCAGTAGTTGGGAATCGAAAATGTTTTTTGGAGAGGCACAGAGAGCTGTACTCAACTCTCTGTGCCCTTTCCAATAATAAAATAGTAGATATTCCGGTACCACCCCACGAAGTTATACAGTAAGATATAACGGATTGGGCAAGAGCATAGTAAACTGTCTTAAAGTATTGGAAGTCAACTATATCTCTAAGGTTTTTAAAAACATAAATCAATTTCCGCACTCTAGACACCATATACGTGATATGGTGCTTCCATGATATAGCACTGTCAATCATAACACCTAAGTACTTGATGGAATAGGAACGTTCTAAAGAAATACAGTTGCAGATTGTAGAACTTGTGCTATTATCACACAGGTGAGCGTGTAATTCAAAGGAAGCAGTTGGTTGACCCGTCACATTGGGAGCAAAAGCAATAAAATTAGTTTTGGATAGGTTAAGAGTTAAAAAGTTACAACATAACCAGTTCATAACAATCCTTAATGCATTCTCAGATAACTCCCGTACTTCTGCCCAGCTGTGGCCATGAACCAGAAGAACTGTATCGTCGGCATAAGTTATTAATTTACAATTTGGGATTAATAAGTTACATAAATCGATTACGTAAATTAAAAACAACGTAGGTCCTAAGACGCTTCCATGTGGGACGCCATAGCTAAGTGGTTCCTCTCGGCTATGAATACCATCTATCACAACCTGCTGGGTCTGATGGCTAAGATAACTGCAAAACAGGTCTTGCACAACTCCTCTAATGCCAGCACATTCAAGTTTAGAAAGAAGAATAGGGATAGAGACAGTGTCAAATGCTTTTGAGAGATCCAGAAAGATACCAATAGTCCTCAGCTTGTCAAAATTTTCAATCACCGTTTCCGAGAGTTTCAAAACAGCTTCGTCTGTGGATCTTCCACTTCTAAATCCACATTGATTCTCGGAGAGGATGTTATTCTGATTTAGGAATTGCACTAAGCGCTTGTTGATAATATTTTCAAAAACCTTCGAAATAACTGTTAGCATAGAGATGGGTCTATAGTTTGAGATACTGTCCCTATCACCACTCTTAAAATAGGATGAACTAAAGCTTTTTTAAATATTTGTGGGAACACGCCAGCAGTAAAGGCGAGATTGAAAATATGACATAGAATAGGAGTAAGTACCTTTCTGGCGGCTTTGATAATAGACGTTGAAATACCGTCCCAGCCAAGAGCACAATTGTATTTTAGACTGTGTATTACATGAAGAATTTCATCATATTCAACCGTATATAATACCATAGAGTTTGAAGGTGGGCAAGACTTACCGGTAAATTGAGCAGGATTTGAGGTGTAGTTAGAAGTATTTAATTCAATTGGAGAGGGGATTTTGGAGGCCAAAGTTTCTCCAATACTGGCAAAATAGGTATTCACCGAATCAACCGACAAAGATGGGTCATCGTGAATTTTTAATAGATTGCTTGCGGAACTTGGTTTTTTGTTTATATTGGCAATTTTATTAATCATACTCTACACCTTTTTTGGATTTCCTCTAACCTTCTGAAACTCAGTTTGATGGTACTCACGTTTTACTTTTTTCAGTAGGTTGTTACAGAAGGTACGGTAGCGAGTGTAGATTAATTTATGGGTTAAGTTACCTGGGTTCTTTTTATATTTTTATAGAGCTTGTCTCTATTTCTAATGCATCTTAAAAGGCCTGGAGAAATCCATGGCTTAAGTAACCTTTTTTTGCTAGAAATTTTAACTAAGCGAGTATGTTTACTAATAATGTCCGATATAATGTGAACAAAAATTTCAGAAGCTATATTTGGGTTTTTAGAATATAAAATAGAAGAATAATCGAAGTTTGTCAGATCTTGATTGTTGCTCTTGATTGATTTGTCAGATTGCTGCAATGTCTAAATTGTTTGAGGTATGGCTGGAGACGCTTCTTTCCATGTGTAAATTGCAACTAAATAGAACAGGGTTGTGGTCGGTAATCACCGTATCTAGGACTAAAGTTTTGGCGTTAAAGGCGAGCGATTACATGATCAAGGCAGTTTTCCTCTCTAGTCGGATAATTATGAGCTGGAAGGAGTGCATGTCCACTAGATTAAGGTATTCTTCAACACTAGAGTCAGTCATTGAAGATATCATATTGATATTCAGATCTCCAATCATAACGAGAGAGTTGAACGATTTTAAAGAGGTCAAAATGAGGTCCAAGCCTGTAGTTGTGCCGCGTTGCCGATGTGTGCAAATGAGACTTCCACGTAGCTTATGATCGCCTAATTTATGTATTTTATTTAAATGACTATTTATTCATTTTACATATACCGACCACTTAGTTCTAATAACATAGTGCGGTGCCGCAATTTTTTTTGTTGTAAATATCGATATCGATGGTTTTCTTCCGACTTCCACAAAGGAGGTGATACTCATTGGGACTGTATTTTTGATGTTTGTTACCTCATAACTTTTAACTAGGTAAACCGATTTTCAAATATATTTTTTTGAAAGCTTATGCTTCCCATTTAAATTTCATCGGTAGTTTTTGAGTTACACTCCAATAACTGAATTGAACGAAAGTCTATTTCAATTTTTTTATATTTTACTTGTATTATTTAAGGTGTAAAAAATGGGTCAAATGTAGGGACAACGAAGATTAAGTGTACACACCGATCGAAAAACTTCCCTCGCCGAAAGTCAACCCTGGGTGCAGCAGCTATGTCTTGATAGAGTATAGAACAGGCTATATTAAAGTTAAACCAATTTACAAAATTTCGTGTCCATGCATTTCACCGTTGTGGAGTTCCACTATCCACCTCTTGACTCCATTATCAGATCCTGACTTGATAATGGACCACCACGGGAATATACTCGTACTCTTTCGAATGAAAAAAGATTTTTTTTAATCGGTCCTCAAATTAGCGAAAATATTGATTAACATACACACAAAAAAAACATACAGACGAAAATATAACCTCCTCCTTTTGATAATCAGTAAATAAGTGTTATGTACCGTGTGTAATCCACGGGGAACTACTTGTTCAATATAAATCTTTTTCTCATTTGAGGGGGCGATTCATTGATATATTATTTATTTTATGCTTTCAGCAAGAAGATAGCATCAGCATAGCTATTTACAACCCGGTCACAATATCTGTGCACCTGACCTCGTGACGTCATATCGGCGGTCTGGGTACGGTGTGAAAAAAAGTTTTTTCGAGAAATGTGGAGGTAAAAAAATTTACTAACCTTTTCAAATCAATTTATTATTGATGAAGGGTTTGTTATTAAAAAACAATAATTTTGATTACAAAAACATTTATTATTAAACTCAGTCACTATAAATTATTGACTCTATGCCTGAGATTGTATCTTCCTTACTCTCACTTTCTGAACTCTCCGAACTGTCTTCCCCTAGTGATATTAAAAGTTGTGTGATGTTGTCATCTGCTAGATGATCCTTTTCCCAGTATTCTCGCTGTAGTCTCTCCACGTGATTCACTTCTTTTTTCCAGTCAGCTGGCGTAATTGACTTAATCGCATCTTTTATAAGTTGTTCTATTTTCTTTTCCGATTGGTCAATGTTTTTATCTGCCACCCTTTGCTTTACCAAGTTCCATATATATTCGATAGGGTTTAGGTCACAATGATAAGGTGGCAGACGCACAACTTCTTGGCCATGCTCTCGCATCAAATCGTCGACGACATATTTTTTCGGCGGCTTTGTTCTCAGTATAATAATAAAATAAATATAATATAAATAATATAATCAAACTTAACAATAAATATTAAAAAACAAAACAACAACAAAGCGAAAATATCAAAATTATCAGGACGTGTATCGGCAACGAAGATGCTAACCGTACTGTCGCACCGGGGAGTGCGCGGAGAGGTGACAGGGTAAGCGGGAGAGGCGCCGCATTCCAGCGAGGTGCACAGATATTCTGACCGAGTTGTAATTCATGATGCTGATTCCTGAATTTCAACGCGCACCATACGTCATCAGCAGGATTTTCATCCTTACTATATCAAGCTACTTTTGAAAATGGCATACTATCTTCAAAGTTGCAGAGTATTCGTTTAAAATTACCAAATATAGAAAAATAACGGAAGTATACTTATGTTACATGAAAATGGATTTATAACCTAAACCTTTTTGCTGGAACGAAATTTACTTCAAGTGTCCCATAAAGTTATTGAGACATTCAATTACCATACCAACTTAAAACAATGTAAATAAATACCTAGTTAGTTTGCTGATAAATATCAAATTTAAGTTGGAAAAATAAGCTGAAACTTGCTAACACTATGGCGTTTTTCTTGTTTTGACGAAGTTCTGTTGGCCTCTTACATTCTGCAAACCTCTAATTTACACTTTCAAATATATTTTTGCAAAAAAAAATTAAATGTTAGAGTTATGTAGAGTTATAGGTCTCATAACTAGTAGTTATGGAATCGATATCGATAAATTTCAAATAAAAGGGGTGCACAAAGCTGCCTAGCCGTGGCGGTGCCGGCTTAGAATAGCACCCCCCCAACTCTATCCGTGGGTGCCGTAGATGGCGGCTAAGGGATAACAAATCAGAAGGTGGGCAGCAGCACCTTCCCAGTCAAACACACACAAACTGCGCTCGCCAACCCGCCTGCCAAGCGTGGCGAGTATTGGCAAAAACCCCTCAATGGATTGGACAAAAAAAACCAGGCCCCCAGTCCCCG
Source organism: Selenia dentaria (assembly GCA_917880725.1). Taxonomy (NCBI): domain Eukaryota; kingdom Metazoa; phylum Arthropoda; class Insecta; order Lepidoptera; family Geometridae; genus Selenia; species Selenia dentaria. Next base: position 3,718,007 of record OU862880.1, read on the forward strand.
GCAGCCCCGCTATTCCTGGCTACGGTAGCGGCCACGGTAACGGTGGGACAGGGGGTGCTAAGAATCCCCGGCAGACGCCCGGCTACCACCCCCAACGACGACGACTGGCCCTGGTGACACACAACATACGCACGATGAGGACAGACGAGAAGATATATGAGCTGGAAGAAGAAATGAGTAAGCTACGCTGGGACATTGTGGGGTTATCTGAAATCCGTAGAGCGGGTGAGGACACGATAACCCTAAAATCAGGTAACCTACTCTACCACCGGGAGGGCGACCAACAGTCCCAAGGTGGTGTCGGGTTTCTCGTCTACAAGTCCCTTACTAACAACATAGTTAAGATCGATAGTGTTTCCAATAGGGTCGTATACCTAATACTCAGAGTATCCAAACGATATTCGCTGAAGGTCATTCAGGTATACGCACCGACGAAGTCGCACCCGTATGATGAGGTGGAGGATATGTATGAGGACATTAGTCGGGCCATACATACCTCTGAAACGCACTTTCTAGTTGTTATGGGGGACTTCAACGCGAATTTGGGTAAGAGAAGCGAGGATGAGTCGAAAGTGGGGCAATTTGGCTTTGGACAACGGAACCGTAGGGGACAGAGGTTGGCCGACTTCCGGGAGAAAGAGGGACTCATTATGATGAACTCTTTCTTTCAGAAGCCACCTCACAGGAAATGGACCTGGCTGAGTCCCGATGGTTCCACGAGAAATGAGATTGACTTCATTATGACCACCAAAAGGCAAATATTCACTGATGTCTCCGTGAACAACAGGGTTAAAACCGGTAGTGATCACCGAATGGTAAGAGGCACGGTGAATATTAATGTCAAACTGGAGAGGTCTCGTCTGATGAAGTCTACGCTCCGACCTACTCGTGCCCATATGCAAGACCCCGAGAGCTTTCAACTTGAGCTATCCAATCACTTCGATTGCCTTGAGAACATCGCTTCAGTGGCCGAGATCAATAACAGGTTAGTAGAAACTGTCCATACAGTGGGTTCCAAGTACTTTAAACCCCACCGTACAGATAGGCCACAGAAACTCTCCAACGATACCCTCAACCTCATGGCTGAACGACGCTCATTGAAACTACAGTCTTCGGATGATGCTGAAGCATATAGGCTGCTCAATAGACGAATATGGAAGTCCTTGCGACACGACATCCGGATCTTTAATACAAACCATATTAACGAAACGATAGAGCGGAAAAAAGGCCCCAAAGTGTTTGCAAGAGACATGTCTATTGGGCAAAGCCAGTTGACGAAGCTGAAGAGAGAAGACGGCAGTGTAGCGTCGACCAAAGCGGAAGTGTTAGGAGAGGTCGAGAGTTTCTACGGACAGTTATACACCTCGGTCGCTAAACCTGTTAGCAGCTCGGTCAAAGACCCAAGAGCTAAGCTGACCCGACATTATACCGAAGATATCCCGGACATCAGCCTGTACGAGATTAGAATGGCCTTGAAACAGCTTAAGACCAACAAGGCGCCTGGTGGCGACGGTATCACATCTGAGCTTATGAAAGCGGGTGGAACACAGGTACTTAAAGTTCTTCAGAAGCTCTTTAATACCGTCTTACTCGAAGGTTCAACGCCAGAAGCATGGAACAAAAGCGTGGTGGTGCTGTTCTTCAAGAAAGGTGACAACACTTTACTTAAAAATTACAGACCCATCTCGCTTTTGAGCCATGTTTTTAAGCTGTTTTCGAAGGTCATAACGAACCGTCTCAGTCGCAGGTTTGATGAATTCCAGCCTCCGGAACGAGCCGGTTTCCGAAAAGGCTATAGTACCATAGACCACATCCACACGCTACGGCAAGTTATACAGAAGACCGAAGAGTATAACTTGCCTCTTTGTCTAGCGCTTGTGGACTATGAGAAAGCCTTTGATTCGATCGAGACGTGGGCAGTGCTTGAGTCTCTCCAGCGGTGCCTTATTGACTATCGGTATATTGAAGTGCTGAACTGTTTGTACAAAAACGCCTACATTGTCAGTCCGAGTACAGGAGCAGAGTTCGAAGGCAATTCCATTGCAAAGAGGCGTGAGACAGGGAGACGTTATATCTCCGAAACTGTTCACCGCTACATTGGAAGACGCCTTCAAGCTTCTGGAATGGCAAGGACTTGGCATCAATATTAACGGCGAATACATCACTCACCTTCGATTTGCCGACGATATTGTAGTCATGGCAGAATCCATGGAAGACCTCAGTACAATGCTCGAAGGCCTCCATCGAGTTTCCCAACGGGTAGGTCTTAAGATGAACATGGACAAGACGAAAATTATGTCTAATGCCCATGTTGTACCTACACCAATATCAGTTTGGAACTCAGTTCTCGAAGTTGTTGACGAGTACATCTACCTGGGACAGACAGTCAAACTAGGCAGGTCCAACTTCGAGAAAGAGGTCAATCGTCGAATCCAACTCGGCTGGGCAGCGTTCCGGAAACTTCGCGAAGTCTTCTCGTCAAAAATACCTCAGTGCCTCAAGACAAGAGTCTTCGACCAATGTGTGTTACCAGTGATGACTTATGGCACTGAAACGTGGTCTCTTACTATGGGCCTCATAGATAAGCTCAAAGTCGCACAACGAGCTATGGAGAGGGCTATGCTCGGGGTTTCTCTACGTGATCGAATCAGAAATGAGGAGATCCGTAGAAGAACGAAAGTCACCGACATAGCTCAGAAGATTAGCCAGTTGAAGTGGCAGTGGGCAGGGCACATAGCACGCAGAACAGATGGCCGATGGGGCCGAAAGGTTCTGGAGTGGAGACCACGTACCGGCAAGCGCAGCGTAGGTTGTCCACCGACTGACTGACGACCTGAGGAAGGTCGCAGGACGACGTTGGATGCAGGCCGCTTCCAACCGGTCCTTTTGGAAAATCATGGGGGAGGCCTATGTTCAGCAGTGGACGTCCTACGGCTGAGATGATGATGATGATGATGGTGACATCCTAGTTTTATCCCTAATGTTGGCAGAACTGTTAAGTTCGTCAGGTTGGCTTTCTGAGGTAGCCCCGTTTTGACGTTTAAAAATTACACTTTTTACTGTCTAAGAAGTCCCGTCTCTTCTCTATTATATTCTCTTTGCACTATATATTAATCTAGTCTTTGCCACACACTAACTGTGAAATATGCTCTTTGCTGTGAATGTCAGCCCCAGTCAGCCCTAGTCTCGTATAATACCTGGGGCCTAACTATGAGCAAAAGCAGGACTTCTAGACAACTGTCCGGTTTATTCGTACCATGACAACTTTAAAGCAGGCCTGCCCAGGCGAACTATTCAAGAACCGCAGAAAAACCGTTCACCTGTTTTTTTTTGTATGAACTCTCGTTAACATGTCGCTCTAACTCAGTTTATTAGCTTACAAACGTAGCTTACAAACGTCTAGGCTCTCGGTAGAGAGTTAAATATTCCTTGCGTCTAGGCGTCTGCAATGTTGGTTATAGTAAATTGTTAGAATGCCAGAGACAATATTATCCGTTTACCTTTGCGAAAACAATATTCAAACAGTTCACCTAAATGAGCATCATGGTATGATTTCATCAAAAACTGTTTAAGCCAGGTTTAAGAACCGCACGGAACTTGCATGGTTATTATAAAGCTGATAGTAAGGCCCCAGTTCCTCTGATCTGCTCTAGTAAATACGACTCACCTCATGATTAGGCCAAGCGCTGTTGGCAACACTGTTTATCATAGATCAAGGAATATTTTACTCTCTACCGAGAGAAGAAGTGTAACTGCCATACAGACATAATGCGAATTACACTGATACTACTAGCGCAACAGAATCCGCACGGAGTGCTAGGGAACTAACCTTAGCGCGAATTTTAAATATCCACCCCATGCTTTTCTATTTCCATTTAATTTTTTACCTATCAATTCAGTCTGCAGATGGAACAATATTAAAACATAATTTTGCCTCATGGAGTAGGCAGAACCTTATTAGGTTAATAAGTAGGTACTTATGTTATAGAAATAAAACAATTTTTATGAACATTTATGTATTTATTTCATAAATTTATTAAAGTTTAACTAAATAATGGACAAAAGTTTAAAAATATCAAATGTAATAAATTATTTGTTGGAGGCAAAGTGTCCAGAATGCTGGCTTTATTTCCACGTTAAATAGCTATGCAAATTTTCTTTGCAAAATATGAGCCAGCATTCTGTTCACCTGACGCTTCAACCAAACGTTTGGCCAAGCCCTGAAAATTTTGTACGCGCCACTTCGAGAAAGTTTTTACTCCAAACGGCACAAATGTGTAACCTCCACCGAGATTGGCATATTTGCATCTTTTAAAGGTTTCGGCATTTTCACTGCCACATCAGCCTGAGCGTAAGTTTCTGGACTGACTTTGTTCTTTCTTGTCTGTCTGGAAGTCTGGTCTGTCAGCATTTAATGCATCAAACAGCTGGACGAATTTGCTCAAAAGTGTAGCTGTGGCGAAGGCTTCTGAAGGAAGTTTATCTGAAATTAAACAAAAACAATAGAAGTTTAAGTACCTTCGGCTCAGTTTTCCATTGCCTGACGTCGGTTTGAGGGTTGATATTTTTTTCACAGAAAGGTCACGTTATTATATGAACACACGCCAAGTTTCAATACCAGAAAACGCGTAGTTTTTGAGAAAAAAATTATTGAAAATCAATTATTTTTGCAATATTTACGTGAATCCATACCACAGATTATGTAGAATTCTCGCAATTGAACGTTTCGTTTTAACTACAGTTAAGTTGTGGTACATTCGGTAACATTTTATTTTATATAAATTTACGTAAATAATTATATTTTGAAGTTATTTCAACTGTTTTTCATTACTTTTACGTAAATAATTATATTTCGTACTTATTTCAGCTGTTTTTCATTACTAGCTATTAAAATGGGTAGTATTTACCGTCTCTTGCCGGTTTGTGAAACGAAACGTAAAATTGACACCATTTCGTATTGTCATTGTCACCGTCAGTCAGTCATCTTTTGTGTTCCTTGCAGTTGAGCGCGTTTTCGTACTCCTGTCGGTAAACAACATTTGACTACTAACATGGCGTCTCCGAAGCCCCAGGTTTCGTGTTCTGCCGTGCCGTCTGAAGAATCGAGTGTAGTGGAAGTGTTGGACTCTAATGAGCCACTTGTCGCGAGCTCTTCTTCAGGCCCCTCGTGTGGTGCCGTTCCGTCTGTAGAATCGAGTGTAGTGCTAGTGTTGGACTCTGATGAGCCACTTGTCGCGAGCTCTTCTGCAGGCCCCCCGTGTGTGCAAGTGTTGGACTCTAGTGAGCCACTTGTGCCCATGACTGTGCCATCAAAACCAGTAGCTGGTAGTTCCCGCGCCGTTCTCAGTACCGTGTCGGTACTGCCGCCTGCGTCTCCAACATCGTCTGAGAGCAGCGTGGGTGATGCGGAGCCTCGAGCTCCTGGGTCATCTGGCCGAAGAGTCCAAAATAATTCCGATGAAATGAGGTTGGTTCGCAGTGTTTTCTTTAAAAGCCACATGTGTAAACTTCACAGAAAAAGCTGACGAGTAGAGCAGTAATTAGTTTTCTATAATGGTAATTTTTGTTTGTTTAAGGTCTCACTGGAATATGTTTAAAATCATAACCAGGTTCAATACCCCAGCTCAGTGCATTGCATTTGCTGAAGAGAATGGGCTCCTTCTTAGGGAAAAAATATGCTCACACCATAAAAAACCAATGTCGTTAAGCTCCTGCAGCAAGACCGGGCAGTTTGGCCTCTTCCGATGCAGGAAGAGCAACTGTCGCTCTAAGGCATTTAGTCGGGCAGCAGGAACATGGTTTGAGAATGCGAGGCTGTCTATCGAGTTACAATTTTTATTAATGTATATGTTCAGCCAAAAGTACAGTTATCATCAAGTAAAATTAGAGACTGCCCGTGAAAATAGAGAAAGTGTTTTATCAACAAGGACAATCGCAGATTGGTTTTCTTACTGTCGGGAGACAATTATTATTTATGAGTTGGAGCACCAGGAAATTAGTGGCAAGATTGGTGGTCCAGGCAAAATAGTGCAAATCGACGAATCAAAATTTGGAAAAAGAAAGTATAACAGAGGGAGACATATTGAAGGCCACTGGGTGCTAGGCATGATTGAAAATCGGAAAGATGATCTGAGATTAGAAGTGTGTCCCGATAATGTTAGATCTGCAGAAATGTTGGTGCCGCTAATACAAAAGCATGTGGAGGTAGGCACTGAAATCCATACTGATTTTTGGAGAGCCTATGATTGCCTACCTCAATATGGATACTTGCACAAGAAGGTCAATCACAGTGACCCCATAAATAAATTTGTGGCACCAGACGGGACACACACTCAGAGAATTGAAAGCCACTGGCGAAATTTAAAAGTGATGTTTGGTAGGGATGGTTATAAGGGAAACTTCACAGACTGGTTAATAGAATATTCATGGCGAAGAAAAATAAAAATAGCACATAAAGATGTTTTTGAAGAACTAATAAAAGCAATACAATATGTGTATAAAATTGATTAATAAATTATTAATTAGTATTTAATATGTTTTATTTTAACAGTACCTATTAGGGCAGATATCAAATAAAGGTTAGGTTCAACTTAAATCAAAGAACTGAATTGATTGACTCTCACTCTACTTGGTACGAGAATGTCCTACCTCTAGTGTTTTTATAAAGTCTGAAGCGCTTAGCTGCCTCTGCCTGCTGTTTGTTATAATTGTAGGCATCAGACGAGCCAGAGCCGCTGAGGCTGGTTGTCAAAGGTGACCAACAAGCTGAAGCTGCGGAGGTGATGGTCTTACCTTGTTTTTTACAATTATTATTAATTTTGGGTTGAATTATGAATTGACTGGCACAAGATTGATATTAAATGTTGTGGGGATGGGTAAGGGTTTGGTCTCTGATGGTAACAATAACCCTCTTATGCATATTTTACAAGAAAACAATATACAGAAATCTAACGACATTATAAATAAGAACACCACACGAAAAAAAATTAGGTTAGGTTGAAACTGCGACAACCAACGAGGGGGGAGGGAAACCCCTCCCCCCCCTCCCCCCTTAATTCGGCGGCAGTCAATGGAAAGTCGTACCGTACCTTCTACAAATCAATTTGAATAAGCTAATATAGGGCTTTTATTTGAATAAAGGGTATTTTTATATATTTCTACATGAAACCAACAGATTAGTCTGTAGAAACAATTGTATTATTTAAAAAATATTTATAGATTTGATTTTTTATTGTTTTATTTTAAACACATATCTACTAATATTGCTTTACTAAAACGTAATTTAGGCAGGACAGTGACTTAATGATAGATTTGTGTACGTGACTAAGTCTTTACTCACGACTATGTCAATAAAAATCATGCATCATTGAAACTATTAATATTTACATATACATATTAAATTAACTTGTGAAATGGCAAATGTTCAACACGTACGACTACACTTATAAAGGAAAAATGAATGTGCAATATCTGTTACAAATAAGTATGAACTCTATATTTATGCTTCTGTGCCTCCACCATAGAGTTTTAAAATCTCAAACCCTTAGTAGAATATTCTGTCGTTCTTTCGTTCTTTCACTTTACTTACATCTGGTCGTGTTCCTTTGAGAGCCAAAATCGATCGCGTCGTTCGCATAGCCGCCCAACCGTTACCTTTCAAACTCGCAATTATCATAACTGAGCTCGGTACATCATCGATTACGTCACAGCTCACGCTCACGCCACGACTACAACACTCGCAGATGGAAGGTTTTGGACTTGCGGTCTTTGTGAGCTGTTACTGTCAAAATATCAAATAGGTTTATGATTCATTCGATTTAATTGAGAGAAAATATGACGAGCTTTTTGCGACTGTGTGAGTGTTCTATTTGGGTTGGGCATTATAGGTATTCATTCTAAAGGAAACACGAAACCGGGGCACGACAGTCGTATGTATTGGCGGTGTTTAATGGAATGCACCATTAGGGTCGATTTCGGCTTAAAAAGGAACACGCCGTAAATAATATTGAAGTAATATTGTTCAACCATTTTGTGTTGGTGGGAGTACGATAGTACGAGTAAGTATGATTATTTTAAGCTTATTACAAGACGCTCCTGATTTATGATAGTTTTGTAAAAGGTGGGAGTAGGCCCCGTTGTGTCATCCATCAGCCCACAAGCAATAGTAATTACATTACTGCAATCTGACTAGAGAAAGATAGGAAATATGGTAGACGAAGGTACAGGCACATAGTACCTATATGATCTTATTATAGGTATCACATGGAGATCAAAGTTAAATTACATGTTTTTAACTAACTATAATAACCTACTGTAGAATTGAAAACGAGAGTAGGTACCTAACTATGCTATTAGTTTTTCAATATAAGCAAGATAAAGCATATATGAGCATAAAAATATATATAATTAACATACCGTTCCACATTCGTTTTACCAGGCTTAGGGAAACGGTGAAATGAGACCACACCATCTTGAACAGGAGTTGCTCCACATTTTGCACATTTTCTGTACATGTCCGTAGACATACTTAGATTTTATAATTTTTTAAACTATCACGATCACTTTTGCTAGAGACAACATTAGAAAAGGGATATTTACCGTGTAATCCATTTTATTTGAGTTCGCGATTTATATTCCCGACAACAACTAATTTATAACGTATATCATGTAAATGTTTAAATTGAATTTGATCAACTTGCTGACATACAATTTGAGTGTTGCAAGACGAATTAAAAAGTTGGAGCAAGTGAATAAAAAATTAATATTGTTTTTAACAAAAATGTTAGCTTCTTTTATGTATATAGAATAAAACATATTATGAAACGTTTGGTGGCAGTAAAATATGTATTTTATTAAAAATAGTACGGTATAATTTTTTATGGAACGATTTTGCTTCCCCATAAATGTCTAAATTTTATCGCTGTAGCAGTACATACAATTCCGCTACACACGTCTAAATTTTGCTCGTGTGTGCAATGGTAAAATCTCGTACATACAGGATACCTCCCCTTGTCATAGATAATTACTTTATAATACTGACTGTTTATATATATTAATCTACTCTTTGCTGTTTATTCACAATATTTATTATTCTTGAACACAGACTAACTAACAGATTTCCTGAATATGTGAATCAAATTGTTGTATTTACCGAAACTTAATGTGTTTTAAACTTGGGAGTATTTAACGCCATGGATTTCCTCATATCTTTGTTTTACGTCTTATTCTGCATCTGTACCATATATCCTCCAGCTGAGTTTGTGTCTGCCGGTTTTACCATCGCCCATCTCTTCGAGGACTTTTTAGGCTCTGAGAATGTTAATTTTGTTGGGTACCATATGAAGAGAACCTCAGTAACTGTGATGGTGCACGCGGCATTGCCGTTCGGTTTCGTGCTTACAAATTGGTGCGCGGGATGGAGGTCCGAGTGGGTCGCGTTCTCATTCTACCTCGGCCTCGTTATCTTTTTGCTAGCTGCGTACAGAATGTTGCGGTGGTGGGAGTATGAGAAGAAGGGCCACCCTGTGGTTAAAACGTTACAGCCGTACGTAACGACGGAAGGTACGGACTGGAGGATGGTTGCTGCCCACTTAAACACGGAATTTAAGAAGTTAGTATGTGCTTAAAAGATTTACTTCTTTCTAATTACTCTTAGATCTTGTGTGGATTGATTTTTTGTTGAGTTGATGTTGTCCTATAGATGTTTTATTAGTTAGTCGTTATTCATAGAAGTAGCAGCAAAGCTGAAAATTATTTCTACATCTCAAAATGTTGTAGTTTGCCCCATCTGTGTGAAACTGTCATAATTTTGTATAACCCACATCACATGTGCCATTCACTAAAGTTGAAATAGTTTAAAGCACATGTGTCGCAATTCCTGAAATTGGAGTATGTTTGTTTTGTAAGTAAACTGTTTTATTATTGAACAAATATGGAGACTGACTGGGTTAACTACATTTGTATATTTATATTTAGTATGAAAACTATTTTTGTAGAATTTAAAATCACTTGAAAGACCCACAGAAGTACCATAATGTATAGTACCCCATTTGCTCGTAAATAAATTACATAGATTGTCCAACATACAAATATTGCATGTATATGATATTGTTTCAGTGTGGATAAAGTTTGCATACCACTGACAAGCACTAGCAAATTTGTAGCAACACAGAACTACCTGATCAAAGTGACACAGTATGCAGTGCAAGTTGTCATGCAGAGGGATTGCACGCTAGTAGCTACGGGGGTAAGTAAAAACTATACCTATACAAAGTATTTGCATACTGTACATTGCAAGCTTACCTGGCTGAAGCAGCTGGTCAATTACAGCCAGAGGATGCAGGTTCAAATGTTGTCTGAGGCTGTTCTTATTTGTAAATTCAAGAAAATTGGTTGTCTCTTAGCAAGTGTTAGTGCTGGCCATTTAAAGGTATTAGAAGGATAGCAGCATCAAAGTGACAACTATTTTCCGGTGGTAGAGCCACTCTGTAACCCCACAGCCGAATGTACAAACTCCCACATAACACTGATGTGTAGTATAGCAAGCATAGCTTTTGGGAAGTTCCAGATGCCCGATTCCCCTCTCCCCCGTTCTCCTTCTCCTTTCCCCTCCCCCTCCACCTTCACTCCTATTGTTTCCTTACTATCTTCCTTCCTCAAAGGTTGGCAACATATCTTTAAGACCTCTGGTATTGTGGATGTCCGTGGGTGACCATAACACTTACCATCAGTTGAGCCACTTGCTCATTTGCCAACCTATCCCATAAAAAAAATTACTAAATATTCATTTCAAAATGCTGTTCTGTTGGTTGGATATGGATCTAATAGCTCCATTGTACCATCTATTGGTTAACCTGTAGACTTGGAATTGGCTAAATTTTGCCAATAATACAATAGTTTTCCTTGAACACATCCTGCGATTCCAAGAAATGCAACATGTGTGGATAAAACAAATTTGTTAAAACATCTTACCTTTTCTGTCAAATTTAAACAGTGCCGGTGTTGAATCCTGTCCAAGCCTGTTGATTTTACTGTCTTTATTCAAAGAAGTATACTTGCTGATATACAAGCTATTGCAGAATACCTAGAAACATCTGTATTTACACATCTAAGATGCCTAAATGCACAAAATGGAAACTCCTAAAGTTTAGGATCCTTCAGCTACCTGGTGCCACTACCACTGAATAAATAATACTACTTACGAGTTACGTACCACTACACTACCCTATAATATTACCTATTCTAAATGCAAAAGAAAAAATAACAAGCCAGTTTTTAGACTATACATACATACAGGTAACATATATACTTATGTATAAACCTAAACTGAAAAGTAGAAAATACTGTTCTTGCATTTTATGTATTATAATTTAAAAGATTATAATACTCACTTTGGTCCTTATCAAAACTTTTGCAGAAGGGAACCCAAACCCTAAATGTCATCTGTATCACAGAGTTCGCCCTATTTAGACAATTAGATTAAATAACTTTTTTTTTATATCTATGATCTGCATATACTTTTTTGTATTGGATGCATTTTCTCAACAAAGAGATGAATAATTCATCTCTTCGTTTGATTATTATTAATTATTAATCTCGATTACATTTATGTGGGGACCACCTCAGAAGTATGAACTACCAACTAAACAGATTATAAAAATCTATTCGTTTTGATTTGATTGGCAGAGTGATCACTTGTAACAAATATATCAAAGAAATACTTGCTGACTTGAGAACTTCCTTTTTATACCTATTTTGAAGTTAAAATATTACTAAAAACTTAAATCCTAATCCAAGTGAAATATGTTTTAACAGAGTGACCACTACTCTCTATCAGTGAGTGGTGAGGAAGAAATCCAATATGTGGACATAGAAGTGATCCCAAATCGGGAAGACATAATACCCTTCAGTTTCCGCATCTCCACCACAGCATTGCGAGACGACCTGCAACCGAGGCTGATGAATCCTGTCAGAGTCCCGGAGAATATTTCTCTGCTGCCCACACTCATTGAGAGATTTGTTACTGTGTTCAAGCAATATGTTAATCAGAATCCAACATATTACATTGATGAGGTGAGTCAATCTATCTATTCTATTATCCAAATCGGTCTAGTCATTTTCCAGTTTTTGCGAACATTAACGAACTTTTATTTATTTATCGAAGTTTTCATACTCGCTAACTTTTTTTAAATATTATATGGCCTATGTTCATCAGGGAAAATGTACGATTCTAATGGTGAAAGTATTTTTCTAATCGGTCCCGTAGTTTCGAAGCCTATTCAAAACAAACAAATCTTTCCTCTTTATAATTACTCTTTATTATATTATAGTGTAGATGATAAGGAAGACGAAACCATTTCCTCTTGTACGCACAATACGAATACATTGTGATTACGATTACATTACGAATTGTACACTATGTTCTATTTTCTCTTTTTATTCATATTGAATACTACTGACTTCGTTCGCGTAGTAGGCTCCTCGCCACAACATTCAATGTTTTCTTGGTTTTTCTTTCATAAGAACCTTCTCCTGACAATAATTAACACAACAAAAAATAATTGGCGAGATTGTTTCGTCCGTTCTCAAGTTATAGCGTGACCAGGAGAAATAGGGGTTCATACAGTGGACAATTTTTGTAGATAGTATTGCGTGACACTCATAAATGTACCTAACAAAAAATAGTACCTATTTTTTTTAGGAGATTTGTACATAGCCATTGTAATCGGAAATCATTCGACTCTGATGTGATAGAACTAGGTAATATACCTTCTAATTATCTAATCCCACTCATTAATTTATAACAATACTAGCTATGCCTGCAGTTTCACCCGCGTGGTGATGGATAATGATGATGAAAAGTACTTTACGTCCTATTCTAAGACCTACTGAACATACACACAAAATTTCAATAAATTTCGCAGGAGTGTTGTTACAAACACTGACACGAGAATTGTATAATTAGAAAGTAAATGTAAATTAATCTATTACGCGTTTGTAGGAGCCGGAGCAGTGCATCGGGTGCATGCAGGCGAGCGCGGACGTGAAGCTAAACCGACGCTGCATGTCTCCGCCGCCGCACTTGGTCGGGGGGCCTGAACAGTGCCAGCGTTGTGAATGCAGGTCAGCGCTCTTTTATTCTAATACCATCATACATAATAGTATCACAACCATTTCTTTAGGCCGGTCTGGCTATTTTATTATCATAGGGAAACTTACAGCTATAAGTATTGATTAGTATATATATATATATATATATACTAGCTGCGCCCCGCGGTTTCACCCGCGTGGTGATGGATGATGATGATGATGATGATGAAAAGTATCCTATGTGTTAATCCAGCGCCTCATCTACCCCCATACCAAATTTCATCAACATTAGCCCCCCCGTTTGTGCGTGAAAGAGTAACAAACATCCATACATCCATACATACAAACTTTCACGTTTATAATATTAATAGGATGTATATGTCATAACATCGTGACTGGAAATTGGCTTTTTAAAGTCTCACAAATGCATTTTGTGAGGATTACACAGACAACTGTTGTGGTTATAGTTATTTGTATTGAGTTAGTAAACATTGCATTTATATATTTTTTTGTAATTACCAACTGTGGTTGTTTTGGTGTGGAACGCACTTCAACTAGGGCTCCGCAGACCGACTCCGTTTTGTGTATTGGTCTGCAAAGCGGGTGCTTACAAGAAGTCCTCACCGAATTGTCCTCGATAACAAGGAGCTTACAAGATGCAAATCAATGGCCTAACAATAGTCTTACAATTTAGCCCTGACCTAACTTATCACTCACATCAATCTTGATGAGCGACTACCGGACGCTATAACGTCCGGTAGTCGGTTCTGTTAGGAGAGGAAGAAAGAGGCGTTGGCAAGGAACTAGGATGGGAAAAAACCGACAAACCTCATCCAGGTCTCTCGCACGTGTTTCCTGCGATCTTCAAATTGGGCTGCAGGCGGTGTTCCAACATAACACTATACACGCAACATGGCCTACAGCATGATCGAAATTACACTCAATTAATTATACATTTCAACAACAAATATGGCTCGCAGCCATTTTACTCAAAATTACAAATTTCACGTAAAGTGCTGTCATAGACAACACAAGGTATGACAGTATCTGTCAGCCCAAAGAAAGGCGTTCCAAAACAATACAATATCCCAATGACGTTGCGAGCGGCGCCATATATGTCATCGTTCGGGACTAAACAGTGGTTAACACAAGTTCAATTGTTAATTTTGTAGTTATAATAATCAGATCAATGATATATGTAGTAACGATAAGCTAGTACCATTTATTTTTTCGTGATTTGTTTCTTATATATGAGGCAGATCTCTCAAAATTGGGATTTGAAGATCGGGATTCATATAGAGGCTTCCGACAATATGAATGCCTTATAGAGTATGACTAAAAAAAACAAAGTAAACTTCATAATGTCAAAATATTTCAATTTTCTAGAGTATGGAAATTTAAACTGCCTAAACAACTAAAAATACTGTTTAAGCGACTAATAGTGCCCTAAGCGCAGGATAATAGTGCCACAGTATTTTAGGAGATATTTAGTATGGCTAGAAACCGCTCCAAGAACAACTTGAAGGTTTATGACAAATATGCTGCCTTTACAGCCAAATTTCGAAACAGGGGCGCACTATGAGACATATGTATATCAATAAAGGTTTTGCCACACTAGATGCGGTCTGCGGTCAGGTCAAATTGAATCCAGCCCGCACTATGTATGAACAACATTGTCTGTCTCTATATGTTTTGTATAGATGTGCGTTCTGACCGTGCGGGCACGCGGAACGAACGCAAGGACGCGTACGGGCGCGGGCAGGGCAACGGCAACCATAACAACATTAATAACACAATAATTTCTTCTTCCTCGGTGATTATTTTCCTCGATCAAAACACAACAAAACAACTTACTGATCACCACTGATTCACGCAATCAAATAGCAAAATGCCGCTGTTAGCCCTGCCCGCATCGCTGACCGGTTTCCCTTGGATACCACCTACCACGGGGAGGTAGGTGGTTATGTGGGAGTCCGTATACCCACCAAAACCCCGGGGTGTTCCGTCACTGCCGCTTTTGGCGGGAACGCGGGACAGATTTTGCACACGACCGCGAACCCGCCGCGGCTGTCCGTTGCCGGACCCTTCTCTTCGCGGCACGCCAGAACACATGGCGCGCCGCAACTGCCTGGGAGACCAAACCCGCCCGGTGCCAGACTTCCCCGTGTCTGGACGCCCGTGATCTCCCTGCGGAGGGTCGGATTCGTATCCCCACCGCCTGCTACGTCAGCCACAGGGGATAACCTCCCCGCGACCCCACCTCCTCGAGTCTGCGCCGAGCGCCCGGACCCCACCTCCTCGAGCCTGCACCAAAGTGCCCGGGCCCCCCTCATCGAGCCTGCGCCAAAGCGCCCGGGCCCCACCTCCTCGAGTCTGCGCCAAAGCGCCCGGGCCCGCCACTCCTATGTAGACTTGGCGGCCAAAGCCCATAGGAGCGGCCCTGCCTGAGCCGGCCAGCGCACCCCAACGCCGGCGCGGCCCCTGGGTTCTTCTTGGCTTCACCGTGGTGATCCAAGCCACGGCTACTGAGCCCCCCCGCCACGTCAATGCGGGAACCCTTCGGGGGGGGGCGACCGATTTCCCTGCTCGGACCGCTGTTATATTGCCTGACCGACAATGTTGTTCATACAAAATGCGGGCTGCGTACAATTTGAAAAAAAAAAAAAAGGAAATTTGACCTGACTGCAGACCGCATCCAGTGTGGCAAATCCTTAAAGGGTCTATACCGACTAGTGATGTGTCTATACCGATGTTTATGTAAACAATGTGTGTGGTGCAGAGTGCTGTGGTGCGCGGGATGCATGGCGCGGTGGTGGGCGGCGCGTGCGCGCGGGGCGCCTGCGCAGTGGCTGTCGGGCCGCTGCACCTGCCCCGTGTGCCGCGCGCCCTTCTGTCTGCTGGACGTGTGCCCCGCGCGCGTCGCCCGCGCCCCCGAGCACGCCCACGCATAGCTAGGGCTGGCGCGCCGCTGGCTGCACAGAGCGAGGAGTGCGTCCCACCACTGGCTCTCACGTGCTCGTCCCTCCGGCCCGTTCACTCCGCGCGACCCCCCTCTACACTACACCTCCATCTCCATCGACGACACGTTCCACTCGCCATTTTAACTCTCAAGGTAACATCTACTTGTAAACTCACACTCGAGAACTACTTATATTTTCGTTAATGTCTTTGTCTACTCTACTGAGGTTTAGTTTTTTAGACGTGATCTTTGCGATATCTGGTTGCTTAATAGAAAAAATTTATACTCTTCAATGTTTTGAATATTATATTTTGACGAAGGCTGTGTAAGCCTTAATATTTACTTGGAGTAGATGAGAGCAAAGATTGAAGATATTATGTAGTTATAATATTATTTACAACATATCGTGCCAGTATCCAATGTATTCATATAATCTCTCTCAATTAATCATGTTTTATGTTGTGCAATATTTCTCGCAATATAATTAATTTTTGATATGCCAAATATCATTTATTTTATGTTATACAATGTATTTAAGGTATATCCGCACACAACAGTGCTGACACGTGCCGATCAGTAACATATCCGTCAGTAACTTGATTGAAACTTTCAAAAAAATAACATTACAATGTGTAATAATTATTACACATTTTAATGTTATTTTGACGGTTTAACTTACGCGGTAGGTAAAGTCGAATATCTCGACCGGTTTTGTGACCGTCCGGGCTACTTCTTCATGGAGTACTTGCGCACCCGGCTGTTTTCGCGCTAGTACTACCGCGTACGTTAAAACGTCAATATAACATTAAAAGTATCCATCAGTGTCAGTGAAAAATGATATTGTTGCAAACATTTTGTACGACGCTATCCGCACTCATCAGTGACAGGTACGTT
Organism: Selenia dentaria; assembly: GCA_917880725.1. NCBI lineage: Eukaryota > Metazoa > Arthropoda > Insecta > Lepidoptera > Geometridae > Selenia > Selenia dentaria. The sequence continues at coordinate 3,734,949 of OU862880.1, forward strand.
CAGTGATTTCAGTGCTGCGCCGACCCTCGCCGTGATTTTCTAGCGGACAATATTTTGCCTGACGGTCGCAGTATTCCTAGGTAGGCGTTCCCTTGGTGTTATAGCTTTCTCCAATGAGCATCTTGTTTTCTTAACTTTTCAGTTAGTTTAGATAAAGTATGTCAGAACAAGACTGCTTTCGTAGCGAACTTTCCTCCTCGTTTCCTCCACGCGTTATGAACCTATTGCCTTCTTACATACATTTCTTCGTCTACATCTAATATTTAGGCTGCTAATTGTGATCTTGAGTGCCAAGGCATTTTCACGTGAAACTGCTGCGATAGGGAAAAATCACTGCACGCATCAATGTCGGTACTGACATGTATGAATAGCACGTCACGGGACTGTACGGTACGGAACTGTCAGTCACGTGTCGGCACTGCTGTGTGCGGATCTGCCTTTAACCAGTTAATATTGTAATGTAATGGAAATATGATCTACTTATACATTCTCATAATATCAAATGTACCAGCGCTTCAATATATTTTAGGCAGTATAGGAAAATGTAACCTGTAGCAATAGCAGTAAAACATATAACAGTAGATCGTCTAACTAGTTTATAGTACTTTATCGATGTACTCATATGTCATGTAGCCGGTCAATATTGTATTAGACTAGAAAATTTACCAACCTTATACAATTTCATGTTATTATCAATGTATTGTGGCTTACATATTTGTTGTATGTAGTGGATGAAACTGTAACCAGTGTTGTAATAGAAGTAATAACAACAACAAGTATAGTAACAGTAGATCAGCGGTGCCCATACTTTTTCTTAAGGAGATCGACCTAGCAAAAATGTATGACTAAGAGATCGACATTTTAACCGTATACCCTACCAAATTTTTACCAAGAAAAGAATTTTGCATAAGTAAAACAAGGTACTTCGGGTTCGAGTGCAGTGTCAAATCTGTATTAAATTTTTAATCATCCAATAATTAAAAAAAAGACGTGTGGCACTCGGAGACTGCCGCGGTAAAGCTATTGCATAGCTGTTTTTATCAACTTATGCAATTATAATTATTTAACCAATGCCATCTAGAGGCGAGTTGCTGAACTAAAGAGACAAGCGTGATATTTCAAAAAGTCATTAAAAGTTCTGCTATTCATCGATAGATGGAGTCGGAGTGGGGGGTGTTAGGTTATTTTCGTTACGGAATTTCTGGATTCGGTCTCCACGCTCAAGGCCCGCGATAGAAGCTATGCAATAGCTTAAAAAGAAATTTAAATATTAGTGATACAATATTAAAAATGAAAAAATATCATGATGCTGATGTGGAAGCGTGACATTGATGGTTTTCACTCATTTCATATTTCATTCTCATTATTATATTCACTTCATGCTTCTACACAATTGTTTTTTCATTAGTAAAAAGCTACAGTTTAAAGGTCGATCACTGAAAATTTTACCTATAGTTGGTGATCGACCTTAAAACCTCTCGCGCTCGACCGTATGGGCACCTCTGCAGCAGATCGTTTACCGATACAATACTTTATCAATATACTATGTGGAATTGTTGCAACTTGTTTTACTCGAAGTGTGACAATGTAACCAGTCAATATTTTAATAGAAGTAATACATTAGTGGATTAATCAACTATACCATGTCTAATCTGTCGATGTATCAATGTTGTGATAATCGCGTTTTCGACAAATTTAGTGTACGGACCATCCGTAATCTTAAATGTATGTAATAATATAAAATGTTATACAAAATGTGTGTTTTGTAGGAAATATTTATTGCATTACTTTTTATAATGAATTTATATACAATTTTGTATGTACTTTATACTATTAATGATAATTATTCCATGACTAGTTTTATGAATTTTTTTATTTGTTGCATAATTTTTATACACCATGATGTTGAAAATTATGCTATCAACGTAGTTTTAGTGGAAGACCTAGTCTAGCTGGTAGATACAATGTATTGGAAATAAATGTGATCTTTTGACAATCTTTGTGGCTTTTGTTCATTGTTAACTCACTCTCTGAGAATTTCTAATAAGTAGGGCCTTAAAGCGCAAGCCATCTCAGATAAATAGGTTCCTATACCTAGACATAGAGGGCTAGTAGGTGTAGTTCAACAGCTGCAGGGAAGCTCTGAATGTCCTAAATTTTAATGTCTAGGTAAACAAATAATAAAAAGTTGTCATCTCTGGTTCCATAATAAATACAATTGTATTATTTATAGAATTTAGGTGGTTTAAAAATAATAATTAAATGTATATTAAGGAGCGAGGGACGAAATATCGTTTACAATATAACATTAAATAAAAATTCGTCAAGTAGTTAATTTAGTATGAACACCTACGTGGTTTATATACATCTTTAATATGAGGAATGTGAATCACTCGCGTAATCAGATCAGTGTAACATGTAATTTTGAGTTGTCCCGTAACAGATCCAAGTTTGGAGAAAATAACAAGTTTCTACGTAAAATAATGGTCGGTCTGTTTACGGATGATAATTTTACGCAAAAACGTTATAAGACAAGCAGAACGCTTAGGCCGATTATTCCTAAGCTCGCGCCTTACGTGACAATGAGTCATGCTTTGTCGTGGGCGCAGCCGGTGTTTATCGATTGATAAGACGTATCACGTCAAAAACTCTATGTGGTTTCAGCTAAGAACTGGTTGACACCAAATCAATCTCATCAAGCTTGACTGCGTTACAATTAGTACCCACAAATGTCGTTAGATGGAGCTACTTAATACGGATTGGTTTTTTAATTTTAATTAATTTGATACATCAGATCTGACTTTTTTACGTGAGTGATCTTCATTTCTTATTTAAAAAATATTGAAGAAACAAAAATAGTTAACTTTTTAAACTTTCATCCCTTATTCCAGAAGAACTCTTTCGTTTATGGATAAAAGTTCCTATATGTTACTCTATACCTAATATGTTAGTTATCGCTGTGTCAAGTTTCATCAAAATCTGTCTAGATTCAGAGTGATGCGCGTAAAAGAGACAGAGACACAAATTGTAAAAAATATAGTTTTGGCTTTTATATCGATAATAAAGTAGGTAACTACTTACACCTCGATTATAATTTTCTAAAAATATTTACGGCCTTACTTATAAACACTGCTTAAATTTAAGTAACGTCATTTAGTACGGCGCAGAACAATCATTTTGCTGTGCGCAGTACTAAACATCATTATAAGCAGCGTTTATAAGTTTTATAACTAAGGCCTTTGCTGTAGGTACAGATTTGACTTGGCTACAGTTTTTAAACTGTAATATGAATTGATATAAATTACTATACATATGTTTACGTAATAAACAATATAATGTTTACGTATGAATTGTTGAAAAAGTGAGCCATAGCCTCGTAGCGCCCCCACATAAGTAGTTACCTACTCAGTACCTGCAGTTAACAGTAAACGATCGGCAGTTCGCCTGAACGATTATACATTCCCAGCAATTATCGGATAACCATCTCTAATCGAACGTTTTTGTTTGAACTTTGAGTAAATAGGCGAGTATTTATGTATTCATTGATTGGCAACTAGATACGTGAAACACGTTTGTGGTCAGGTCAATGGTTTAAATGTATGTTATTTGGACGATGTACAGGGTGTTAAGCAGAACAGATACAGGCGGAGATTTATTTTTCTTGGGTATAGGCAAAATTAAAGTCTGTTACTTTTCATACATACCTATATTTGGGTATATTGTAACGCTCATTACAATAAAAAAACTTGAGAGGTGTCAAGGGACACCCGGATGGAACGAAGTTCCTCATCAGAAAAAATAATGCTAAAAATACAAAACCATGGTAAATATTCCAATAATAGGTTCCGATAATCGCGCGTATAGGGTTACTTCACTGAAACTCCTTTCTGCGTATGGGAAGTGTTCAAAAATATATATTTCTCAAAATTACATATTACATCCAGTGAATGAAATGCCTCCGCGAGTTAACTTTACCTGAGTCGCCATCTAGTATAAATTTACGGAAGTAAATGGCGCCACTTGCTACGATTACAACATCTGGCTTGCTTTCTATAAGAGAGAGAGACAGACAGAGAAACATGCGACGCCGCACTTGCTTTCTATAAGAGAGAGAGAGAGACAGACAGACAGCTTACTATAGCAAAAAGTGTCGTGACAACTTTTCGTAAGAATTTTTTCCGTCTAGCCCCCTTTCACAACGCGCGATAAGGAACTTCGTTCTAACAATAAAACCAGATTATGCACATGTATTCCATAACTTGAAACTCAAATCTGTACCAATTACATTCAACTGAATTTACAAGATGCTAACATTAGCTAAGTAACAATTACATTAAAGCCTACATAAACACCATATCAGTAACATTGGAAAGTTATATTCGAACGTAGACAATATTCACAAAAGTTACGTTACAGTAAGCAGAGTACACAGAAATATACTTAGCTTATAATTATCAGCCTTAATACACATTTCTAAGTATTTTGCCATCTGGCTGACTCTGACAAAATCACAGGAGTGAGTGAGTAGAAAATCCTAGCGATGTCTTCTGGTAGGATCTCCGCCGCCATTCCCTTGGCGGGAGAATGCCATGCTCTTCATTGGCTGTCGGAGGCTACGTCAGACCACGTGATGCCCTCCATGTACTTCAGTGCACGTGGATGCCGCCATGCAAGACTAGCGGAAGTGGTGGGTGTTTCACAATATAGTAAATACAGTACTTAATATACAGCTTCGGCCTTATTAATAAACTTGGCTTACACCCGGAGTAGTTAAAACATCTATCTGTCAATTTTTCGCTTGCAGTAAATGTCACGCGTGAAAGCAAGACAAAGCATGTTACGCCTAATATAGGTTTACGCAACGTTTGTTAATAAAGGCCGGTGAGTTTTTGAGACGGGACAGAAAGGGCAGGTACCTTAACCGTTATAATGTAGTTACAGGAAAACTTTTTAGGAGACTGTCTATACAATTTTAAGGTATTCTGAACTGCGTTTACAGATTTTGGAAAAAAAATACAATCGCACAAACATTTTTTGATGCCAATTGATCCTTTTTCTTATAAGGAGCCTCAACTGGACCGACTGAGGTTTCAGTACTAGAAATCAGAAATCGCGAAAAACATTACACATACATTTCGGTAAAAGAGTCAAAGTTTTAAATTAGGCAATCTTTTTGTTATGGGTATTAGTCGCTAGCTTAGTTACTAATCAATAATATTACTCTTCAGTAATTACTCTCTTTAACTCTTGAAGGTGTACGGATGCTTTAAAAGCGACCATGTCGTTAAACTATTCTAACCAATGTAGTTCTGGGTTAGGTTACTTACCGTATCCCGTAGGCCACGCGCGTGGTGCCGCAAACGGGTCACCTATTAATATTTATAGATAGGTACCTACTTACCTTACTTACTTACATGCGATAACACCGCCCTTTGTGACACTATTAATAATAAGCATTTAATTATACTCGTAGTGAAATATGTTTGTATACAATTGTTTCGTAAAACTAAAATTGACAGCGAGTGCGCCAATCACAAGCTTAATAGGTAGGCAAGATCGAGTATCCACTATAGATGACATATATGTTGCCAACCCATGGTAGAGCTACAGGTACAAGGGAGGTACTACCGACCAACCACTACACAATGGCTATATGATTTCGCTAGCTAATATGATTTTGAGTGATGGCTTGATGAAGTGTTGAGATAACCATCTACCACCCGCCATCGACTCGACAGCTATAATTAAGAATGTACATTGACATGGAAGGTCAGAATGTCGGTCAATCGCTACTGTTCGTGTTTATTGCCTTTCTGTCTGCAAGTCAGCAGTCATCTCATCACCAGTCCGTGAGAAGTTTGCGTGATGGATAGAAAATTGAATAGAAGCAAATGGACAACAGTGAGACAAATATTGGGCCATTTCTTCACGACTACGACGTTGCATGGATTCAAGTATTTGTGGTCGGACTTTTGTCTCGATCGGTGAGTAGGTACCTACGTATACATATCTACATAGATACAAACTTAACATTTTTGACGGCGGCAGTAGCTAGTGTGATACGTACATACCTACAGTACAACAGGTATTACTTATAGCTGTTACTCAAGAAGCTCATTGGCGAAAATTGTGTATGTACTTATGTAGCTACTTACCTATACTATCTACCATAGACTACCCACACCGCCCTAAATTATGCACAAAATTTAATTATGATCCATATCGTATGAACTCCCACGGCGTAGCTGACTGAGCGGATTTAGAGTGTCATTGCACGTTAACGCCAGTCCAAACAAAAATACAGGTGAACGGTTTTTCTGTGGTTCTTGAATAGTAGGCCTGCTTTAATGTTGTCATGGTACGATTAAGCCGGGTAGTTTTCTAGAAGTCCTGCTTTAAGAGCTTATATTATAGTCCCTGTTGTCGTTCGATAATGACCCAAAAAGACATTCTACAATTTCTACAGACAAATTGAAACGCAACGTCATCTTAATGACTACTAAGTAAATATAGATTAAATATTAATTAAACGTTACTATACGCGTATTATTGGCGTTGATTATCTATCGTGTTAATAGAATACCTATAAAGTTTTGATCGATCGTAATTAGAAACATAACTGCAGTAAAACTGTTTTTCAATAGCAGAATAAGAAAACGTATAAGTCACCGTCGGGCTACGGTTGGATTGCAATTTAGTTAATAGAAACGGTCCTGTTTATAGGGCGGTGTAGCTAACTAGGTAGGTAGGTAACACATATTATAAATTGCCTGCGTTCAAGCTACCTACTTTAAGGTAAGCTGCTTGTAAGTAGGTAGCTTGAACCTAGGCAGAGTTTAAGCGAGCAGGAACTCCCAGAATATGGTGGGTGATCTGCTGCAGTACAAGCGCGTGTTGCGCGTTTGTGCTGTGCGCAGTGCTGTGGGCGCGCTTCCTGGAGGTGCCCGCAGTGCTGCAGTTGCGTGACGTCACGCATAACCCCGCGCTGCCGCGATACGCGCCCGATGTCGCCGTCTGCGCGCCCACACACACCTTCGTCGGCGCCTTCCTCCGACACCAGTGAGTCCATATATACACGGGAACTAGTGTCAGCCCACGGCTTCGTCCGTGTATACTCAGTAGGTATTCATGGAATATGGACTAAATATATAGTCCTATAGCGTTGGGCGCATCGATAGTGGTGGCGACTTTAAACCGCAGACATCTAGGCAGGGCTTCAGATTGACAAGGAATTCAGAATTTGTTTATGATTGTATCTCACCTTTCTTCTTTCCAATAAAATCAATAAATAACCTCATTCCCCGCTGCACTCCCACTCTGCACTCTTTGTTTTTATTACACTAGTTGTCCCGGCAGCGGCTTCGCACGCTTGGTCTTAGTGTAGGTACCTACTACCTAGTGGCGAAAGAGTTATTCTTTAAATTTCAATAACTTTATTTATAAACCGAATGACATGAAACAAACACTAAATGCTAAGTAAACCTTACCACAATATAATAGTGAAAACTACATAATCAGATATGCAGTTTCTGAGATTAACGTGCACAAACACACAGATAAACAGGCAAACAGAGATTTTTTTTGCTATATTTTTTTATTCTATTTTCGTTTAAAAAATCCCAATATTTTTTTTTCTCATATATCTTCCATTTACAGACAGCGATCCGTTACATTTTTATTATATGAACATATATGTAACACATAATTAGTTCGTAAAAATTTACATATAAATAAGTTAAATAGTGATCACCACACTTTTAATACTAGAAAAACAAATAGGATAGCTGTACCTAGTTTTAGACTTGCGAAGACTAATAAGTCATTCCTAGGAAATAGTGTGCGCTTTTACAATAAAATCCCAAAACACATAACTGAGTTCACAGAGGGCAAATTCAAGTTGACTGTAAAAACGTTTTAATGAAAAAAGCTTATATAAAGTCCAACATTATATAGAAGACAAAGATGCTTGGATTGGAATACTCCACTTCTGGCAAGCTGTCACTCTGCCACCCATGAAATGTAATATTTGTAGTACCTAAGTACAAGGGCGTACCCAGGATTTCAGCTAGGAGGGGGCAGGGGGCTGCTTATACCTGTTTCGAAAAGATCGTCTGTCGGGTATATTGAAACAAAAAATCATGAAAATTGACTTTTATTCATTAATTTTGATGATGACACAAAACAAAATATTATACATAATTATACCATACATTATGTATAATATATATTATTATATTATGTATGTATATATTAATTTAACAGTAATCTTCTCGGATTTGCCGCAAATTTGTCTATGACAGTCTTTTCAATAAACTCACTGTTGTCTTTTAAATAGTTGCGATGTACGCTCATCAGACATAAACCCGTAAGCCTTTCTTCACCCATGGTGCTTCTAAGCCACGTTTTAACTCTTCGCAGCGTACTGAAGGACCGTTCTACGGTCGCCGTGGTGCATGGGATAGTGCTTAAAATAATTAATGCCTTTCTGACAGCAGGGTAAAAAATGTTGGCTTCGTTGAACAGATCAATTACTTCTATGTCCCTTAATTGATCATCTGATAAAGCCTTCGTCACCCATAAATTATGCCAAAGGTTCAGTTCTCCGGTGATATCCAGGTTATAAAATTCTTGGAATGATTCTGCGTTTTTGTGTAGGTCTGTAATGCTGGTTTTTGTCGTATACAAGGGATGTAGCCTGCTTAAAGCAAACGCCGGAGTATTTTCTTGGGAGAATCGAATATTCAGTGATGAAATGAGTGAATCAATGTATGGGATTATCAGGGAACGCCGCCAATATTCGTTATCATTGTCTGATGGCGGATTACTTCTATGTGTTTGCTTATGAGCAAGACGTGGAACCGAAATTTCTATGTTCAAATCCATTGCAACAGCTCGTGCTTTTTGAAGTATTTCATTACTTATTCTATCAGGAAACTCGCGGTCATTTCTGAGAATGTCCTTGATATTTTTGATGTGTTCCCCTACCGAGATCATGTCGATCGATTTAGCTTGCAGTGCGTTAACTACTGGTTCTAAAACTGCTGAATATTTGGCTATTGTTTGTAGAGTAACAATAAACACTGGTTTTGTAACGGCTGAATGCAACTGATATGCAGATTTTCTGGTGGCATAATTTCCTTCTACGGATAACGTTTCTAGAGATTTCACAAGCTCTGAAACATGTTGAGAAAACTTTCTGATTGATTTATATTTTTCTGACCATCTCGTCTCACATAATCGTGATAGGTTTGGAGCGTAGTTTCGACGTGTAGTCGATTCCCTGAAAAACGTTATAACATCCTTTACAGTGGCGACAGTATTTCTAATTTCTGGCACTGCGTTCGCATCATTCACAACAAGGTTGAGTTTGTGACTTGAGCAATGAAAATATAAAGCACGAGGATATTTTTTTCTCAAAATGGCTTGTACGCCACCCTCTTTCCCTGCCATTGTAGAACAGCCATCGAATCCAAAACCTACGCAATCTTCGGTTGAGAGGTTAGAACTAATTAAGAAATTGTCAATTGCTTCGGCAATTGCGGAAGCATTTTGTGCTTTTAGTTCAACGAACCCTACAAATTCTTCTCTGATTTTCCTTTTGCTTTCGTCGTAGAACCGCACGCCTATTGACAGCTGTTCTTTCCCAGATACGTCTGCTGTTTCATCAGCTAAGACTGCGTAAGCCATGGTCTTCTGAACCTCACTAATTATATTCTCCTTAATAACTTCGCCACATAAATTTATCAATTCGTTTTGTATTTTTGGTGATGTGTAAACTGCATTGCGACGGCACTTTTCCAGGTGACTCTTTAATCTGTCGTCCCCTGAATTGATTCTCAACTTCAATAAATCTAATAAAACACCCTCATCTGCTTGTTTGCCCCTAAGAGGCATATCATGTGTGCCGCAAAATACTATACAAGAAATAATTGATGACAATATTTGTCTGTTTTCATCGATTTTTTTGTGGTGTACACTTTGCAGTTAGATGTCTACAGGAACATTTTCAAGAAATTTTTTTGCAGCATTTGTCGCCGTTTGGTGAAGGTTGGTCGTTGCATGCTTTCGGCAGTCTTCATGCATATTTTTGAACTTTATATATGGCCTGACCATAAACGATCCCAAAATTCCTCTCACAGTGCTAATGGGCGGAGGGAACAAAACACAATGCTTACAAAGAGCACCTTTTAGTCGCTTGGAATATACTAGCCATGGTGAATATTGATCCAACCAAGCATGGTTAAATTTTCTTTTTAAATGGCTTGCATCACTTTCAAAATCGTAATTTCTGGGCGGGATCCAAGGATTTTGTAACAACTCCCTCTTCTTTTCCGTCGATAGCTGGGTAGCCAACCCAACATAACGTCCCAGATCATTTTCATGACAGCCATCGTCCACTATAATTTCAGGATCGACGTTGACGTCATAAGTTTGTTGGGATGTCGATGGAGAAGAATAGTCGGCAACAGATATATTAACAGGTTCTACAGGAGAATTTGACGCTTGTCCAATGTTAGCATGCAATGATCTTGGCATTACATGAGTGGTTTTATCATGGTTGTCATTTTCATCGCTTCCACTGCTGCTTTCCCGACCTTTTTTTCTTTTTTCGCGTGTCCTCCCTAAAAAATGGATACACAAAAATACTCTTACAGTGTTTAGGCGGGTTGTATAAGACGAAAATAAAGATCAAGTTTCACATTCTAATATATATGGTTTGAACGCCAAATAAGCATAACTAGGTAATTTGAAATAATACACTTGTTGTGACGTTAGAGAAAAGGGACTTTGTTGTCGGTATGGACTTATTAATAAATCCAAAATATTGCAAGGATCTTTCTTTTATGTTTTTTTTTTACTTTTTAATCACAAAATATTCACAAATGTTATTTTAGCTATTATAACAAAACCACGTCTTGTAATTAATAAATTTAAATATTGTAAGTAATGCTTAAGATATACACTTACAAGAGAGTCAAAGCCCCCCATTAAATCAAATAATCATATTAGGTACCTACTTAAGTGTTTTGTTTTGACTCACCTCTTTCAAAGAATTTCCTGATATCCATTTGACGGAGTAATATTTCCAGTTGTTGCACAGTAAACGTAAATCTCGTGTCGCCGCAACGAAACTATAAGACACTATGTCGTATGAAATATTCGCTCGTATTACACTCCGAACTGAATTGTATTCGAACTAAATTGACGTGCTCTGCCTCACGCTTCCGCTTATATATTGAAATATTCTTGCTCCCGAAATATGTAGAAAATACTCGACTCTATTTCCATCCTTGTCTTATACTTGCTATCACTGTCTTTTCTTTCCAGAATAGTCCATGCTAGAACGTTCTTCGCGGTATTGCTATTCAATACAAGATGTCGCTATTGACCGTATAAATTGATCCTATTTCTTTTTACTGGAAAAAGTTCTGCCGTCTGAAACTAGATGGCGCTAGATGTTGTTTTCTCCCAATTATATTCGGCTTTAATCCTAGATGGCTCTCTGATTGTCTCGGCGGAACCGGAAACTACGAGATGCGACGGTTTTGCGGGAGATTTAAATTATATTGCATCGCTAACAGTATACTAGAATTACTAGAGTCTGTCTAGTGAGCCGCGGCACAGATAAAACCGCAGCAAAAATCTTTTAGTTGTAAACACTGAATATACTATGAAATCTGAATTTGATACTTTCACTATTTTATTTAATAAACACTAAGAATCTTAAACTAAATCTGTACAGATATATACTACTTAAAATAATATGCAACATATTGAATATTATTTTATTTTAGCATTGAAAACAAATTAATATAATAAATAAAACCAAACTTGCATCAAAACCTTACTTAGTTTTTATTTATTCTGTCGCGTAATCAAAATCAGATTCCAGAAATTAAATTCTCGACTATGAATCGTTACTGTCACTTTCATTATCACTAAAAAATAATAAAAACGAAATAAAGAAATAAATAAAGTGTATCAAAACTTGATCAAAACATTTTGCGTTTCGTTTGACGGCGGCTGAAAGTCACTATATAAAATATTCTAATAAATACGTTGCGGCACGACCGACACGACTCACTATACATAGACTCTATATCGAATATTGTAGAATATTTAACTATAGAAAAAAAAATCTGGCTGAAAAGATATTTTGTTTCCAACACTTCATTTTGCGCAGAGTAGGTGATACGTTTTTAATTTCTATTTGCCAAAAAAAAATTACATTTATTTAATCTGGGGCAGCTGCCCCCCCCTGCCCCTACCTGGGTACGCCCTTGCCTAAGTAGAAACATTGTAAACATCTATATAACAAGAATGGCCCCGAGTTTCTTGCCGATTCTTCTCGGTAGGCTCTATATATTTCGGAACGCGGTGGTAGAGTCTTTAAAGTAGGTACATTATAATGAAAAATTTACGTTCGTAAGTGTGTCTTTGATGCCTAAATTGAATAAATGATTTTTGACTTTGACTTTGAGTGCCCAGAATTCATAAAAAACCAAAGCCATCGCGGTACTGATAAAGATACTTACTGAACGAAACCAAATAAGAAATTCTACCAGCCCTTAATTGTATTTCTCTCCAAACAGAAACATAAATGCAAGTATGAGCATTCAACTGTCGACGACTATCGAACGCGTTCTGGCCGGGACATCGGCTAACGAAGACCAGGTCAAGGTGCTGGAACAGGTAGGCATTATAAAGATATCACCAAATAATTATGCACCATGCCACGGCGAATTCGTACGACGCTCTGTGTCCATGCCAAGACAAGCGTATGCACCGAATGTACCTAAGTCGCAGATTAACTAATAGTAATAGTTCCACCTACTTTCCTCGGGTAGGTTCAATCTACTTATATGGAAGTGCAGCTGTACGTGTCACCATGTCCTGAGGGTACGTCATCTCATGCGGTAGCGTTACTTGCGGGCGGGATGGTGGTGTACTCTGCATCTCAGCAAGAAGCGGTGTTAGTGGTAGTACGTGCAGTTGTTACTAAATACTTTTGTTTTGATATCCTATATTCCCAGAGCGTAACGTAATCTGTGCGCGTGCGATTTTTCAACACACAGCTGACCGCACTATCGTAATTAGGTATCAGTTAGGTGTTATACAAATGTTTTAAAGGCTAGCGCGCATTGCGTTGCGTTCTTATAACGCATATATATTGTGAAAGTACGGAGAGTCACAGAAGTGCGTGCACTGCGGTGAAATAAACGTACGGGCATGCGGTAGTCCAATTTGCGGGGAGTCTACCGCACAAAATTTTGTATCGTTAAGATGTATGTAGAAGGGATGCATCCTTTTTACGTAATAATAAATAGATGCATATAGGGACTTTTTTATGGTAGTCTATAACGATGTGGTATAGGGCCCACAGCTGTAATGATATTGCTGAATACCAATACTTGCGTTTTATTCGCCGCAGTGCGCGGACCCGTGACTGCCGTACGGTAGAATAAACGCACCGCAAGGCAGTGCGCGCTAGCCCTAAAACCGTTCGATTTACCCGCATTACTAATTATGTCATAGGGCATCAATCGCTGTCCGCGACGCGTTGGCAATATCGTCAAATCAAAGTGGCGCAACTATAAAACAATTATTTTCAGTTTCCCATGTTTACTAAGTTGTAGTATAAAATCACTACTGAAGCACGCTGAAGAGCTATGTCTCGGAGTCATTGGTCGGTGTGATGCTTACCATCAAGTAAACTTGACTGTCACTTATTTTCTAGTATAAAAACTGATATCACTAATGCTCTCTGCGGAGGTACAATGGACTATAACGATTTTATTTGTATTATTTCAAGCTGCTCTCGTCCCAGAATTTGACGTTAACTGAATTAATGAGCAAGTATTCACCAGAATGCAAGGACCTAATGAGAAGTTGTAGGTGGCAGCATGTCAAAGAACCTTGCAGCGTGCTATTCGAAAAGGAGATGACAAGTTTCGGACCGTGCTGCCGCATGCATCCTGATAAGTAAATGTCATATTTCTTATCGACTAACTTGCCTAAGGAGCCCTGTGGCGCCCTCGTGATTGCTCCCGAGTGTTACGACCTGCGCCCGCGTCAAAAGTTTGCGCCGAGTTGGGAATAAATGGCTCTTGTGCCATACCTATAGCGAGTTAAGAGACGAAATTTTTGTCAGAGATAGTTGAATAACCAAGGAATCTGATACATAAACATTCATGTCAATTGTATTAGTAAAATGTTATGTTACACGAGGACAAACTTGACGTAGCCGAAAAAACCAGAATTGATGTGGAAAAAAATTGTAATTTAAAAATTTTACATTAATACCTATACGTTTTTTGCGGTAATTAAATAGTAAAAACACATATCTATCTAATTACATTCAAATATTTGAATTCGTAGAAGAAATAATATCATAAATCAACTTGCAATCTGACCACAAAAATTATGTTTTATCAATAAATAATGCTTACCAAGACAGGATTTTGATTTGATATTTATAAATATTTTGAATGTCTAGAACAGAAATATTATTTTTACCTAGTAACATATGCTTAGGTTATTAATAATTACATAAAAAATAAGAGCTACTTTGAAATTTCGGCCAATAATGATTTTTTTTTCAACTTGGGGGCCCATTTTCTAGACTTAGACATGGTGATTTCCAAAAATTTTTTTTTGTATGAAATATAAATTTTCTTGTTGGTTTTTTTATTTTATTGGAATTCTTATTAGAAATCCTACAAACCAAACTAGGTTTCAAAGAATAATTATATATCAGAAATATTTAAAAAAAAATACAAATTTTGAATTTTTAGTACAAGCGAATTTAACTGTTACGTGACTTCGATTTTTTATCAATCCTGACATGATATGGCGTATTTATTATATTCTGAGTGGGTGTAATTACTTGACAAAATTATTTCTGTGATATTTTACAATGTAAAAGTATAATCTATTCAAAATAAAGCAAATTATAACCAATCATAACAATGAGAAATTAGCTTACCGAGTGTTGTCGGTTCGTGACAAATTTATATCGTAAAATGTTAATGTCAGAACTTAAATCACATATTTACAGTATTCCTTACACATTCACGATCATATTCATGTTTAATTTGTATCAAAATCATGAGTTTAACCCGATTAATTCACTAAAAACTATAGCACAAAACTTAACCTCACTGCCAAACATAGATGAAAATATAAACATTGATTATATTTTTTTTTAAAGTTCACAGATAGAACATGTCCGTGTGTAGTGTTGCCATAGAAAGAAAATATATTACGCTAAAGAATTAAACTCTATGGTTAAACATTGGGATGACTTTAAAAAATATACAAAAGAAAAACGCGCGTGACACTTGCTTGCAACAATTGTTGCGCCGACACTTTGGACCTCAAAAATCCTTGCAGTTTTGTGGCGCGGGCAAACTAGTCGTAGTAATTATCTAAGCATAAGGCCTGCGTACCTACACCATATCGACTCAACACCAACTCCAGTTGCCTGGCATCGCAGTGGACTAGTAAACACCGTATTTGTAAGTGCCCCCGTAGGCCTATACAGAATAAATGATTTGATTTGATTTGACCGGTAATAGTAAAGTAAACAGCAGTTCGACCGCCCAGCTAATGGCTCATGGACGCTGCTGCACTGAAAATTATGGAGTTGATTCGCTGGTGAGTGGTTATGGTCGCCTGCAGATGATTAGGGAATTATGGTGTTCGTGGAGCTGCGATTCATGTAATCAATCGCATGGTGTAACATCTTCGGGACCTATAATTAGAATGGGAGTTCCACAAGGGTCCATTTTTGGACCTTTTTTGTTCCTTGTATACATTAACGACTTGCCACTTATGGCCAAAAATCTTTGTGATATTGTTTCATTTGCGGAAGACACATCTCTGATTTTCAAAGTAGATAGGAAAGATAGCACACTAATTCAAGTAAACAACGCTCTATCTAGTATCTCTAAATGGTTCTCAACTATTAATAATTAATTAAATAATTTACTTCTGAATTCTGAATACTGAAATATGTTCCATGTTTTGCCTTAGCAGGCGTAAAATTTTTTGAGGTATAGCAACCAGTCATGAAATTTGTAAATACTGATTATACTTATAATTAAACATTTGGACAAAAAAATAATAAAGCTTATATCATTACATTAACTTAAAATTTATCATTAAATATGTGTATGTGGATATTTTAGTAACATTAATCAACTAACATTTTATAAAATTAATTTTAAATGCATTAGCATTTAATTACCTAAGAGACTTAGGGATTTTATTGTAAATGCGTGTTGCCATACCGATTAAATTTTTTCGCAGAAGAGTGGTTTTTCCTGTCGAAATACAAACAATCTTATAGTCACGTCGGCCTTTCTACAATTTCGGATAAATTTGGAAACAAATCTAGATTATTCTTAACAAATAAAGCCATTTCTAATATACAGGGGTACTGGTAATCAATTTGCATCATTTTAAGAGCATATTCTGTACATCAAAACAAACAGCCTTTGTTCTACGACTTGCAAAAATTCGTATTTTTTTTTCTTCCATACAAAACATAAAAAAAAACAATTTGACCGGTCTAAACATAATTAACACTATGTAAAAAGCGCGCGCGCAATGCTGACAAGCCCCGGCCGGCGGCGGCAGGCGGACTACACGTAGATTAATGAAGTGGATGCGATGTAGAGTTATGATGTAAGTATAAGAGAGAATCACAAAAACTTAAAAACATTTTTTTGGGAAATTTGTTTGCTTTTGGGAAAAGTTCTAGAACAAAAGTTGTTTGTTTTGATGTACAGATTATGCCCTTAACAGGATGCTAATTGATTACCAGTAACCCTGTATATAATGAAGGAAGTGTCAAAATGCACCGCAAAATATGGCTTGCAACTATCAGGTGTTTTAAGTACAAACATGACCGTAATACAGCGTTTTTGCATTAAAAAATAACTTTTTTGTTAGTTGAGTGTCCCCAAAATATTATTCCATATCTCAGGACAGACTCCAGAAGGCCATAGTAGCTAAATTCAAAATGGCCTTTAGTTTTTTTGTAATGAATTTAAAAGATGTTAATTTTCATAACATTTACACAGATTTCCCACTTTGAAAGCTCAGAACATATCTAAACTACCGTGACACTTACGACATAGGATCTATCTACATATATATATATATATATATCTATTGTTACAGTACTATCGCCTGCAAACAGTCATGGGGTGGGTAACTGCAATTAGATAATCTTTAATATAAATAATAAATAAGAGCGGCCCTAAGACACTTCCATGCGGGACTCCGGTAGAGTCTTTAGCATTATAATGAATAATAATTGACGTTCATAAGTGCGTCTTTGAATCATCAATTGAATAAATGATTTGAATGCGCAACTGACTATGGCAGTGATTTCTAGTCTATAAAAACTACATTTGTGTTTCTTCTAGTTTTGATGTGTATAATTGAAGATTATTAACCGTTAAATGTTCATAATGGAGCACGAGTAGGCAAAGTGTACAATATCTTGAAGCGTTGTTTTTTTGTGTTTTCTCCCCTCAATACATAGCTTAAGGTATTTAGATCTGAGCGTTATTCGCTACCGCTGTGGGTAGCGAAAAATACCACGCGGAACTCGATGGGTAAATAGTATGAAGTTCCATAACTGCAGCGAAACTTGTACCGCCTAGTGAGGCGGTATTTTCTCTTACCGACCGTTACCGACGAATATCTCTACCGCGGTAGAGATATCCGCTTTGGTGTGAACAGTGAAATTAACGCCTACCCTCACGGAGTTCTCTATCGCTCGCGGTAGCGCATAACGCCCAGGTTTGAATAGGCCTTTAGACAGTTTTTAGTAATGCATCCACTGCTTTATTAGACCGAGACTTGATGACCGACTTATTTTATGGGACTGTGACTTGACTGAGTACTTGAATAAATACTCACTTGATGCAAATATAATAATAATAAGTATTAAATATATTATTGAATTTAAGTAAAACTTATCTAAGTATTATTTAATTTGGGAATGAGGAATGCACAAACGTATACGAGTCCACATAAAATGGATATAAAAAAGTAACGTTGGAGTAAAGCGGTGAATTTGTAACTAAATCTTTATAAGGCTATTGTCTAGCTATAGGAGAATGATAAAAACATTGAGCTGCTAAACACTAGGGTTCATAAACACAAACAACTATCGTCATTGTGTACTACTCTGTGCCTGCACTCGTGCAACTTCGCAAACACGCACACACCTAATGTTCAACCATTATTACACGACAAAGCTCAAGAAAACATTAAATTGTAGTAAAATATATGACATAATTTAAGAGTGATTTTAGTATATTTTTAAAGAAAACAAATACCGATAGTTTTAAAGGCGATGGGATGCATTCTAACACCTATTGTGAAACCTGTCTCCGATGGCTATTTCTCCGTTGAATGGATTATGGAAAAAAACGTAACCCTCCATTTTCTTCGCCGTAGTCGAATAAAAATAAAGTTTCGTTCGTTGCTTCTTACGTGGGGCACCTATCTACTCATAGGTGCGATGATGAGTGAAGCGAGGCGGAGTGTTACTGCAGGTGCCTATACAAGTAAATAACATAATAAATAGTTTAGGTGTACAGACTACAAATTGTGTCGGCGGCTTGGTTTCAGTGGAATATTCAGTCGCTGAAATACTCTAAAATGAAAAGTTCAGAGGCCGTAGCACAAACAATTTGCGAAAAAGAGTTCGTATCGCAAACGTCAACGCGTCACGCTTCGGCGTACAAACTATGAGTTACCTGTGTCACAGTTGCCCTAGATACATGACAGTTTGTACTGTTCTGTTTCTGTTGTTTGTACAGTTTCACGTGAACGACACGTTACGTTACACTTATGCAATTATTCGTACTAGGGGCACTGTTGTCGATTAATTTAGGAGACAAACGACCATCGGAGATATAGGTTTACTCGTATTAACAATCATTTACAATTTTCTGCCGACGGCTGTACCTACCTACTACAAGTAAGTAGGTTATAAAATTATTTCTACACGCCACATTTCACTATATATAACTTTACCTATACCTACGCATTGATGTAGAAAAAGAAAGCCTATACGTATTAAACTTATTTTCTATACGTTCATTTTAGGGCGTACTACAGATTACTCAACGAAACAGTTCGACCAACCGCAAAACTTGCACAAGTTAGAACTTTGGACATGTCTCTGCAATGCTCTAATGAAACTACTTACGGTTGCAAGGTAAAATATCTCTATTCTTTAATGTTTAAATTTATATTTATGTATTAACGTTTATTCAAGTTTGTTTTCTGCGCCTTATAGGATAAAAAAATATATTGCCATTTTAGTACACTCAAACTCACTAGATGGCGCTAGAAAATTAATGATGACGTCATGATAACATTGACAACATGGGTAGGAAATCTCTAGAAGAATACTTCTAGAGATTTCCTACCCATGTTGTACCAAACACCCTGCCATGATTTTAGTTCTTTGTGAAATACGATGGGGAATCCAACGTGCAGCCAACGGTGCTGACGCCTGGGTACATCTACTTCGCTCAAGTGGTGTTCATATCTGTTCCAAGGAGCTCTTCAGAGTTTCTCATAAACGACTGTATTTCTGATAGAAGTTATTCTGAAGAAATATGCTTGGTAAGCTTTTGTAATATTTTTATAATGTTCACAGTCATAGTATTTTTGAATGAATTATTAAAATTCAAAAATAATTACATTACAAACATAAATATCAGAATAGTCTGTAACATCCTGTAATATATTCATGGATCATGCATTTTCATTCCCTGTCCATTCAAACCTGCTTTGGATATAATTTTATGTAGTTTCGTATTAACCACATCTCTGATTTGGCTAGCGGATGTGTTAAATTTGAAAAGGAAAGAAAAAGATCCGATTGACAGAGGAAAGTGAAAGAAGAACGAAAAACCAAAAGCGAAGGTTCCGGTGGAAAATTGATGCAGGCACAACTCTCAGTGAGAGAACAGAAAAAGATTCTGGTGTTGAAGGACTAGCTCTAGCTTGATATATGAGTGGAACTCTTGTGAGGCTGGGGTTCTGAGAGCAATTATACCTAATTTTTAAGCCCCAATGTTGGGACAATGAGCTATTGAGGGATAAATATGCAATTATAAATACGAGGTGCGGTGTCAGCGCCTATAATGAAGGATAATCCGGTATTGCCGGTTTAAACTACGCGTGGAAAGTTTTTTCGAAGCATTAAGCAAATCATTAAAAGAGGCGAAACTCATAGAAGCAGTACGTCATACATGGACATATACACCGTCATCCGCTGGAGTGAAGTGAGACTTTATCCTATCTTATCCTAATATTATAAACACGAAGTATTGTGAGTATGGATGTGTGGATCGTTTTTACTTTTTCACGCTAAAACGGAACGTGATTTTGGTGTGTAGTCTGTACCATCATATCATATAATATATCATATAATTAAATGACTATAAATATGTATTAGATATAAGCACATTATTATTGTATGTCCGAATGGACTTAGCTGTTGGTACTATTTATAATATTTAAGAACTATATGTAACACAGTCTAACAATAAATAAATCTGAATCTGAATCTGAATCATTTTTCTCCAAGGTCTCTCTATCTTGCGCCATGTGAATAGATGATTGCAAGGTGGCCCCTGTTGCCTCTTCAGTGTTGTGTGTCCATCGCGTCGGAGAGCGCCCCCTGCCTCGCTTTCCTTCAACACAGCCGATGATAATCAGTCTTTCTAGACTATCTGGTCTCGCCTGACTGTGTGCCCGAAGAACTTGAGGACTCTCTGCCTGCAGACTGTAGCAAGTCGTGTTTTTATATTTAGCTGCTTTAGTAGGATTGACTCGTTTGTCCGCCGTTTCGTACAGGATACTCTCAGCATTCTGCACCAGCAGAACATTTTAAACGCGTCAATTCTAGAGCACACAAGCTTTTAGAGCCCAGGTGTCTAAGCCATACAAAAAAAAGAAAAAATAATAGTCTGCTTGTGCTTTTTCTTCATATTACGTCTAATCCCTATTCCGCCATATTTTTTCCACCATTTCGACCGCAGACTTAGACATTTGGGCCCTTCTCTCTCACTACCTCCTGTTAGCAATTAAATTAAATAAAATACACGATTGTGTGCACTACTTCCAGTTCGTGCAGTTCGCTGCAGGGTTCTCTGTTTGTCCACAAACATCAGCTTAGTTTTGCCCTTGTTTATGCGTAGACCATATTCACTACTGGCGTTGCTAACTCTATTAAGAAGTTCAGCCAATCAAGCTTCGGGGGTGCCTATAATTGTAGTGTCATCCGCAAAACGCAGGTTGTTAAGTAGGGGTTACTTATGACGCTTAATTTATTACAATCAATCAAATACTTATGTAATATAATTATATCTTGAAGTACCAAACTGTAAGTACAATTTTAAAATAAAGTATTTAAATGTATGAACCTACCAAAATTATTAATAACAATGTCAAACCTTAAATGTAATCATGCAAACAAATTGAAAGCTGATTTAGATTACATAGAAATTATTTTAGTCAAATAGAAGTCTGCTTAAATTTTAATGTCAATATTAAAATTGTAAAATATTAAATGTCAGCAAAGTTAATTTTTATAAGTCAAATATTCCTTAACATCATAAAAACATTTGTCTAATAACCATATTTTTAGTTTCAAAATAAATACTTCTGTTTAAAGGTAGATCTTTGAAGTCATTTGGCAGTTTATTGAAAATCGTAATGCCATGATAATAAACATTGCGTTTGACAAGGTCCAGACGACATGGGGGTACATACAGTCTGTGTTTGTGCCTTGTATTCCTGGCTAAAGTATCCGAATGTTTTTTGAAATAATGAGGATATTGTTTCATAAATACACAAATAAATAACAGTCATTAAGTTTTAATGATAAATGATAATCTAATTAGATTTTTACCACCAGCCTATCCATCCATATCCAAGCAGCACTGGATTACGGCCCACTACACCCGTACTTCTCCCTTTTGGAGGAAGCCCTCCAGCCTCCCAGCAGTAACCACTGCATGATTCGGTGTTTTTTACAGTCTGCTACATGTAATGCAATTATACATACTTACTTGTTTCAAATTGAACAATATAAAATCGGGACTCGCTACAAAATAATACCATTTATCAGACATAAGCCATTTCTATCTCCTACTTATAGGATAACTTGACTATTTATAATAATAAAAATGTACTAACGTGAGACTTACGCGCTGTCATTATCACGATCGACGCATGTTTCGGTTTCGTCCGGAACCCTTCTTTAGCTACGAATAATAATAAGTCAGGAAGCATAACTCAGAACAAATTCCACACAAAAAGTGGTCCTTCAAACAAAAGCGACGTATGATTCCAAATACGAATTACTTCAGAGGTTTTTTTTTTTTTTTTTTTTTTTTTTAATTTATTTTTAAGGACCAACTAACAGTTTCACAATGTAAATTATATATAAATTCTAGATTACAATAAGTGTGAGACCAACTTCGTTGACCACAAATTTCTTAAAGAAGTTATGAGGTTATGAGGTTTAAGTTGTTGACGTGCAAACAGTGTAAATTATTCAAAAAGCTAGAATACAATATGGTATGAAAATAAAGATAAGTATGATAATATACAAAAATATAAGTATGTAGTTACATTATAAGCTTATTTTACATTATTCGAGAATAGTAAACTATAATTGAAACTTCCTATTGTTATGAGCTGAATTAGCTATAAAACAGTACAAGTCCATGAACAGCATCACAATTATTGTGATGCTCACGGACCTGTACTGCTTTATTAATTATTATTAATTAAACCAATTAACTAATAAAACAATTAAATTAAATAAATTAGACCAATTATTGGTCGCTGCCTTTACCTCCAAGAAGGTCCAATACATACCTCCTAAAGCAACCCACACGTTCATGAAATAAGTCTATACAATTGAAAAGATCATTATATGAACTTGTCATACGATACAGTGGTGATCGTTGACCAGCTTTAGTGCGACAAGTTGCAATAGCAAATACTTTATGTTTATAGCGAGAAGTTCTAAAAGGTATTTTATATCGAAGCTCATTGACCAATTCTGAACAGTCATATCTATTATGAACCAAGTCATACAAAAGCATTACATCTAGCTGTTGTCTCCTGGAGCTTAAGTCTAATAATTTATATTTATTTAGCAGCTTTTCATACGGTATAATATTATGACAGAGTTTGTAATGCATACAGCGTAAAAATTTCTTTTGAACTCTTTCAATATTTTTAATATAACACTTATAAAGCGGGTTCCACACAGAGGTTACAAATAGACATGTTCGGTGATTGGTTTAAATTCAGAAGGAAAGCAGGGATTGGTTCACGCGCGTGCTGCAACGTCTACTATGACAACTGAGTCGTAGCGGCGTGGACGATGTAATGCAACAAGTGAATTGGACCAAGTCAATAATATAGACAATGTTTTTTATGTGCTTTTTTATATCGGTTACTTTTTAAAATTCAGTGAATTTTATGTCCCGCCAAATATGATTAATTTATTAAGTTTTCGTGTAGAAGTAATTAGAAGAGACTCTTTCTTCGCAATGTAGTGAAGTGAGATTAAAAAAAAATCGCATATGCATTTTACCAAAAAATATATTTAACTAGCTGTTGCCCGCGACTAGTACTTCGAGTAGCTTATTATCTTCTCCAAGGTCTCACCCTGACCAGACCTCCATCTATCATTATACCAAAATGTCATAAAATATGTACATGGTCAAACGCAATTGTTATAATAGAAATCCAAGAGAAAATGTAAATATTTAGTGTATCAATCAGTAAACACTAATAATAAAAGACAGGACTTACGAGTACATACAAATATCATTAAGAAAACTGTCATTACATTTCATCACCCTTGACGGTATTTGTGTTACATTTCATCCCCCTTGAGTCTAGTGTATCGAGCTGTCAAAATAATATAGAGCGATACAAACTTAAGGAACAAAAAAAAAACTTAAATGTAGGCGTTGAAAACACCGCTGCTTACCCCTTCGAGGATATATAGGCGAAACCATTTGTTATGTTGTGTGAAAAAATAACATGTAAGTATTGCGGGCGATTCACTCAAGACCGCTAGATTCATGTTTCACCTCCGTCGTGATGGCGGAATTGCTCGACTACAGTCGGCTGAACAACAAAGCCGGATGACATCCCAACTCTATCGCCGAGCACGTCTAGTGTATCAAGCTAGCAATTGTGCTGTCAAATAGATAGTTGTCAAAAAACGATCAAAAACAACCGCAGCTCCGAACGTGGGTTAATAATTGTACTTTTCAGTGGCATAAATAACTCTTTTTTAGCTTTGCGAACGGTGAACAAAAAGAGCCGTATACTACATTTTCACCCACAAATTCCCAATTCGAACGCCATTGTGAGCGTTTTTAGCGTTATTTTCGCCAACTTGGGGCTATTCGACCGCACTATATAATCAGAAACTAACACAACTTTGACAGAATTTTTTTACAGATAGTAAGTCATCATTATGATCTTGGCGTCGGCGGAGATTTTGTTATTTTATCTATGCTGTACCCAACAATATTAGGCCGTTTCACCCACGTGGTGATAGATGATAATGATGATGAAAATTAGCCTATGTGCTATTCCAGACTATAATCTATCTCTGTGACAAATTTCAATCAGATCCGTTCAGCAGTTCTGCCGTTATTGAGTAACAAACATTCTTTAAAATCGTCCATCCATCCATCCATCCATCCAAACTTTCACATCATTTATGATATTAGTGGGATATAAGTAGGAATGTAGGATAGGATATTCGTTATTTTCCTGGTGGACGTTTTTCAGTGGTCGCAGAATACCTTCATTATCAATTATTTTAGAAAAGCATTGTGTTGATATTACTGACAGATTTATGAGCAACTCAAGTAAACCACTTCAAAATTTGCAGACGGTGAATTTTCATTAGCTTGAAAAATTAAACGTACTTACGTAATTTAACCAAACAATAAACTATTTTTTTAATACAATATTATGCAATGGTAGGTAATCGGTTATTACTTTATGTTCATTTTCTATGGTATATTTTAGAGATGTTGATGTTTTTTTCGGGACGAATCATCAGCGTAAAAATGCTTTATATAAGATTTGATATACATAATAACATAACCAAAAAACAGTAGGTACTAACTGTACAAACTGGGAGGATCTGCAGTTTTGTGTAACATGGTACATATACTATTTCTTTCAATTAAATTTTTTATGTTTTTCTTCAAAATGAACGGAGTAAGTATATAATGCTGGTTTTCACAGGCATCTAGTCATACTCTTGTCTTTCTAGCTTAAGTGCAGAGAAATTTATTTTACTGCATTGGATGGGCAAGGAAATGAAAATAAAACTAAGCTAAAACTAAATAAGCAAAATACATTGCTGTTACATTTCAATATTCAGTTCTGTAAAAAATATACATTAAACAAAAATAGACTGACTTTATTTTGCATAGTATTGACCATCTCGGTTTGTATACGTATTTGTACATCTTTGAATATAATTATAATTTTGCTACTACTTACTAATAAAAGTGATTCCTGGACATTTTAATCTTGTATGGATCCTGCACCACTTCACAACACATGCTGACATGATGATTCACAGCTGTAGTTCTCAATGATAAAAATTAAAATGTATGCGAAGACGTGTGCTCACTTGCAAGAAAAATGTCCGACTGATGACGTACTGAACACGACTTTTAAGCCCCGCCTACTTGAACACTACTTTTGTTGGGTCATTTTTTTAACGCAGTTACTGTTCCTGACTTATTATTATTCGTAGTTCTTTAGGATATTAAGTGCGGTGCGCTCGTCGTTGCGTCCCGCCTCGCATTCGCACAGCCGTGCGTTTCTCTAATGATTTGTCAATGCGCTCGTCAATGAACTCACCGATGGCATATATCTCCCCTCAATACATAGCTTAAGGTATTCAGATCTGAGCGTTATTCGCTACCGCTGTGGGTAGCGAAAAATACCACGCGGAACTCGATGGGTAAATAGTATGAAGTTCCATAACTGCAGCGAAACTTGTACCGCCTAGTGAGGCGGTATTTTCTCTTACCGACCGTTACCGACGAATATCTCTACCGCGGTAGAGATATCCGCTTTGGTGTGAACAGTGAAATTAACGCCTACCCTCACGGAGTTCTCTATCGCTCGCGGTAGCGCATAACGCCCAGGTTTGAATAGGCCTTTAGACAGTTTTTAGTAATGCATCCACTGCTTTATTAGACCGAGACTTGATGACCGACTTATTTTATGGGACTGTGACTTGACTGAGTACTTGAATAAATACTCACTTGATGCAAATATAATAATAATAAGTATTAAATATATTATTGAATTTAAGTAAAACTTATCTAAGTATTATTTAATTTGGGAATGAGGAATGCACAAACGTATACGAGTCCACATAAAATGGATATAAAAAAGTAACGTTGGAGTAAAGCGGTGAATTTGTAACTAAATCTTTATAAGGCTATTGTCTAGCTATAGGAGAATGATAAAAACATTGAGCTGCTAAACACTAGGGTTCATAAACACAAACAACTATCGTCATTGTGTACTACTCTGTGCCTGCACTCGTGCAACTTCGCAAACACGCACACACCTAATGTTCAACCATTATTACACGACAAAGCTCAAGAAAACATTAAATTGTAGTAAAATATATGACATAATTTAAGAGTGATTTTAGTATATTTTTAAAGAAAACAAATACCGATAGTTTTAAAGGCGATGGGATGCATTCTAACACCTATTGTGAAACCTGTCTCCGATGGCTATTTCTCCGTTGAATGGATTATGGAAAAAAACGTAACCCTCCATTTTCTTCGCCGTAGTCGAATAAAAATAAAGTTTCGTTCGTTGCTTCTTACGTGGGGCACCTATCTACTCATAGGTGCGATGATGAGTGAAGCGAGGCGGAGTGTTACTGCAGGTGCCTATACAAGTAAATAACATAATAAATAGTTTAGGTGTACAGACTACAAATTGTGTCGGCGGCTTGGTTTCAGTGGAATATTCAGTCGCTGAAATACTCTAAAATGAAAAGTTCAGAGGCCGTAGCACAAACAATTTGCGAAAAAGAGTTCGTATCGCAAACGTCAACGCGTCACGCTTCGGCGTACAAACTATGAGTTACCTGTGTCACAGTTGCCCTAGATACATGACAGTTTGTACTGTTCTGTTTCTGTTGTTTGTACAGTTTCACGTGAACGACACGTTACGTTACACTTATGCAATTATTCGTACTAGGGGCACTGTTGTCGATTAATTTAGGAGACAAACGACCATCGGAGATATAGGTTTACTCGTATTAACAATCATTTACAATTTTCTGCCGACGGCTGTACCTACCTACTACAAGTAAGTAGGTTATAAAATTATTTCTACACGCCACATTTCACTATATATAACTTTACCTATACCTACGCATTGATGTAGAAAAAGAAAGCCTATACGTATTAAACTTATTTTCTATACGTTCATTTTAGGGCGTACTACAGATTACTCAACGAAACAGTTCGACCAACCGCAAAACTTGCACAAGTTAGAACTTTGGACATGTCTCTGCAATGCTCTAATGAAACTACTTACGGTTGCAAGGTAAAATATCTCTATTCTTTAATGTTTAAATTTATATTTATGTATTAACGTTTATTCAAGTTTGTTTTCTGCGCCTTATAGGATAAAAAAATATATTGCCATTTTAGTACACTCAAACTCACTAGATGGCGCTAGAAAATTAATGATGACGTCATGATAACATTGACAACATGGGTAGGAAATCTCTAGAAGAATACTTCTAGAGATTTCCTACCCATGTTGTACCAAACACCCTGCCATGATTTTAGTTCTTTGTGAAATACGATGGGGAATCCAACGTGCAGCCAACGGTGCTGACGCCTGGGTACATCTACTTCGCTCAAGTGGTGTTCATATCTGTTCCAAGGAGCTCTTCAGAGTTTCTCATAAACGACTGTATTTCTGATAGAAGTTATTCTGAAGAAATATGCTTGGTAAGCTTTTGTAATATTTTTATAATGTTCACAGTCATAGTATTTTTGAATGAATTATTAAAATTCAAAAATAATTACATTACAAACATAAATATCAGAATAGTCTGTAACATCCTGTAATATATTCATGGATCATGCATTTTCATTCCCTGTCCATTCAAACCTGCTTTGGATATAATTTTATGTAGTTTCGTATTAACCACATCTCTGATTTGGCTAGCGGATGTGTTAAATTTGAAAAGGAAAGAAAAAGATCCGATTGACAGAGGAAAGTGAAAGAAGAACGAAAAACCAAAAGCGAAGGTTCCGGTGGAAAATTGATGCAGGCACAACTCTCAGTGAGAGAACAGAAAAAGATTCTGGTGTTGAAGGACTAGCTCTAGCTTGATATATGAGTGGAACTCTTGTGAGGCTGGGGTTCTGAGAGCAATTATACCTAATTTTTAAGCCCCAATGTTGGGACAATGAGCTATTGAGGGATAAATATGCAATTATAAATACGAGGTGCGGTGTCAGCGCCTATAATGAAGGATAATCCGGTATTGCCGGTTTAAACTACGCGTGGAAAGTTTTTTCGAAGCATTAAGCAAATCATTAAAAGAGGCGAAACTCATAGAAGCAGTACGTCATACATGGACATATACACCGTCATCCGCTGGAGTGAAGTGAGACTTTATCCTATCTTATCCTAATATTATAAACACGAAGTATTGTGAGTATGGATGTGTGGATCGTTTTTACTTTTTCACGCTAAAACGGAACGTGATTTTGGTGTGTAGTCTGTACCATCATATCATATAATATATCATATAATTAAATGACTATAAATATGTATTAGATATAAGCACATTATTATTGTATGTCCGAATGGACTTAGCTGTTGGTACTATTTATAATATTTAAGAACTATATGTAACACAGTCTAACAATAAATAAATCTGAATCTGAATCTGAATCATTTTTCTCCAAGGTCTCTCTATCTTGCGCCATGTGAATAGATGATTGCAAGGTGGCCCCTGTTGCCTCTTCAGTGTTGTGTGTCCATCGCGTCGGAGAGCGCCCCCTGCCTCGCTTTCCTTCAACACAGCCGATGATAATCAGTCTTTCTAGACTATCTGGTCTCGCCTGACTGTGTGCCCGAAGAACTTGAGGACTCTCTGCCTGCAGACTGTAGCAAGTCGTGTTTTTATATTTAGCTGCTTTAGTAGGATTGACTCGTTTGTCCGCCGTTTCGTACAGGATACTCTCAGCATTCTGCACCAGCAGAACATTTTAAACGCGTCAATTCTAGAGCACACAAGCTTTTAGAGCCCAGGTGTCTAAGCCATACAAAAAAAAGAAAAAATAATAGTCTGCTTGTGCTTTTTCTTCATATTACGTCTAATCCCTATTCCGCCATATTTTTTCCACCATTTCGACCGCAGACTTAGACATTTGGGCCCTTCTCTCTCACTACCTCCTGTTAGCAATTAAATTAAATAAAATACACGATTGTGTGCACTACTTCCAGTTCGTGCAGTTCGCTGCAGGGTTCTCTGTTTGTCCACAAACATCAGCTTAGTTTTGCCCTTGTTTATGCGTAGACCATATTCACTACTGGCGTTGCTAACTCTATTAAGAAGTTCAGCCAATCAAGCTTCGGGGGTGCCTATAATTGTAGTGTCATCCGCAAAACGCAGGTTGTTAAGTAGGGGTTACTTATGACGCTTAATTTATTACAATCAATCAAATACTTATGTAATATAATTATATCTTGAAGTACCAAACTGTAAGTACAATTTTAAAATAAAGTATTTAAATGTATGAACCTACCAAAATTATTAATAACAATGTCAAACCTTAAATGTAATCATGCAAACAAATTGAAAGCTGATTTAGATTACATAGAAATTATTTTAGTCAAATAGAAGTCTGCTTAAATTTTAATGTCAATATTAAAATTGTAAAATATTAAATGTCAGCAAAGTTAATTTTTATAAGTCAAATATTCCTTAACATCATAAAAACATTTGTCTAATAACCATATTTTTAGTTTCAAAATAAATACTTCTGTTTAAAGGTAGATCTTTGAAGTCATTTGGCAGTTTATTGAAAATCGTAATGCCATGATAATAAACATTGCGTTTGACAAGGTCCAGACGACATGGGGGTACATACAGTCTGTGTTTGTGCCTTGTATTCCTGGCTAAAGTATCCGAATGTTTTTTGAAATAATGAGGATATTGTTTCATAAATACACAAATAAATAACAGTCATTAAGTTTTAATGATAAATGATAATCTAATTAGATTTTTACCACCAGCCTATCCATCCATATCCAAGCAGCACTGGATTACGGCCCACTACACCCGTACTTCTCCCTTTTGGAGGAAGCCCTCCAGCCTCCCAGCAGTAACCACTGCATGATTCGGTGTTTTTTACAGTCTGCTACATGTAATGCAATTATACATACTTACTTGTTTCAAATTGAACAATATAAAATCGGGACTCGCTACAAAATAATACCATTTATCAGACATAAGCCATTTCTATCTCCTACTTATAGGATAACTTGACTATTTATAATAATAAAAATGTACTAACGTGAGACTTACGCGCTGTCATTATCACGATCGACGCATGTTTCGGTTTCGTCCGGAACCCTTCTTTAGCTACGAATAATAATAAGTCAGGAAGCATAACTCAGAACAAATTCCACACAAAAAGTGGTCCTTCAAACAAAAGCGACGTATGATTCCAAATACGAATTACTTCAGAGGTTTTTTTTTTTTTTTTTTTTTTTTTTTTAATTTATTTTTAAGGACCAACTAACAGTTTCACAATGTAAATTATATATAAATTCTAGATTACAATAAGTGTGAGACCAACTTCGTTGACCACAAATTTCTTAAAGAAGTTATGAGGTTATGAGGTTTAAGTTGTTGACGTGCAAACAGTGTAAATTATTCAAAAAGCTAGAATACAATATGGTATGAAAATAAAGATAAGTATGATAATATACAAAAATATAAGTATGTAGTTACATTATAAGCTTATTTTACATTATTCGAGAATAGTAAACTATAATTGAAACTTCCTATTGTTATGAGCTGAATTAGCTATAAAACAGTACAAGTCCATGAACAGCATCACAATTATTGTGATGCTCACGGACCTGTACTGCTTTATTAATTATTATTAATTAAACCAATTAACTAATAAAACAATTAAATTAAATAAATTAGACCAATTATTGGTCGCTGCCTTTACCTCCAAGAAGGTCCAATACATACCTCCTAAAGCAACCCACACGTTCATGAAATAAGTCTATACAATTGAAAAGATCATTATATGAACTTGTCATACGATACAGTGGTGATCGTTGACCAGCTTTAGTGCGACAAGTTGCAATAGCAAATACTTTATGTTTATAGCGAGAAGTTCTAAAAGGTATTTTATATCGAAGCTCATTGACCAATTCTGAACAGTCATATCTATTATGAACCAAGTCATACAAAAGCATTACATCTAGCTGTTGTCTCCTGGAGCTTAAGTCTAATAATTTATATTTATTTAGCAGCTTTTCATACGGTATAATATTATGACAGAGTTTGTAATGCATACAGCGTAAAAATTTCTTTTGAACTCTTTCAATATTTTTAATATAACACTTATAAAGCGGGTTCCACACAGAGGTTACAAATAGACATGTTCGGTGATTGGTTTAAATTCAGAAGGAAAGCAGGGATTGGTTCACGCGCGTGCTGCAACGTCTACTATGACAACTGAGTCGTAGCGGCGTGGACGATGTAATGCAACAAGTGAATTGGACCAAGTCAATAATATAGACAATGTTTTTTATGTGCTTTTTTATATCGGTTACTTTTTAAAATTCAGTGAATTTTATGTCCCGCCAAATATGATTAATTTATTAAGTTTTCGTGTAGAAGTAATTAGAAGAGACTCTTTCTTCGCAATGTAGTGAAGTGAGATTAAAAAAAAATCGCATATGCATTTTACCAAAAAATATATTTAACTAGCTGTTGCCCGCGACTAGTACTTCGAGTAGCTTATTATCTTCTCCAAGGTCTCACCCTGACCAGACCTCCATCTATCATTATACCAAAATGTCATAAAATATGTACATGGTCAAACGCAATTGTTATAATAGAAATCCAAGAGAAAATGTAAATATTTAGTGTATCAATCAGTAAACACTAATAATAAAAGACAGGACTTACGAGTACATACAAATATCATTAAGAAAACTGTCATTACATTTCATCACCCTTGACGGTATTTGTGTTACATTTCATCCCCCTTGAGTCTAGTGTATCGAGCTGTCAAAATAATATAGAGCGATACAAACTTAAGGAACAAAAAAAAAACTTAAATGTAGGCGTTGAAAACACCGCTGCTTACCCCTTCGAGGATATATAGGCGAAACCATTTGTTATGTTGTGTGAAAAAATAACATGTAAGTATTGCGGGCGATTCACTCAAGACCGCTAGATTCATGTTTCACCTCCGTCGTGATGGCGGAATTGCTCGACTACAGTCGGCTGAACAACAAAGCCGGATGACATCCCAACTCTATCGCCGAGCACGTCTAGTGTATCAAGCTAGCAATTGTGCTGTCAAATAGATAGTTGTCAAAAAACGATCAAAAACAACCGCAGCTCCGAACGTGGGTTAATAATTGTACTTTTCAGTGGCATAAATAACTCTTTTTTAGCTTTGCGAACGGTGAACAAAAAGAGCCGTATACTACATTTTCACCCACAAATTCCCAATTCGAACGCCATTGTGAGCGTTTTTAGCGTTATTTTCGCCAACTTGGGGCTATTCGACCGCACTATATAATCAGAAACTAACACAACTTTGACAGAATTTTTTTACAGATAGTAAGTCATCATTATGATCTTGGCGTCGGCGGAGATTTTGTTATTTTATCTATGCTGTACCCAACAATATTAGGCCGTTTCACCCACGTGGTGATAGATGATAATGATGATGAAAATTAGCCTATGTGCTATTCCAGACTATAATCTATCTCTGTGACAAATTTCAATCAGATCCGTTCAGCAGTTCTGCCGTTATTGAGTAACAAACATTCTTTAAAATCGTCCATCCATCCATCCATCCATCCAAACTTTCACATCATTTATGATATTAGTGGGATATAAGTAGGAATGTAGGATAGGATATTCGTTATTTTCCTGGTGGACGTTTTTCAGTGGTCGCAGAATACCTTCATTATCAATTATTTTAGAAAAGCATTGTGTTGATATTACTGACAGATTTATGAGCAACTCAAGTAAACCACTTCAAAATTTGCAGACGGTGAATTTTCATTAGCTTGAAAAATTAAACGTACTTACGTAATTTAACCAAACAATGAACTATTTTTTTAATACAATATTATGCAATGGTAGGTAATCGGTTATTACTTTATGTTCATTTTCTATGGTATATTTTAGAGATGTTGATGTTTTTTTCGGGACGAATCATCAGCGTAAAAATGCTTTATATAAGATTTGATATACATAATAACATAACCAAAAAACAGTAGGTACTAACTGTACAAACTGGGAGGATCTGCAGTTTTGTGTAACATGGTACATATACTATTTCTTTCAATTAAATTTTTTATGTTTTTCTTCAAAATGAACGGAGTAAGTATATAATGCTGGTTTTCACAGGCATCTAGTCATACTCTTGTCTTTCTAGCTTAAGTGCAGAGAAATTTATTTTACTGCATTGGATGGGCAAGGAAATGAAAATAAAACTAAGCTAAAACTAAATAAGCAAAATACATTGCTGTTACATTTCAATATTCAGTTCTGTAAAAAATATACATTAAACAAAAATAGACTGACTTTATTTTGCATAGTATTGACCATCTCGGTTTGTATACGTATTTGTACATCTTTGAATATAATTATAATTTTGCTACTACTTACTAATAAAAGTGATTCCTGGACATTTTAATCTTGTATGGATCCTGCACCACTTCACAACACATGCTGACATGATGATTCACAGCTGTAGTTCTCAATGATAAAAATTAAAATGTATGCGAAGACGTGTGCTCACTTGCAAGAAAAATGTCCGACTGATGACGTACTGAACACGACTTTTAAGCCCCGCCTACTTGAACACTACTTTTGTTGGGTCATTTTTTTAACGCAGTTACTGTTCCTGACTTATTATTATTCGTAGTTCTTTAGGATATTAAGTGCGGTGCGCTCGTCGTTGCGTCCCGCCTCGCATTCGCACAGCCGTGCGTTTCTCTAATGATTTGTCAATGCGCTCGTCAATGAACTCACCGATGGCATATATCTCCCCTCAATACATAGCTTAAGGTATTCAGATCTGAGCGTTATTCGCTACCGCTGTGGGTAGCGAAAAATACCACGCGGAACTCGATGGGTAAATAGTATGAAGTTCCATAACTGCAGCGAAACTTGTACCGCCTAGTGAGGCGGTATTTTCTCTTACCGACCGTTACCGACGAATATCTCTACCGCGGTAGAGATATCCGCTTTGGTGTGAACAGTGAAATTAACGCCTACCCTCACGGAGTTCTCTATCGCTCGCGGTAGCGCATAACGCCCAGGTTTGAATAGGCCTTTAGACAGTTTTTAGTAATGCATCCACTGCTTTATTAGACCGAGACTTGATGACCGACTTATTTTATGGGACTGTGACTTGACTGAGTACTTGAATAAATACTCACTTGATGCAAATATAATAATAATAAGTATTAAATATATTATTGAATTTAAGTAAAACTTATCTAAGTATTATTTAATTTGGGAATGAGGAATGCACAAACGTATACGAGTCCACATAAAATGGATATAAAAAAGTAACGTTGGAGTAAAGCGGTGAATTTGTAACTAAATCTTTATAAGGCTATTGTCTAGCTATAGGAGAATGATAAAAACATTGAGCTGCTAAACACTAGGGTTCATAAACACAAACAACTATCGTCATTGTGTACTACTCTGTGCCTGCACTCGTGCAACTTCGCAAACACGCACACACCTAATGTTCAACCATTATTACACGACAAAGCTCAAGAAAACATTAAATTGTAGTAAAATATATGACATAATTTAAGAGTGATTTTAGTATATTTTTAAAGAAAACAAATACCGATAGTTTTAAAGGCGATGGGATGCATTCTAACACCTATTGTGAAACCTGTCTCCGATGGCTATTTCTCCGTTGAATGGATTATGGAAAAAAACGTAACCCTCCATTTTCTTCGCCGTAGTCGAATAAAAATAAAGTTTCGTTCGTTGCTTCTTACGTGGGGCACCTATCTACTCATAGGTGCGATGATGAGTGAAGCGAGGCGGAGTGTTACTGCAGGTGCCTATACAAGTAAATAACATAATAAATAGTTTAGGTGTACAGACTACAAATTGTGTCGGCGGCTTGGTTTCAGTGGAATATTCAGTCGCTGAAATACTCTAAAATGAAAAGTTCAGAGGCCGTAGCACAAACAATTTGCGAAAAAGAGTTCGTATCGCAAACGTCAACGCGTCACGCTTCGGCGTACAAACTATGAGTTACCTGTGTCACAGTTGCCCTAGATACATGACAGTTTGTACTGTTCTGTTTCTGTTGTTTGTACAGTTTCACGTGAACGACACGTTACGTTACACTTATGCAATTATTCGTACTAGGGGCACTGTTGTCGATTAATTTAGGAGACAAACGACCATCGGAGATATAGGTTTACTCGTATTAACAATCATTTACAATTTTCTGCCGACGGCTGTACCTACCTACTACAAGTAAGTAGGTTATAAAATTATTTCTACACGCCACATTTCACTATATATAACTTTACCTATACCTACGCATTGATGTAGAAAAAGAAAGCCTATACGTATTAAACTTATTTTCTATACGTTCATTTTAGGGCGTACTACAGATTACTCAACGAAACAGTTCGACCAACCGCAAAACTTGCACAAG
Source organism: Selenia dentaria (assembly GCA_917880725.1). Lineage (NCBI taxonomy): Eukaryota > Metazoa > Arthropoda > Insecta > Lepidoptera > Geometridae > Selenia > Selenia dentaria. Next base: position 3,771,014 of record OU862880.1, read on the forward strand.
TTAGAACTTTGGACATGTCTCTGCAATGCTCTAATGAAACTACTTACGGTTGCAAGGTAAAATATCTCTATTCTTTAATGTTTAAATTTATATTTATGTATTAACGTTTATTCAAGTTTGTTTTCTGCGCCTTATAGGATAAAAAAATTATATTGCCATTTTAGTACACTCAAACTCACTAGATGGCGCTAGAAAATTAAATGATGACGTCATGATAACATTGACAAACATGGGTAGGAAATCTCTAGAAGAATACTTCTAGAGATTTCCTACCCATGTTGTACCAAACACCCTGCCATGATTTTAGTTCTTTGTGA